>JARUPY010000089.1:2307500-2907500 GCA_029817715.1 Melastoma dodecandrum
ATTTATACTTGAAAGAAAGCTCTTCAAGTCAATAATCCAGTAGAATAAGTTTCAAGTCAATCTAAGATTTGTAACGAAATTTATGAATGAAAGAGTGAGATGTCCACATGCAGATCCGAGTCCCGACAGTTTTATTACCTCTCGGAAAAACGTGTATAACTTTTAGCTCAGTTCATGAAAATGAGCTTACTTATACTCAAAACAAAGCTCTTGAGGTCAGGCATCTAATGGCACAAGTTTTAGGTCAATATGATTTCCAGAAAGAAAGTTATGAGTGAAAGAGTGGACTGTCGACACGCAGATCCGAGCCTATAAGTCTTCCGATTCTTCGAAAACATTCCATTCATATGTAAATGCCATGTCATTTTAAAACCACTAAAAATTTGTACATGAAACATCATATACGGCTAGTGTGACATGTCTAGAGTATATTTGAAATTTTTGACGTACGAAAAAAAACCGTATTTAAGTTAGAAATCAAATACAAGTGGTTTCGCACGATTTCGATAACTACACAAAAAGATATACAGCAAAAACCGAAGGCTGCGCAGACAGATCCGAAACATGTTTGGACTTACCAAGCTATTTTGGCTCGATGTGAGGGCTGTAACACATCCCAACATGCTAGGACGTGTGAAGGGAAGGGGATGTGAGAGTCTTGGCCTGTTTTGTCGACCACAAGTTGTCTTCGTGAGTTGGTTCTCGGCTGTCCAATCCTTGCGGCTGCGCAAACAAGAAAACGTCAAGGCAAAAAGGGAGCCCTCCCGCGAAGCTACGAGGTTAAGAAATGTTGTAGTTGAGTCCTTCTCGTCTCTAGACGAGGGAGGGCAGATCCTAGATGCCGGAGAGATGGCCTCGAGCATGGAGACGGCGACGGGAGGACGTCGAACTTTGTCCGGGGTTGCCGTTGTTTCTTCTTGCCACAGCCGTCGACTTGTGAAACGGGAACGTGTCCTCCGCGGTTAGGCTGGTCGGGGGGGTCTCCATCGCTCCATGAGCTTACCTTGGTCGAGAAGCTCGTCGGGAGGAAAGGGGAGGCTTGAAGAATGCTTGGAAGGGGAGCTTTTTTGTGTTTTTGTCTCTGTCCTCTTTTTTTTACGTGTGTGTCTATCTCGTCTATTATAGGGAAGTAAAAGTACGTTTGAAAGTTGTAAAGTCTGTAAATTGAAACGTCTAAAGGTGAAGCGTTTCAATCTGTCCCAGTGTCTTCCGTAACGTGTGTGTGCTCCCGTTTAGGAAGGAAATCGTAATGAATGCAATTAAGAGAATCAAAAGAAATATTTTTGAAAATAAAGTAAAATAGGAAAGGATATTTGAGGTATTGCAGTTTACCCCTCCTTGGGAGGAAATCTGAAAAGATTTTCTCACAAGGATATCATAAATACCTCAAATTATGTTTCGGGGTCATCATTGGCCAACATGTATCCTGAGAGCTCATCAAAAAGATCATTAGTAATGATAAAGATTTCATGAGACACAGGGTAATCAAGCTTGTATGATTGCGACGTTTATGATTTCTCTATAAAGACTTGCTTCTGAATGAGATAGGAGAAGGGGTTTTTGATTCCTCACATAGTTTATTCTTACTTCTGAAAAGTATCTAGGTGGGTTTGCAGAATTCCTTTGACTTGGATGCTCATGTACTAGTCGAAGGAGTCTTTGTCTAGGTTGTAAGGTGGCTTTGGCAGAAGGCCTTTAGATTGGAGGTAAATTCGTTATTTGAAAGAATGAGTCTAACGACCTCATCGGAAGCTACTTGACCGTAAAGCTTTCACCGTTCAAGCTAATTCTCCATCGTTCAGACAGCTCGCCAGTTTATGCATTCCGTTGGGGATGAATGATTGGCTTATTAGTAAGTGCTGATGATCCGCTTTGGGAATATGACACCTTTGCTTTTGCGACCGTCAATGTCGGCCCTGGTGCTTTATTATGATCTTTTGACTTTCATCTTTGCACTTTGCTTTTGAAGAGATTGGTCTTTGCGCTAATTCTGCTTTTTCTTTGTTGAATCATCGGGATTTGCCTTGCTTTCTTTCTCTTGTCAGTTTATCGGTCTTCTTCTTGGAGATGGTTTGGATTCCTTGGGAATTTTGTTGTTGTAGAAATTCCATCCTTGGGGACGACTTAACTAGCAAGCTCGACTGTTGATAGTGCCTCTTCGCTTGAACCTTAAGGAAGTGTTGTCTCCATAGTCTGTTACTTCCAATTTCTAACTACAAGACCTCCTTTAACCTCAATGTGAGGCGGTGTTTAGACTCTGTGGGAGTAGTGTATATAGAAACTTCAAATTTGGCTCGGAAAAAGGGTTACCAATAGTTGATGTTCTGTGTTTGGGATAGAGAAGAAATGCGCGATTTCATCAGAGTTTGAGCATCTTTTGTCAAAGGATTCGTTGTCCTCCCGAATCTTTGTGTGTGAACCCTCATAGTGTTTGCACTCATCACTCAAGGGTAGGTGTTTAGGAGTAGGTTTGCCTTCTCCGTTCTCGCTCAGAAGCATTCTCTTTATCCAAAAATCTTTTCGAATTGTATGCAAATGGACACACAAATGCTTAAATAGGTTCAAGTACGCCAACCTCTTTGGAGACTTCATACTAAAGCGATGTTCTTGTGCAAGCTTCGCGAGGAAAGTGTTTGCACTTTCATGCCACAGTCATGTTCTTAAAACAAATTTCACAAGACCACCCACGACATTGCCAGTAGACTGTATTGTATTGTACGGATGCCCAAGTGCCTACACAGTTGACAACGAACGGAGACGGAGTTAGCTCATATATTTCACCTTTTGTTTGGGTGAATAATAATAAAGTATAGTATCCGCTGGGGAAATGAGATGGATATGTCCATCTAGACTCCAATGTGGGAAAACGAAGGCATAACTCCGTCTGGGGAATGATAAGAAATCTTGTTAGAGAGTAGTGTAGATGATACTCCCTTTCGATATGATCATCTTTAGTGACAACAAAGGCAATCTCGAAGCCTTGGCTCGAAATTTTCCACCCGACCGCCCGCGCCTTTGTCTGTAATGCAGGATGTTCATGTGCCTACACTCGCCAAAGGGCGGATAACAAGTGAACTCATGTAACTTGTTTCTTTTAAAATGAAGTTTGCTCATGTAACTTCATTTATGAAAGGCGAAGTAGAGTTTTGATACTTCCCTTTGTGTTTCGTCATTGCATCTTCGTCCGAAGGAATCAAAGGATTGACGAAACTGCCGCAAGCCTTTGGCTTGAAGCTTTGCCACCCTCGCCTTCGTCACATGAGTTTTGTACTATTCGTGTGAGGAGCTCTTGTACCTGCCCACGAGACAAAGGACGTAAACGAAATAAGCTCATGTAATCTCGTGTAATTTGATGAAGAGAGTAGTAATTGTAAGATTCTCCCATTTTCATGAATACTACTAATTCGAGACCCTGACACCATTTAAGTGTAGTAACGTCGGAGAGCGTCCGCATTGATTGGTTGTGACAATTCTCCTCCATCCATCTTCGTTAGGATGGTCGCTCCACCTGAGAAAGCGTGTTTGACGACGAATGGTCCCTCGTAGTTTGGAGCAAATTTTCCCCTAGGATCTTTGGCATTTGGAAGGATCCGTTTGAGGACGAGGTCTCCTGGTTTGTACTTGACCTCTTTGACCTTTTTGTTGAATGCCCTGGACATGCGTTGTTGATAACATTGCATGTGGTCGATTGCGGCAAGTCGTTTCTCATCGATGAAGTCGAGGTGCGTGAGCTGGTGATTGGCCTTCTCTTCCTCGGTCATGTTGCTTTGGGACAAGATCCGAAGAGTAGGTAACTTGACCTCAGCTGGAATAACTGCTTGAGCACCATAGACAAGTTCAAAGGGAGTTGCCCCAGTCGAAGTGCGCATCGTAGTCCGATAGGCGAGTAGTGCGAAAGGCAGCTTCTCATGCCAATCGCGATATATGATCGCCGTCTTCTGAAGAATCCTTTTCATGTTTTTGTTGGCGGCTTAGACTGCACCGTTCATTTGTGGACGGTACGGTGAAGAGTTCAAGAGTTTGATTCGAAATTCAGTGCATAGAGTATTCATTTGTTTGCCATTGAAGTTTGTGCTGTTGTCGGTGACGAGCAGCCCTGGAACTCAGTATCTGGCGATGATGTTTGTCCGCATGAAATGTATGATGTTATTCGCAGTGACTTCCATGAAAGATTGTGCTTCGATCCATTTAGTGAAGTAGTCGGTGGCGACTAATATGAACCGATGCCCGTTTGATGCCTTAGGATTAATCGGTCTGATGACGTCCATGCCCCACATTGAGAATGGTCACGGTTCGAATAGTGGGTAGAGTCTTGTTGGAGGGACATGCACCTTGTTGCTATAGATCTGACATTTGTGGCAGGTTTTGACGTATTTGATACAGTCGGCCTCGATTGTGAGCCAATAGTATCCCTGACGCTTGATCTTTTGAGCGAGAGCATAGCCATTCATGTGTGGTCTACAAACGCCTTCATGGACTTCGAAGATGATGGCTTGGGCTTCCTGTTCGGTGACGCACCACATGAGGGCTGTCGTGAATGACTTCTTGTAAAGCACGTCAGCATTGAGGAAGTAGCTCCTAGCAATCCTCCGGATGAATTTCTGTTGATTTCCTGTGCTGCCTTGGGGAAATGTGTTCGTCTCTAGGTAAATTTTGATGTCTGTAAACCACGGTGGTGAGTCCCCAGGTTGGCAGGGCTCAACATGCATGCAACTTGGGTCTTCGGCGATGTCGATGCGAAGAGGCTCTATGTCCATTTCTCCTGCTAATGGAATCATTGATGCAAGAACAGCAAGAGCGTCAGCGAAACGATTATCTGCCCGTGGGAGGTAATTGAACTCAATATCGACGAATTGACGAACTAGTGTTTGTAGGTAGTCTTGATATGGGATGAGCTTTGGGTTCCGTGTGCGCCATGCCCCGTTTGTTTGGGAGATGATGAGTGCTGAATCTCCATGAACATCAAGAAATCGGACTCGCATATCAAGTGCACGTAATAGGCCAATGATGCATGCTTCGTATTCGGCAATATTATTTGTGCAGGGGAAAATGACTTTAGCAGCTGTTGGATAGTATTGTCCGTCTGGGGATATCACCACCGCTCCAATACCTGAACCGGAAGAGTTGACTGCTCCGTCGAAATACATTGTCCACCGCTGTTGTGATTCGGTGAGGAAAATGTTTTCGTCTGGCAATTTGATTTCCAAAGGCGAATTGTCTGTCCCTGGATATTCCGCAATGTGATCAGCGATTGTTCTTCCTTTAATTGACCTAGTTGAGTGAAATCTGATGTCGAATTCAGCTAGCTGTAACTGCCATTTAGAAACTCTTCCAATTAGTGTTGGCTTGTCGAAGAGATATTTGAGGGGATCGCTCTCGGAAACTAATAAAATCTCGTAATGGAGGGTGTATTGCCGGAGTCGATGTAGCACCCAGACGAGTGCGCAACAAGTACGTTCTGACATCGTGTACCGAGACTCGCAATCCGTGAATTTCTTGCTTAGGTAATAGACCGCGTGTTCCTTTGTGCCTGGCAGTTGTTGGGCAAGCATAGCTCCAAATGACTCTTCTCGAACTGTGAGGTAGAGCGTGAGAGGGTGTCCCGGCTTTGGCGGGATGAGGACGGGTGGTTCGGTTAGATAGGCCTTTATCTATTCGAACGCGGTTTTGCAGTCATCATCCCATTCGAACTTTACATCCTTCCTTAGTTTCTTGAACAACGGTTTGCACGTATCTGCTAAGTTGGAGATGAACCTTCCAATGTAGTTGACGCGACCCATGAAGCCCCGAATCTCCTTAACTGACTTTGGTGCTGGGAGATCGCGAATTGCCTTAATTTTGTCGGAGTCGATTTCAATGCCTTTGCTGCTGACAACGAACCCTAGAAGTTTGCCTGACGTTGCCCCGAAGACGCACTTGGCCGGATTGAGACGAAGCTTGTACTTGCGAAGTCGTTCAAATAGCTTGCGGAGAACAACAGTGTGGTCTTCTTCTGCTCTGGATTTGGCGATCATGTCGTCGACGTAGACCTCAAGCTCACGATGCATCATGTCATGGAATAGTACTACCATTGCGCGTTGATAAGTTGCCCCGGCATTCTTGAGTCCGAAAGGCATGACTCGGTAACAGAATGTGCCCCATGGTGTTGTGAAAGTCGTTTTCTCCTTGTCTTCTTCAGCCATACTTATTTGGTTATACCCAGAAAATCCATCCATGAAAAAAAACCTGTTAAAACCAGCGGTATTGTCCACTAGCAGGTCGATATGCGGCAGAGGGAAGTCGTCTTTGGGACTCGCTTTGTTAAGGTCGCGGTAATCGATGCAGACTCGGACCTTCCCGTTTTTCTTGATGACGGGGACGATTTTGGCGATCCATTGTGGGTAACTGGCTACCTCGATGAAGTTGACCTTGAGGAGTTTGTCGACCTCTTCCTTGATCGCAAGAGCTAGCTCGGGTTTGTAACGGCGTTGTTTTTGCTTAGTAGGACAAATTAGTGGATCAGTGGGGATTTTGTGCTCCACTATCTCCGGGTCTAGTCCTGGCATATCCACATACGTCCATGCGAAGATATCTGAAAATTCCCTGAGTAGGTTGACGATACTTTCGGCCTCATCTGTTGGGAGATCAGCCCCAATGTGTAGCTCTTTGGGCTCATCATCCGTTCCGATGTTGATTGTTTTGGGTTCTTGTAATGTTATCTCCTTTGGTTCCTCATGTCGTTAGAGACCTAGCTCGAGACTATGGTAGCCGTCGAGGGATCTCGGGTTATCTATGATCACTCCATCATGTTCTGGGGCATTTTCAGGTATGTTTGAAGCGCCGTTCCTACATGTAAGAAACAAGTCAAGGTCGTGGTTGTAGCTGAATTGCATGAAATTTGAAGTTTTATACGACGTGACAACTATGATAAGTCAAACGTTCTAAAATAAAAATAAAAATAAAACGTTGTGGGATCAGGCCTCAGCGGGGCCCTCGTTGTTTCCCCAGATTCATCCTTTATCATCAGCGTCCTGATCCCACATACACTAACTAGAGTCGCGTTACATACGAACAACCTTGCTAGTCCGCAACCAGAATGTAGCAAGGCAAATTATTCTAGACTCGATTATTCTAAGTGCAAAAAGTAAAGTTGGAAAGGTTCACCCTTCGAGCGGCATGTCTAACTCAGTTGGGTTCGACGCTTCCATCATGTTGACTTCTTCGGGCTCTTGTGCCTCAATCTTCATACCCTCCATCTGCTCAGAGAGGATCTCTCCCTCCATTGTCGTTGCTGACGAACGAACAAAAGGGATAACTGACTTGCCTCCAGCGCGCATGTCTTGGATTGTTGGTTTAGGCCTCCGCGGTTCGTTGCCTTTGGATCCAAGAGCGTGTGTCCCCACCTGGGTAGGTATGTCGATCGGATGTCGGATGATTTGCCCTTGAGCTCCGAGTCCTTGACCAGGCTGATATCCGAATCTGGTGAACTGTCGAGCAGCACCGCGGTTGCCCCGACCCATTAGGGGATCTGACCTGAAGTCCCTCATGACCATGTTCACCATCTCGAATGCTTGAGTTGTCGATGGTTCGCCAGTTGGTTCTCTGACGTACGGCATGTCAATTTCATGGCACAATTCCATGGCACTCTCCCCTTTGACTGTGATGAGCTTGCCATTTAAAGGAAAACGGACCATCTGGTGCAGAGTCGAAAGGACTGCCTCGGCTTGATGGATCCATGGACGTCCTAACAGTATGTTGAAGGACCCGGCAGTCTCAAGAATTTGGAATGCGGAGGAGAAGAGAGTAGGCCCCACTTTGATCTCTAGGGTCACCTCGCCGTGGGCCTGCCGCTTTACGCCGTCAAAAGCTCGAATGGTCAGGCTGGAAGGTGAGAGTTTCTCCACGTTGATACCGAGCTTGTGAGCCACATCAAGTGGAATGATGTTGACTCCGGACCCTCCGTCGATGAGCACCTTGGAAACAATAGTATCATGGCATTTGAGCGTGATGAACAAAGCGCTGTTGTGGTTCCGTCCTCCTTCCGGGAGGTCATCGTCCGAGAAGGTGATAGCATTGTTTGCCAGCATACCGTTAATGTACGAGTCCAGCGCGTCGACCTCAATCTCTTCTGGTACGTGTACTTCGGCCAGAAACTTCTCCAACATCTCCCTGTGCTTGTCAGAAGAATGGATCAAATCAAAGAGAGAGATATGGGCGGGTTGCTTCTTCAGCTGCTCCACAATGTTGTAGTCACTTTCTTTCACTGAGTAGATCACCTTGCGAATTTGTTCATTCGACGGCACCTTAGGCTTTGAAGACTCAGGCTGCAGTTGGGCCTCTGGAGCCGGCACCACTCTTCCCGAACGGGTGATGAGCTCGACTTCTGGGCTAGGTGTCATGCCGCTTGGACCAATGACAATTGGACTCCTTGGTTCCATCTGTATCGGTGCAGATGCTTGAGGCGGCCTCTCCGGTTGCGCTGGACCCAATGGGATGTAGACATATGGTACTCGAGGGAGTACTTGGGGGAAAATGTCTGGTATAGCGGCATCCATCTATAGAGAGTGTGTATCTCCTCCATAGGATCCACACCCACGTCCACGTCCTCGGCCTCGGCCTCGTCCTCGACCACGATTGGACTCGATCATGTTGATATATTCTTCCCCTTCAGATTCATGCGTCTTGACCTCCGTATTAACCACCTTATCAAAATCAGACTTCTTTTGCTTTCTCGGAGGTTGTACTTTAGTTCTAGGAGGAACAATTGGAACCCGGAAATGTGGTTTCTTAGCATGTCTAATATATACTGGCATGAGATTCAAGGGTACAGCCACATTTGGTGGTATATGGTGAGTGTGGATGCGAGGTCGACGTCTCCAGCTTCGTCCTCGATTGACCTCAGTTACATTGACATGTTCAGTGATCTCTTGCTCCACCTCATGTAAATGCACCTCTTCTTCATGATCGGTCAGCGGTTCGAAGGGGTTTGCCCCGACATAGTTGACGTGCTCGGGCAATGGTTTGCTCATGACATTTGGAGTTGTAGCCGGTGTTGCGAACGTGATGACGCCGTCGTCCAACAAGTTCTGAATTTTAAACTTGAGCGCGATGCAGTCCTTGGTGTCGTGCCCCAGTGCTCCAGAGTGATATGGACAACTCGCCTTGGTGTTGTAGCCGAAAGAGGAAGGGTTGGTCGGTTTAAGGTCTACGGGTGAGATGAAGCCCATGTCTCTCAGCCGGGTGAACATTACATCTAATGTGTCGGGAGTCGGAACCAGGTCCTCCAATTTGCGTCGGGGACGCGCTTGTCGTGCAGGCCTTGGCTGCTGGTGCATTGTCATGGGAGCGGTCGATCTAGGATTGGCCACCACAGGCACAGGGGGTCTAAAGGTAACTGCGGCGTATGACCTCGGTGCATATGAAGTCGGTGGTACCGCTGCCTTATTGTGCTCTGCAGCCGCGACGAGCTCCTTGGGCTTTGGTTTGACGGCTGGCTTTACTGAAGGGGGAGGAATTAGCCCATCTCGGCTTGCCCCATCGAGTTTATCGGCATTGATGACCGCTTGGGCGAAGGTTGTGACGGTCTGACCAATCATGTATGGTAGATACTCGCGCGGGAGGAATTGGAAGAACTCATCTATCAGCTCTTTCTCTTTCAATGCTGGCTTAATCTGCGAAGCCATCTCCCTGAACCGATAAGCAAATTGTTTGATGTCCTCGGAGCGGTACCTTCTCAGTTTCCGCAAGTCTGATATCGTGGGTACCATTTCTACATTGAAACTGTAGTAATTGAGAAAGTCGAGGGCTAACTCCTTGAAAGTTGTGTACTGGCTTACATCCTTGGTGTAATACCAGTGCAACGCCGACTCCGCTAAGCTCTCTTGGAACATGGCGATGCGAAACTTATCATCTACCGGGTATACAGCCATCTTGTGGCATGGTCGTCCAAAACTATCGTGGACTTTACGATTTGATTTGACACATGTACTCGATCCTTGCACGCGCATGGTGGTTTGGACGACACGAGAATTCGAGATCCGCTCCCTCAACCGCCATTCAGTTGGCGAATCGATTCAGGCATCGAAGTGTTGCGAAGGAGCATCCTCCCTTTCCTAATCGGGCCTACCAGACATTTGCTTGATTGTCCCTTAATTTTCGGTTGAGGAGTCGGAGGTGACAGGCCACAAACGATGCATGATCCGTTTAGGAAACTTTGGGATGATCTAGAGCGGTTGGTTTTGCATTCCTTCATTCATGATGACTATGTAAAAAACATGATTGATGTTGCTTAACCTTGGAGTCGTCATCGTACACTTCTTCGATGCTCATCTTGCCACAGGACATGGCTGGGTAGTCAGGCATCGGCCATGTCTTGGATCGGCATTACAGACTTGAAATCCTTGGAGGCTGTCGACGTTCTCAGCCTCCTTCCTGATGACAACAGGATAGAGTCAATCAGCTCGGCACCTTCTGTATAGTGACCCTTGGTTTCCCAGTTATTCCCAGCACCGGACTGCCCTAACACAAAGTTCTCTGGACGAGGGTTTATCTGCAGGGACTGGAGCGTATGTTGTCCATGGTGCCAGAATCGAGATCCATGAAGACGTAGCGGGAAACATAACGGCCACAACTGACCTAATTGTAGTAGACGTTGATGTGCTCCAATTGAAGTTCAGAGTCGCCAATTGTAGCAGTCGGTACAGTCCCATGCTAGGTGCAGACAACCTCCCAGGATTTCGCCCCAATGTGCTTGTCTTGTCCTGTTGGGAATAGTGTTCGCTCTTGGGGTGGAAGGACTGTGGGGAGCGGCAGCTGCTGTGAGTAGTTAATGAAGTGGTGCTGAGGCGGGGGGTGCTTCCTGCAGGAGCTGCGCCAGAATGCTGGTGCAATGGGAGAAGACGTAGCGCTTCATATGGAAGTCGCAGTTCTTGTCATTGAGGTGGACTTCCGCGGTTAATATCATCTGGATGTCAACCTCCTTCTGAGAGAGCTACTTCATCGGTGCTGCCGCGTTTGTGGTCGTCAATGCGATCTCTGGAGACGGACTCTGGTTTGGCTTCTGTCATTCAGCATTACGGCAGATCGAAAGGGGAGTGCTGGAGCAAGCTATTTGGGACGGCAGTCCTGCCGACCAACGCTTAGCAAGAGGTCCTGGGTCCCAAGCCCCTGTGAGAGCTGAGGGGCACCGAGCTTGGTACCTTCCTGTCAGGCTGCAAACAGAGGGCTTCACCGACCATATACGCTGTTGTCTGCCATGTTGGGGTTAACTGTGTTTCGAAGTGGCTGCCCTTGAGGGTCTTGACGGTGAGCCTCGTTGTCTTCCGGTTTCAAAGAGGCGGTGAGTCTGGTTTGGGGGACGGATGAAGGAGACGCTGTGAGGGAAGGTGTCACCGGGAAGGGGAGGGAAGCCCCGGTAAAGAAGAAGGTTTTGGAGCGGGGGTGGAGGTTTTGCCTCCTGGCCATCTGTAGAGGAGTTGGCTCCAAGATGATTAGTTCGTCAATGTTCCTGAAGTCGGGAGATGTATATTGCTGCGACTGGAGGTCGGAGAGAAATACTCCGCTGCAGTTGGCATCGGGGACACCTGCAGCATCCGTTTGACCTTTGCATGGTGACCTTTGTTGGGATTTGCTGGAGGGATGAGGTGGAATCCCAGTGACCCCAGATCCAGATGTGGCAATGCTCGTGATTGCCATAGCTGCAGTTCTTGATCTTGTCTGGAGATGTCCGGTGGGGGTCCCTCAAATGTTGGTCTCACTTTGCTGTGGGGATCCACAACACCTTTCTCCTTGGACTGGTGAAGCCCGAAGTGGCAATCTTATCCGTAGATTACCAGACAAAGGAGTCCATGGAAACTAAATTGTTGAAGAAGACCGGCTAGCTGGATTCAGTTCCAGCCTGTTGATACGAGTTGTCCGTTGATTTCTGCACCTTGTCGGTACTGATTCCGCTGTTTTATGCAACCGGCCGCTGCTGTTTTTATCAATCTGTCGAAATCGATCTCGGTCAACTGATACTTCGACTTCATTGAGTCCAAGACTTGGTGTTCACTATTCAGAACCTGTCTTTCAGTCTCATTGCTGTAAGTGCAGAATGCGTCCTCTGGCGACGCTGAGTTTGGGGAAATAATCGGGGGTTGGGGCATCTGTCGATAGTGGGTCAGGGATGCGAGCGGTATCTTCCGTCATCAGCCATGTTGCTCGAACTTAACCTTCTTTTCTTCCAGGATCCTCCAGAAAAAAACTCTTCCTTTGTTAACATACGGCATCAGCCATCCAAGTGATCACGCGTGAAGCGAGCCGCCTTAGAATAATCGTCTAGATATTTGTCCACATTTATACTCACCGGGATCAATTAACTCATTCATTGTACATGATCCGGGACAGTGGTCAAGCAGACAGAGTTTGGTTGATTATGAGTTAAGAACGCCGATAAAGCGCCGGATTCCATCGATTTTAGCAAACACCTCGAGTAAGCATCTCGGGTGACAAATGTATGTTGTGGTTCATCATTCAAATCATCAGCTGTCTGCAATTGTCCAATGTATCAAAACTCGAAAAGAACTTTTCTGGTTCTTTTCTTCAAGAACGTCTTCTCCTCCTCGATTTCCTGGACCTCCAAATGATTGCCGAGGGATCCGGGCAAACCCGGTATGGGATCTTCTGCGGATGGATCTCCGGTAACCTGGCAATAAAACATCTACGATCATCAAGCCGACCTTCGAGGACGACTAATACCTTAATTCAAGAAGAACAACGAAAGATGTACTCACTGTAGCACGGCTAGATCGATCTGGGAGAAGTCCACAGAAGGTGCACTCGACGAAGAAGTAGTGTTGGGAGTAGCTGAAGTTGCTCTTATTACATTCATCTTCTTTCTTACAGGAGAGGATGATGATGATGAAGGAAGAGGAAGAGGAATGGGAGAAGGTTGTCTGATGGCATGGACTCTGCAATTGAACGTGGCTGAGATGTTGTCGTGGGTCATCGCCAACCTGTCCGAAACCGCGAATTCACACCCAACGTTGAAATGGGAAAGAAAATGTATCATATCATACGACATGCATCACTTTAGTCTCCATGTCTTCTTCTTCACCCAAGGAGAAAGGATTCAATCCTTCCAGAAAGTTAGGTGGGGGTCGTTTTAAGACGAACCAAACGGGGCAGAGTCTTTCATGACACCCTTCGTCATCTACCTCTGTGGTGGTAGGAAGAAAAACATGAAGGACGAGAGGTAGGACTGGAGGAAATGTACCTTCGGCTGGACCCTCGCAAACGCCGTGTTTTTCCATATAACTTAACGAGCACGACTTACGCTCGTACACGACTAATGCATCACAAGGCATGGTGAGAGAGCTTCTCCCACGACAGCCCCCCGACACTATATCATTCGGACTGAATGTGCACTGTCTGCTTCTTTCATTTCTTTTAGCCTATGTACAACGAACTTCTTGCAAGAACTCAGACCTCCAAAATTCTGTTAAAACTCATGAACTACTTGCAAGAACTCGGACCGCCGAAGTCGACCGCGTAGAATAAATTCTATTCGATCCACGCGAATAAAAGAAGAAGAAAGAGACACACTTCACCTGTACAGGAAGCTGTGATCATGGAGCCCCACCACCAGGGCATATGCGCCCATCTCCCTCACCATGGAAGCAATCTTAACGCCTTCACCATCGCCTTCCGTCACCACGATCTCTATGCTCGTCTGCGAGGAAAAAACCACCGCCCGAATCCCTTTAAATGAACGTTACCCCCGGATCGAGAAAATCCCCATCCCCGACTGTTTCCCCTTTCCCCTTACGTTGGTGAAGCCGCTGCAGAGTTCCCTGAAGGAGAGGGCGAGCTGGTAACCTTGCAACCTCAGCTGCCTCAGCCTCTTCCTGTTCCTCGACCTCGGGCAAGGGAAAACGTGGAGGAGGGCGAGGACGTCGCCCGACCTGAGGATATTGTGGAGCGCCCAACGGAGGGCAGTCCTTGCGGCCTCCACGTCCTCGACCAAGACCACTACCTTCTTCTTCGCATCATCCATGATGCGTTTTTCTATCCCTTCTAAGTGTTTCTAATGGGGCAGTTGAGGAGAAGAAGACATGTTTGTCCAAAAGAAAGAAAAGAAGAAAAAATTGCGTGTGATTCAGGAGGTCGTCGTTGTTTTGGTTGAGGAAGAAAGAAAGAAAGAATGGATTGAAAGAAGGGGAGGTGGATTTGGCAGGTTTTTGTGGTGTGGGATCAAATAATTTAATATCATTTTGGGTGCTTCTCTCATGTAACCAAAGTTCATTGATTTGATTGGCCTTTGGACACCTCAAAATTTGGGTTATTATTTATTTTTAAGGTTAGGCAGAATAGCCGACTTTCTTCATTACCTAATAATAATAATTAGTTTAACTTAAAAAAAATCACAACAATTAAGAAATAAATGCAAAATCACCATTATCAATAATAGATTTTTCTAATAATAATACTAATTTTAAGTAAAAAGATTAGTCAACTCTTTTTTTTTTCTTACATGTGGCAGAAGATAAAGCATCTTTGAAGTTACCACAATATAGATGCAAAAAATTGGTCTCTTTCAACACAGGGATTTATGAAAAAGAGTCTGCTTTCGTGTGTCATGTGATATCATGACAATTACAATCAGTAGTTTGCTTCCTCTACTTTGCAACTACCCGCCAAACGAAAACTAATTTTCTTAATTCAGGAGAGTAATACAACGAATACTTCAACTAATCCCACAAGTTTACATTGTAAGGTGTGTGCAAGTTGAAGTCACAGTGACTTAAAAAATATACGCAGAACAGCCATGACTTGCGCGACCTTCACAAGTCGACCGTCTCATCCGTGTGCGAACATTAGTCCTCGGATTCCTACCCACTGCAGCTCCCCCTCCTCTCACCACCACCCACCCACCAACAGCAACAAGAAGAAGAAGAAGAAGAAGTGTACTCCAAGAGTCTTGTAAACCGCAAAACACAGGAAAACGCGATCCAAGCAAACTAAGATGAAGGCATGGAACCGGGGGAATGCATGTCTCATGGGGCTGATTCTGTTTGCCCAGTTTTTGTTCTTCCCAGAGGGTTCTCCAGAATAGCCAATTCAAGAAATCGAGAAACTTTTTTTAAATAAATCCAAACATTAGAGATGCATTGCGACTGAAAGTGGTCCCCTGCATTATGTTGAATAATCTTGATGACAGAACGCACTCAAACCACCACCACCATCCCCCCTAAAACAAACGAACAAAAACATGCCACACGCGAGGATTCTTCGACTACTAGAACAGACAAAACTAAAAGTTAATGAAAGGATTCAAGTACAGGCATGCATGGATACAAACAAGGCAAAAAGCTCATACTTTTCTGCTCTTCTTGATCATTAACTACATGAACCCCGAGGGAGGTCATCAAGTTACGTCCATTTCTCCTGTGTCCTATGTGGTCCTGTCCTTAGTGGAGAAACATCACCTCATTTCTCGGGAAAAAAACGCTAATTAAATTGAATATTTTTGTGGATGTACGATTGCCAGCACCGACCAGAAAAGTGCTCTCCGAGCATGGTTTTTGTCTCCTGACAATAGGCTGACAGTTTTGCAACATAACCAACACTTGGACCTTATTTTCACAACAAAAAAGCAGCCCGCTAGATATGAACCTTATGTCGTACCTTGACCCGTAACAGACCAGAGACCAAATGTGTCGCTCTATCTATGGAACTAGCCCGTATCAATAGATAACACTAAAGAAGAAAGGATTCAAGATGACAATTACTGGAAAAAAAACACAAACGGCGACGCAGTCTTACCACTGTTTAGCCTAGGGGACATATTTTGCAAGTCTTCTCAATGCAAATGACATGAAGCAGCATTATCTAAACCCCAGAAAACTAGTCAAAGCCACAACTGAGCGAACACATTAGACCTTTTAGGAACCAGGCGAAGAAGGAAGGAAAAGCAGGACAGCAGGAGACAGCAAGGAGTTGAATACCTTGATAATAAAACCATATATCCACACATTACCAGTCAGGTTAAAGAACAATGCAAGGTCAGGAAAATAACAAGGTTAACCCAAAAAAGTTTCTTAATCAATCCAAAAGAAGCAATGATAATACCTCTGCAGCCATCTTCTATTGTGCAGGTATCTTGATATTTCTTCTGGTCAACTCACCTTTTGAAGCCAGGAGGCAGGCAATAAAAGAGACGAGAGCTGAGAAATTCTTAAAGACATTCATGATCTATGAAATTGAAACAATGCATTGTCCTATTCCCAAAGATGAATAAAACTGTCTCCACATTTTAGCGCCTTATCCAATTATAATTGTTGACATCATGAGTTGTTCCCTTTGGATTTGTGACAAGCATTCACTACCTCATTCAGTGACCACATGGTGAACTCCTCCTAGAAATTTGTGGGCAAAATGAGATACCTAAGGACACTGGCACTCAGACATCAAGAAACATAAAATAACATATTCGCTTGCATAAACAATGAGAAGGCTCCTCAGCTACATGAGAGAGCACAAAGGACTGCATAACTGCCGCCCACTAGTCGACTCATACACACTATCAAACTCTTCCAAGAAGTAAAAGTAGTTTTAACTAATGACATGGACACAAACGCCCCTTGGAGAAGGTAGGTAAACACGTTTTTCGTTCTCCCAAATAAGCAAATGTTCCTAGGCAGTCGAAGTTGAAAGGCATGATCGTCAGCCTGCAGAACAAGTCACTGGAATAGAGTGCAGCTAAATCCAGGTTTTTGGTTCTACGACAAACAAATTAATATGCTTTAGCAAAACAGGATAACGCGAATGATGGCAGGATCATGTAACAGAGCCAATACCCTGGCAGACAAGGAAGAAATTAGCACCTGGACAGAGTTCCTGAATACAGATTCAACATCTAATGGACCCCGTCAAGGTCACCGCCAGAAAGTGACGGATCGCATAGCCTACACTCCTACAGAAATTAGGCACATAAATACCACGAACAGAGCACAAGCTGGTAACTTAACTCCCATCCCCCTTCCTATATGCAAAATTGGTAAAATTCCAACAACCCAGGTGATCAACTACATCGATCGCATCACACGGCATCACATAATAAGGATCTAACCAAAACAGAACATAGCAAAGACTGATATCCCACAACATCAGCAGCAGCTGCATAATCGCTTATACTTTCACGGGAGAAGCTATAGGCTCAACATCATCAGAACAGCAATAAAACTCAGGCCAGGAGATCAAACGGGAAAACAAGTAGTCAGGGTTTCATGACTTTTGAGAGACAAAAGATTACACCTTTTTAATTTGGGTCTACCCGAAAATCCCTAATCGTGACATTCCCAAGAATCAGTAACATAAAACACTAAATCAGACAAACCCAAAATTCCACAAAACACAAACAATGCAATGCAGCGACAACCAAAACAGCAAAAAAGAGAGTTAACGAAACAGAGGGGCGTAACCGTGGTTTGAGGCAGATGAGTTGTTCAGTGTAGATGGCCGGGAGGGGGTTAGGGACTCGACCCATGACATCCGACCTTTTCGCCGCCGCCTGAATCTGACATGTCGGAAAAAATATCCAACTTTCAGATTTTTCTCTTTAAGTTTATCTTGGTCCGGTAAGAAAAACAGACAAGACTCATAACCAGCTACACATTAGATCTCAAATTTAGTTACTAATTTGACTGAGATGGATGTGGGCTATCTCATTTCATTTCCCCCAAACAAAGTGGTAGTTGTGGATTCCTTGCCACATCCTTTTTTTCTTGCATTGCACTTTGTTGGATACAACCTTTTGAAATCCTGCCCTTGTGGTGGTACCTGTCGGTTCGGTTATTTAGTATTTCTCTCCGCAACGGTGAGATTACGACGCGACCGTCGGCCGCAGCCAACTCCCGCGATGTCTCCCCCCATCCTCCTTCGCAGAAGAAGATAGAACACAGAAGGATAGCTGGTCCCCTTTCCTCTTTGTTGGGTCTCACTCATCACCTAAAGGAACGGGTGGGAGGACAAGTTTCACTGTCCCCAGAATAATTATAAGAGAGTGTGGGAGGGGTGGACACACCAACGTTGGTCCCTCCTCCCCATTTCCTTAACTGTCCAAAGTTGTCATCTTGGTGGAAACCCATCTGGGCAAGCCTCGTCCGGTTACGTCCACGTTCTCATCGCAACGATAACTATGTCGATAAATGGCTTCATGTCGTCGTGTCTCCTCCGACACGGGGAAGATGGATATGCTACAGATATGAACACACAAACTCGGGTCCTTCCCACCATCGCCCACCAAAAAAAGCAACACATAAACCAAAAGAAAATGACCCGGTGGAGCAGCATACATTGCATTGCATATTACCCATAAGGCAGTCGTTGAATGTAATAACAAGAAGGAGAAGAAGAAGAAGAAAGAATTTTTTTTTTTAAGTTGTTATTTCAGACAGCTGTATGATATTTACTATATTTAGGTTGGAGTTATGGGCAGAAAGAAGGACATCCGGGTGGGGGGGAATTTTGTTTGCATGCCAACCCAAAAGAAATGTCAATGTATAGTTGGGGGAGAGCTAGAGCTATAAGATGTAAATGGCTACTACCAATCTTTCTCCATAATAATTACTTCGAAAAGGAATTGTACGAGAGTATCAGAAATACAATAAGAAACAACACGATCAAGGTAAAGAAGAAAAGAAGCTTTCTTGTCAAGGAGAGGGGGCAACATTAGCTGGTGCTACATGATGTTGTAGTAGTAGTAGTAGTATTAGTAGTAGTATTGGATACGATTGAATTGAATGACCTTGGAAAAAGCAAAAGGAGAGGGCGCCAGCCATATAAGAACAGGCATTGGGGATTGCAATTTTTAGACCTCCAAATAAATGTTGGGACCCCCCTCCCCCTCTCTTGTAGGGAGGAGGTGGACTCCTTTTTTTGTGAGCCTAGTTTTTGTTCTATTGAATTGAATAAACAATGCAGGGTGTGTGTGTGTGTGTACATGTCGCATCCATGAGAATTCCCAATAATTTCTTCCATCGCCAACAGCAGCAGCAGCAGCAGCAGCAGCTCCTCCCCTCCCCTCTCCGGCAAAATTTCTAGGGCTGACTTTAATTTCCACCCCCGGCATTGCCCCTGCCTTTTTGCCCCTTGCCTGTTGTCCCTTTCTTTCAGTTCCTGTTCTTCTTCTTCTTCTTCCCTAAGCTTCCATTGAGCATATGGCAATGGCGGCATGGCCCGAACGTTCCTTCCTCCCTAATCTCCTCCCTCCTCAGATACAATTCCCCCATGTAACTTAACTTCCAAAGTTACATGTATCATAACTTAGTGAGATATCACGCTGTTCAACCTTAGTTGCAGATTTCCTAGACATATATGTGATTCGAACAATGTGTCTCGCGAGCTATAATCACCGCACGTCATGTGTTCCCTCCTAAACATTTCCATAACTTCTAGGGTTTCTTTTCTTTTCCTTTTGGGTAAATCGACTTTGTTTTTGAAGCTCTCCCAACAACATTCCTCCCATCATTCATGATCGACGACTTCATGTGCGAACATTTTAGTGGGTCGCACGCACACTTCACCTTCACCCCTGTATTATCTGTTACTGATATGTTCTGTATACGGCAATCTCCATGAAGATGTTGCCAAGTTCTCCTCCTATGGGAGATTTTACAATATGGTTTGTTTTTCCCCACGAGCTGGGGGGTAGGACTACATGGAATCGAGAGCCCTAAACATGATGTGACTTTATATATTATATTCAGAAGTTTGTCCGTTGGACTTTTTGATTTTCTCCCCCCCCCCCCCCTACATATAGTATGCTTTGGAATGATAAAAGGATATAGGCATGCAATTGAATATGGTTTCTATATACTTTACACGTTTTATTCTTATTCCTTTACGATTTTCTCTCTAGGGAATATTTTAAGTGAATGCCAATGATGACCGAATCATCATATCCCTCGATTTATTATTGGACCCGTCTCCTCGTTTGTGAAAAGCTTAAGCTTTATCCCAAACTAATGATGAAGATTTTGGTGTTTCTTAAGCTCTCTCATGATACTCATAGTACAAGCACACACTAACATTCAAAACCGAAACCACTTCTTTCGATTGTGGTCGGAACAAAGTTGGGGGGGAGGGGGAGTTGCGGAGGCCGGCAAACAGCCGAACCCAACACATGTTATGACACTGGCATTGGTAAACACAAGTTAACATCAACAACCCAACAAATGGTCCCCCCCCCCCCACACACACACACACAATCACAAGGAGAAATTCTCACATGCCCCTCCTCTCCCCTTGAATATCTCCCCAAAGGCTCCATTATTGCAAGCTCATTCAAAGCCAGCACCACCATCCCCTCCCCTCTACACACACAAAATCTTAAGCACAACCACAATGACCATCCTTCCTAAAAAGAAAAGCTCAACTCCTCAATCTATCCCCAACCCACATTACAAATCAAATGGGAAAGAATCCAAGGTGTTGAAAAAGTGAAATCTAACCCAATTTCCCCAAATCCCAGAAAAGTGAAAATGAGAAAGAGGAAGAAGAAAGAAGAAAGACAGCTAATGGCTATGTGGCTGCACCAAAGCTTCCCCTCTCTGTCTAACCATATATGTGCATCCCTCTGTACATGCAGCAACACACAAAAAGCAAAGCCACCATTGACAGAAAGCTTATATGCTTAAATACTTCCTCTTTTCCTCCCCCACCCAAATCTCCGTTTTAACTTTTTATCCTATTATTCCCCCTCTCCCGCCCCCCTCCAATCGTCTTTGTTATTTAATGTTGTCTAAATCCTCGAGAAGTGTTCCCTATTCTCCCATCCCCCCCCACCTCGTACTCTGTTTCCCCCCTTCCACCCCTTTTTAACCTCCCCCATTGAACTCCCTTCTTACAGCACAAACACGAACCTCCTTTCTCCCCTCTTCAAGGGTCTTGAAGAAGAAACTCTGGGTCTTCTGAGTAATACCCACATCAGTTTCCCAAATGGGGAATCCTCCTTGTTGTTCTTACTACAAGTTGTTCGTAATTTGGGGTGTTGTTGGGGTTGTCTTGCTTGGGCTTGGTTCTTGTAATGGTGGAGACGATGGGGATTCCTCTTCCTCCTCTTCTTCTTCTTCTTCTTCGCCGACACCAACTGTGGCTCCAATGGAATGGAAGGAGAAGGAATCCCTCTACGCTGCAATCCAAGGCTTTGTTGGGAGTTCCTGGAATGGCTCTGATTTGTACCCTGACCCTTGCGGCTGGACCCCAATTCAGGTAACTCACTACCCAACAGCAAAAGGAGCTTCAGTCCGAGGTTGTGCTGTAATAAAACTTTCCTGCTTTTTCCATGGAAGTGTCATTTGAGTCTGGTGTTTTTTCCAAGTTTTAAGGAGGTAACAGGAGGATGAAGCTATTGTCTCTTCATGCAAAAGTTACCTTCATCCCATGAATCACTATAGTTTTAGAGTTAACATTGTTTGAATACAACAGTGTTTCTCCATGCAAAAAAAAAACAGAGGTTCCAAACCTCAGAGAGCCAAGAATGTGAGCCCCCCAAGCCAAATTGTTTCTTGTCAGAATCAACTGTGCATGCAAACAAGCTAAAAGCTTTCAATTCCTTTTGGTGTTCTTTTGTGATTGCAGGGGGTCTCATGTGACATCTATGATGGGCTTTGGTACGTTAGCGTGATGAACGTTGGACCATTCTATGACAACTCCCTACGTTGCATCCAGGCTGCAAACTTCACTTCCCACTTGTTTGAACTCAAGCACCTCACTTCCCTCTCCTTCTACGAATGCTTCACCACTCCTGTCTCGATATCCGGCCTCCGATGGGAGGCATTCTCCGAGACGCTGACGGCTCTGGAGTTCAGGTCGAACCCAGGGCTGGTCGGGGGCCTCCCTCCCTCCATCGGGAGCCTGAAGCAGCTTCAGTCTCTGGTGTTGCTGGAGAACCAGTTGGGCGGTGGCCTGCCACCTGAGATAGGCAACTTGGGGAAGCTCAAGAGGGTCATGATCTCCGGGAACAGGTTTGACGGGCGGATCCCGGGTAGCTTTGGGAACTTGCTGGATCTCTTGATACTCGACCTGAGCGGGAATGACCTCTCGGGGCCGATCCCATCGTCCCTTGGAGGGTTGGCCTCACTCCTGAAGCTTGACCTGAGCGACAACCGCCTCGAAGGACCAGTCCCTCCGGAGATAGCCAACCTCAACGGAAGCCTTATGCTGTTGGACATCGGGGGCAACAACTTGACAGGCAGATTACCGGAATCCATCCAGGGCATGGCGTCCATAAAGGAGATGGTGATGTCCAACAACCCGGAGTTAAAGGGAGATCTGAAGGGCATTAATTGGGGAAATCTCCAGGAACTCCAAGTACTCGAACTTACCAATACTGGGTTGCAAGGGGACATTCCTGACACCATGTCCGAGCTCACGGCGTTAAGACACTTGGGACTCGGGAACAACTCTCTTACAGGGAATCCCCCCAAGTGGCTTGCAGCTCTTCCTCACATCAGTGCTCTTTACCTGAATGGGAACAATCTGACAGGGGAGCTGGAGTTCCCCAATCAGTTCTACTCCAGGATGGGTTGGCGATTCTCCGCGGTGGACAACCCGGGTCTTTGCTACAGATCCCCGATCACGTCCCCATCGGTTGATTCTCCCCATGGGATCAAGCCATGCAGCACATCAGTTTAATAACATCCATCAGTAAATGATGCAGCAGCAGGCGTGAATGTGGACGTGTTCCTAATCCCGGGAGAAGTAATCTGTCATGCCTTAAGGTAGTTCTGACAAGGTTGTATACACTTTTAACTGACAGTATTAGTTTAGGGGATAATCTTCTCATGTCCTAAAGTGTTTTTATGGGAAAATGTTGTATTCTAGATGCAAAAAACTAGAGGAAACACTATCAATAGTGATGATCCAGTATACCTTGTAATAATAAGACTTATACGGCAAATATCCCCAGAGGGGGAAGGTGGTTCCCGTGTTCTTACTAAGCGTCGCGCATCAACTTTGACGCCTTGCATTATGCAGAAGAGTTTCATCCTGAATTTGGATGCAGTGCTGTCTCTGTTGAGACTTACCTTCGGAGGGCCAGAGAAACAGAATGACTCTTCTACTGCCTGCCCGAAATTAATCTATTTCCCAGTTTGCTCAAGCAATGGATAGAACTGACTTCTGATTTGGGACGACGGGGCATACATTGAGAACATCTTTGGTAGAACGTATGCTAAAGTACCCATCGTGATGTGAGGGTCTTCTCATCAAAGTGATAATCTTTCGCCAGAACTTTCGCAGGCTGCCTGCCTGTATACTGCGGAAGGACAGCATTTCTTCCGAAACAACTCCTTATTTCTGTCACGTTCGCCCTCCGGCCTAGCACGCGTGGTGGTTCGGACGACCCGAGTATTCGGGCCCGCTCCCCCGAGGCCTAAACTGCTCGGCGTCACGACTCGAGCATCGAACGCTGCGAAAAGGAATCGGGTTGGGTCCTCCCTTGGTTCCCAAATGGACCTACGGGACGTTTCGTCAATCGTCTCCAGTTCCTTGAAGGCGACGGGCAAAAATCTGCGTAAGATCTCATTTAGGAATTTCAGGGAGGACTCAGAAAGCGGTTCGTATCGCCGTTACCCATCCAAAATGGCTCCATAAAAACAGTGTTATTGTTTAACCTAGATAAACTATACGGAGTCGCCACTAACTTAATTTTTAAAAGTCTGATTTAAGTCGAAAAAATCAGAGTGAGTTCGAGGATTCCTATTTACCAACTCTTACATTTTAGCATACAAAAAGGTGGCAATTGTCCAGAAAAATGTTTGCTTTTGATTAACGAGTGTTGGACCCGATCCAGGAGACGGGTCGGACTCGTATCGATGTTTTACGAGCGTTGGACCCGAATTTAGGTTTGTTTGATTAAAAATCAACACACGACATAAAAATCCTAAGAGCCTAAAACATGCAAGCAAACACAGACAATTATTGAGATGAAAGTGGACGGGGAAGGGCGGTGACTGCGTACTTATACATTCGGGGAGGCTCGCACCTCCCTTTTTGTACCTTAGATGAAGGTCGATGCTGCTTTATCGTCTTGACATCGCGGTTTTTACACACGCGGAAAGATTCACGCAGTTTGATACACGCGCCTTCAGGTAAATCTTCGAAACAATTAGAGTTGATCCTTCCGAAATTACATGCTTAGTGTACATGCAAAATAAAAAAAAATACAAGTATTCTTAGTATTGATTAAATTTGAAATTCAACCAAATTGAGAAAAACAAGGTATATCTTACCGTGTTGTTTGAGATTACTCAATTACGTTTGTTGAAAATATCCGCAAAGTTCCATCGTGTTATTCCTTTTTTGAAGACGTGTGACCTGGCCAAAAATCCATCCAGCCCGGAGCTGTTGTCAATCAGCGAACAAAGGGGTAGAAATGTAGTAGTAGAAATGCTTAAAAATTCATGAAATGTTTAAAAGTGACATTTTCGTTTAATAAAAATACAATTAGGATATTAGTTTCATGTAACTAATTTTTAATTCGAAATCAATTATCTAATCATGTTTAGAGATGATAAGCATTAATCATCATGTTCAACGATTTTTATGAAACCGCAAGTATGTTTGATAATCTTTAAAATTTAAAGAGCATTGTCGATTAATGTTAATCTTATTTTAATTGCATATGATTAAAACTCGATTAATGTCGAGTATTTTGGGTTAATGGCGGATTTGGGGATCTACAGTCATCATCCACTCGAACTGGGCAAGCCTTTGTGGAAGGACAACCGAATCCAATCCTCAACAGGCAGAAGCCCAGCGACGGTTGAAACTATCTTTGAGATAGTTGAAACAGAGATGTCGGGATGCACAAGCCTCTTACTTGTTTGGGTCGCCGGAAACAGTGCTGCCTGCCTTTTCTGCAGGACTTCTTAATCAGCAGTCGACTGCATGCCCCAAAGCCGATCAATTTTCCAAATCATTAACGGAAATGTCTCGTTCTATCAGCTGTGCCAAATCTTCAACTAATACTTATTCCAATTTCGCTACCTTTGGAAGAAGCTTGAGAATCTGTTTCATTTATTCCTCAAAGTTAGCAGCCGATACCCTGTCAGCTGCATCTGTTATAATCACCGCAAAGAGAGCCGGGCAAGTTCAGAGCTTTGCTAACGTCGCCGTGAGATGCCAAACCCAAATGAACATTAGCAATCCTGGACAGGAATGCCAAACCCACATCCCGACAGCCACCCACCGACATCACGGGACTGAAGAAACTGTGGGATTAATCGACAGAGTTATAACGCAGCAAAACAAGACTTCGCAGAACTGCTCAGCAGGGAAAACATGCTCATTGCATTCAAAAAGAAAGTTATACTTCAACCAACAAAACTCTTACAAAATACCAAATTCAGCTAACTGATACACTGCGCGATTACAACAGAACACATTGCGAGGATCGACGAGGCAACCAACATTGAAGAAATGGTCCATCCAGTGTCAAAAGTAATGCAGGATTTTACCCAACCTCAACGCCAGCAATGACGCGGTCCAAGTTATTCGGCGGCTGCTTTCTCCCTCTCATTCCTCTCAAATGTTCTCCTTGTTATCGTTGACCCCGATTTTTCCCCGCAACTCCCTACGACGAGAGGCTCTTCGACACGACCACTTTTCAGCGCTTCAGCTTACATATCTCCTTGTAGACCTCCAATCAGGGCTTTTCAGCACTGCATACTTGTTCTTACTAAACCCGTGGGAACCGTAGGAATTGAGTTCGAATCAATTTTCAGAGAGAGACGAAGAAGAAGAAGAAGAAGAAGAAGAAGGGCCCCACAATAAACCTAAAATCATTACCGTTTGAGGGAGAGGGAGAGGGAAGATCAAGATCTCTGACAAAATCCTTAAAATATTAAAAACTTTCGAACTTCGAACGTTACCACCCAAAACCACACACACACACTCTCTCTCTCACACCCTCCCAAATTTCAAAAACCTTTTTCATTTACTCCCTCCCCCCAAACCCCCACCCAGAATTAAAAAGATCGAATATTTCTTCTTCCCTCTCCCCCAATTTCCTGATATCATTTCCTACGCTTTTTTTGGCTTTCTTGTCGTTGCATTGGCCTCTGCAGAGGATTTCTCTACCTGGGCAATCCCAAAGATTTGAGCTTTCTTGGAGATTCCCGAACTGGGTCTTAGTCGAAGTGTGCAGTTTAGGAGGGAGTAGGAGCTACTGCGGATGGTTTTGACATCCAGAAAGATTCCCAAGATTTGAATTTTCTTAGGGGTTTCTTCTGCTTTCGCGAACCGGGTGTTGATTGTTAGCTGCGTCGAAGGCTGTCATTTGGGATTGTGTTTGCTGTTTGTATTGGTTTCTTCGGAAAGATCCGACGTGAGAAGAGCCTGGTGTTGATTGCTAGCAGCGTCAAAGGCTGTCCTTTGGGATCGTGTTTGCTGTTTGTATCGGTTTCTTCGGAAAGATCCTACGCAAGAAGGGTTCCGAAGATTTGGACTTTCCGGTAGAGTCTTGCCTTTCGCGAAGGGTCATTGGTGAGAATTGGCAATAAGGAGGGCATGTTTTGGAGTTAGGGAGGCGGATCCTTGCAATGCCAGTTTCAACGAGGTCTCAGGTTTCGTCCAACGTTCAAGAAAAGGGCCACTCTGGGAACACAAACCACAGTCTTCCGCTTCGAAACCCGCATCATGGGTTGAGAGAGAAGATGAAGGAACTCAGCCTACTATATGAGCAACAGAAGCAAGCTAGGACGGTGCTGCTGCCAGCTACGTTGGAAAACCGGTTTACGACCCACCCTAGCGTTGACCTCCTTGGCTCCAACACTAAGAAGCAAGACAACGATGATTCAAGCCCGCAAGACCCTGTTCTGCTTCGCGGAACGAGGACAAGTAGTGTCTGTAGGGCGAGAACGGAAGAAGTCCTGAAGGAGATTAAGTTCATGCCTGGGCGAGAGGGTGCTACGGCAAATGTAGTATCGAAGCGGACAGTGAGGAGGTTGTCAATGAATCCGCGGGAGAGGGAGAATCTTGACAGGAACGATGACGGCAGGGCTAGGAATATCCTGGTTTTCGTTAGAGTTAGGCCAATGGCAAAGAAGGAGAAGGAAGTCGGATCGAGGAGTTGTGTTAGGATTGTGAATAATAGGGAGATTTATTTGACTGAGTTTGCAAATGAGAATGATTACTTGAGGCTCAAGAGGCTCCGGGGCAGGCACTTCACTTTTGATGCCTCGTTTCCAGACGCAGCTTCTCAGCAGGAAGTGTATTCCACAACGTGAGCTTGCTCGCCTTTCTTCCATATCTTCTGTAGTTTCTACGGATTTCCATCGACAATTTTGATTGAGTTGTGTGAATTACAGGACGGCAGATTTAGTGGAAGCAGTTCTGCAAGGGAGGAATGGATCTGTGTTCTGTTACGGTGCCACTGGAGCAGGGAAAACCTACACGATGCTCGGGACATTTGATAACCCAGGTGTCATGGTTCTGGCAATCAAGGACCTCTTCAATAAGATTAGGCAAAGGAGTTACAACGGAAATCACACAGTTCATCTCTCTTATCTCGAGGTCTACAATGAAACAGTCAGGGACTTACTTTCTCCCGGGAGACCTCTTGTGCTCCGGGAAGACAAACAGGTAACTCTTCTGAAATCGCAGAGTAGATCATATCTTGTAAGCATTAGAATCATCAAGAGTTCCATTACATAATATGATTAAGACCATGCTTATGTTTGCAGGGAATTGTCGCTGCCGGCCTTACACAATACAAAGCCTATTCGACAGATGAAGTAAAGTTTTTAGTCCGACGCTGGGTTTGGTGCATGAATTAAGATTTTCGGACTAACTGATTCTAATCTGGCATTGAGTAGGTTATGACATTGCTGCTACGAGGTAATCAAAACCGAACCACGGAGCCCACTCGTGTGAACGAAACGTCTTCAAGATCTCATGCCATTCTGCAGGTGCTTGTGCAGATTTAGTGTTCCCGCTGAGATTTTTGGATTTAGCAATCTTATTCATTCCGGTTCATGTGTCTTGTAGGTGATGGTTGATTATCAAGCTTTGGATGCCAACATGAATGTAATCCGCCATGTTGGTAAGCTGTCTCTAATTGATCTTGCTGGTTCAGAGAGAGCAATTGCCACAGATCAGAGAACGGCTAGATCAATCGAAGGTGCAAATATTAATAGATCGCTCCTTGCACTAAGCAGCTGCATCAATGCTCTTGTGGAGGGTAAGAAGCACATTCCTTACCGCAACTCAAAGCTCACACAGCTTCTCAAGGATTCCCTAGGTGGGTCTTGTAAAGCAGCAATGATAGCAAACATCAGCCCAAGCAACCTATCATTCGGTGAGACTCAGAACACACTTCACTGGGCTGATCGAGCCAAACACATCCGATCTAAGGTGTGTGACCCATGCGAGGAAACGATGGGGTTACCTGAGTCAGAAACCAACAAGGCAGAGCTCTTATTGGAGGTGCAGAAGGAGAACCGGGAATTGCGAGCTCAACTCGCACGTCAACAGCAGAAGATCCTCACCTTACAAGTGCAATCGCTGGCCGCTCAAACTTCTCCGACGCCGCCTTCGGCAGCAAATTCTTTCCCTACTCCTCCGACATCAGCCCGCCATAACGAGAAAAGAAGACCGCGGGCATCTCTCTTTTCAGGTGCTTGCTTCACGCCGGAACAAAAGAAGAAGGGAATGGATGACCTACTCATTAGAGAGCTTCAGAAAACCGTGAGAGTTCTGGAAGCCGAGATCGAGAAGATGAAGAGAGATCATGCATTGCAGCTTAAACAGAAGGACGATCACATACGGAACCTAGCAAGAAAGGACGAGACAGGATCCGTGACAGCAGGCATTAACAGGGTCATCACAAGGGCCACATCGCAACAGAAAGAACCGAGCGCTGGTGATCTTAAGAGTCCTAACCATCGGTTTAAATCACCGGTTACCATAACCAAAAAGCGTACGTTTTGGGACATAACTACGACGAACAGTCCTTCAGTAACGACCTTGAACAGAAGAAAGACAAGAAGCAATGCAGTTCCCGAGCCTCTGGTAGCAGCTCCCTCCATGCTTCTTCAGGTGAAACTAGACGCCTCCTTAAAGCTAAAACATCTGGCAATATACCATCTTCAAACGGGACTCTAATTTCTTTTGCATATTGCAGCCTGGGTTCGCTCGTAAGCGGGCAGAAGCCCCGAAGAAGTGAAAAATCACATGGAATAGCAAACCGGGTAGATGGTTCAGCTCATTTGATATGCATCTTTCCTTACAGGTAGTTTCACTGTATTTATTAACTCCTATTACAGAATTAGGACAGCACATGATCAACAACCCATTTGTCTTTGATTTCAAATGTTTGGTTTCAGAATTGGAATGAGAATGTGGATCCTGCTCCATTCATCCATTAAATGAAAGGCCAAGAACTGAATTTGCCTTAAACCAAAGTATTGGCAACGAAAATGGACAAAGGCTAAGAAGCTCACATTAATTACATCAGAAGAAGATCCCATCAATACTTCAGGGATACAATGCTGTGGCAAATTACAAATTATCAACACCAGGCCACCAGATGTACTGCTTACACTGCAACTGTACAAGCAATAAACTAAGGAAAGGGAGAGTAACGCGGAGAGAGGAGTTAGGGACATTCTCGCCTATTGTCATGAATTTGTAAAAGAGGGAAAGGGACTACTAGAACTAGCTTTGTGGGTTAGGTTCTACGTCGGGTTGTTTAGGAGCAGCGGCTCCGCCATTCATCCTCGCGCGTGCCTCAGCAAACATTCTCTGCTGTTCGGCTAGAGCTTCTTCCTCGGTCATCTCAGCTCCGTTACTCCATTTGCCGCCACCTTTCAGGGTGTCCTGCTGAATACCATCACAGAAAAGGAGATGTGTGAATTCCTAGCACCTTTGGGGCATATTTTCTCCGAAGATTCAATGATTTTGTCCTGCAGTTCTTCATTCTAACGCCAAAAACCAAAAAGAGGAACAAAAAGAAATAAGCACCACTGTCTCGAGCTTGTGCTGTTCATAAGCTGCATACACCTCTTCAATATAACCACCAAATCCAAGTACCTGGAAGCAATAGTTGTTGTTTAGAAACATTCATATGGCACTATCACACAAATATTTACATGACCAGAACAAACTCAAGTTGTGACATCCAACTAGAGGAATCTATCAGAGTCTCCAAAATCCACTAGGAAGAAAGTCAGCAGTCTCAGCCTATTATACTTGCATATTCTCCAATTTGGAGACCCTCTTCGACCATTTGCCCAAGAAAATCTCAATATGTTAATAGATAGTCCCATGTTGCCCTGTCGGAGTTCAATAATATATCTCTTTGGGTCGATTACCAATTGTTAATACAATATCAATCAAGTCTTTATCCTACTAATTAACAAAATAGAGAAAATTTCTTCACTGCTTTTATACCAGTAAAGAAAGTACGCAACTACTTAACTATCAGAAACAAGCTAAATATTTTAAGCCTATGACTGGGAAAGCAATAGAATAAGAAAAAGAGTTGAAAGGATAAAAACCTCTAAAGCCTTGAGCACATGTTCTGGCGCAATCGTTCTTTTCTCTTCTCTGTTACATACTTCATTGGATTCTGACGACACAAGATTTATGAACTCTACAGCAAAAGTTGGAGACATATCAGAATTCAAGGCTCAATAAATGCCTAATACAAAATTTCACAAAAGTCTCTCAGTCTCAGAACATGAGCTATGATTGGCTACTATTGATCTGCTATACATTGGTCGGATAAGAGAGGAACTATCTGCCTATATTTACAGCTGGTGGAAGTGTCATCATTATGCTTTGCAAAGATCAACATTAACGAGGATGAAAACAGGTAAGACTCACCAACACAACACTCAATCAAAAGATCTTGAGCATCCCGTGCAACACGAACATCAGGTGGAAGCATTTCCTTTATGATCTTTGTCATCGTTGCTACACGCAAGAGATGGCTTTGATTTAGCCAAACCATATTGAGATACAAATTGGCAGCAGACACATTAGCACAGAGTAGTATGATAAGAAGAAAATAGAAATAGTAGTTGTTAGATCTTCCGGACAAGTTGAATTGGTAACAAGGAGAATATGGAGCACTTTATCCTATATTGTCTATGGGACAGCTCCTTCCTAAGGTAACCTCTTGCATAACAGAAGACGGGCTCTTCTCACTGCATCATTCCCTCTATAACCCCACATATAAATCCACACAGAAATCCAACCAACATAACATCTTCTGGATGCAAGAACTAAACAAGGACCCCCCAACCAGGGCAGCAAGGAAGTTCATTCCCCAATCCCACTAAACAAATCCCCGTGGATTCCAAAACCAACCACTGCCTCCCTCAAACTCTTCTCGGATAACATTGCAAGACTTTGTGGCAGATTAGATTAACCAGGGCAGAAGCTCATCAGCCAAAAGTAAACCCTCGCTCCAACGACCCCATAAAAGAATCAATATCACCAAAAAAATCAGTCAAGCCCCATTACACCCACCCACAACCACAAACAAAACCGTGAGCACTCTCCCAACAGGCAGCCAAAACATCTAAAAGAAAAATATTAAGAAACAGGGGCAGACTAACCTTTGGGAAGAGAAGCATCTTCCTTCGACTTCCCAACTATATCCATAGAATCCATCCTTCTCCCCTTCTCACCAACCCAACCCAGTCGACGTATAGCCCCAAACCCCAACCCTAAAAGCTAGCAAACAAACACCCAAAAAAGGCAAAAAATCAGCACGACAACCCGACTCGAATCATGAAATCAGCCGCAAAGTTCGTGACTTTCCGCCTACCCGAAACTGACCCAGAAACGGAAATCGGCCAAAAACAACAAAGGAACTCGAATTTTCAATCCCGATTGCCGCGACGCGACTCGACGAACAGCACCCAATTAGCCGGGAGGAGGAGGGGGCCAGTTAAGGGCAAGTTTGGATTGGCGCAATTATATCAAAATCGAAATAACCCCAAGCTGTCGTTACATTATGCATCACTAAATCAAAATAATCGCACAAGTTGGTGGAGACCGGTTTCATTTAATTGGAGCAAAAGGAACCTGCGAAAGAGGACTTTTGCCAGGTTTTCATATATTATTCTGATTTGGTCCCTCAATTTTCTACTTGGTTTGAAACCGGTAAAAGGCCCGTGGTCGGCTCGCGAGAGATGCTCGCCATAAATAAAAGGTTAGATTGGCAAATTTGTCATGTATTATACTCATTTTTTCCCATCTCTTCCGTTCTTTGAAACAATTCGAAACCATATATGTACTTACTCCGTTATATCAAATATATCCTCCGTTATTATTGCAAATAACAATGTCCTACGTTTGTGTCATAATAACAATATCATACGTTATTATGACACAAACGACGTTACACATCCGTCTTCTCCAAGGCCAAATTAGCAAATTTACCCTAACTATGCCCATTTTTCGATTTATCCCATTCTTTGAAACGCTTTGAAACCATATATGTACTTACTCCGTTTTATTAAATTCATCATCAGTGCTGTAAATAACTGTGTCCTAGAGTCATCCCTATTGACACAAACGACGTTAATACACATCCATTTATATGACATGACAGAAACGATACATGTGAAGCCCTAATTCCCACCTGGTAATCGTATTTACGTTGTATTCAGGAAACTGCACTTCAATTCAAGACCAAGGGAGTGACCTACTTTTGACGGGATGATAAGGGGAGTTAGGGCTTTTGAGTCAATTCTGATGGGGTAACAAGGGAGTGACCTACTTTTGACACCCTAGCTCCATATCAGACTTTTTTTGCCACGTTGGCTTCACGTGTGTCGTTTCTGTCATGTCGGATAAATGGAGGTGTATTAACGTCGTTTGTGCCAATAGGGATGACACTAGGACGCCATTATTTGCAACACTAACTGATGATGGATTTAATATAACGGCGTAAGTACAGATATGGTTTCAAAGCGTTTCAAAGAACGGGATAGATTGGAAAAAATAGGTATAGTACACGATAAATTTGTTAATTTGACCTTGGAAAAGACGGATGTGTAACGCCGTTTGTGCCAACAAGGATGACACGTAGGACACCGTTATGAATGATATAACGGAATAAGTACATTTATGGTTTTGAAGCATTTCAAATAACGTGATAAATCGAAAAAAATAGGTATACTACCGGATAAATTTGCTAATTTAGTCTAAATGAAATTACCACCCTCGACTGCCCGAATTAGTAATCGGCTCGCGTGGTTACGCCCCGGACATCATCGAAACGTGGTGAAACTTACAGTGCGAAACGATTTAATCGCCTTTAGACATGTCTCGTTACGGTCTCGCGTTGACAAAATCAGTTCCCAAGCGACATTCATTTTCCTTTTACATTGGAAGCAGCTAAGTTACGCGGCGATTTCTGAGGGACTTCGTTCATCTTTAGTTGCTCGAGCTGGAATATTGCTAATGACAAAACTTCCATGAAATTAAGGATTCGTCTTGAATTCGGAACATGGGATGCTGTGAGTGCTTGCCTGTAATGGTTTTCTGTAACCTTCTCGTCCTTCATCAGTGGCACAGCTTAGATGACTAAAGGACGCGGGGTGGGGGGGTCGGCGTTTTCCAGTGCCATGGTGATCTCCGTCGCCCGATCTTTGTCACAGCTTCCCAAGCTCCCGGAGCAGAGGTCATCCAGCTTCCCAAGCTTCAGTCCCAATGCTAGCCAATGGATGCGGCTTCAGATTGTCCTGATCCTGAACTTAAACTGATTCGTAGATTAGAGTTTCACAACATGCCGATATTTCCAAATCGTTTTTCTGACTTTCAGGACAAAGAGGATCGACGAGGATTATTTGTCAGGACATCGTGGATGAATCTGCCCAGAGAATGGTAAGAAGAAGAGTCGCCTCCTTCTTCCTTCAATGCCTTCCTGCCGATTTGGCCCATTTTCTTCACCTTCTTCCTCCGCTTGCTGCCCTCCTCCATTATATCCCTCACTGCCTTCTCGATTTCCTCGGCCCCGACCAGCGTCAGCCCCACTCCCGTCTCGAGATCGACCTTGTAGTCCATCTTGATGTCCACCCCTAGGCCCAGCTCCTCTACCAGGAGGAATGCGTTGAACTGTTGCTCCGAGTATTGCGGCCATGTCCCTATTGGCACCCCGGACCACATGCTCTCGAGGATCGAGTTCCACCCGCAGTGGGAGACGAACCCACCCACCGAGGGGTGCACGAGGATCTCCGCCTGTGGGCCCCAACCTATCACCCTACCGATGCTGGATGTCCGTTCCAGGAATCCCTCGGGGAGGATCCCGTCGAAGCTTTGGTAGTCGTCTGAGATCCGGATGTTGTCCTTCTCTGGAGGCGTCTTTAAGGACCAAAGGAAATGGTGTCCGGCTTTTTCTAGCGCGACCGCAATCTCCTTCACCTGGTCATTGCTGAAGCTTCCCCTGCTCCCGAAGCATAAGAACACCACGGACAATTCCGGCTGGTTGTCCAGCCAATCGAAAATCTCGGCACAACTATTAGAAGCCTCGACGGGTCTGTTTGATCTCACCATGGGTCCAACCGGATACACGGGAGGCACTTCGAGTTCCGATAAATATTTCAATGCAGTGGGTTCGAGCTCCGCAAACGTGTTCACCAACACACCCTTACCTTCCCTCATCTTCCTTATGAATCCGAGGCACAAGTCCTTCGTTTCCTTCATAACCATCTCCGGAGGCAGTACCGTGGCTGGTAGTGGTTTCAACAAACCTGGGAAATCCACCATGTCATCGGAATCAGCGTACTCGGTAAAGTCCTTCCCGTGCCGATCACTTGACTCCAGCAGGTAATAATACATGAAGCCAAGGAAGGTGGCGCCCACCGGACAGAACACGTAAGAAGGAACTCCGATCGAGGTTGCAAGATCCATCATCGACGTGCAAATCATGTCCACCACGAATGCAGAGACACGCCGCAAACCCACGACGGCGTCCATCACGTCGGGGCGATGACTCTCGATCAACTTGAAGACGAAGTCCGTGGAGTTGTGGCCCACGACCCCGTCCTTCAGAGGCAGGAACGAGATCTTCACTCGGGGGGAGAGGACGGGGGCCACAGACCGAGCATAGTGTTCGACTTTGGTGTCGTCAGGGAACCTAATGAGGAGGACGGAGATCGAGAGACGGGGTTCGCGGATGGCGAGGCGGTCGGCGAGCTCGAGCATGGGTGGGAGGTGGCCCATCCCGGGACAAGGGATGAACACAAGCTCAACCGTGTTCGTCATCTCTGTGAACTCAGATTGATCACAACCAAACTGAGGTCTTATCCCCTCGGGGGAGAATGAACGAATGAATGAAATTTATTTGCATCGATTTGTCTTGGGGACCAAGGAGTATAGAGATGATGACGTCATTGCTTAGCCGGAGTAGTCAAAGCTCTTGATTATAATATAATTATTAACAATGAAAATAAGTTGACAATGCCGTTCCTTCTATAATTCAGACAAACGTTTTGCTTGGCCGACAAGGAGTTTTATTTTTTTAAAAAAGGTATATTGTCCTTATATGTCGTGAACCGCGACACTGCTGGTGGGAACAGCTCCTCTAGTTATATATAAATTAAAACGTTTCAAAATTTACAAAATCTAAGAATATCTACGATGACTCTTAGTATCTCTCTTTCGTAGAGATCTTGAGCTCGATCCTATTGTAGGCAAAACTTATAATGACCAACTTAGCCATCTTCACCTCGTGCCTTTATTGGAAATTAAAAAAAAAAAAAAGACAACTTTGTCAATGGCCCAAAATTAACACATTTGACCAACTCGACCATCCTCGTGATGAAATCAGCCACAAAGTTCGTGACTTTCCGCCTACCCGAAACTGACCCAGAAATGGAAATCGGCCAAAAAACAACAAAGGAACTCGAATTTTCAATCCCGATTGCCGCGACGCGACTCGACGAACAGCACCCAATTAGCCGGGAGGAGGAGGGGGCCAGTTAAGGGCATGTTTGGATTGGCGCAATTATATCAAAATCGAAATAACCCCAAGCTGTCGTTACATTATGCATCACTAAATCAAAATAATCGCACAAGTTGGTGGAGACCGGTTTCATTTAATTGGAGCAAAAGGAACCTGCGAAAGAGGACTTTTGCCAGGTTTTCATATATTATTCTGATTTGGTCCCTCAATTTTCTACTTGGTTTGAAACCGGTAAAAGGCCCGTGGTCGGCTCGCGAGAGATGCTCGCCATAAATAAAAGGTTAGATTGGCAAATTTGTCATGTATTATACTCATTTTTTCCCATCTCTTCCGTTCTTTGAAACAATTCGAAACCATATATGTACTTACTCCGTTATATCAAATATATCCTCCGTTATTGTTGCAAATAACAACGTCCTACGTTTGTGTCATAATAACAATATCATACGTTATTATGACACAAACGACGTTACACATCCGTCTTCTCCAAGGCCAAATTAGCAAATTTACCCTAACTATGCCCATTTTTCGATTTATCCCATTCTTTGAAACGCTTTGAAACCATATATGTACTTACTCCGTTTTATTAAATTCATCATCAGTGCTGTAAATAACTGTGTCCTAGAGTCATCCCTATTGACACAAACGACGTTAATACACATCCATTTATATGACATGACAGAAACGATACATGTGAAGCCCTAATTCCCACCTGGTAATCGTATTTACGTTGTATTCAGGAAACTGCACTTCAATTCAAGACCAAGGGAGTGACCTACTTTTGACGGGATGATAAGGGGAGTTAGGGCTTTTGAGTCAATTCTGATGGGGTAACAAGGGAGTGACCTACTTTTGACACCCTAGCTCCATATCAGACTTTTTTTGCCACGTTGGCTTCACGTGTGTCGTTTCTGTCATGTCGGATAAATGGAGGTGTATTAACGTCGTTTGTGCCAATAGGGATGACACTAGGACGCCATTATTTGCAACACTAACTGATGATGGATTTAATATAACGGCGTAAGTACAGATATGGTTTCAAAGCGTTTCAAAGAACGGGATAGATTGGAAAAAATAGGTATAGTACACGATAAATTTGCTAATTTGACCTTGGAAAAGACGGATGTGTAACGCCGTTTGTGCCAACAAGGATGACACGTAGGACACCGTTATGAATGATATAACGGAATAAGTACATTTATGGTTTTGAAGCATTTCAAATAACGTGATAAATCGAAAAAAATAGGTATACTACCGGATAAATTTGCTAATTTAGTCTAAATGAAATTACCACCCTCGACTGCCCGAATTAGTAATCGGCTCGCGTGGTTACGCCCCGGACATCATCGAAACGTGGTGAAACTTACAGTGCGAAACGATTTAATCGTCTTTAGACATGTCTCGTTATGGTCTCCCATTGACAAAATCGGTTCCCAAGCGACATTCATTTTCCTTTTACATTGGAAGCAGCTAAGTTACGCGGCTATTTCTAAGGGACTTCGTTCATCTTTAGTTGCTCGAGCTGGAATATTGCTAATGACAAAACTTCCATGAAATTAAGGATTCGTCTTGAATTCGGAACATGGGATGCTGTGAGTGCTTGCCTGTAATGGTTTTCTGTAACCTTCTCGTCCTTCATCAGTGGCACAGCTTAGATGACTAAAGGACGCGGGGTGGGGGGGTCGGCGTTTTCCAGTGCCATGGTGATCTCCGTCGCCCGATCTTTGTCACAGCTTCCCAAGCTCCCGGAGCAGAGGTCATCCAGCTTCCCAAGCTTCAGTCCCAATGCTAGCCAATGGATGCGGCTTCAGATTGTCCTGATCCTGAACTTAAACTGATTCGTAGATTAGAGTTTCACAACATGCCGATATTTCCAAATCGTTTTTCTGACTTTCAGGACAAAGAGGATCGACGAGGATTATTTGTCAGGACATCGTGGATGAATCTGCCCAGAGAATGGTAAGAAGAAGAGTCGCCTCCTTCTTCCTTCAATGCCTTCCTGCCGATTTGGCCCATTTTCTTCACCTTCTTCCTCCGCTTGCTGCCCTCCTCCATTATATCCCTCACTGCCTTCTCGATTTCCTCGGCCCCGACCAGCGTCAGCCCCACTCCCGTCTCGAGATCGACCTTGTAGTCCATCTTGATGTCCACCCCTAGGCCCAGCTCCTCTACCAGGAGGAATGCGTTGAACTGTTGCTCCGAGTATTGCGGCCATGTCCCTATTGGCACCCCGGACCACATGCTCTCGAGGATCGAGTTCCACCCGCAGTGGGAGACGAACCCACCCACCGAGGGGTGCACGAGGATCTCCGCCTGTGGGCCCCAACCTATCACCCTACCGATGCTGGATGTCCGTTCCAGGAATCCCTCGGGGAGGATCCCGTCGAAGCTTTGGTAGTCGTCTGAGATCCGGATGTTGTCCTTCTCTGGAGGCGTCTTTAAGGACCAAAGGAAATGGTGTCCGGCTTTTTCTAGCGCGACCGCAATCTCCTTCACCTGGTCATTGCTGAAGCTTCCCCTGCTCCCGAAGCATAAGAACACCACGGACAATTCCGGCTGGTTGTCCAGCCAATCGAAAATCTCGGCACAACTATTAGAAGCCTCGACGGGTCTGTTTGATCTCACCATGGGTCCAACCGGATACACGGGAGGCACTTCGAGTTCCGATAAATATTTCAATGCAGTGGGTTCGAGCTCCGCAAACGTGTTCACCAACACACCCTTACCTTCCCTCATCTTCCTTATGAATCCGAGGCACAAGTCCTTCGTTTCCTTCATAACCATCTCCGGAGGCAGTACCGTGGCTGGTAGTGGTTTCAACAAACCTGGGAAATCCACCATGTCATCGGAATCAGCGTACTCGGTAAAGTCCTTCCCGTGCCGATCACTTGACTCCAGCAGGTAATAATACATGAAGCCAAGGAAGGTGGCGCCCACCGGACAGAACACGTAAGAAGGAACTCCGATCGAGGTTGCAAGATCCATCATCGACGTGCAAATCATGTCCACCACGAATGCAGAGACACGCCGCAAACCCACGATGGCGTCCATCACGTCGGGGCGATGACTCTCGATCAACTTGAAGACGAAGTCCGTGGAGTTGTGGCCCACGACCCCGTCCTTCAGAGGCAGGAACGAGATCTTCACTCGGGGGGAGAGGACGGGGGCCACAGACCGAGCATAGTGTTCGACTTTGGTGTCGTCAGGGAACCTAATGAGGAGGACGGAGATCGAGAGACGGGGTTCGCGGATGGCGAGGCGGTCGGCGAGCTCGAGCATGGGTGGGAGGTGGCCCATCCCGGGACAAGGGATGAACACAAGCTCAACCGTGTTCGTCATCTCTGTGAACTCAGATTGATCACAACCAAACTGAGGTCTTATCCCCTCGGGGGAGAATGAACGAATGAATGAAATTTATTTGCATCGATTTGTCTTGGGGACCAAGGAGTATAGAGATGATGACGTCATTGCTTAGCCGGAGTAGTCAAAGCTCTTGATTATAATATAATTATTAACAATGAAAATAAGTTGACAATGCCGTTCCTTCTATAATTCAGACAAACGTTTTGCTTGGCCGACAAGGAGTTTTATTTTTTAAAAAAAGGTATATTGTCCTTATATGTCGTGAACCGCGACACTGCTGGTGGGAACAGCTCCACTAGTTATATATAAATTAAAACGTTTCAAAATTTACAAAATCTAAGAATAGTCCAATTGGTCTACGATGACTCTTAGTATCTCTCTTTCGTAGAGATCTTGAGCTCGATCCTATTGTAGGCAAAACTTATAATGACCAACTTAGCCATCTTCACCTCGTGCCTTTATTGGAAATTAAAAAAAAAAAAAAGACAACTTTGTCAATGGCCCAAAATTAACACATTTGACCAACTCGACCATCCTCGTGATGAAATCAGCCACAAAGTTCGTGACTTTCCGCCTACCCGAAACTGACCCAGAAACGGAAATCGGCCAAAAACAACAAAGGAACTCGAATTTTCAATCCCGATTGCCGCGACGCGACTCGACGAACAGCACCCAATTAGCCGGGAGGAGGAGGGGGCCAGTTAAGGGCAAGTTTGGATTGGCGCAATTATATCAAAATCGAAATAACCCCTGTCGTTACATTATGCATCACTAAATCAAAATAATCGCACAAGTTGGTGGAGACCGGTTTCATTTAATTGGAGCAAAAGGAACCTGCGAAAGAGGACTTTTGCCAGGTTTTCATATATTATTCTGATTTGGTCCCTCAATTTTCTACTTGGTTTCAAACCGGTAAAAGGCCCGTGGTCGGCTCGCGAGAGATGCTATAAATAAAAGGTTAGATTGGCAAATTTGTCATGTATTATACTCATTTTTTCCCATCTATTCCGTTCTTTGAAACAATTCGAAACCATATCTGTACTTACTTACTCCGTTATATTAAATATATCCTCCGTTATTGTTGCAAATAACAACGTCCTACGTTTGTGTCATAATAACAATATCATACGTTATTATGACACAAACGACGTTACACATCCGTCTTCTCCAAGGCCAAATTAGCAAATTTACCCTAACTATGCCCATTTTTCGATTTATCCCATTCTTTGAAACGCTTTGAAACCATATATGTACTTACTCCGTTTTATTAAATTCATCATCAGTGCTGTAAATAACTGTGTCCTAGAGTCATCCCTATTGACACAAACGACGTTAATACACATCCATTTATATGACATGACAGAAACGATACATGTGAAGCCCTAATTCCCACCTGGTAATCGTATTTACGTTGTATTCAGGAAACTGCACTTCAATTCAAGACCAAGGGAGTGACCTACTTTTGACGGGATGATAAGGGGAGTTAGGGCTTTTGAGTCAATTCTGATGGGGTAACAAGGGAGTGACCTACTTTTGACACCCTAGCTCCATATCAGACTTTTTTTGCCACGTTGGCTTCACGTGTGTCGTTTCTGTCATGTCGGATAAATGGAGGTGTATTAACGTCGTTTGTGCCAATAGGGATGACACTAGGACGCCATTATTTGCAACACTAACTGATGATGGATTTAATATAACGGCGTAAGTACAGATATGGTTTCAAAGCGTTTCAAAGAACGGGATAGATTGGAAAAAATAGGTATAGTACACGATAAATTTGCTAATTTGACCTTGGAAAAGACGGATGTGTAACGCCGTTTGTGCCAACAAGGATGACACGTAGGACACCGTTATGAATGATATAACGGAATAAGTACATTTATGGTTTTGAAGCATTTCAAATAACGTGATAAATCGAAAAAAATAGGTATACTACCGGATAAATTTGCTAATTTAGTCTAAATGAAATTACCACCCTCGACTGCCCGAATTAGTACTCGGCTAGCGTGGTTACGCCGCGGACATCATCGAAACGTGGTGAAACTTACAGTGGCGAAACGATTTAATCGTCTTTAGACATGTCTCGTTACGGTCTCGCGTTGACAAAATCAGTTCCCAAGCGACATTCATTTTCCTTTTACATTGGAAGCAGCTAAGTTACGCGGCTATTTCTAAGGGACTTCGTTCATCTTTAGTTGCTCGAGCTGGAATATTGCTAATGACAAAACTTCCATGAAATTAAGGATTCGTCTTGAATTCGGAACATGGGATGCTGTGAGTGCTTGCCTGTAATGTTTTTCTGTAACCTTCTCGTCCTTCATCAGTGGCAGCTTAGATGACTAAAGGACGCGGGGTGGGGGGGTCGGCGTTTTCCAGTGCCATGGTGATCTCCGTCGCCCGATCTTTGTCACAGCTTCCCAAGCTCCCGGAGCAGAGGTCATCCAGCTTCCCAAGCTTCAGTCCCAATGCTAGCCAATGGATGCGGCTTCAGATTGTCCTGATCCTGGACTTAAACTGATTCGTAGATTAGAGTTTCACAACATGCCGATATTTCCAAATCGTTTTGCTGACTTTCAGGACAAAGAGGATCGACGAGGATTATTTGTCAGGACATCGTGGATGAATCTGCCCAGAGAATGGTAAGAAGAAGAGTCGCCTCCTTCTTCCTTCAATGCCTTCCTGCCGATTTGGCCCATTTTCTTCACCTTCTTCCTCCGCTTGCTGCCCTCCTCCATTATATCCCTCACTGCCTTCTCGATTTCCTCGGCCCCGACCAGCGTCAGCCCCACTCCCGTCTCGAGATCGACCTTGTAGTCCATCTTGATGTCCACCCCTAGGCCCAGCTCCTCTACCAGGAGGAATGCGTTGAACTGTTGCTCCGAGTATTGCGGCCATGTCCCTATTGGCACCCCGGACCACATGCTCTCGAGGATCGAGTTCCACCCGCAGTGGGAGACGAACCCACCCACCGAGGGGTGCACGAGGATCTCCGCCTGTGGGCCCCAACCTATCACCCTACCGATGCTGGATGTCCGTTCCAGGAATCCCTCGGGGAGGATCCCGTCGAAGCTTTGGTAGTCGTCTGAGATCCGGATGTTGTCCTTCTCTGGAGGCGTCTTTAAGGACCAAAGGAAATGGTGTCCGGCTTTTTCTAGCGCGACCGCAATCTCCTTCACCTGGTCATTGCTGAAGCTTCCCCTGCTCCCGAAGCATAAGAACACCACGGACAATTCCGGCTGGTTGTCCAGCCAATCGAAAATCTCGGCACAACTATTAGAAGCCTCGACGGGTCTGTTTGATCTCACCATGGGTCCAACCGGATACACGGGAGGCACTTCGAGTTCCGATAAATATTTCAATGCAGTGGGTTCGAGCTCCGCAAACGTGTTCACCAACACACCCTTACCTTCCCTCATCTTCCTTATGAATCCGAGGCACAAGTCCTTCGTTTCCTTCATAACCATCTCCGGAGGCAGTACCGTGGCTGGTAGTGGTTTCAACAAACCTGGGAAATCCACCATGTCATCGGAATCAGCGTACTCGGTAAAGTCCTTCCCGTGCCGATCACTTGACTCCAGCAGGTAATAATACATGAAGCCAAGGAAGGTGGCGCCCGCCGGACAGAACACGTAAGAAGGAACTCCGATCGAGGTTGCAAGATCCATCATCGACGTGCAAATCATGTCCACCACGAATGCAGAGACACGCCGCAAACCCACGATGGCGTCCATCACGTCGGGGCGATGACTCTCGATCAACTTGAAGACGAAGTCCGTGGAGTTGTGGCCCACGACCCCGTCCTTCAGAGGCAGGAACGAGATCTTCACTCGGGGGGAGAGGACGGGGGCCACAGACCGAGCATAGTGTTCGACTTTGGTGTCGTCAGGGAACCTAATGAGGAGGACGGAGATCGAGAGACGGGGTTCGCGGATGGCGAGGCGGTCGGCGAGCTCGAGCATGGGTGGGAGGTGGCCCATCCCGGGACAAGGGATGAACACAAGCTCAACCGTGTTCGTCATCTCTGTGAACTCAGATTGATCACAACCAAACTGAGGTCTTATCCCCTCGGGGGAGAATGAACGAATGAATGAAATTTATTTGCATCGATTTGTCTTGGGGACCAAGGAGTATAGAGATGATGACGTCATTGCTTAGCCGGAGTAGTCAAAGCTCTTGATTATAATATAATTATTAACAATGAAAATAAGTTGACAATGCCGTTCCTTCTATAATTCAGACAAACGTTTTGCTTGGCCGACGAGGAGTTTTATTTTTTTAAAAAAGGTATATTGTCCTTATATGTCGTGAACCGCGACACTGCTGGTGGGAACAGCTCCACTAGTTATATATAAATTAAAACGTTTCAAAATTTACAAAATCTAAGAATAGTCCAATTGGTCTACGATGACTCTTAGTATCTCTCTTTCGTAGAGATCTTGAGCTCGATCCTATTGTAGGCAAAACTTATAATGACCAACTTAGCCATCTTCACCTCGTGCCTTTATTGGAAATTAAAAAAAAAAAAAAGACAACTTTGTCAATGGCCCAAAATTAACACATTTGACCAACTCGACCATCCTCGTGATGAAATCAGCCGCAAAGTTCGTGACTTTCCGCCTACCCGAAACTGACCCAGAAACGGAAATCGGCCAAAAACAACAAAGGAACTCGAATTTTCAATCCCGATTGCCGCGACGCGACTCGACGAACAGCACCCAATTAGCCGGGAGGAGGAGGGGGCCAGTTAAGGGCTTGTTTGGATTGGCGCAATTATATCAAAATCGAAATAACCCCTGTCGTTACATTATGCATCACTAAATCAAAATAATCGCACAAGTTGGTGGAGACCGGTTTCATTTAATTGGAGCAAAAGGAACCTGCGAAAGAGGACTTTTGCCAGGTTTTCATATATTATTCTGATTTGGTCCCTCAATTTTCTACTTGGTTTCAAACCGGTAAAAGGCCCGTGGTCGGCTCGCGAGAGATGCTATAAATAAAAGGTTAGATTGGCAAATTTGTCATGTATTATACTCATTTTTTCCCATCTATTCCGTTCTTTGAAACAATTCGAAACCATATCTGTACTTACTCCGTTATATCAAATATATCCTCCGTTATTATTGCAAATAACAATGTCCTACGTTTGTGTCATAATAACAATATCATACGTTATTATGACACAAACGACGTTACACATCCGTCTTCTCCAAGGCCAAATTAGCAAATTTACCCTAACTATGCCCATTTTTCGATTTATCCCATTCTTTGAAACGCTTTGAAACCATATATGTACTTACTCCGTTTTATTAAATTCATCATCAGTGCTGTAAATAACTGTGTCCTAGAGTCATCCCTATTGACACAAACGACGTTAATACACATCCATTTATATGACATGACAGAAACGATACATGTGAAGCCCTAATTCCCACCTGGTAATCGTATTTACGTTGTATTCAGGAAACTGCACTTCAATTCAAGACCAAGGGAGTGACCTACTTTTGACGGGATGATAAGGGGAGTTAGGGCTTTTGAGTCAATTCTGATGGGGTAACAAGGGAGTGACCTACTTTTGACACCCTAGCTCCATATCAGACTTTTTTTGCCACGTTGGCTTCACGTGTGTCGTTTCTGTCATGTCGGATAAATGGAGGTGTATTAACGTCGTTTGTGCCAATAGGGATGACACTAGGACGCCATTATTTGCAACACTAACTGATGATGGATTTAATATAACGGCGTAAGTACAGATATGGTTTCAAAGCGTTTCAAAGAACGGGATAGATTGGAAAAAATAGGTATAGTACACGATAAATTTGTTAATTTGACCTTGGAAAAGACGGATGTGTAACGCCGTTTGTGCCAACAAGGATGACACGTAGGACACCGTTATGAATGATATAACGGAATAAGTACATTTATGGTTTTGAAGCATTTCAAATAACGTGATAAATCGAAAAAAATAGGTATACTACCGGATAAATTTGCTAATTTAGTCTAAATGAAATTACCACCCTCGACTGCCCGAATTAGTAATCGGCTAGCGTGGTTACGCCGCGGACATCATCGAAACGTGGTGAAACTTACAGTGGCGAAACGATTTAATCGTCTTTAGACATGTCTCGTTACGGTCTCGCGTTGACAAAATCAGTTCCCAAGCGACATTCATTTTCCTTTTACATTGGAAGCAGCTAAGTTACGCGGCGATTTCTGAGGGACTTCGTTCATCTTTAGTTGCTCGAGCTGGAATATTGCTAATGACAAAACTTCCATGAAATTAAGGATTCGTCTTGAATTCGGAACATGGGATGCTGTGAGTGCTTGCCTGTAATGGTTTTCTGTAACCTTCTCGTCCTTCATCAGTGGCACAGCTTAGATGACTAAAGGACGCGGGGTGGGGGGGTCGGCGTTTTCCAGTGCCATGGTGATCTCCGTCGCCCGATCTTTGTCACAGCTTCCCAAGCTCCCGGAGCAGAGGTCATCCAGCTTCCCAAGCTTCAGTCCCAATGCTAGCCAATGGATGCGGCTTCAGATTGTCCTGATCCTGAACTTAAACTGATTCGTAGATTAGAGTTTCACAACATGCCGATATTTCCAAATCGTTTTTCTGACTTTCAGGACAAAGAGGATCGACGAGGATTATTTGTCAGGACATCGTGGATGAATCTGCCCAGAGAATGGTAAGAAGAAGAGTCGCCTCCTTCTTCCTTCAATGCCTTCCTGCCGATTTGGCCCATTTTCTTCACCTTCTTCCTCCGCTTGCTGCCCTCCTCCATTATATCCCTCACTGCCTTCTCGATTTCCTCGGCCCCGACCAGCGTCAGCCCCACTCCCGTCTCGAGATCGACCTTGTAGTCCATCTTGATGTCCACCCCTAGGCCCAGCTCCTCTACCAGGAGGAATGCGTTGAACTGTTGCTCCGAGTATTGCGGCCATGTCCCTATTGGCACCCCGGACCACATGCTCTCGAGGATCGAGTTCCACCCGCAGTGGGAGACGAACCCACCCACCGAGGGGTGCACGAGGATCTCCGCCTGTGGGCCCCAACCTATCACCCTACCGATGCTGGATGTCCGTTCCAGGAATCCCTCGGGGAGGATCCCGTCGAAGCTTTGGTAGTCGTCTGAGATCCGGATGTTGTCCTTCTCTGGAGGCGTCTTTAAGGACCAAAGGAAATGGTGTCCGGCTTTTTCTAGCGCGACCGCAATCTCCTTCACCTGGTCATTGCTGAAGCTTCCCCTGCTCCCGAAGCATAAGAACACCACGGACAATTCCGGCTGGTTGTCCAGCCAATCGAAAATCTCGGCACAACTATTAGAAGCCTCGACGGGTCTGTTTGATCTCACCATGGGTCCAACCGGATACACGGGAGGCACTTCGAGTTCCGATAAATATTTCAATGCAGTGGGTTCGAGCTCCGCAAACGTGTTCACCAACACACCCTTACCTTCCCTCATCTTCCTTATGAATCCGAGGCACAAGTCCTTCGTTTCCTTCATAACCATCTCCGGAGGCAGTACCGTGGCTGGTAGTGGTTTCAACAAACCTGGGAAATCCACCATGTCATCGGAATCAGCGTACTCGGTAAAGTCCTTCCCGTGCCGATCACTTGACTCCAGCAGGTAATAATACATGAAGCCAAGGAAGGTGGCGCCCACCGGACAGAACACGTAAGAAGGAACTCCGATCGAGGTTGCAAGATCCATCATCGACGTGCAAATCATGTCCACCACGAATGCAGAGACACGCCGCAAACCCACGACGGCGTCCATCACGTCGGGGCGATGACTCTCGATCAACTTGAAGACGAAGTCCGTGGAGTTGTGGCCCACGACCCCGTCCTTCAGAGGCAGGAACGAGATCTTCACGCGGGGGGAGAGGACGGGGGCCACAGACCGAGCATAGTGTTCGACTTTGGTGTCGTCAGGGAACCTAATGAGGAGGACGGAGATCGAGAGACGGGGTTCGCGGATGGCGAGGCGGTCGGCGAGCTCGAGCATGGGTGGGAGGTGGCCCATCCCGGGACAAGGGATGAACACAAGCTCAACCGTGTTCGTCATCTCTGTGAACTCAGATTGATCACAACCAAACTGAGGTCTTATCCCCTCGGGGGAGAATGAACGAATGAATGAAATTTATTTGCATCGATTTGTCTTGGGGACCAAGGAGTATAGAGATGATGACGTCATTGCTTAGCCGGAGTAGTCAAAGCTCTTGATTATAATATAATTATTAACAATGAAAATAAGTTGACAATGCCGTTCCTTCTATAATTCAGACAAACGTTTTGCTTGGCCGACAAGGAGTTTTATTTTTTAAAAAAAGGTATATTGTCCTTATATGTCGTGAACCGCGACACTGCTGGTGGGAACAGCTCCACTAGTTATATATAAATTAAAACGTTTCAAAATTTACAAAATCTAAGAATAGTCCAATTGGTCTACGATGACTCTTAGTATCTCTCTTTCGTAGAGATCTTGAGCTCGATCCTATTGTAGGCAAAACTTATAATGACCAACTTAGCCATCTTCACCTCGTGCCTTTATTGGAAATTAAAAAAAAAAAAAAGACAACTTTGTCAATGGCCCAAAATTAACACATTTGACCAACTCGACCATCCTCGTGATGAAATCAGCCACAAAGTTCGTGACTTTCCGCCTACCCGAAACTGACCCAGAAATGGAAATCGGCCAAAAAACAACAAAGGAACTCGAATTTTCAATCCCGATTGCCGCGACGCGACTCGACGAACAGCACCCAATTAGCCGGGAGGAGGAGGGGGCCAGTTAAGGGCATGTTTGGATTGGCGCAATTATATCAAAATCGAAAAAATCCACGCTGTCGTTACATTATCCATCGCGGTCGGCTCGCGAGAGATGTTGGCTATAAATAAAAGGTCAAATTAGTAAATTTATCATGTATTATATTTATTTTTTTCTATCTATTCCGTTCTTTGAAACAATTCGAAACTATATATATACTTACTCCGTTACATTAAATATACCCTCCATTATTGTTTCAAATAACGGCGTCCTACGTATCATCCTTGATGGCACAAACGACATCATACATCCACCTTCTCCAAGGCGTTATCTCACGTTGACCTTCTATAAAAACCAACTTATATTTAATTTTCATTATTTGTCCCACACTTAATAGATTATGTGCGATTTGTGGAGTATAGAAGACGCCGTGCATTCTCTTCTATTGACCTTCTACGCTGAAGACTGAAATAATATATTTACCTTCTATCTTTAACTTCTTGCTATGTCCAAGTTCCAAGAGAGAGAGTTATATTTCTCATCAAGCTCCACAAAGTTCTTCTTGATCCCTGTGACATGGTTGTTATAGCCACTATCGAGAAACCATATCTCATTCATATCTTGCACGGTGTTAGACGATGAGTAGAAAACTTTAGAAGGTTCATCTTCCTCAGAGAAATTTACCGAACTTCTGTCCTCATGCTTCTGTTCTCGGTTTTGCTCTTTATCTTTATACCAGCAATCTTGATTTGAATGAGTTGAAAACTTACATCTCCTGCACCGAAGACGACAATGTTTCTTTTCCTGACTATTCTTTCTGCAGATGCGGCATCCTGCTTCTCCCTGACCGCTTGTCTGCCGATCTTTCGGTCGTCCTTCTGCATAACCTTTGCTTCTGCCACAAGACCTACCTCTATGTCCTCTGTCGTAGGACCTTCTGTTGTTTCCAGAACGTTCTTGCTTCTGCTTAGAAACATTCAACTTCGCTTGAAGTGCTTGCTCCACCAGGGCTGTGTATTTACTGTCCCGTTTCTCATGGGCTTCTAGAGAACCCATCAATTTATAGATGAAAACTTTGCGAGATCCTTCACTCTTCAATCAATGTTACCACATGCTCAAACTTTTGTGGCAAGCTTCTAAGGAATTTCTCCACGACTTTTCGATTGGGAACAACTTCTCCACAACTCTTCAATTGATTGACGATCTCTACGATCCTTGAGAAGTGGTCTTTGACGGTTTCTGCGTCTTTCATGGCTAGAATGTCGAAGTCTCTCCAATGGATTTGCAGCTTTATAGATATCAGCTTCTGGGACCTTTTGAACTCCTTCTTTAGGACCTCCCACGCTTGATTGACCTTCTTCGGGCCGAATATCCTCGGGTAGATGGTTTTTCTCACGGATTGTTATAGAATCTGTAGAGCCAGGGCATTCTTCATGATGTTCTCCTTATACGCCTTTTGCTCATCTTCTGCGGGGTTGATGACACATTCTGCGGAAGTATTGTTAACTTCTGGGAGAACGATTCCTTTTGGAATTTCTTCGTATGTGAAAGGATTTGATAGGAAGGGAGAATGTGCTACAGAACGTATATTTTGTACTGCCGCCGACAGAGGAAACCTTCTGTAGAGCTGATGCACGTACAAGAAATGTATATTGGAGTGTTTTGACTACGGAAATGCTTTCTCTTTCTTAAACTTTCTCTTACATGAAATGTCTACTTGTCCCTTTATATATAGGGAGGATTAGGAAACTCAAACGACAATAGAAATCACTACCTTAAATGATAGATTTAATAATCTACTTCAATGTCTCACATATTTTCGTTACTAACTTTAATATCTCATATCATTAATTACCTTCAACATATATATGGGTAATATTCTAGTAAACCGTTTGGTTAAGATTTTCGGTATACTATAGCTTGGAGAATAAGTTTAAGCATGGTTATATGACACATTGTATAATGTCTTGAGAGAGAAAATTATCTGTAAACTACATTCGAGGAATTCATAGTTTGAGATTTTTTTTATTTATCGGGCGAGTGAGTGACACAGTTATATGCTTTTATAATTATGACCATCTAATAGAATCTTCTAGACTTCCAATAAATGTAGATGTTGACACACAAATTAACATAATTGCATCAATAGTAGACCGATTATATGAACGAAAAACGTAAATTTTGCGTGCACTCGAAGTTCCCAGGTAAGCTTTCAAGTGTTCCTATTAACTTTAATAAAACTTTCTTTTCGAAAGCATCATCTTATTCATTTAGTTCTCGGGCCAATCGATATATGAAACAATGAATTAAATTAGAAGACAGTAATAATAAAAAACGTGTGGTGGGGGTCCAAAATCGGTCTGCCTTTCCACCGCTCAGCGGGAGTTTAGTTGAGAGACGTGATTTTTTTTGCACTCGACGACGACCACTGTGGTTAATGCACCCGCCAGAAGTTCAACACACAAAAAGTTAGGTGGCGGCGTCCCTTCAGAAAAGAAAAAGTTAGGTTTTGAAACGGCGGGCAGATTCAGGATAATGATGATGGATTATGAACAGGAGGGTAAGGTCCTTTAGTTTCATGGGCAGCATGAAAAAGCAGGGTTGGCAAACATCATCCTCGGACATACTTGGATAAAACGTTGTGAAGACCAGACATTAAATAAAGCACAGTTATCGTAGTTAGAGTGGGTCGTTGCCACAGACGATCCGAACCAGCTCCCGGTAATTCCTGGCCGAGTCCCCGTCCTCGTTGACCGCCTCCAATGCGGCCGACTTGAGCTCCCCAGCTCGCTCCCTCATCGCCTCCCCTTCCCCTGACTTCAACACGGTCCTCAGGGCCTTTGTCATACCCCTCTTGGTGAACACTCCCCCTTCGACCATCACGCCAACACGTAGCATCCTCTCCATCATCCCCGCGTTGAATGGCTGGTCCCCGAAGAAAGGCCTCCCTATCAGGGGAACTCCACTTGCCAAGCTCTCGAGCAGCGACTTCCACCCGCAGTGTGTCACGAATACTCCCACCGAAGGATGCTTCAACACTTGCAGCTGCGGCAACCAGGACACTATCTTCCCCTGCAGTAGAGTCCTCTCCTTAAATCCCTTGAGGATTCTGTCGTCCCCGTCTTCTCCCCTGTATGACCACAGGTACGGATACCCAGTTTCCTCGAGCGCTTCGGTCAGCTCTCTGATTTCGTCCACTGCAAGCGTAGCCTCTGTTCCGAAGCTTATGTACACCACCGATGCCCGCTTTTGCTGGTCAAGCCACGGGATGCAGTCGTACTTATCAACGACTGGTGGTTGAGACAGAAACGCTTGAGGTCCAATGCACATGGCCCTAACTGACTTGGCTTGCATCTGCTCCACCGCGGAAGACTCAAGTTCATGGAATGAGTTCACTGGGACGAGTGTAGCTCGATGTAGCTCCTTAGACATCTTGTACAACATGTTTGGGAATGTGAAGGGCACATCAATGGCTTTGGACATGAACCCCGGCGGTATGTCATTGCCGCGAATGGTCGATAGCCCTGGTATGAAGTCAAGCGTCTTGTGTTCGAGTTCTACCAAGGAAATAACACCTAAAATCAAATCCTGTTTGTTATACGAGGATGGCTGAATTCTTGTAGAAACACCCCTTACCTGTGGTCCCGAGCCTCGCACGGACAGAATCAATCTCCAGCAGCACCAGAAGCAAGGAAGCACCGGCTGTCCTAAAAGCCACCCACGGAATCCCCATCTCCTCGGCCATCACTCCGGCAAACCAAACAAAGGAATCCGTCAGCATGCATCTGACCTTGAGCCCAACCTCCTCCTCGGCCCTTCTCACGGCACCCCGCAAACTCTCTGGGGCGACCCTCTGGTACGACGCTACCGCTACTTGGGACGGTCCTCCGTCGAAGCCGTAGTCCACGTCACACCTCCTAATCCCTCCGAATCTGTCCACATCACGGAAGAGCTTGGCGTTGGAGCTCTCGGAATTGAAGAAGGAGAAAACCGTCCCAGTAGGAGCCGAGTCGGCAATCCCTCGTGCGAGGTCGAGCATAGCTGAGGGATGCGAGCTGAGGGGAAATGCCACCACGGCGACATGCCTGGTTAGAGCAGCACCCGGCATTGCCAATGTTATTGATCGGACTCGGACATAAATCTGCTTAGCCCCTGGGGCTTGATTTTATAAACTTCTCCACTCATTTTATTAAAACTAGAAATAATACACACAACTCTCGCCTTCTCCAAAGGAGAAAAAGGAAAAGAAAACGGAAAAAAATAGGTTCCTATTATTATAATAATTATTATTAGTACTCATGGAGGTTTATTTCAACTTTCCTTACCAAATTACTTTTCCTCGTCCGACGTTCCCATCCGTTGTTCATGGGGGGTAACTTTTGGTCATATATGCTTTTTCAAGTTATTTGAATTTCAAGAAATTTAATTCGATTGGATATGCTTAGACCAGCTGATTACTTGAACGCTAATCACTATTTACTTGCATTATTGCATGTTGTTGACATGACATAAAATTTTGGGATTAATTAGTCTGTGTCCGTGTGACGTTTTTGGTGAATCCCAGGCAAAGGGTGAAGGCCAACAATAAATCCGCAGCGCACGAGTCTACGACAAGGTAAAGCTGCCAAGTGTACGAAGGATAAAACTGATAAGTGACATGAATAAGAGCGATGTCTACTAGGAACAGAGATTCCGGGGAATCAGTTGAGACCTCCCTTGGAACGTGAAACATATTCTAAGCACGTAAAGATTCAGTATAAAAGGAAGAAAATCTTTCTTAACAAGGGACGGCAACCATTCTGAGCAAAATAATACATTGATCGTCAACCCTTTAGTTTTAGTTAAACAGGCGTCTAGACCCCGACCTGGGTGAACTCGCAAGGGCTCTTGGTCATCACTTCCATTATCAGAGTGAGCAACAGTAGCTCTGATAACCAATCTTCGCCTTCACTCCATCGTCTTGGTGAGCAACCGTAGCCTTGACAATCAAATCCCGCCAACACTCAACCGTCAGAGTGAGCAACCGTAGCTTTGACACCAAAATCCCGTCTTCACTCCATCACTAGGATGAGTTCGTAAGACCCTTAGTATCCAAATCAATCGCTGCCTTCGACCATACTCCGTCCACCACACCTCCAAAGACCAGATTCCACCACTCCAGTCCGCAATTCTATGGAGCCAGTAACGAGTCTACGGTGTCACCACCATCCACATCATCAACCTTTTCTTTATTTTCATGGCTGTAAGCTTTTCAATTTATTTGTAAGTCATTGTTCAGCATTCGAACACATCCAAACCACTGTGAGCGTTCATGCCAAATATTCCCGACGTACACAGTTTCCAACATGAACACGTTTTTGGCGATTACAATGGGAGAGAAGAAATTGACCATTTAGAATAGCAAGGAATACCAGGAGTACATGCACTCTAAACCCTCCGCCCCCTCCATTAGATGGAGAAGGCCAGGGAGTGCCAGGGAGTGACAGGGGTTTTAGATGACGAGAATACAGCTCAAGGAAGCCAAGTGGACACTACTCAACCCCCTCAATGCATACCCCTTCTGAGTTCATATCAAGGCTTGAGTTTCACAAAGAATTTAGTGATATGAAGAGAAATGTGGGGGTTATGCATGGAAGTCTACTGAACGTACAAGGAGAGTTGCGAGACATGCGGAATGTGCATGAAAACCTGCAAAATATGCAGATAAGCATAGACAGACGTATCGTGGGTTGCACGAAGAAAACATACGCCACGGCTCTGAGTTAATGGCTCAAATACGAGAAATGATGAAAGGCTTAAGTAGGCCGGTCTCCGACCCGAAAGCAAGCGATCCTACTAGTAGGGATAATTCTTTAATAGGAGATGCTCGGTGCGTGGTTACTGGGAAACGAACCGTGTCGTTCTAGGAGAATGATCCATGGAGTAATGCCAATCAAGGCAACACAGATATATATAATACAGAAAGGACACCTCCTTCCAGACCTTCGTCTTCTCGGTCTCCCATGCCTTATAGATCGGACACTGTGTATACAGCAAACCCGGTAGACGAAGATAGTGAGGTGCAGGACGAAACAAACAGAAATGCAAATTATGCCCCTCCTAGCCGTCACGACAAAGCACCAATGGAGGAGATACCTCAAGGGGACAACCCGGTCTCGGGGACTAACAGGATAGACCCACCTCGCGAAGAAACTTTCTACACAAGGGCTCCGGTTAATGAACAACTGTCCCGCGCCAACGAGCAATTCATGTATCCTACAGAGGGACTACTTAAGGGACCTACTGTGCCGACGAGTCGCGGAGGGCTACACCAACCAGTACCCTAGAACCTGAGAGAAGTAGTTGCTCAGCTGGTAGAACAGATGGTGCCCGAGACTGCCAGGCAAGATAACCTGTGTTTTTATCGGAGCCCATACCCGGTATATGTTGACAGAGACTTTCCCTTGCCCAGAGGATATCGGGTCCTCGACTTTACCCGTTCTTCGGGAGATGATGAAATGACTCACATGGAACATATAACCCGTTTTACCCATCAAGCTGGGGACGCTGCTGCTAACGTCTTCTGGAAGTTGAAATTATTCCCAAATTCACTTACAGGAGATGCTTTTACCTGGTATGCGAGCTTGCCCCCAGGGTCGGTAGCATCGTACTGCTCCACTGTGTGCTTATTATTCTCAAAAGAGATCAATTGATGGTCACATCAAATGCCCTAACGATCCCTCTCAAGAAGAAGTTACAAGGCGAGCGATTCAACGATCTCTATTATTTAGCTAGAAGGGCGACCGAATATCATCAACTGTTAGTGGAAGAGGCGCAGCCTACTCGGGCATATCAGGTGGAACCTAACAGTTTTGAGGTGAACATGGCTGAGTTTGTAAAGGGCGAGGCCACTATTTGTGACCCGTTGGCGAGAAAGAACTCAAAGGCAAAGGCATCCCAGAAATCTGGCGAATAGAGGAAATATTACTTTGACATAGACAAAGCGGATACAATCTTTGACTGCTTCTCCAGCGAAAACGAATCAGGCTAAACCCAGGCAACAAAGTGCCTCAGACGGAAAGAGAGAAATGTCGAAATTATTGCAAATGGCATAGATCATTCACACATACGACTAAGAATTGTTTGTCATTCAGAAACATAATCCAGTACCTTATAGAGTCAAAGGAGTTGTGTTTTCCTAAAGTAGACGAAGTTTCTATGGTCGATGATAAACCTTTTGATGATGAAATTGCCTTTCATACATTCGACATTCTTGATACTGATGTCAATGTGATAGCTAATATCGATGTTGCCTTGCAGGAAGCAAAGATTCGAGGAGCGATCATCGCAAATGCTTTATTCCGACGTTTGGCCGACAAAGGCGTGGTCACTTGCCCAGTAAGAGGGGTGGCCAACAACATGTGGTGGCATATGGATGACACGCACACTATAAACAGGTGCCACATTTTCAAAAAATATCTGCAGAACAATCAAGCGGACACCTGGTATGATTTGTTTCCTCATGAAGAGGTGGCCATGGGAATGGTCTCTCCTACATCGCATTTCGGTCCTGCTAACATGCAGAGGAGACAAGCTCTCATTAGAAGCGTTCCGAGTGCGGAACAAAAGCCTGCTACCCGGGGAGGAAGAGGCAGTCCTCATGGTCGCGGGAGAACCAGAGAAACGACTGGCCAACGGCTTCGTATTTTGGAATGACCTAATCGTCAGCTCGATTTTGAGGAGAACCATACCCAGCATGGAGCAGGGAAGGAACCAGATAAGGAGGAATTTACTAGCGAATCACGATTCGGGGATACCGGGAAGACGTGAGCGTCTAATGTATCCTTGCAGGTGACGAGCCCCCACAAGAAGATTGTCAGGCGAAACAATGGGCCACCCAAGGTAGACGTGCAAGCTATCCGTGCGGGTCCGCCAATAGCTCAGTTCTTGGAGGAAAGGCTGCTCTGCGAAAAATGCAAGCTGATAGCTCAGAATAGGATCCTAGTTTCACAGTTGTGCACACTCTGCTATGTCAACTATTTTCTCAAGCTCGTAGACATGTCGTCCGAGGGGACGATCATTGTCGAGTCTGCCTACCCGGCACCTTCAGGTATAACGAAATTAACAATCACTCTCGGTCTCAACATGTGTCAACACGTGCAGTCATTGGGTATGACCCACTTTCTGGAAATTTCGTGGAGGTAAGCCGACTCTCACTTGGTTCTAAGAAACCAAAGATGGTTACGGCAAGTAACCCTTCAAACAATTGGCAGAAAGCTACTGGCAAAAACGCCATTACCACCAAGAGGAATTCGTAAGAGAAAGGAGTGACGTCTAAGTCACGTCATTAAAAGGCTCAGGCCTATCCCTTCTAAAGGTGTTTCTCCCACCAAAGTAACCATGAAATAGTTGAAAGCTGAGTTCGAACGTGTTGAGTCTACGGACTATTCGGGAGAACTGAGTTCACGTTTTGATTATAACCCTCTCCAAAGTGGGGTGCCAAGTGATGTTGATGGCGAAGGGACATATATTGTGCGTTGTAACGCCCTTACCCTACCGGCAGACTTCGAACAATTGTGAAGGGGCACTTGCAAGAGGTAAGAACCCTCTCTTTCGCGTAGCGGGTTGTCCTCTCGACTTCCCATTACATTGGTTTAGAAAGCCATATGATAGTATGAAGCAGCATATGCATTCTTTATATATTACTGCCACTTTTGATTGCACCTTGGCGAGTAAGGTTTTAGTTGACAACATAGCTACAATAAATGTGCTACCACGTCCAAGTTCAGGATGCTAGGGTACAATCTCAAGGGGTTAGTTAAAACCAACATCTCTATGAGTGGCTTCAACAGGAGGAAATCTGAGTGCCTTGGAGGGTTCTCAGTACACCTGTGAGTCGGGCGACAAGAAAAGGAAGCTGTGTTTTTCATTATAGACATAGTCCCTACTAAGTCTCCAGCGAACAGATCATATCCCACTACTGTCCGCGTTGACACCTATTGCGTTTTTTGATAATTATTAGTCTCACAAGTACCTGTAGTTGCAGAGCGAGCGGGTTTGATCACGATCTCCCCATTTGACGACAGGTCTACCAGTTTGAGGAAATAGTTGACACAACACAGGGTGCAGAGTTGAGTAATCAAGATCCTGTTCTGAGCTATTAGCTTGCATTTCTGACATAGCATCCTCTCATCTAGGAACTGAGCTATTGGTGGTCCCGTCCGAAGTGCCTGGATGTCTACTTTAGGCGTTCCATATCTTGGCTTGACCCCCTTCTCCTGTGATCTTTCGACCTGCTGAGTTCTGTAAAAAACGTTCCCTTCTGCAGCTCCGGGGCGCGTCTCGCTAGTGTAACCGGTTTTCTCATGTCCTAACTTTGCCCCTTGCTGGATGGACGGGTCATTAAATTCTAAATATCGTTTGGGGAGTTCCAAAGTGCGGAGCTGTTGTTCGGGTGCTCTGCCCCGACCATGGGGGCCACCCCTTCCTCTTCGGATAGCCGGCCTGCGCTCCACGCTTGGAGGGCTTCTGAACCCCTTCTATAAGTTATGAGGTACTACGCGAACTAGGGGAAGCTATTCCCATTGCTACCTTCTCAAGCGGAGTCAAATCATACGAGGCATCTAAATCGCCATTGCCATGACTGAGCAGGTGACTACACCTCTATCGGCTAAACGGCGGAAAAGGGCATTTGCTATGTCCTGTAGGAAAAAGTCAGTATTAGTTTCAATGATAATGATGTCGACATCAGAAACATCAAACATATGAATGGCGATTTCATCATCAAAAGGCTTATCGTCGACCATAGTGACTTCGTCTACTTCGGGGAAGCATAACTCTTTTGACTCTATGAGGTCTTGAATTATGTTCCTAAATGATAAACAATCCATGGTCGTGTGTGTGAACGAACCATGCCACTTGCAATAATTCCTAGTTTTCTCTCTTTCAGTCTGAGGGGTTCTATGACCCGGTTTTAGCTTAATCCGTTTTCGTTGGAAAAGCCAGTCGAAAATTGCATCTACCTTGTCTATGTTGAAAGAATATTTTCTTTCTTCGCCAGATTTCTGGGATGCTCTTGCTTTTGAATTTTTCCTTGCTAATGGCTCACAAATCGTTGCTTCGCCTTTCACGAACTCGGCCATGTCTACTTCGAAGGTTTCCAACTAATACGGACGCTTAGACTGGGCTTCTTTGATTAACAACTGATGATACTCAGTCGCCCTCCTGGCCAAGTCATAAAGATCATTGAACCTTTCCCCTTGTAGTTTCTTCTTGAAAGGGATTGACAATGCGTTTAACGCAATCATCAACTGATCCCTTTCAGGAATAGCAGGTCTACAGCGAAGTAATACTTTTCATAAGCGCATAAGGAACTGTCCTGGATGTTCCTCGGCGGTCGGTTTTAGCCGCATCACCTCGAAGATTGACATGGGCGTGTCTAGTCGAGCGAACGCTTTCATGAAGAAAGACTGCATTTCCGCCCATGATGTTACCGTCCCGGGAGGCAAACTTGCATACCATGTGAAGGCATCCCTTGTGAGCGAGTTCGGGAATAACTTCAGCTTCCAAAAGTCATTGGTTGCAGCATCTCCGGCTTGGTGGGTGAACTGGGCTATATGTTCTATAGGAGTCATCTCATCTTCCCCTGAAAGAAGGGTGAAGTCAGGTACTCGGTACCCCTTAGGCAGGGGAAAGTCTCTATCGATGTAGGCAGGGTATGGACTCCTGTACAAACAAGAATCGTCCTGCTTGACAGTTCCAGGCACAATCTGTTCCAAGACCTGAGCGATTGCCTCCCTCAAATTTTGTGGAGGTGAATAACCATACTGCTCTCGCGTAAGTAATATCGCGGGGTCTTGGCTCCATCTCTCTGGGGGATAAGGCATTCTTTCGGCGACTCGAGATAGCTGCGAGTTTACTGAGACATTTGTGTAGAAGCTTTCTGTTTGAGGTGGGATTCCCATAAACGGAACTTCCCCTGGCGGTATCTCCTCTACGGGTGTTTTACCAGGTCGGCGAGGGGGTACGCAATTTGCATACCTGTTTGTTTCACTCTGAGCTTCGCAATCATCGTCTACCAGGTTCATTACATACACAACGTTTGACTTCCAAGATGTGGGAGACCGAGAGGAAGTAGGCTTTGAGAGGGACATCATGTCCCTATTGCAAGCCTTTGTAGCGCACCGATTAGCGCCGTTCCAGGGCTCATCCTCTTGGAACGACACATTGTGCCTCTTTGTGCGTTTGGCATCTCCCAGAAAAGAATTCTCCCTGTCTACGGGGACGTTTGGCTTGGCGGCGGCGTTTGGCCTATTTAAAGCGTTGAGTTGCTCAAGTATCTGATTTATATTATCTTGTAAACCAGTGATACGTCTGTCCACCAGGTTCCTCATATCATTGAATTCTTTATGGAACTCAAACCTAGATATGAACTCAGAAGGGGTATGTGCGCCAGAATCGGGTTGAGTTGCTGTTTCTTGGCTACCTAGAGCCGCGTTCTCCACATTTGCGTCTTCTGCTATAAACTGACCGTCTCCATCCAATGGAGGTGGAGGGTCGCGATTAACCACACTCCTGGTATTCTTCTCCATCTGTGAGCTTTAAACTTTCTCGTGCTCCCGCTGTGGTCACCAAAAACGTGTTCGCGTCGAAACGGATCACGTTGGAAATATTTGGCAATAGTACTCACGGGGTTTTTGATGTGGCCGCCAGTAAGTGAAAGAAATAGATTGAACTGATCAAACGAAGTCTTACAATAAGAGTGAAAAGCTTACAGCCATGAAAGATACAGTAAAGACGATGGTGCAACGTCGTAGATTTGTTGCTGGGCGCTGTAGACTTGCGAACTTGGACGGTGGTGACGTCGTAGACTTGCTGTTGGGCGCGGTAGACTTGCGAACTTGGACGGTGGAATCTGGTTGATGGGGCTTGGTGGACGGAGTGTGGTCGAAGGTAGTGGCGGATATGGATATCAAGGCTACGGTTGCTCACCCTGATGGTGGAACGAATGTGGAATTGTTTGTCGGAACTACGGTGGCTCGTCCCGGCGGTGGAATGCTGACGGAGTTTGGTTACCAGAGCTAAGGTTGCTCGTTTTGGCGGTGGAAGTGAAGACCAATGAACCCTCGCGAGTTCGCCCAGGTCGGGGAATCCTAACAACTACGGGGAGACGAGCAAATAGAGCTTCTGTTAGCTGAATTGATCGTATTCTCTTTGGGAAGATCTCCTTCGTTTTATATTCGATCTTACGGGCCCGGGATGTTTGTCACGTTCTCCGAAGATCCTCCCAATCTAAACTACCTTCCGTGGATCTCGGAGTTAACAAACCGTTCTCCTAAGACGTGTGACTTGCGCAGACATGGGCTGTAGACTTGGTATGAGCCCACATCTCTTCTCATCCCTTATATTCCCCTCGTGGGCTTTAACCCGTTCGAAAATAGGCCCAAAAAAATCTGTCATGTCAACACACCCTCAACTGCCCGAATCAGTAATCGGCTCGTGTGGTTTCGCCGCGGACATCATCGAAACCGTGGGGAAACTTACAGTGGTGAAACGATTTAATCGTCTTTAGACATGTCTCGTTATGGTCTCCCATTGACAAAATCGGTTCCCAAGCGACATTCATTTTCCTTTTACATTGGAAGCAGCTAAGTTACGCGGCTATTTCTAAGGGACTTCCTGTTAGTGTGTGCTCGTATGTGCCAAGACATTTTAATGTATTTATGGATAAATAATTAATAAAGGCAAGTATTTGTCATTGATTATTTTACTTTTCTGCATGTAAAATTATTAATGATAAAGTCCCACAGAATATTGAGTATATTAATCTGAAATAGTCCGTGATCGGATAGATGTTTAGAGGGGACATGGACATCTAGATTATCGTTAAGTATAACCGAGGTCAAGATAGTACAAGGGATAGTGTATCCAAGTTATACTTATGGGTATCCTAATATTAGGGATACTGGACACGACCCGATTAAGAGGATATCAGATATTGAACATCATTGGTCAATCCTCTTTATGGACGAATGTAACTGAACTTTTGACTTTAGACCTTCATTTATTCTATGCGTGGAGTTTGCGCACTTTGACGTCGTTAAAATCAGTCTTTAACCGAATTGTGATTAATACGATTGTTGGGTGCGTGACAAAGCGTAGAGAGAATAGTGTTGAGTCAATATAAGATTCATCGCTCTCTTGGATTAGAGAATTGACATCTAGGCCACTTGATAGAGATATTAGTGACTCTAAAAACCATGGCCATGGGAGGAATATTATACATTCAAGAGAATCTATTATATCTTGGTAATCAAGTAAAACAATTAATTTGGTGATGATGTATTTTTGCGCTGAATTAATTGGGATGTCGGTTAGATGAAGAGATTGAATTACACGGTAATCGGTTCATAGTGGTTTATGATTTATAATCATTATCCTAACACGTTGGGTGACTAAAAACTGTTGCTAGACGGTTACCTTAGTTTGTGTATGGATATACACTGCCTTCGTGTATAGGACCTAGAGGGTCGCACGCATAGCACGTCGACACGAACATTATATTTTGATTATTTTAGTGGATACTAAAATTAATCATTTTATTTCAGAATTAGAATTAATTGGATTATTAATTTATTCTGAAATATCGGAAATAAATAAATAGACCAATATCGAATATGGATTTATTCGGATCATATTATTTTTAAAGGATATGAAATAAATATTTAATATTTATTAAGATATCATATCCGAATTATTTTTAATTAAGAAAATGAAATAAGCATTTGATATTTTATTTGAGTAAATTAATATTTGATAATACATTTATAGGTTAAAATCTATTTGTATTATTTTATTCAATATTAAATGATCATACGTTACATTGGAAACAAATTAAGTTTCCTGTGACATTTATTATGGTTAATAACCTGATTGAAACGTAAAAGGAAATAGACAATCGATCAGATGATTGATTCAAAAGAATCAGAGAAAGATTTCCTTTTGGGGTTTGTTGGGGAGAGAAAAACTACAGAAAGAAAAGTTCCAAAAGAGATACAGAGAGTTTTGTGTGCTTCCGAAAAATTTTGTCGATCCAATAGGCTAGCACCTAAGGGATCATTGAGAAGTTCGTGTTCATGTACGCGTGGATACCGCTAGAGGAGTCACACTTGGGGCTCTCCATCTATTGTTCCTGATTACGTTTTGTTTCGTCGAAAATTCCAAGGTATGTTTTTCGGGTAAGATTATGTTATTATTTATCTAAAATTTATACGTACCATGAGATCATATTATTTTGGGCATAAAAGTTTATAATATTTGTTTCCGCTGCGCCCTGAAATCTAACACTTCGTTCATCTTTAGTTGCTCGAGCTGGAATATTGCTAATGACAAAACTTCCATGAAATTAAGGATTCGTCTTGAATTCGGAACATGGGATGCTGTGAGTGCTTGCCTGTAATGTTTTTCTGTAACCTTCTCGTCCTTCATCAGTGGCAGCTTAGATGACTAAAGGACGCGGGGGGTCGGCGTTTTCCAGTGCCATGGTGATCTCCGTCACCCGATCTTTGTCACAGCTTCCCAAGCTCCCGGAGCAGAGGTCATCCAGCTTCCCAAGCTTCAGTCCCAATGCTAGCCAATGGATGCGGCTTCAGATTGTCCTGATCCTGGACTTAAACTGATTCGTAGATTAGAGTTTCACAACATGCCGATATTTCCAAATCGTTTTGCTGACTTTCAGGACAAAGAGGATCGACGAGGATTATTTGTCAGGACATCGTGGATGAATCTGCCCAGAGAATGGTAAGAAGAAGAGTCGCCTCCTTCTTCCTTCAATGCCTTCCTGCCGATTTGGCCCATTTTCTTCACCTTCTTCCTCCGCTTGCTGCCCTCCTCCATTATATCCCCCACTGCCTTCTCGATTTCCTCGGCCCCGACCAGCGTCAGCCCCACCCCCATCTCGAGATCGACCTTGTAGTCCATCTTGATGTCCACCCCTAGGCCCAGCTCCTCTACCAGGAGGAACGCGTTGAACTGTTGCTCCGAGTATTGCGGCCAAGTCCCTATTGGCACCCCGGACCACACGCTCTCGAGGATCGAGTTCCACCCGCAGTGGGAGACGAACCCACCCACCGAGGGGTGTACGAGGATCTCCGCCTGTGGGGCCCACCCTATCACCCTACCGATGCCGGACGTCCGTTCCAGGAATCCCTCGGGGAGGATCCCGTCAAAGCTTTGGTAGTCGTCTGAGATCCGGATGTTGTCCTTCTCTGGAGGCGTCTTTAAGGACCAAAGGAAATGGTGTCCGGCTTTTTCTAGCGCGACCGCAATCTCCTTCACCTGGTCCTTGCTGAAGCTTCCCCTGCTCCCGAAGCATAAGAACACCACGGACAGTTCCGGCTGGTTGTCCAGCCAATCGAAAATCTCGGCACAACTATTAGTAGCCTCGACGGGTCTGCTTGATCTCACCATGGGTCCAACCGGATACACGGGAGGCACTTCGAGTTCCAATAAATATTTCAATGCAGTGGGTTCGAGCTCCGCAAACGTGTTCACCAACACACCCTTAGCTTCCCTCATCTTCCTTATGAATCCGAGGCACAAGTCCTTCGTTTCCTTCATAACCATCACCGGAGGCAGTACCGTGGCTGGTAGTGGTTTCAACAAACCTGGGAAATCCACCATGTCATCGGAATCAGCGTACTCGGTAAAGTCCTTCCCGTGCCGATCACTTGACTCCAGCAGGTAATAATACATGAAGCCAAGGAAGGTGGCGCCCGCCGGACAGAACACGTAAGAAGGAACTCCGATCGAGGTTGCAAGATCCATCATCGACGTGCAAATCATGTCCACCACGAATGCAGAGACACGCCGCAAACCCACGATGGCGTCCATCACGTCGGGGCGATGACTCTCGATCAACTTGAAGACGAAGTCCGTGGAGTTGTGGCCCACGACCCCGTCCTTCAGAGGCAGGAACGAGATCTTCACGCGGGGGGAGAGGACGGGGGCCACAGACCGAGCATAGTGTTCGACTTTGGTGTCGTCAGGGAACCTAATGAGGAGGACAGAGATCGAGAGACGGGGTTCGCGGATGGCGAGGCGGTCGGCGAGCTCGAGCATGGGTGGGAGGTGGCCCATCCCGGGACAAGGGATGAACACAAGCTCAACCGTGTTCGTCATCTCTGTGAACTCAGATTGATCACAACCAAACTGAGGTCTTATCCCCTCGGGGGAGAATGAACGAATGAATGAAATTTATTTGCATCGATTTGTCTTGGGGACCAAGGAGTATAGAGATGATGACGTCATTGCTTAGCCGGAGTAGTCAAAGCTCTTGATTATAATATAATTATTAACAATGAAATTCGTCATTGTCCATTGGTAATAAGTTGACAATGCCGTTCCTTCTATAATTCAGACAAAACGTTTTGCTTGGCCGACAAGGAATTTTTTTTTTTTTTTTAAAGGTTTATTATTATTATTTCCAATTTGTCACTTTGATATTAGAGGATAGTAAGAAAATAGGGTTTGTTTTAAAAACAAATTCGTAAAATATGATTTTAGTTTTAAAAATATATAAAATATTGTCCTTATACGTCGTGAACTGCGACACTAAAAATAAAAAAAAAAATCGCGATCGTGAACAACGACATTGAATAAATTTAGCAAAACCGCGACACCGCTCCTCTAGTTATATATAAATTAAAACGTTTCAAAATTTACAAAATCTAAGAATAGTCCAATTGGTCTACGATGACTCTTAGTATCTCTCTTTCGTAGAGATCTTGAGCTCGATCCTATTGTAGGCAAAACTTATAATGACCAACTTAGCCATACCGACTCAGCCATCCTCATGATGTTGTAATGGATTACAAACAACTTTTTATCCAATCACGACACCGCCCAGTCATCGAATAAAATTCAAAATAATTGGGAATTTCCCAAGTAACCTAATATCGCAATCGGGAACTGCGTTTTTACTAAAGTTGCGGTTACCGACCGTGCTTTTACGTGAATGTTATTTTCTCATAATATCGCAGTGTCCAATCACGATATTGATTCGGATAAAACGTCGTGATTGGGAATCGTGATTTGTTTATAAAATTAAAATCGCGATTCTCAATCTCGACACCGTGATGATATATGTGTAATTTCTCTTTTTTTTTCGAAACTAATCGTACTCACTCTTTCGTATTCATGGAATGTGTTAGTAGAAATTTTTATTGCATTCCTTTGAGAGGAGGAGTTGGGCCTCCAATGTTGCAGCCTCAATGTGCATGTATCTTAAAAGTTGAGGCTAGTACGAATGGTACGTTGGTTATCGAAATTAGCCCTTAATTTTATAAAAAAAATACAAATTTTGAAAAATCGCATCAAAGGATATAACACTAGCTCTAATTAATGACATGCATTAACGTTTCACATGTACAAATATAACATCTTGTATGGGGGATTGACTGTAGACCTTCTATTTTGATGTGTAATTCGATTTTTATTCTAAAACTGGTGATGATTCCTATATTTTGTCCATATAAACACAATGTTACTGTCCCTTAATGGCAACACTTGGGGCAGTTCCCATAATTGGGAATAGAATCTTCTTCTCATAAAGATATACTGAAATGATTGTGGAGATTTTCTTAATCATTTTAAGTTAAACCACCTTTTACTTGTCCCCTCCTCCCCCAAAACAGTCCCAACTTCCTCTGTCCTTTTTGTCATTCCAGTTGGATTGCTCACTTTTGCAAGCCACCCTCCTCGTTTATTGTCCTAACCTCTTCCTTTTCATTTCCCTTTCTTGTTTTTTTTACCTGTTTAGCTTTTCGTGTTTTCTTAGTTTGAGAGAGAAAGAGTAGAGCAAGTGAATCAGCATGGCGAATGTGGGGGATGGAGGGTAGTGGCTGTTCTTGTTAGCCTTTGATTGGCATTGGAGATTTTTAGCTCCTGGACTTGAGTTGGGTTTTTGTTTTGAAAGTTGAGATCTTGATTTTCTTGACCTAGAAGTTATCATACGAGGTGGGTTCTTCTTTGTCATGCTTGTTGTTGTTGTAGGGAATATGGGTTTGTGGCAAATTTGAATCTTTCTGGGTATTTTGTGGGGTTGAGATTGGTCTGATTGTTGTGTGGAATGTTGTGGTTATGGTTGGGTTTGCTATGGAACTCGGTGACGATTTCCTTCCACTTGGCTGCCTGAAACAAATGAATGTTTGATTGCCCAATTCGAAGTCTTTTCCGGGTTTGTTTTGTTTTACTCCTGTTGAATGATTGGTTAGGTGAGGCATTTTAGTTTTCCAGGTTGTTTTGAGCCTTTTGAGTGGGGACGAGATCATGTTGCAGAAGCTTCAGTCCCAATGCTAGCTATGGATGGGGAGTTAAGTGGGTTTTCAGATTGTTTTTGTCGTGCTAATTCGTGATTATGGGCATCGGCTCTGTTTAATGTTTCTTTGTACAGGGCAGATGGATGCATCTGTCGGAGCCTCGTCAACAGCATCTCTCGGTTCATCCATCTTGTTTTCTGCCAGAGGTTCAAGCCCCATCATCTTCAACATGGTTATAAGAAGATAATGGGAGTTCTGAAGGTTCTGAATACAGTCCTTGATGCGGTCGTGGAATCAAGGATGCCACCCGATGATGCATTATGGAAAGAGTGTGAAGAACTGGATGTGACTGTCAATGAAGGGTGGGAGCTTCTCGAGAGATGGTCCTTAGGAATGAGCAAAATTTGCAGTGTGAGTCGGTCATCTCTTTCGGCGTCCGCCAAAGTTCTACTTGGCTTTCTGCTAATGTCAGTTCGGTATGTCCAGGTTTCACGAGTTGATTCATTTCTCATGAAAATTCAAGGCTCCTCAATCGAGATAGTAAAATCTTGAGTTCTTTGAGCTACGGTCCTTTGATTGCGATCTACTTCAATATCTATGTTAGTTCTTGTATGCATGACCTGATTTGTGCCGTACCTCCCGAATATTTACTCTGTTTATGAATATTAAAGCAAAAGTCGAGTTCTTCAGGACTGTTTGCGGGAAATTCAAGATGTTAAGCGGGAAAAGAACAGCAGAGTGCATAGTAGAGGCTCTCAGTAATCAGCGACAAGGCATTCATCCTCGCAATGAAACTGTGCTGGAAATAGCTGAGTCACTTAATCTGAGGTTGGGGGAAGAACTGTTTATGGAAGCTATCGCTGTCAAGAAGGGGAGATTTAGCAAGGTTGACAACGCGAAGGGGGACATCGATCAAATTGCAAGACTCATGACTTACATGAGAGATTTCATGATCCAGACCAACTATTTCCAAAGCGAGGGTAGCAAGCGAATCCCGCCTTACTTCAGATGCCCATTGTCTTCAGTACTAATGCTGGATCCGGTGATTGTAGCCTCGAGCCAAACTTATGAGGGAGCTGCTATCCAGAAGTGGCTTGATCAGGGGCTGAGTATCTGCCCGAAGACTCGCCTACCGCTTACGCACCTGAATTTCATCACTAACTACACCGTGAAAGATATGGTAAAGAGTCAGTGGGATCGAAACAATGCTGGGCATACAAATAGATCTGAGGTGTTAGATCCAATCCGCGTGGACGGTCAAGTTGACCTAGTTTCCCCCCGGAAATTAGTGAAGGCACGCACTGTTGATGGTTCTTCTGGAGGTGGCGGGTCCAATTTGAAGCCGTCGATTGATTCTGGGAGCAGGCGTAAGGGGAAAGATGATGGTTCCTCTCGAGTGTCTAGTCAGGAAGAATATAACGAGGGGGATTTTGGTGAAATCGAAAGGTTTGAAGCTCTTCTTGCTCTCGAAGACTCGGAAAGTGATAGTAGCAGCATGTCGACCTGCAGTGCAAGGTCAAGCGTAGGTTATGTGAGTGGACTGTCTGATCATATACCGTGCTTGCCAGGTTCATTGCCGAGGCACAACGATTTTCCCTACCAACCGCTGTATGATCAGCCAATTGGCTCGGTTACTGGAGCACAGTCTAGGGGTAGCGGCGATTATAGCTGTTCCGAAGTGGAGTCGTTCTTGTTGCCCGACCCCTCGTTTGATGAGTCGACAACACATTCTTATATTGAGAAACTGGTCGGAGACCTGAAATCACAGTCTTGTGATTTGCAGACTAAGGCAGCAGCGGAGTTGCGACTCCTGGCCAAAAATAATCCTCTGAATTGCACAAATGATCGGCCGATGCAATGCAGTTGCACCTTTACTTTCTCTGCTATATTATCCAGGAAAATGGGCCCAGGAGCATGCCGTCACAGCACTGCTTATTCTTTCCATGAGTGAGGAGAACAAGGTCGTGATCGTCGAAAAGGTGCAATTGAGCCACTCCTATATGTTCTCAAATCAGGTGCCGTGAAGCGTCTCGTAGAGTTGATCGACCCCGTCTCTGGAATGGTCGACAAGGCCATGGCCATTCTTGCAAACCTGTCCACCATCGGGGAGGGTTGCACGGCGATCGTCCGGGAAAGCAGCATCCCTTTGCCGGTCGAGATTGTCTGAGTCCGGATCACAAAGGGGGAAAGAAAACCCCGCCTCGGTGCTCTTGCAGTTGTGCATCAGAAGCCCGAAGTTTTGCACGCTCGTCTTGCAGGAAGGCGCGGTTCCTCCGCTGGTTGCCTTATCTCAGTCCGGTACTCCTAGAGCCAAAGAGAAGGTATACACTTTGGACAGAGGCATTCACAGAGTTCGGTCCAGTAGTTCGCGTCAAGTGAATGACTTCGGGTAATACTTATTCGTGCGTGCGCGTCAGCCGTTGAGTCACTTCCGGAACCAGCGAGAAAGTGCCGTCTCGGAAACAAAACGGTGACGACCCCCCCGGCCCTTGTGGTCAGCCTCAGCCGGCGATTACTCTTCTTAATCTCATTCGGGTGGTGCATGGAGTATGTAAATACGGCGGGGTTGCACATATTTGAGTGCTCTATTCGGATTCTGTTTCATCAATGAATTATACGTTCTTGACTGACACGTGTCGAACGATGAATGGTGAGTTTAAATAGGACTGAACGTGGGGTTTGACTTTCCATCAAGTCGGACGTGTCACTTCAGAAAGACAGCTCAACTGTGGGATAAGATATCGATCAATAAAAAGTTGCAGTGCTTTTTGGAAAAGGTAACAAAAATATAATTACTTAAAAAATATATAATATGTTATATTTTTATTTAATAATTTAAATTAACCCCAATAAGTTGATATCAACTTAAGTTAAAATGAACTTAAGAGGCTTGCCCTTAAATGGGATCTCAACGTAAGTCGACGTGTATCACAGTAACAACGAGCGTACTCGCGACACAAGACTATACGTGAGGCGTCACATTGAAGTATGAGGTCGAGTATTCATGTTTCACGTCCATGTTAAGCATCAAAAGCATGTGTTCTTCTTGTTCCCTAATCGAAAGAAAAAACCCAACATAATAATATGCAGACAACAAGCTTTCAACCATCACATTAGATAACATTATATACGGAATGCCCCTCTAAGACGTTTTCTCGCAACCAAATAGATCACATTAACGATAACTGCAGTGGTCGAATCGATCTTACCGTACTTCTCTAGAAGCCCTGACTTCGGCCGCAGCTTCCGTCCGCCACCGAAACCCCCCGGACGAAACCCTACCAACAGCGGGTGGATTTTCCGCATCCATTGTTGCGAAATACCTGATCGATCAGACCAGTGTGGAAAGGCACCCGACGGGTGAAAACTCGACTAATTAGTCCAGCAAACGGAGAAGAAATGTCACGCACTCTAGTTAAAAATAAAAAAGTGAAGTTTATCTTCCCAGTGAAAACGTAGTCGGATCGCAATTCCGTAAGAAATGAGAAATACCCGGATCGGCGTAGAATAACTTACCAGATTAAAAATATTTTACCAAATAAAATGATATTTTTTACTAATATTAATAATTTTGCACACCGAATTTCCTTTATAAAAAAATTTAATATTATAAACACTAATTTTTTAACACCGAAACAATCCTAAGGATTTGAATTTCCTGCCACAAATTTTCCTCAGTGGACCTATTTCCAGAAGTTTGACATGACACCACCATATTATTATTATTATTATTATTATTATTATTATTATTATTATTATTATTATTATTATTATTATTTCAAATGAAAACTAAAACAAAATAATAAAAATGGTTCGAGAATTATTTTATTTATGTACCGATTATTGTTTAAAAAAATAAAAAAATACTCGTACAAAAAAGAGGCATTTTTGCTTATTCATTCACAGGCTTTTTAATGTAGAGAGACTGTTTGTGCACAGACAACGCACGAATGATTTACTCGATGTGATTTAAAAAAAAAAAAAACAATGAAATAAGACCGAAGCAGAAGAAGAATCACCATTTCCGACATCGATGAAAACGTTCTTAAATCATTCGATCGAATTCTGGAAAAACATAGAACATTTTCGTCGGTTGAAGGTGTTTTCATTTGATGTGGTACGATGCGCGTATATATCTAAAGCTAAACCCAATAATAATATATGTATGTGACCGGCTTTACCCGTTTCCTTCATGTATTCCTTTGCTGTTGCGGCGACTGCGGCTGCGGCAGGTTCCTCCTCCTCTTCTTCTTCTTCTTCTCGTAGCTGACCCCTCGCGCTTTCGACTGCGAATCCCTAACCTCCCTCAGGTAAAGCCTCACGGCACGCGCCCCGAAAGGGTTCGTCTCCGACCTCCCCCCGTCTTCCTCGAACGCTGCCCTAAGCCTTCCGATGAGCGCGTCCAGGCTCCCCCATGCCTGCTTCAAAGGACAAGGACAGGGCGCGGGGGGATTCGGGTGCCCGTAGAAAGGGCAGACCGCGGCGTGCACCTTGGTCTTCCCGAACTGGTCGAGATACCGGAGGAACTCCAGGACGTGGGCTCCGCTGCAGCGGGATAGCTCGAGGGGCGGCCTGTGGTTCCTTAGGTACTGACGGAACGTGTTCCAGTCGCGCCGTTTCTGGTTCTCGTACCTGCTGGAGGCAGCCGGGGACGAGGAAGAGGAAGAGCAGCCAGCGGCAGCTGCTGCCGCGGCTGAGGAGGAGCCCATGGAGTTGTTGCACTCGGAGTTGGAGCTCGAGTCCATCGAGAGATGATGACCTTTTTTTCTTGGTCTTGGAGGGGAAGAAATCACTAGGGCTTCCCCCTTTTGCTATTTTCTTTAATACAAATTCATATTAATATTGAATTGGAAGTAGAGACTAGAGAGGGAATTGAATGAGTTCAATTATTGGAGGGAGAGACAGACATCATGGGTTTTGCTAACAAAACAGTCGGCTTAGTCTTTTGATTTTCAATAATTTTTTTTATGGAGTTAGATAAATCATTTGTGATCAAATTATAAAAGATAATTTTTAGAATTTTACGTACACAAAAATTAATTCCTCTTTTATGACAATCTCTTTCTCTTACTTTATTACCGGAAGAGGGTGGGAGCAAATCCCTGATGTCTCAGGTTGTCTGTTTCTCACTTGTTGTGAACTGTTCCTTTTTCTTCTTTTTGGTAAATTTTGTTAGTTTCTTTTCCTTGACATGTGAAAATTAAAATTAAAATATATATACTTTGATGGGTTGAGACTGTTGGCATCGATTGACACATTGTCGAAATCCGCTAGATTCGATCGAATACGTGTACTTTTTCACTTCCACCAAACACACTCGCAGGTTTGAAATTAACCGTGTGTTTAGGTAATTGGCATCAAGGCATGCGACAACAGGTCAAAGTTAAAAAAGCTTCTTTTGCAATTTGTATTTACACCATGGTATATATCTATCTAGTGTATGTATGTATACGTTTGCGTTTGAAGTGCTCGACTCGCAATACATGGCTCGCGGCGTAAAACAGTGTTCCATTCCTTGATGCAGTAGATAAGGAACCATTGCAGTGCTCGACATCATGAGGCTTATACAGGTTCAGACGCCTACGCCACGAGATCGTTTCCGCATACAATATCACATTGCCCAAAAAGGAGCTGAGCGATTCTAGACCGATGGGGCTTTGCGCAGATGGCGATGCGTTCTCCGTCCCTCCCATCTTCCTTGGAGACCAACCTCTCGGAAAAAGCAGCCGACATCAGTTCGGGGCGTCTTTCCCGTGGTCTCCAGAGTCGACTTGTACCGAAGTCTTTCCCACTTCCGCCCTCGTCCCATCAGCGGAGTTATTGCTAGGTGATGAAGCATGTGCATCATTCTTATTCCTGAGACGCGGTTCTGTGTGCGGGGACAGGGTATTTCCTCTGTTAAAGCTGGAGGTGAGCCCGAGAACTTCTCTCGCACGTATCATTGCCACGAGCCTCCCTTCCAGTGCTTCCTCAAGGATTTTCAGCTGACCAATATCATACCGGAATAGGAAAAACTTGGCATGCCAACCGCAAGAACACAGCTGCTTGCTGTGACTCAAGCACGAGAACCTATCATCGGAACAAGGACAGCCAACCGCCGAGAGGTGCAAGTCACAGAAACAAACGATGCATTCTCTTTTACGATTCGTATCAAAACTCTTGTCCATTGTCCGTACATTATATGGATTGCACAAATAGTCCCTCCTGAGGGATTCCCACTTTACCCGGTACTGCGAAAAGGAGAACGAGATCATAGATTAGCACATTGCATACCCGAGCTTCATTGGTTCTCTAGATCACAAAATCCTTACATGTTTGGATGTCGACCCATAAATCGAAATGCTTTGCAAGAGACACAGATGACTTGCCTTAAATGACTTTGCCAAAATCCCATCCTTCCCCATTGCAGCTTGCCATTTTAGGTTGTCGTCGGTCTGTTTCATCAGAACCTTGACATCCCAATGAGCTCTAACTGCTTTAATCACTGCTCCCAATAATAGCTTGTCATGGGAAATTGAGGTCTTCCTCCTCTTCCCTCGACAGAACTCCGCATCAGTCTGTCCATGGGGCAACCAATCTAGTGGAGCGAAATTCGCCGATTCTAGGAAATTGAATCCGGTGTCCAGTCCCATCACGTATGATCCTGGAAATATGATAACAAACTCCCCCGGGCACTGGACACATCGATAGACTGCTATACCTTCAGCTTTCAAAGCCGATGGCGACAAGCGAGATACCTGAAACCAAAGATTCATTTTCTATCAACAGAAAGCGGGAAGCTTTTTCCCCCAGAAATCAATCTCCAACTGAATTATTCTGATTACTTCATCACGTATAGCTTCGATGGATATTTGGAACACTTACCCATCTGGCATTTAACTCGTGCTGCTCAGGTGGAACATTTATAGAGTACTTCCGAGCAACAGCTTCAAACTTACTACGACATCGCCCTGGGATACAATACCAAATTACCGGGTTGCCAAAATGCAAGTAACGGATCGAGTATAACCGGTGATCTTCTGATTTCTGAAAATTTTGGAGCAGGCACATCAGGACCTTAGAATATCAAGATCATTACGCATGCACATGTTCTAGATATAATGAAGTCAATATCAATTTTGTCAAACATTCATATGAACGGGCTATGCTCTTGCAAAGAATCAGTTTGATAGCAAGATAATGATCTGAGGAAACAAATAACAGGGGCAACTAAATACCTATAAACTCACCCATAAACTGGTTGAGAAGCACATTCCCACCCTCAGTCGAGTTCCCAGAATGCTAGAGGTGCCATAGTCCTCAAAGCATAAAAGTGAGCCAGGCAATTGAGGTGTATTATTCAAATTCCAACTACATTCCACACAACATGAGTCATCCGACATAGTTTGTGAATCAGATGTAGTTGGAAATCCACTTCCAAAAGATTTGCTGTCGATGTCGTCTCCAAATAGGACCTGCAGAGCTCCAAAGAGTATGTATCAGAGAAGAAAAGCATTTCTTAAACAAATCGCCACTCTTTTCACAGCTCTCTTGACGTACCTCAATGTTGGTGGTCGGATCCTTAAGAATGGATTGGAACTCTGACTCAACACCAGAGACAGAAGACTTAAGCTCTCTGTTCATGCTGCCATCCTTTCTAAAAAGGTTCTCTTTAAATTCATCGGCGTACTTCTTAAATGATTTAAGGCTGTGTTCTGGGGCAGAACCAACTTGTCTCACTTTAGTAGAAGCATGATCCTTATCCACAAAGCCAATTCGTTGAACTTTTGGTGTGAACATAGAATTTTCCCATTTGCTGCTCTCAGTGAGGAGGCAGGGTGTCTTCCATGACGAGGCAGGCAGTATTTGACAAATCCCACTGGCTTCTGCATCTGGGCGTATTCTTGCTATATATCCCAGTGTGTCGAGAAATTCCTGAATAACAAATTTTTAGCGAATAACCCATCAATTAAACAAACAGTCCTGACACTCTCCATAAGAACGTTTCTTACACCTATTCATGTTAACACTAGAAGATGCATTCATCACGAGTTCAAGAGAAGCGTCACCTCATCATCAGGACAGAACAAAGGAGCATCATCCAGGACACATGGATCAGTATTCCCGTGCTCTGCTACATAGTCTTCCGGTTTCTGGGAATTTATCCATTCAACTGAAACAATTTAAGTATCATCAACGCCTCCACAAGACTAAGCACAGTATCAATAAATCAGGTCACTTCAAGCAGATAGAATTCTACCCCTGACCCAGAAATCCCTTGACACTGAACGCAATTCAGAAAACCAACAAAGGCAACAATCGCCAAACCAAAGAACTAACACACAGAGCAGCTGCATACAATGAGAACAGTCTAATCAAGTTCTCAACACAAAGTTGTCCAATTCTTCCACAAAACCACTCATAAGCAATGCAATCCCAGCAGTAAGCCCCCGAAACCGAGCGTAGCTCAGAAAACCAACAAAAGCAACAATCACCAAACAATGATCTAACTCGCAGAGCGGCTGCATACAATCAGAACAGTCTAATCAAGTTCTCAACACAAAGTTGTCAGTTTCTTCCAAAAAAACCACTCGTAAGCAATCCCACAACCAACAATTTACCCCAACCCCCCCCCCCCAAAACAAAGACATTCCACCCTGAAACAGTAACATCATCTAACAAAACCCAGAAAATCCCAGCAACCAAACTCATACAGCGATCGAGAAAACCAATAAAATGCCCACAACGTCAAAACCCTCAAACAGTAACACCATCTGACTGAACCTATTAAGAAAAAGGTGGTAACTTGAGATACCCAGGCCAAAGAAATAAGAACGACGTCCGGTTACCTTCGCGACGGCACTCATTCTGCCCCGCCTCCGCACGATCTCCGAAGTTCCACAGCCTGTCGTCGTCGCCATCGTAGGAAGGGCCTGGTAGCTTTCGGAGGACGAAAGAGGTGAGGGAGACGAAGCCCGGAGGCACCGAAAGGTCCCTCCACTTTCTTCCACCTCCGCCGCCGCCGCCGCCGCCGAACATCTCCTATGGATACAAATCCCCCCCCCCCCCTCTTCCTCTCCTTCTCACTGTCCCAAAGTCGAAGCTGCTAACGTTCGTGTGGTTCAATTGAGAACGAATTCCCCAATATATATATATATATATATATATAGGATAAAATATATTTATTAAAACAAGACTCATTAGAATTTCATTGTGCTTAGCCACGAATTTTCATAATTTCCAAACAAATTCGAAGAAAGAAAAACAGGCGGGAATGACACGAAGATCATCGCATCGCGTGGAGTTTATCCGTGTATCCATCGTCGCGGCCAAAATATGCCGAAACGTACGCATACATTGGCGTACGCTATGATCATGTTGTCGGAGGAGATCCCACGGTGAAACCAGTCGGAACTGCGCCAGTCGAGCATAAATAAGGAGGCCGTCTGTGAGACAGTTACCATGTCGGATGTTCAAGGATACGTGCGTGCAGTGTGCCATTGGGGAAGCCCTTGTGGGGCGGGAGGCTGTAATATATTCTTGTCTGAAGCCACCGGCGTCCGAGCAAAGACGAAACTCGAGGACTGTCTGGATAGGTTCGCGTCTATGGATTTGTAATTCATCGTATCCAGAATGGAATGAAATGGTTATATATGCTTTCTGATCATTACAAGCGCGGAACGAACTAAGATGAAACTTATTTATTTCACATTATTGGTTTTATACATAGATGTACAGATAACAAATCCAAATCTCAATCCCTTAGTCAACTGGTTGAATAAATGTATGTATGATTCTGCATCCTACACGAATCAGAAATCCATCGTGTCGAGGGTATCGAGACAGCTCAAACCCGACAAAACCCCGTAGTCCAGCCCGCCCTCCTCCGCGAGAACACTGTCCCAAAGGAACATGAAGTCGGAGGAGTCTGCCTCGGGAGGATTATCGTGATGTTGGAGGGGGGAGGGCACGGCAGGGTTATTGTTATCGATTTTGAGATCAAGGAAGGGCGGTGGAGTCATGATGTTCGGACGACTGATCGGGAGATTCCTAAGGTTGTCGGAATCGAACATGAGGGATTGTCGCGGTCTTAGGGATAACTTTTCGTCGAGAACCATGCCATTGTTGTGTTCTTGCGACTTCGTCCTTTCGAATACTCTGCATAAAACCCAGTCCTCCTGAAAACAAAAACAAAATCAAAAGGTATGAAGAATATATCCACGAATTATGTGGCGGGAAAAAAAATCTTTACCTTGGTAAGCCCGCGAGGGGTCTCGAGGCGAAACTCGTGCATGATCCAGCCGGTCTTGATCCCGTTCGGGGCTCGGTTACGATAAAACACCAGCGTCTTCCTCATCCCGATGATCTCCCTTGTAACAGGATCGTGAACTGTCTTATCCTTCCCAGTGGCTTTCCAGTACCCGGTAGTCGTCGCGCGGTTGGTACGTAACCCCGTCGCGTACTTTCGGTCGCGGAAACTGAAGAAGAACCACTCGCTCGCATTGAGCTTGGCCGCATCTGCAATCGGAAAGATCCTAAATGACACAATACATATCTTTATCCTAAACCAAATCATTTCTAAGAGTTTGGTTTGGCATGTTTAGGAGATTCTAACAAACTTCATCGAATTATTTTTTGGTCACGGAACATTGATTATTCTTGGACAGTAGTCCTTCAATAGAATTGTTCTCTATGTTAACCTAGTACTAATGTCTGCTTATGACATTTATTTCAAGAAATAAATGCCATCGCCAACACCTCGAAGAACTTTGATAGATTAAGACTTTTAAATTCGTATATCACAAAAAACATAGGGAAGACATTGCAGATAAGCAGACAAGAAATTAAACCATTGCACATGAAGAAGAAACGAACAAAAGACAATGCTAGAACACCAAACTCGGGGACGATCGAAACGTTGGTTAGCCGTCCGAATCGTCGACCTAACCTCATGATCCGCAAAACCCCAGTTCCACACTGCAAACGTCAGCTCCCTCCACGAGACCCGAAAAACCGTAAAAAAGAGAAGCGACCTGACAATATCAGGGCAATTGCTAGAAAAGACGGGCGCCTAACCAGGAAGTTGCCAGGGCTCGCAAGTGTGGAGGTCGACATCGACCAGGGTGGTGCCCGTGCCCGTGCCCTTTAAGCCCTCCTCGTCACATATCTTGTTGTACAAGTAGTGGCACACCAGCTCCTCATCGCTAGGGTAGAACCTGAACCCGGGCGGCAACGCCGCCCCGATATCCCTCAACTCCATAAATGACCGGAGCCTCAAAAAAAGGAAAGATAGACTTGGATGGTGATGAAGAATGTTTGAATTGCTGAATAATTCTATGTTCTTTTGCAAAGATGAAATAATAAAGAATGCTGATATTTATAGTAAGAAGGGGATAAGAGTAGGGCTCGCAAATGACACTATTAATAATGATGATAAACTTTCATGTGTGTTAGCTCATATTACTATCATATATTATCATGTGTGACTTATTTACTACATATTAATTTCTTGGATGTGTTGTGGGGTTGTGGATAAAGTTTTAGCTTGTGGGATTAAGTTCGTTCGTATTCGTAGGTTTGTTTTGTGTTTGTGTGTTGGGTGTTGTGTAATAAAGAAACAAACAAAAATCCCAAAAACTAAACATTGATTGGTTGCTTCCAAAATATTCCTTTGACAGACATCCATCCATCCATCCATCCACCCAAAAAAGAATATGAATGTTGTGTGCAGCAGCAATTCAGGAAGATCAGTCCATACATCATCGACTACCAATTTCTTTTTCTGTTGTTTTTGGGTTTCAATTAAACTCTCGTGATGTTTCCGGCATACTATTTGGCTGGTTCTTGAAGGATGATTATCGCGGGAGGGGGCCATCGTTTTCATGTCGATACCGAAAATCGTATAACTTGGTCCATTGAGCACGCGAAAACCACTTTCATTTCACTCTTTTTTGATTAATCGCTTCCCGCTAATCACTACTAACTAAACGCATCTTCCTGTGCTGATACAAGACGGAAGAGACAACCGCGGATCGAGCTGAGCCTCTCGACTTCTACTTCCTCGAATAGAGGGGGCCTTGGGGGAGACGATATCGATGTCAATAAATCATTGAGAGGGTTATAAACTAAAAAACAAATCGAAATCCATCATATGGTGTGTGCGTTTGTTGGGGTGGTGATATAATTAGAATCGGGCAAAAGAAACATTACTATCACTCGGACGCGTATCGTTTCATCCCATGACGTCAATCTGTGTCGCATAAGGGCCGATGCTCGGCCGCGAATAATTGTTCGATGATGACACGACCGGGTTGTTTCCTGTATACATAATTGAGTAACAATACCGTTCGAACTAGACAAGGATTACATGACAGGATTTAGGAGCCTAATTTAAATTTAACCCGTTTCGAAAATAATCAAGGAAGCCATCCATATATCTTTTTACTTGAATGAATGATCACATGTGAACATTATTTCAATGATTGGCGGTGTCCCAAATATTATTCCAGCCCCCCTCGCGAGATCACCTTCTTCGCCCGCCGTATTCGACTCGCAAGACTAAGGGCACGCCGGCAATGACTAAACCGTGGGGGAGAAGGTTTCGCACTTGGCCGCTCACGCATTCACTCATTTGGCACATAGTAAATTAAAAAGGGGGCAGGACTTTGTTGTTGATAAATTTTATTCATTGACAAAACCCTAATATTCAACTTCCATCTTAAAAAAATGTGCTTACCAACTAAATAACAAATATTGACAAAACCCTAATATTCAACTTCCATCTTAAAAAAATATGCTTACCAACTTAATGACAAATATACATGACTTGGATGTACAAATATTTAAATACAATTTTTATTTTTATTTTTTTGGAGGTTGGAGGAAGAGTGACGAAATTATATTCCTCTAAATTCGGAGACCTCAGACAAATAATGGAGCGGCAACCGCCTCATTCTCCCAACTTCATAGGCTGTAAATTAAGGATTCCACCTTCACCTTCACCTTCCCATTCATTCTTTACTACCTTGATCTTTATTTATTTTTTAACAGACTCAAAAAAGCAGTCACAAATTAACTCGAGCTTGGTTGATTATAAAATCGGGTATTCACAGTGAGCTTCGACTCGTCGCACGCAATTATTTCAATCAAACAGAAATGAATTGGCGTGCATATTTCTCTGTTCTGGTAACGGTTTCGCGAGATCGGACCAAAATCCGAAAGGTCGTTATCGGAGGAGTTCTACCTCAACAAGAAATGAACAAGGTAGAGGGGGATGTAACGCACAGAGATTTTGCATCACATGATCTGAAAATAATTCTTGCAGACATGACCCCACAATCACACACACACACACAAAGCAACGCAACAACACATGACACGGAGATTGGCCCCTTAGCCTTAGACATTACGAGATTATGAATCAAAACATCAAACATCACAGCCCCCAACTAACATAAGATTCCAAACCACAGCTCGGCATCACATACGTGGATCGAATTCCTCCCATCTTATTTTGTGCCCTCTGTCCAATAATGGAGCCATCATACCAACCAGTCCAGAGGAAATATGAAATCGACGGATGATAAAAGAATTGCGGGCGAAGCAATCTTTGAGAGAGAGAGCCTTGTGCCTCACACTTGCGAGACAAAATAATTCAGAAAATGACACCATCGACCGGTTAGTGCTCGAAGGACGGAGTTTCTCGGGTATCAACGAGTGTTGCTTTGCCGCCTGTTAACAACACAATAAATGTCAATGAGAAAGTCAGGATATAAAAAGGATGTCAAATGAAATTGATCCTAAAACCCAATTTGAGTTCATGGCTGGATTGAAAATGTGCGTAATGGCTGATCAAAAGGGGAGTCGTATGTAGTCTGGCATTGATTGAGTTGTCATCAGAGTAAGCTGGAGATCATAATTCTGTGTGATGTTGAAAAGTGTTGGACCAAATGAAGAGTTGGCCAAAGCCCAGCCCATAAGAAGGATACTCAAAAGGCTTAAGGAAAGGAGTTGTTCGTGGTCCAATACTAAAGGATGTCAGAAGAGGGATGACAGAAGAGAACAAAATCTGTTTAACAAACAACTCCTTCGTACACCGTCACCTGGGAATATTGAGAGCTACAACAAATTACAGTTGTTGGGAATAACAAACTCCGTACTGCATGCTTATCCTATATATCGAAAGTGTGTAATGAGCTTTCAATTTTTAATGAGAATGAATCAGTCCTTCTTCTTCTTCTTCCTCTTCTTCTTCTTCTTCTCCTCTACTTCTCTGCTTCTTTGCTTCATTCCTTCTTTGTCCTTCTGGTTTCCTGGACTGGTTCATTGACAGCAAAATCCTACATGGTATCAGAGCCTGCGTCAAGCGACTGCTGATCCTGAAGCCTATTCCACGTCTCAGATGGCAGAGAACGTCTTGAACTCTCCTGGGTCTGTATCTATGCAAAATCCAGGTTCAAACGCTACACTTATTCCTGCTCCTATACAGATCCCACCTGGGTTTTTCTCGTCAACCCTTAAACTCGAGGATGGCAATTATACCCTCTGGAAAGGTCAGATTCTAGCAGCCATTGTGGCTGGAGGGTACGAGGACTTTATATATGGCTCTACGCAGCCACCCAGTCAGTTTCTAGATAATCAGATGATAGAACCTAATCCAGCATTTAAACAGTGGCATAGAACTGACAAATCTGTCATGAGTTTTCTGTTTTCATCACTTACCTCTGAACCTCTGAGTCAGGTTGTTTGTTGTACCTCGGCTCACGATGTATGGGAAAGCTTAAGGCAGCGATTCGAGTCAGCATCAACCACACGAGTTATAAACCTCAGGATACAGATGCAACAAGCAAGGAAGGAAGGAAAGTCGATGCAACAGTATCTAAATATAGTCAAGATGTATGCGGATCAGTTGAGTGCAATTGGTGAACCTGTCAAGTATAGAGATTATCTGTGGAACTTGCTTGAGGGACTCCCTGCTGAGTATGATCCTGTGGTTACTGCCATCTATAGTCGAGCAGAGCAGCCAGCAATTGAAGAAGTCCATCAATTGTTACTTAATTTTGACCTGCGTTTGGAAAAGCGACACATCCCTGACTCTGTTTTGCCGCAGGTGCAGTATACACTTACTTCTTCTGGTGCAGGAACACCTCAGTCCAGACTACCTTCATACCAGCCCAGACACTACAGACCATCCTTCCCTGCCTCTGTCACATCTACATTCCCTAGACCTTCCTCACTACAGCGACCCTTCAGACCACCATCTTCTACTCCACCACAAGAATTCCACACTCGACCATACTTTCAAAATTACCCAACCAGTATCCTTGGCAGACCCCCTCCCAAACCTCCTCATATCACTGCACCTCGATGGGAAACCAGACCTACCATGAGACCCCGATGCCAAATATGTTATAAAATTGGTCATACTGCCCAAACCTGTTACCACCGCATGACCCCCTCCTATTCACCTCAGACAAACTTTACGAGCTTTCAACAGCCTCCTTCCTATATGCCTGAGTATCATCTCTGTCCGTACCCTGATGAAACTCAGCTACCACCTCACTTTTCTGACACTCAATACTCCAACCCTGATACTTCTGCTTGGCTTCTAGATTCTGGTGCCAATCATCACGTTACACCACATTTATCTGATCTTTCTGCAGCTACTTCTTACAATGGTGGAGCCTCTGTCAAGATTGGGAATGGTAAGCTTTTAAAAATTGCCCACATAGGTCATTCTTACTTGCAGTCTGGTTCTATGTCATCTCCTCTGCATCTCAAACATGTCTTACACACTCCTCAACTCTCTCAACGTCTCATAAGTGTGTCACAGCTCTGTCATGATAATAATGTTTTTATTGAGTTTCACTCTAATGTCTTTCTTGTTAAGGACAAGAGCACAAACCAGATAGTGATGCAGGGACCAACTCAGAACGGCCTGTATCAGCACCTCCATCACATACTCCCAATGTCTAGACAAGTCCAAGTTCTCGGTCCGAGCTCTCCTTCTGCAAACGTCTTAACCAAGTCCACAGAGGTTGACCATTTTACATGGCATCTCAGATTAGGTCATCCCAACAAAGATACACTTCTGCGCGTTATTCCTACTTGTACTCAGACAACTACCTCTGTAGACATGTGTCAAACTTGTGTTACAAGCAAACTTCATAAACAACCTTTTCCTATTTCTGAGTCACGGTCCAGCTTACCTTTTGAGTTAGTTCACACAGACATTTGGGGGCATGCTCCTGTTGTCTCAGTCACTGGAGCTAGATATTTTATCTTGTTTATAGATGATGCAACTCGTTTCACTTGGTTTTATCTTCTTCATTCAAAGTCACAAGCTCTCACTGCCTTCAGTCAGTTTCATCATATGGTTAAGACTCAGTTCCAACTGCCAATTAAAACAATACGATCAGATTGGGGAGGTGAGTATCGCACTCTTCACAAATACCTTTTACACCATGGAATCTTACATCAAGTGTCTTGTCCTTACACTCCCCAACAAAATGGGAGAGTGGAAAGGAAGAATCGACATATTGTCGAAGTAGGTCTTACCCTTCTTCAATACTCTCAAACTCCACTGTCATTCTGGCCGTATGCATTTCATGAGGCTGTCTCTCTAATAAATGTACTACCATCACGAGTCCTCCAGTTTAAGTCTCCAAGTGAACAGCTTTTTAAATCTGCTCCAGATTACTCTATGCTTCGTGTGTTTGGTTGTCAATGTTTTCCCTTACTTCGTTCATTTAATTCTCATAAACTACAACCTAGATCGAGTCCTTGTGTGTTTCTGGGTAGAAGTAATTTCCACAAAGGATACATCTGCTATGACATTGCATCTCATAAGGTATATATCTCTCGTGATGTTAAATTTTTCGAAACAGTTTTTCCATATAAACAACCTACATCTGTTCCTTCATTACCCTCTGTGTCTGCATCTGGTCCGAGTTTTATTCTCAACCCAATGTTACCAGTTCCAGTATCTATACCTCCAGTAGCTTCTTCTTCCCCTAGGAGTCTGTCTTCCTCGTCACAGGACTCTATGTTACCCCGTACTTCAACTGTTCCAAGTCTGACAGCAGTGCTTCCACCCGTAGAGGCAGAATCTCAGATAAATGTTCATCCCATGGTTACCAGATCTAAGGCCGGCATCTATAAACCAAGAATTCTTGTCTCTACCTTAACTCAACCCTCTCTTTCAACTACTATATCTCTCCCTTCCTTACCTTCATCCAGTATACCCACTGAACCTACAAATCTAACTGAGGCCCTAGCTGTTCCTGTCTGGAAAGAGGCTATCAACACTGAGCTTGCGGCGCTGCAGAGAAATGAGACGTGGGACTTAGTTCCTTTCACAGGTCAAGAAAAAGTAATTGGCTGTAAATGGGTGTTTAAGGTTAAACTGAAGAGTAATGGGGAGCTGGAGAGATGCAAAGCCCGGCTGGTGGCTAAAGGATTTCATCAAACGGCTGGATTGGATTACAAGGAGACCTTTAGTCCGGTGGTTAAACATCAAACTATCAAGGTAGTCCTCTGTCTTGCTGTTTCTTTGGACTGGAAATTAACTCAGTTGGATGTCCATAATGCATTTCTGAATGGGGAGCTGGAAGAAACTGTCTACATGCATCAACCACCTGGCTGTGAACACCCCACTTATCCTACTCATGTATGCAAATTAAAAAGGGCTTTATATGGGTTGAAACAAAGCCCCCGAGCGTGGTACATGAAGTTGAGTGGCTGTTTATTGCAGTGGGGATATTCTAATTCTCAGTCTGATGCTTCTCTGTTCTTTAGACACTCTCCTGCTGGTATAGTCATTCTGCTCGTGTATGTAGATGACATAATAGTTACTGGGTCAGATCAGAGTGAGATTAGCAGCCTGTTACCTCGCTTAAATGCTCAGTTTGCTCTTAAAGATTTGGGAGAACTGAGTTATTTCCTTGGTTTTCAAGTCCTGCGACAAGGATCCCGTTTGCACTTATGCCAAGAAAAATACGTTAAAGACTTGCTTCACAAAGCAGGCATGGAGGATTGCAATCCAGTTCAGACTCCTCTGTCCTCCCTGGGAAGCTTGTCCAAATTTGATGGAGAACCTCTTGATGATCCCTCAGAATACAGAAGTCTTGTTGGTGCACTGCAGTACTGCACAAATACACGTCCTGATATTAGCTTTGCCGTGAATAAAGCTTGTCAATTCTTACAACAGCCAACTGGAGTTCATCTCAAAGCTGTTAAACGGATTCTCCGATATCTTAAAGGTACAATCTCGTTTGGCATAACATTTCTAGCGAACGACTCATTTAATGTTGCTTGTTTCACGGATGCGGACTGGGCAAGTTGTCCGGACGACCGAAAAAGCACTGGAGCCTACTGTACTTTTGTTGGCTCTAGTTTGATATCCTGGTCTTCGCAAAAGCAGCGAGTCGTATCACGTTCTAGTACAGAGGCTGAGTATAGAGCGTTGGCTAACGGAGTGGCTGAGGTTCTTTGGCTTCATAAGCTACTTACTGAACTCCAGGTACCTTTCCAAAAACCGTCTGTTTTGTATTGTGATAATTTGAGTACCATACAGTTGGCTGCAAACCCAATCCTCCATGCTCGAACAAAGCATGTTGAGATTGATTATCACTTTGTTCGCGAGAAGATTCTTGATGGCACTATAGTGGTTAATCATATAGCATCGGAAGATCAACTGGCTGATCCTCTTACAAAGTTCATTTCCAGTCACCGTTTTGTGTTGTTAAGAGATAAATTGACAATTGGTGGTCGCAAGACAGTATCTGATGACACTGAACAGTGGCATCATGAAGTTTCTTATGAGGAGGAGGATATCAATACAAGTGACCAACAAGGTGATTTGAGTGGGGATCATGCTGGCAGAATGAAGTATGTTATTCAACTGGAAGAAGAAGAGCAGAACTTAACAGGAGGTGACAAAGGGGACTTAACCAGTGGTGATGGGGCTGCTGTTGACGGGAAGTGTTGGACCAAATGAAGAGTTGGCCAAAGCCCAGCCCATAAGAAGGATACTCAAAAGGCTTAAGGAAAGGAGTTGTTCGTGGTCCAATACTAAAGGATGTCAGAAGAGGGATGACAGAAGAGAACAAAATCTGTTTAACAAACAACTCCTTCGTACACCGTCACCTGGGAATATTGAGAGCTACAACAAATTACAGTTGTTGGGAATAACAAACTCCGTACTGCATGCTTATCCTATATATCGAAAGTGTGTAATGAGCTTTCAATTTTTAATGAGAATGAATCAGTCCTTCTTCTTCTTCTTCCTCTTCTTCTTCTTCTTCTCCTCTACTTCTCTGCTTCTTTGCTTCATTCCTTCTTTGTCCTTCTGGTTTCCTGGACTGGTTCATTGACAGCAAATCCCACAAAAAGCTATATCTAGTTGGCATAACTAGATTGACTCCCCAGACAACCTTAAAATATACTATCAGCTAGGCAACTACAAATATTTACAAACAAGTAGTGGGAGTTCCCAATCCAGTTGTTAACGAAGTAGTCGCTGGACGATCTTTTCTTACTGAAAGCATTTTCCCCAGAACAGACGGCGGACGCAACCTTCAGTTGCATCCATGTCTCAAATCAACATGAAGAATTGAATTGTATGGGGGAAAACTTTAACAGCCTTCTAAACACCAAGCAAATAAATTGAATTCCCCTTTGGGAAACTATTTTCACTGCGAACAATCAAGTCAAGATAATACGCCAAGCATTAGTCACTCATGCTTTAGACAGCCCAACAAATTTCAAATTTCTTGAGTGATACAGCCAAGGAACCTTCCTTGGATACCTTTTGACATCTATGTCTTAAGTACCAACCAACCAACCAATCATGGATTGATCCCTGTTGTATGTTCACATCAGTATTAGCAACAGCATCCCAGGGCATAAGCCGCTAGGATAAAGGAAGTACAACTTAACTATATCCAACGTTACCCCAACAAGTTGCAACTAGTAGAAAAGAGGTTGTTTTCACCTTACATCGAAGATAAAGAAGCGTGATCTGAAGAGCCTTGAGATATACTAGTAGGTCCTAATCTAATCAAAGTATCCATGTCAATTTTAATCACGTCTTATCTTCTCTGTGACCCGACGAATATAATTATAGAGACAGAAACTGATTTGGGTCCTTTGAAACGTTATCAAGGCAGGATATCACAAGAGTAAATCTAATGAAGAAGCAACCATACCACTTTCCCATCGATTAGGTTTCAGTAGATAAATTCAACCGATTTTGGTTGGCAGCCGAGATACCTACTAAGCAACTTCAATCCTTTGAAATTTGTGCAACTAAATCACTCGGTGTATTCAGTGTTTCATATTACCAGAGCTGATCAAATCGCGAAGATGGAATCTCATGTCCAAAGGAGACAGATGTAGCCTCTTTTTCTATAGAGCACTGCAAGCAACATTTCTTTGTATTTCCTACTGCTCAACAAGGAAAGAAGCTCCTTCCTCTCCTGCTCAATATTAATACTAACACACCGGTCGGTAGTTAAGTCATACTATATTAATATATACCTAACACGCCGGTCGGATCCTTGACCCGTTTAGTTCGATCCGACCCGGATTCAGACAATCCCATGTCAACGTTGCCACTTTGCTGACTTTAGCCCGTTTGGTAAGAGCAAATAAGCTTCGTTTTCTGTTTTTGTCTTCATTAAAATTTTAAGAGGAAAGCAGTTTTTTGAATTTTCAATTTTCATTTGCTGTTTTTCTAGTTACCAAACAGGACCTTATAGTCTTCAAGCTCGATATTTTAATTGTCGTCTAATCTCTTTCAAGTTAGCAGAAGTTTCAACGATGAGGTGCTTTGGGATGAATCTTTATGGCAGTGGCCTGTCTGCTTGCTGATAGAATATCTCGTCTGCTAAGAATTACAGCAGCTATATGTTGATCAGATGTCCCGTGCTCACGCAGAAACAATCAGACGCTTTGCCCGTAGCTTGCCATAGCTTTTAACTTAAGTCAGTTGCTGGTCATGCAGATTGTAATTGGAAAACCCACTTAAAGGCAAACTCGATCAAATTCCTGTAACTTGCAGATGCTTTCTTCCAAGGACGTTAATTTTATCGGTTACACGTACAAGAACTTCGAAATCGTTGAGGATTACCAGGTCCCAGGCATTGGTATATCTCCAGATCATCCCTCTATATTCCATCACTTGTCTCTTCTCTTTCTCCCTCACTTTGTAATGCAGCTGCTTCTTGATGATACGGCTTTTATCGACTCTGCACTTTGTATGCTACGCTTGCTTATGCGCTCCCTTTGTTGCATTATAGCTTAACTGAAGAAAAAGAACATGACCAAAGAGGCCGTCCGTAAAGTCATTGTTTGGTATGAACACCCATGCTCCCTTGCTGAAAGCGAATGCCGCTTCATGAAGGCTGACAATCTGTGTTATTTCTGTAACTTGATAGTTACAGATGAAGACTCCGAGATTTCGAGTACGAACTAGTTACAGCCTCCCAAGTTTGGTTAGTATCCACTCATCTCGGACTGACAAAGATTTCAAGCTTTTACACAAAACAGATCGTCTTGCAAGCCGCTGCAGATGGACTACCCAGCACACACTGAGAATGTGATTAAACAAATGAAATCTGGCAGTTGTTTATGACAACCTTACGGCATCGAAAAGGTTGTACTGATTATTACTAAAATGTTGAACGTAAAATATTTCTGCGAAATAAACGCATCCCACAGACAGGCTTTCAGTTCATTGGAACCATCCACGAGGGATCGCCCTATCTCGCACGACAATAGACATGACTGTACATGTGCCCCAACCCGGAGTTTATGTAGACCTTAACAATGGAATTGGAAGGGGAAATATCGCATTCCTCCTGTAAGGATGACATATTATGAATCTTTAAGTGTAGCCAACCGCTTCTCGAGCTCGTCGACGCTGGAACTGCAGCAACAACAACAAAGGGGCTCATTCAATGGAGGATTGAACAGTATAGAAGTGGATTTGGTTGTTAAAATACCTCCCAGCATCCACAGCCTGCTTTGTAGTAACTCTTCCTTTTGGAGCCGTCGATAACTGCAGAAAAATCAGTTCCACCACTGGATATCTTCTCCCACAAGTAACAAGTAAAGTTGACTATTTTCCAAATTAAGCACTGACCTGCGATGCGACATCCACCCCGATTTCATCTAGCACCTGTAGGCAGAATCAAAAGGTACAAAAAAAAATCAAAGAATTGCGCAAACTCGTTGAGACCAGGGCCGAGATCATATCTACGAAAGTTCAGATGGAGATCACCTCCACACAATAAACAGCTTCTATTTTAAAAAAGGTTCCTCCAAAATGGAAGGATTTGTTTTACCTGGTTTGTCAACTCCTCAGTCTCATCTTCAGCTTCATCGTTGTCTAAGGCGCCATCTATGGCCTCCGCCATCATCTCAGTCTATAGTACAAGTACAAAAGATCAGGTGGTGGTGATGTTGCCAAAGCATGCAATGTAGCCTTAACAAACATTCTTACAGTCATATCCATTTGAGCCGACTGCTTTTGAAACTCCCTTATAACCTGTGCTTGCTTTGCCGGTGCCATTTGCTGCAGGAATGGCAAACTAATTACTAAACTTCTTTTACAGACAATGAAGAAAACGAAATATTGCGGTTAAGGGTCAAAACAAACCTTATTCATTGCTTCCATAGCCTTACTGGCACCTTTCATGCCAATGGCGACTGAAGACTGAGCATGCATTGCCTATAAAAACCACAACATCAAAGTCATGATGCAATCCAGAGAACAGCCTCTGGATAATATACCACACATGTAAAACAAATATGAAAAAATGCTTATCCTTCCCCATATGGATGGGTAGACCCTGGTTATGAAGGATACTACTCCATGTCAAGCGACCTGCACAATTGTGCTACCTCACAGGTGGGTGTTCCTTATATGGAGATGGCTCCTAAATCCAATGCTTGTCAACAACAGCAGCAGGCACTCGATTTGTCTACAAATAAGGAAGCTAAGGGTTAACAGAAATAAATGGAGATCCAACCTGCGTGTGAGTCGCAATGCCTCTCATTTGAGCTCGACTTCCTTGTAAGTTTGCGATTTGTTGTCTGAGCCTAATCAGCTGCCTGGCTAATACTTTAGTTGCCATCTGTGGCACAAGAGCACAAGCCACTAAGAATTGTAAAAAAAAGAGAGGAAGAAAAGTAGTTTCAAGGCTTCTATAGTTAAGATCACCAAAATATCTGAAGTTAATGGGCTAATATACCTCATTTCCTGTTTTGGCAGTTCTCTTTATCTCGGCAACAAGTTTTTTTTCCTGAAAAGGACGATGCAATGTAGTAATTTTTTTTTTGCCTTTTTGCTGTGCTAATTGATGGGCAAGTGTAATTCCAGAAATCAACACGTACTTCCAATTGTAGAGATGCAATCTCCCTCTCTATACCTGTAAAATCATTTTAAACAGGAAAGGAAAGAACCCAGTAATGTAACAGTATCCGATATAGGCTACTGAATTCAGTGACACCAAATAACAAGTTCAACTGTTGAAGGATGAGTAATTAGCACTTCCAGGTAAACAAATTCCCAGATGAAGGTTAGAAAGCAAAAGAGAAATCCAATGTCATGGAGGGAAAACAACAAAGCCTCCGATGTGTCATCTAGTCACAAAAAACTAATGTAATGCAAGAGATCAACAACCTCTTGTCTTAAAAGGTATCGTTATGGCTTCATGAGACCCAGAAACCAAAGAAAGGCCAAATGATCTTTGCAAGCCACTCAATGACCCTCTGATTGAACGTATGTACCAATGACCAATCAACAATCTCTTTAGGTTCATGTTCAATCACAAGCAAGTTTCTTCCGCACAACAGAAATCCTACATGCCGTCATCCCCCAAGATCCAAAACAAGACTAAGCATGCAGATACTTCCCATCACTCTTGCTTTGCTAAGTTTGATTAGTAACTGGCAGACAATCTGCCCGGAAATTGAAGAAATGGGACCGAAGCAAGGAAAGGGCATCTTTGATCAGCAAAGAACAAACTTTCTTCCATGCAAACAAAACCTCAATGAAACCCACAAAACTCAATTTTGCACGTTTACCCGGTCAAAGAGAAATGCTAAAAACAACAATAACAAACAGATATCGAATCCCAAAACCCACCACACAATCAGCACGACCACGAAATCAACCACGGCCAAGATTCATCGAAATAGGAGTTAAATTAAAAAAAAAAAAACAGGGCGATCACCTCTGGTGGCCTGGCTCATCTCCCGCTTGCTCTCCTGAAGAGCCTCTGCTTAAATCCACCCCCCCCCCCCCCCCCCCCAACCCAACCCACAAAAAAAAAATCGTCAGAAACCCCCCCGAAATAAAAAACCCACGAAGCAAATCCAAGAAAGCTCGCACCTTTCGCCGTGGGTTTCTTAGCAAAGACGTTCTTCATGTCTCCCCTCCTCCCCTCTTCCAGGAATTGAACCAATCCCTCGTCCAAGATCCCTTTCCCTCAGTCGGAAACTGGTGCTACCACAATCCAAGTGTGTTCTGTCGCGATGCGAGAGAGCTTGAGGTGTCCCCAGGAAGTTGCATCCTGAATTTCCGAGGGAAATCCTCCCTCGCTATATATATGTATTACCCGACAAATGATACTCTTTTTGGATGATCCTTAATTAAATATTGAAACTAATATGAGACAATCACAGTGATACGTTTAAAAGAGAAATGAGCCCACTTTGTAATTTGTAAATGAATATTTAGGGTTATTTATTTTATCATATTTTATAGTGAAATTTCGTTTAACTTGTATATTTAACTTCGTATTTATCCTGATTCGATATTTTAATTAAATCGTTTAAATTGTATTTTTGACTTTGGGTTCAGAATTCTTTAGGCAATTCCAATTTTTATATTAATAGTATTTTATTATTTAAAAATGAAGTTAAAAGAAACTACTCTTTAGGCAAATCCTAAATCCTAAGATTAGCCAGAGACTTGTCCTGGAATTTCGATCAACAAAAACTTTATGGTCGTTTTCTTTTCTTACACCTTCGGAAACCAAACTAAAAAAGAGATATTGAAAACGGCTTCAACTTAAGAGAATTTCTTACAACAAACGATCCTCCTTTTCTTACAACAGAAGAGAGAATTCCCGCCCGAGACCTCGACCGCCCGCATCATGTTCCTCCAGTCCCCCTCGCCAGGATTCGCGGCGCAGTTCGCCCTCAGTTTCCACGGCGGAGCGAGCAGTCATTGATCGCTCTCGTTGAGGTGACTCGATTGAAGACGAATGCCTGCACCCCTGAGGAGATGACGACCAAGATGAAAGGCCTCCTCAAAGGCCTCCGATACATTTCTCAGATTTTCGGTTCGTTATTTATCTCCTGCATGAGGTAATTGTGATGGCAATGCCGTTGTCGATTAATGGTTGTTGCGCAGATAATGAGAAAGAACCCGAAATTGTGATCGGTAACCCAACCGACGTAAAGCACGTCGCGCACATTGGCTGGGAGGGTCCGTCTGTTACATCTCCTAGCTGGGTAAGGCCTAGAGCGAGCATTTCAACGCGGGAGTTCTCTATTTCCGTAGAGTGGTTTACAATCACGGCGGCTTTTGCAGATGACAGAGTTCAAGTCCTCACCACGCCATTCCGCCCCTCTGGATGCCATCAATAAAGACATATTCAAGGATGACCCTTCCAACCTCAACGCTTCCGAAGGTACGTAGCAAGACGTCATTGGAGATGCATCGCAATGAGATTCCTTTCCTGGCTAACGATTGTTTCTTCTGCTAGGCTCGAGCCGGGGCGGGACACGAGCACGAAGTAACCAGAGTCCTCCCACTCGAGAATTGCCAGACATACCCAAATCCACAAGACGGAATTCCTCGAATGGGACATCCCATGATTCCCCAACAAAAGCAAAATCAGAAAGAATGAAGCCGCCTCGCAAATCATCGAAAGGAGGGAAGGGAGCACATGATGGCACCAAGCACCACCCAGAGGACGGGACGGGGGAAGCTGATTCCCCAACAAGAAGGCAACTCGATGATGCAGCCAAGAAGTCAAAGAAGAAGAAGCCGAAGGATTCCGGTGGAGGTTCCACAAGGTCATCCTCAAGGTCAAAGACGAAAGCCTCTTCTTCCCCCCCACGCGAGGGAACCGATCTGCACCATTCTGAAGGAAGCTCAAGGAGAAGCAGGAAGGAAGATATCGAGGAAGAAGAGGAAGAGAAGCAGCTACAAGGCCTCGCGACGCCCGATCGACACATTTAGCTGCTAACATCCATCATTTTGCAGTCATGACTCCTAACCCCCTGTAGCCGTTCATAACTAGGTCTTCGATTTTTGGTAGAGGCTCGTAAAAGTTACTCCGGATTCCGACGAGAAACAGGCCAAAACCTTCGTGCAGCAGCGACGACAACGACCGCGAAACGCTAGGGGTCGATGTTTTCTCTTCAAATTGTTGGACTATTGAACTAGCGGGCCAAGCCTGCACATATAGCAGCAGCCCCAGCATGTCAGCACATGTAGCAGCAGCCGGCCCAGCGGCAACTTATTAGCAAATAGATAAGATCGACTTACGGAGTATTTGTTGATTCGGTTAGTTGATTCCCTGAGTGGTTATAAGTACCACAATGTACAATGATGATCGATCACCACAAATAGAAATACAATTCAGTGAATTTTATTTTGTCTGTCGTTTTCTTCTTCTTCTTTCCCTTCTTCTTTTTTGTTTTCTTTTCTTGGTCACCTCTAATTCTTGGTCTGGTGTCTGCTGCACTATCTTTTGTTGAATTTTATTCATTTCACAGCATTGCTTTGTTCTTCATGGTATCAGAGCGCCAAGTAGCTTAAATTGCTTGGTTGGCCTGGGATACTTCAATATGGCAAAAGAATTGAATTCTCCAAACCTAGTTTCGTTCACCCCACTGTCTGGTTCGCAATCTGCTTTGTCTCAACAAGGTATGATGAGAAATTCCTCCCATATGCAAATTCCAGCTGGGGTGTTTGCATCAATGGTGAAACTGGACGATGGAAACTATCCGTTGTGGAAAGGTCAAGTATTAGCCGCCATCATCGCATGAGGTTTTGAGGACTTCGTTTTCGGACAGACATACCCACCACCTCAATACTTGAATACCGATCTGCACACTCTCAACCCAGATTATCGGCAATGGCAACGCACTGATAAGTCCATCATGGCCTGTTGTTTTCTTCTCTGACTTCAGAACCTTTGAGTCTTGTTGTGTGCTGCAAAACTTCATGTGAAGTATGGGAAGCTTTGAAGAACAGGTACGAATCTTCCTCAACCACGCGGGGAATAACTCTTCGAATGCAAATGCAACAATTACGGAAAGAAGGACAGACAATGCAATAGTATCTGAGTTTTCTAAAGAATTTGGCAAATCAGCTGAGTGTAGTGGGGAAGGCTGTAAGCTATAGAGATTACCTTTGGTACATGTTAGAAGGTTTACCATCTGAATATGATGCGGTCGTTATTGCGATATATAGCAGAGTAGATCAGCCTTCTCTGGAGGAAGTTCACCGACTGCTTCTGAATTTTGAGGTACGGTTGGAGAGGCGTCAGGTGTTGGACAGCTACATTCCTCAGGTACAACTGTCTTCATTACACTCTAATGCGGCCAGACCTCAGACCAGAAATCAACCATCACCCTACAATACCCACAAACCTGAGATGTTTCCTTACATTTCTCCCAAATCTGGTTCCCAGGTTACAACTACTCCACACTCATCTCCATTCGCTTATTGTCTTCTTAGTAGACCTCCATCGAGACCCAACATCCACCCTACCTACCCTCGATGGAGTAACAGACCTTTTTTTAGACCTAAGCCAAAATGCCAAATCTGCTTCAAACTGGGTCATACTGCTCTAAACTGCTTTCACCGTCTGAATACCTCATATCAGACACCACCTCCGACACACTATCAGACCCCACCTCAGACACATTTCACAACTATCAATATTTCCCATATTGGTACATGTCTTCTTCAATCTGCTTCTGGTCCACTTTTCCTTCCTCAAATTCTTCGTACTCCTCGCTTATCTAGGAAACTTCTTAGTGTCTCCCAATTATACAGAGATAATGATGTGTTTATTGAATTTCATTATGGTACTTGTTTTATTAAAGACAAGCGGACCAAACACACACTCCTCCAGGGGTCGATGACTCAGGGACTTTACCAACTTCTTTTCCCGTCTCCTCTTGGCCTCAACCGTTTCCCACAACTCTCCACAGACTCATCCACTTTCCAATGCAATACTCAATTTACAGAACAAGCTTCTCCTGAGCCGTCTGCCATGACTACTACAACATCACCTGCTGTGGATGTCACAAAGTGGCATTCTTGGTTGGGACATCCAAATTCTGAAATCTTGCGTCGTGTTTTGTCAGTGTGTAATCAACCGTTTAAACAAACTGAGTTACCTTTATGTCAAGCTTGTGCCATGAGCAAACATCATCGATTATCCTTTCCTCTTTCTCCCTCTCATGCTAGTCACCCTTTCCAACTTATTCATACAGACTTATGGGGACCATCCCCTGTTCCTTCTATCACTGGGGATCGATATTTCATATTGTTTATAGATGATGCAACTCACTATACTTGGATATACTTTCTTCGTGACAAATCCCAAGCCATGTATGTTTCATTCAGTTTCAAACAATGATTCTTAATCAATATTAGTCTCATATTATTACAATCAGGTCAGACTGGGGAGGAGAATATAGATCCCTGCATAACTACCTTCTCAAGCATGACATTTCTCACTAGAATTCCTGTCCCTATACACCTCAACGGAATGGTCGAGTCGAGAGGAAAAACCGTCATATTATTGAGGTTGGTCTAACTCTGCTTACACATGCCACTGTCCCTAACAAATTATGGGTGTATGCCTTCCATGAAGCTGTTTCGTTAATTAATATGCTTCCATCCAGAGTGTTACAGTTTCGCAGTCCTACTGAACTCTTGACAAATTCCAAACCTGCTTATTCTACACTACGAATCTTTGGTTGTTTGTGCTTTCCCTTGTTAAGACTTTACAATTCTCATAAGCTAAAACCTCGTTCACTACCTTGTATTCTATTAGGGAGGAGTGTCTCTCATAAGGGGTACATCTGTCTGCACATACAATGTAGTCGTATTTATATTTCTAGAGATGTTCTATTTGATGAAACTACCTTTCTTTTAAAATCGTCATCTTCAGTAGCAACAAGTGGTGTTCTTACTACTCATTGTCTACCGTTTGTGTTGCCTTCAAATCCATCTTCGACCACACCTTCTGAATTGTTGGCTTCAACCCATAAGCATATAGTTTCATCTGCTCATCTTGGTTCTAACTCCACTGCATCTTCCTCTCATGAGTCTTCAGCACGTGATTGTACTGCCATCCCAGCTGTTACATAGGACACACCTTCCCCTGTACTACAACATGCAGAAAATACACACTCTATGGTCACTAGATCCAAAGCTGGCATCTTCAAACCAAAGCTATATCTCATTAACCACCTACCAACCGCATCTTCCTGCAGCTCCACCTCTCCTTTACCAATTGAACCTTCGTCTGTGTTTGAAGCCCTTGCCACACCAATTTCGCTTGCAACAATGACAGTTGAACTAGAGGCTTTGCAGCGAAACAATACCTGGTAGCTTGTTCCACCTGCTTCAGCTCAGAAAGTGATTGGTTGCAAATGGGTTTTTAAGGTGAAGTTAAATTCCAATGGCACGTTGGAGCGGTGCAAGGCTCGACTAGTCGCCAAAGGTTTTCATCAAACACCGGGAATAGACTATAAGGAAACCTTCAGCTCAGTTATCAAGCCAGGGGTAGGCAAAGGCAATAAGGAACTGTGACACTGGAATGAAGATAATGGAGAAGAAGGGGAAGCTCCAGAAGAGTATGGCTTGCGGGGAAGTATTGGTTGATAAGAAAGAAGCATCCATAGAAGAAAGGGGGCGTGTCTTGCGGGGAAGTGTTGGACTATTGAACTAGTGGTCCGAGCCAGCACATATAGCAGCAGCCCCAACATGTCAGCACATATAGCAGTGGCCCAACCCAGCGGCAGCTTATTAGCAAATAGATAAGATCGACTGACGAGGCGTTTGTTGATTCGGTTGGTTGATTTTGATTCCCTGAGTGGTTATAAGTACCACAATATACAATGATGATCGATTACCATAAACAGATATAATTCAGTGAATTTTATTTTGCGTTTTCTTCTTCTTCTTTCCCTTCTCCTTCTTCGCCACCTACTTCTTTTCTGTTTTTTTTTCTTGATCACCTCTGATTCTTGGTCCGGTATCTACTACACTATCTTTTGTTGAGTTTTATTCATTTCACAGCGTTGCTTTGTTCCTTGCAAACATGTAATTGCTTAACATTTTATTTTAAGTAGGCTTTGTTTTTTCAAAACATCCTATTCGCAGTGTAATGAAACGCAAATAAAAGTAAGCATTTTGTCCAAGCCAAACACGACCTTAACAACCTTAACGAGATAAGGTTTGTAAGATTTTCTTCATATCCATCCTCTGTGCAAGAAGAACTGAAGAGCGAAATCGATGGCTTCGACTTCTCCGACGATCTTCCGATCTCCACCGCTCCATTCCCATCCACCCCATCATAATCCCCACTTAGCCTCCGCTTCCTTCCTGTGGAATTCGCCGCCACCTGCGGCCACTACCTCGCGGCTTCGTTGCTCGGTCTCAACAACGCCCAATTCCTCTGTTTTGACTGCTGCAGACAGGACGAACATCGCGTGGGGCTGTGAGATCGAGTCCCTGGAGAGTGCGTCGGGGCTACAACAGTGGCTGTCGCAGTCAGGGCTCCCGCCGCAGAAGATGGCCATACAGAGGGTGGAAGTAGGGGAGAGAGGGCTTGTCGCTCTCAAGAACATAAGGAAGGGGGAGAAGCTGCTCTTCGTGCCCCCCTCGCTGTTCATCACTGCTGAGTCGGTGAGAGTCGACCTTCCTTTTGTGTATAGGACGATGTGGGTTTCGTGGGTTTCGGAATCTTTAGCGCAAGTAGAAGTCGATTGTCAGGTTTTTAGAAGGCTTGCAGATTACAACTGCTATTCGAATGTTTAGGGCTCGATCAGTGAACAGTTTGGTACTTCCAAAGCTCTTATCGCATTGGTATATCATTGCCTTTTGAATGCCAGGAATGGGGCTGCCCCGAGGCAGGCGATGTCTTGAAGAGGAACTCAGTGCCCGATTGGCCATTACTCGCAACTTACTTGATAAGCGAAGCGAGTCTCATGAAATCTTCTAGATGGAGCGATTATATCTCCGCGTTACCTCGGCAGCCATATTCGCTTCTGTACTGGTTAGTCTTCCTGCTGGCATCGATTGAGCTGAATTGCACCGACTTTTGTTTTCCTCTTGTTATTTTTGCATCCTTAAACAAAGGATCTTCTCTCAGTTTCTCTCTTCAGGACCCGTCAAGAATTGGACCAATACCTGGAAGCGTCACAGATTAGGGAGCGAGCCATCGAACGGGTCAATAACGTCGTCGGAACGTGAGAATCGTCATTCGACTACACAACCTGGTGTAATAGTCTTCTGGTTGTTCTACTATTTATATCTTGCTACTTACAGATATAACGATTTGAAGCTCCGCATTTTCTCCAAGCACCCCCAGTTGTTCCCCGAGGAGGTACATTTCTCGTCCATTCCACATTGTTCTTAGTAATTTTAATCCGTAACATTGACTCGGACATGAATTCCGATCTTAGATATTCAATTTGGAGACATTCAAGTGGTCATTTGGTATCCTGTTCTCTCGTTTGGTAAGTCTTCCCAAGTCATCGTCATTCAAAACTTTGGATTTCCTTATATGATTGTTGATGATTTCTGCCGTCGCCAGGTCCGGCTTCCTTCGATGGATGGAAGGGTTGCGCTAATACCATGGGCTGACATGTTGAATCACAGCTGCGGCGTAAATCCAACCCTCACCTGACTCCATCTGAATTCTGAATGCTGTGGAAAATGACTTGGTTTTATCCGGCTGCAGGTGGAGACATTTTTAGACTATGATAAGTCATCACAGGGTGTCGTGTTTACCACTGATCGAGCATACCAGCCAGGCGAGCAGGTAACATGCCTACAACCATGAACTTGTCATCGGAATCCAGTGCTTACGTCTCTTCTAAAGAGTCGGGTAGAATCTGTAGGTATTCATTTCCTATGGAAAGAAGTCCAATGGGGAGTTGCTACTCTCATACGGATTCGTTCCCAAGGAAGGCACCAACCCAAGCGATTCAGCAGAGTTGCGACTGCAGATTAAGAAATCAGACAAAGCCTACAGGGAAAAGATGGAAGCTCTTAAGAAGCACGGGCTGTCAACGTAATCACGAAAAATAGAAGAACATCCCCTTCTATGTGATTTTTCTCCCAAGTTAGGTGCTTATATTTGAGCAGCATCGTTGATTTTCAGGTCCCAGTGTTTTCCTCTGCAAGTGACCGGCTGGCCCGTTGAGTTGATGGCATATGCTTATCTCGCTGTTAGCCCTCCGAGCATGAGTGCCCGTTTCGAAGAGGTAATACAAGACTCACCTCCAAAATGTTGCATCTCGTTTGCTGTGGACTACATATGTTGCTGGTCTTGTAGTTGGCAGCAGCTGCATCAAACAAGGACACGGTCAAGAAGGATTTCAGATTTCCAGAGCTGGATGAACAGGCGATGCAATTCATATTGGACAGCTGCGAGCTGAGCATTTCCAAGTACTCAAAATTCTTGCAGGTGAGTGAGTACCTGCGCGGGTAACAGCTGCTGTTTCTATTTTTTTGATCGGGGCTACCCCTTTTTAATACAACTAGCCATTACCAGGAGATCGGCACAATGGACTTGGACGTGACTTCGCCAAAGCAACTTAACCGGAGAGTCTTCCTGAAGCAGTTGGCGGTCGACCTGTGCACCAGCGAGAGACGGATACTTTTCCGTACCCAATATGTAATACGACAAGTTCCTCGATCTCACTTCCACAGCTTCTCCGTTCATGTAAAAGTGCTAACCGAAGTGGCTGATACTTCCATTCACCTGCCTTTTTCAGATTCTAAGAAGAAGACTTCGAGACCTGAGGAGTGGCGAACTGAGAGCTTTAAGATTATTCGACGGACTCAGGAACATCTTTAAATGACTATTCCATCGCCAACAGAAGCCGCTCCGCCGCACACCAAGGCTCTCGAGCTCATTGCAGATTTGTTTCCAGGGCTTCTGATCAAACATTGAAAGCCGCTGTCACAGGCCGCACCTCTCCGGGCTATACGAAAAACGTGAAGAATGCCATTTGATCTATATTGGCTCGACTTAGTCATATTTCTTAGTGACAATCCTTGTCGTCCATGCGAATATTTTCTCGAATTGAATTTTTGGTGTGATTATGCACTAAATCCAATTCCAATCCCGACAAACATTTTTTTATCAGAACTGGAAAGTAATAAATTGCAGAGTCATCAATCTACTTCCACCCGGATCCCCACCAACCCCCCGTTTTCCGACCATAAAGTGTCTGATTCTTATACGAATTTCATCGTACCGACCCCCAACTTGTCAATTCTTCTTTGTTCCTCCCATGGAGGGATTAGGATTAGTAGCCCAGATATCGTCGACAACTGTTGTCACACCAAAACCCAGGCGGTCGTCGACAATCTTCCCAACTATCCCCTCTCGATTCAGCTGCTCTGTTGTCAATCGCCCCAGGTTGTGCCCCATGAACAACGCTAATGAGCCTTCCCTCCGCTGCCTTCCAGTTCATCAGGTTGGATTTGCATTCCCCCCACTCTAATGTTTCGCTTCTTTGGGTTGAATCTGATTAATTCGTTGGTGGGTTTTGTGTTATCCGTTTTGGTTTAGTCAAAGTTCGCCACTTTATGCTCGTGTGTTCTGGGTGCTTTGATTTCTTGTGTCGCTGCTGAATGGGGTTCATTTCTGTATGTTCGACGTGTTAACGTGCAGTCGCGAGTCGATCCTGGTTCTGCGGCGGGTGAGTCGCAGGAAACTGCTCTTAAGACAAAGGAGTGGGAAATCGGGATGTTACAGGATGAAGTGGCTGCTACTCAGGGTATCAGGATAAGAAGGAGGCCGCCAAGCGGGCCACCATTGCATTACGTTGGACCATTTGAGTTTCGACTGCAGAACGAGGGTAACACTCCGAGGAATATACTGGAAGAGATCATATGGCATAAGGACACAGAAGTCGCCCAGGTTGGTTGTATCTGATATAAACCACTTTTTGTATCAAAGAAAAGCTATCATCATTGGCAATGAACACTTGTTGATGCCCGTATTTTAGATGAAGGAGAAGCAGCCCTTGCCGACGCTCAAAAAGTATCTTGATAATGCGCCTCCAACCAGGGATTTTATTGGGGCTCTGAAGTCAGCGTATGAGCGGACTGGAGTTCCCGGATTGATAGCTGAAGTTAAGAAGGCGTCCCCAAGCAGGGGAGTCATTAGAGAAGATTTTGACCCCGTAAGTTCTAATCTCTGTTCATGAATTTCAGCTGCAGTTTTCTTATGATGCTCAAGTGCGGCCTGGTCTTTAACTTGTGATTCTGGACATTCACTGCTATCTCAATTTGTCTGTGGTGACCTTTTTTACTGAAGTCTCTTGAACATTATGAATTTGGGATGATAATTGTGGAATTAGAGACCATAGCAACTGCTCTTAAGGGATGATGTGAAAATTCCCTCGTTCTTTATGGATATTTTCACGCCATATTATGTTCTTGTTGACTAAGGACAGTTTTTCTTGCTGAGTAACTCAGATACCGGTGGTAATGCTTGCTAACTTAGTTTTGCTGGTGACTTTTCTTTGGTAGGTTGAAATTGCCCAAGCTTACGAGAAAGGAGGGGCCGCATGCCTCAGTGTCCTGACTGACGAGATGTACTTCCAAGTAAGCAGTCAATTCCAAATAAATTAATTCCACTGTGAGAGATGTTTGAGCCAGCGAAATGGCAAGCAGTTTTTCACTCAACAGATTTTATTCGGCCATTGCAGGGCAGCTTTAAAAATTTGGAAGCGATAAGGAGTGCTGGGGTTAAGGTTTGGAATGCACCACATTTTTGTCATAATCTCTTGAGTCGAAGGTTTTTTTTTCCGTACATTTGAAATTAATTTGCAATTACTGTGCAGTGCCCTCTGCTGTGCAAGGAGTTCATCGTAGATGCATGGCAGATATACTATGCTCGAGTAAAAGGCGCAGACGCGATACTCTTGATCGCCGCTGTTCTGCCTGATCTTGATCTCAGATACATGACCAAGATTTGCAAAATGCTAGGCTTGGCAGCTCTTGTTGAGGTCAGAATTGTGTTTCAAACATTATCATCGTGCTAATGGCATCAATTTGTATGTATTTGTTGTTTGTTGGATGGTCCCAGGTGCATGATGAGCGTGAAATGGACAGAGTTCTTGGCATAGAAGGGATCGAGCTCGTGGGCATCAACAACCGTAATCTAGGTAGGCCCTACTATTAGCCAGCATGTCCCACTTTAGTTCATTATATCTCAACGGAAGAGATCTACTACAGAAAGCCTATCAGGGCATCTTGGAAAGCGATATTCATGCCATTTCATGTGCCTTGGCAGAAACTTTTGAGGTTGACATTGCCAACACCAAAAATCTTCTAGAAGGAGAACGAGGCAGGATCATCCGCGAGAAAGGCATTCTCGTAAGTCACCTTCTCATGCTAATCGTTGCAGGCATCGTTGTGAAAACTCTAATAGCATCTTGCGAAGTTCAGTGCATTAATTTTGTCGCCCTCGGTCTTTCAGGTTGTTGGGGAGTCTGGCTTGTTTACTCCTTCAGACATCGCCTATGTGCAAGACGCTGGTGTGAAAGCGGTAGGAATCTTGGCATCTAGTCTCCTCTTTATCATCTCAACTTCTTTTGGCATTTTAAGTGTTCATATGGAGCAATTCCAAATCATTGACATATTCTTGGGGACCTTGATATGGAAGGTGTTGGTCGGGGAATCCATTGTAAAGCAAAGTGATCCGGCGAAGGGCATATCCGGGCTCTTCGGGAAAGACATCTCTGTGTAACACATGATTCTCCAGCGCCACATCGAAGATGTTTGGCCGCCTTTGAGTTTTCACTGTATTAATATGCAGTGAATGAATGATTTGGAGGAACAACCTGGCAGAGTAAATTGCAGTTGTTGTGTAATAATTTTCTAGTTGTCCCTACACATGAGGAAGACGAGGAGGGAGTGTTTTTGATCGGTCCGAACAACTGGTTATGTTATCTTACAACTCTATGGTCGTTGAAGACAATTTATGACTAAGATAGTACTTGGGATCTCTGAAAAACCTTTGTATCGTTTGCGCCTTCTTTGTTGAGAGGTCGGTTTTCTTCAGGATAGCTTCCTGGGATGCTCTGGCAATCGCCTCGACAGAACCAATAGCTTGATGGAGCTGAAAATCCATTCACCGCTAGTTCTTCATGGATGGCATAGAGAAGGAAACACATTCTGGATGATTTTTCATTCCATTATACTGGCTGAATTGGCGTTAAGAGTGTCGAATGGATGTGGCTATCCCAACGTCGAGGTCCATCCTCTGTATCAACTGCCTCCTCTTTACAAACAGAATGTGCTTTCGGCGAAGTCAATGCAAATGGCATATAGAATTTATCCGCGAAATGCGGAGTAAGGAATGAAATGCAATATACCTCCGAGTCCGAACACGATCGAAAAAGTCGAGCTCACCAGGGATCCTAGAACGCAAAATTCTCTCTTCCTTTCGAATCGCTTTGTTCGGCTCTCAATCACTAACATGAAAAGTAGCCGTTAAGAAACAATAAAAAAGAGGCGTTTTATCTTAATACAAGATGTTCTAACCAAATACATAAGGCGCCAAACTCGAAATACATAGGCCGGTTTGGATGCGTATACGCTACGTTTCGCACTGTTGCGGTCGGACTGAAGCCAATGCCGGCCTACACCAACATCCATGTTACAAAAAATGTGGATCGCAGAAGTGGGATGGCCCAATATCTCCCCTTCCTTCCTTTCTCTTGTCTCACTACCATCAGACAATGCAAGTAATAGACATTTCCTTCCCTTAGCATTTAACTCATTTGGCCTACAAACTGTTTCTGTGGTTGTAACCCTATTTCACCCTCTTGTTTATATTGGTTCCGATTTTTGATTTCTCATGTGGGTTTGTCGTTGCTGGGAGTGCCATTGCAAAGCAGCAAGAGTAGACATGATCAAGGCAAGAAACGAGGGTTTCATAAAGTCTACAAGGGTTTTCAAGAAAGCTTGAGGGAAGAAGACGAAGGGTTTTCTTTCGATGCAAGCAAATGTCAGAAGTGCTCAGGCGACAGAAGTCCTCTCAGCAAAAATAGGGGGGGCTTATGTTGACATGATGGACTATCTTGGGCATATTCTTTGACAAAGCCCACAGTAGGACGCGGCGCCCATGAGAGAAAAGACGGGACGCTCGCGCCAGGCCTATAGCCCCAATCTACACAAACTACATGACTGATTAGTGACCCCGAGATCAGTGGGAGTCTACGGCCCACATCTGCACAGGTCACACGTCTCAAAGGACGGTTTATTAACTCCGAAGTCAGTGGAGACTACAATCCACGTCCGCACGAGTGGCACGTCTTAGAGGATAGTTTATTGACTCCGAGATCTAGAGGGTGGTTTAGATTAGAGAATCTTCAGAGGTCGTAACAGACCGGGTATAAAAGGGAGGAGATCTTTCCTTGGAAAATTCAACCCCGTTAGACTATTGGGTGGATCATAGTTGGAGAAAAAAAATTTATGAAATAGTTCAATAGTTTCAAAATTCCTGAAATTCATCTTTAAAAAAATTAACTTTAAAAAAAACGGACTTATAAAGTCCAACATCTTTTTATAAATTTGACTTTATAAATTTGACTTCTAAAAAATAGCCTTAAGAAAAATGGACTTTTAAGTCCCACTTCTAAAAGTGTTTTTATAAATTTGATTTTATAAATTCGATTCCAAAAAATTAAATTTATAAGTACATTTCAAGGCCTTACTTTTTATTTTTAATTTCGAAACAATCTCACGTGTTTCACAAATTTTTTTCCTGAAATACGCTATTTAGGAACATAAGTGGTCTAACTCGACGTTGTAGACCGGCACATGAAAAAAATAGTATAGATCATCGGATCGGTCTCACCGGTTAATTTTTAGCGTAATTAGGGGAGCGGAAACCGGCGACCGTGTTGACTGACCCCCCCTCGTGATGACGTGTCACGCGTCCACCGGCTACCGACAACAACCCCCCCTCCCCCCGGGGGAAACTCAAAACGACATCGTCCGAGGTGCTGGCGCCCACGTTGCTAACATGCGCCTCCCCCAGAAACCAGCCCCATTCCCTTCCATTCCCCACCGCCGCCACCTTTCTTTTTCACGTCTTTCTTATTATACTCCTCTTTCTCTCTGAGTTGGATGAGCCAGACCGAAAAGGACTGTCAAGATCCCTCCTTTTTTAACTCGTACCACCTCTTCGCCTTTCGTATGTTCGTGGGATTTGTCGGTTGCTTCCTTGTGAGACCGAGTGCGGATCGGGGAGGGGGGGGGGGGAGTTCTGGTTTTAGTTCTGTCGGTGGGGTGGGAAAGAGAGGACTGCTTCGATCCGTGGCTTTAGTTTAGTAGTACTGGGTGTTGCTCCTGGAGCTCTCCGTTAGTGGTTGTGTCGTGTCACAGTTTGATGATCGGGTTTCAGCTGGGCTGTGCTTGATTTGATTGAGTTTGACCCCGTCGCGTCGTTGTTGAATGGGAGGGGAGGGGGAGTGATTTCTTGTTCTGGGGGGTTTTGGTTGGATGAAAAGACGCTCGCCGCCGTGCCTTTCCCCGGCTTCCATGGAGAAGGGATCTCCCAAGGCCCAGAACTCGCGCATTTGTTTCCTCGCTACTCTGTCCGCGTTCTTCTGGGTTCTGTTGCTCTATTTCCATTTCGCTGTCCTCGGTAGTAACAATGTGGTCAACGAGTCTGTCAAGTTGTGGCCGGTCGCCGTTCATAGGGTCGAATCCACGCCGGCTTCTTGGATTAGTGACCCACCACCTCCCGTGGAGGTCCAGCCCAAGCAGGCACCGGCAAAGGATGTTATGCCGCACTCACTGAGGAAGGTTGAGTTGCCGAAGAAGAGGGCGCACAACAAGAAGGTATATGCAGAGACAGCGGAAGGTTTCCCTTTCATGAGGGCATTGAGGACACTCGATAACAAAAGCGATCCGTGTGGTGGTAGGTACATATATGTTCATGATTTGCCTTCTAAGTTTAATGAGGACATGCTTAGGGACTGCAAGAAGTTGAGCCTTTGGACAAATATGTGCAAGTTCATGAGCAACGCAGGGATGGGGCCGCCGCTCGAGAACGTGGAGGGGGTGTTCTCGGATGAGGGGTGGTATGCAACGAATCAGTTTGCTGTCGATGTCATATTCAGTAATAGGATGAAGCAATACGAGTGCTTGACTCAAGATTCCTCTGTTGCGGCTGCTATTTTCGTGCCGTTTTATGCTGGGTTCGACATTGCGAGGTACTTGTGGGGTTATAATATCTCTACGAGGGACGCGGCATCACTGGAGTTGGTGGATTGGTTGATGAAGAGGCCTGAGTGGAAGATCATGCAAGGTAGGGACCATTTTCTTGTTGCGGGGAGGATTACTTGGGATTTCCGGAGACTGAGCGAGGAAGAAACAGATTGGGGTAATAAGCTCTTGTTCCTCCCAGCTGCGAGGAACATGTCAATGCTCGTGGTTGAATCCAGCCCTTGGAACACAAACGATTTTGGTATCCCATACCCTACTTATTTTCACCCTGCAAAGGATTCGGACGTGTTCATCTGGCAGGATAGGATGAGGAAATTGGAGAGGAAGTGGCTGTTCTCCTTCGCTGGGGCTCCTCGTCCAGACAACCCAAAGTCCATCAGAGGTCAGATCATCGAACAATGTAAGAACTCGAAGGTGGGGAAATTGTTAGAGTGCGACTTTGGGGAAAGCAAGTGTCATTCTCCGAGTAGTATTATGCAGATGTTCCAGAGCTCGCTTTTCTGTTTGCAACCACAGGGTGATTCGTATACAAGGAGATCTGCATTTGATGCGATGTTGGCAGGGTGTATACCGGTTTTCTTTCATCCCGGATCAGCATATACCCAGTACACTTGGCATCTACCAAAGGACTATTCAAGGTATTCTGTCTTCATTCCTGAAAACGAAATCCGTAAGAAGAATATTAGCATAGAGGAGAAACTTCGTCAAATATCTCACGAACAGGTTCAAGAAATGAGGGAGGCGGTCATCAGTCTAATACCCAGCCTGATTTATGCCGACCCTCGCTCGAAGTTGGAGACATTGAAGGATGCTTTCGACGTTGCGGTGCAGGCAGTCATTGACAAGGTGACAAGGTTGAGAAAAAATCTTGTCGAGGGGAGGACACAGTATGACAATTTCATCGAGGAGAACAGTTGGAAGTACGAGCTGCTGGAGGAAGGAGAACGAGAAGTGGGTGCACACGAGTGGGACCCATTCTTCTCGAAGCCAAAGGAGGGTGAAGGTGGGGATTCAGGAGGCTCTTCCGCCGAAGCGGCAAAGAATTCCTGGAAGAACGAGCAGAGGAGCCAGGCATAGGATTGGTGCCCGAAGGCGTACATCAATGATGATACTGGATTCCTCTACCTGAATAAGTTCAGGACAATAGAGGAAGAAACAGGGTAACTTATCATCTTCTTACATTAAGTTGAAGGTAATCTGATTCAGATAAACTGTTTTTTGAGTTCGGATGGGTTGGCCTATGAGGCAGAATGATGTTAGAAACCACACAACAATACAGGAATGTAGTTTGAGTGTACTCTTCTCTTCACCTTGGGGTTGGTCATATAGGTAATATAATAAATATTAAATCTCTTTCATTGTATTTATTATTCTGATTTACAGCAATGAGTCTGCATACCGCTGTTGTGATTTCAGTATAAGAGATGCAGGAAGCAAGTTTCGGGCAACGATGGAAACTGTACCTATGTGTAGATGGTGTAATGGATTATGGGTAGGTTTCGAATTCGCAACAACTCTCGACGCACCACGAATACGTGAGAATGGTGTCCGGACTCCGGAGTGCTGCTGCTGGCTTAACTGTGCGTGGTCATGCATGAAAGATGAGCGCCATCCTATTGTTTTCCATGCTTACGTCGAAATAACTAAGCAGTCGATTTTTGAAATAACGATTTGAAGCGTTGGACCATTGCATGATTTCTATAATACAGTATGAAAAAATGGGTGGAAAAGAAGCGGGAAAAGGCTAGAAAAGAGGAAACATCTTTCTTTGGGTCGGGATCCTTGTAAGAACATGCCGACACTTCCCATACCCAACGACTTGACGGTTCCATTCGTTGGAATTAGGGTTGGACAGCGTGTGAGGTCCGAATTCTGCGCTCGGGAGTTGTTGTAAGCTTGGAAAGTTCGAAGCTTGGCGGAGCCCGAGTCCGGTTATTTCGTTGGTTTCTCAACAGGGTTGGGGGTAGAAATGGGTTGGAAGCATCCTCAGATTTCCTTGCAGGAGATGGTGAATCTGGTAAAAGGGTTTGTGGAGATCCTTGTTCTGGGATGTGGGTATCAGTCCACTGGTATTTTCGCCAACTGGGATGTCCCCAATCTCCGCAAGGCCTTCCAGTGGGCTGAGTTTTTCGAGAGAGTAAGTGATTTCCCCTATTGAAATCTGATTTTTGATGAGCGTCAGCGAAGAGCGTAGAGTAAGGTTCGTCTAGAACTTCCTGATGAAGTTCAGTTGCACGTGGTGGTTCGTTTTTTAAGTCGAGAACCACTATTTTTGGAGATTGATTGAGTTTGTAGAATGTGATATAGATATGTGGAAATTAGTGAAGACTGCACGTTTCTCTCTGTTAATTTATGCTTTCACCTATGTCTCGAGAATTGGTCTTGTTTGAATGGAGTGTGGCTGTACAGGTGTCTGTAACGGAAATCTTTCTTATGGTGTTTTACAGTTTTTCTTGGAATTTAGCAATTCGGAGTATTACAGGGAGTCGGCGAAGGAGCTTGACGGAGTTATTTTGGAACTGACATCTACGGCTTCCTTCCCTCAGGTTGCTTGCTGTTAGCTTCTGTAATATCCTCTGTGCCTAGAGACAGTAAAAATTATTGAATCTGTCTGATGACGATGGCTGAAGTTTGATGTTGGAGTCTTGGGTTTACCTGATAACTGTAGGGTCTAGCACATCTGTCATCTACCATGCTGACCAAGGCAAGAAAGTTAGTCGTGGAGGAGCTGCTTCGGGGTTTACCCTTGAGAAATGAGCATCTGAGGGCTGTTGTTGTGGCAACAGTAGAGACTGATGTTTGTGGTATATCTAATGTAGAGGATGGTAGCCTCAGTCAGTATTTGAATACGTTAACTCTTCAGTGCACAACCCCTGAGTCGGAGTTATTTTCTAATGGTTCTGGCAAGTTTTTGCGGGAATCATGCTCCGACAGAGATGCTAATATGGATGAAAAGCCTGTTGTTGGTGGTTACATAGGTATCTGCATTCAAGCACTCCTTAAGAGGCAATCTTCTGCATCACGTGCGTTGGATTTAGCCGCGGAACAGAATGTTATATCTCACGCAGTCACTAGCAATAATCCGAATGAATGTGGGGAAACCTGTCGACAGGGCAGACAATGGGCAGCAATGACTCTGGCAAATGAGGGGTAAGAAGTTGTATTCTTAAATAGCAAATAATCCTTAGAGATTTTTCTGTAGATTTTTAGTCGCTTGGGTGAATCCTTCTGTGTATTAGCTTTTAAAAGCACCCTTTAATTTAGGAGCTCATCTTTTTTGTTCTAAACTGGCTCAGGAATGAAGAAGAACAGGTCATGGTGATGGTTTCTCATCAATGGAAAGTGAGAACTTTGTCATTTTTCCTCGACAAGAGAACTGCCAGGCTTGTATCTGGTGCAAGGATTCTATTTACTGCTCCCCAGGCACAGTGGTCACAACTACTTGACCAGCTTAATATACCAGAAGAACTGAATGACGACAGTTCAAGCGCAAAAGTTGTAAGTTGCCAAGAGCGGTTGATCGGTGTTGACGATTACAGGCATAAACTAATAGTGTATTCTAACATTTTCAATTGGGGGGGGGGCTGGAGTCTGGTATGGTAATAACGGGTTGGTCCTAATCCCGACCCTTCTGTTCGTAGACAGATATTGATGGAAGTCTTGGCAGGAACTTCTGTTATTTGGATGCATTTCAAGAAGATGGAGTGGCATAGTCAAACATTTTTCATCAAATTCTTTTAGTTATGGCAATACATCGGAAATGCTTTCCGAGATCTACAAGTTGCTTCCAGAAAGACATGAAAGATTTTGCGACGTAGCACCATCTGTGGTATGTGTGTCCAGTCATCCACATGCACTTACTGATACTTCAATATTGAGATTGCTTCTATCAGTCAACTATCTTCATTGCAAAACGTTTAAATGGTATACCTTCAAAGGCTTTTCTTTGCTGTCATTGTTAATGGCAACCCCGGGTTCATTTTTAATGAGCTATATCCGCTATAGTTCCAACTACTTGATAATTGAAGTTCATGGCTTTTCCCTAACAATAGTTGCTACCGTGTTCTTCTGATGAGAATTGCCTTATTCTTGTTACTAAATTGCTATGGTTACATAAAACCAGGAGAACGCCCTGATTGAGTACCTTACGAAGCTACTGAATGGCCGTCTTTCTTTACTATGGAGGCTACACCCTATTCTCCCTGCTGTTGCAATTCCTTCTAGGTAATGCCATTCTTCCCTTTTTGGTCCATTCATTGATAGAATATCTCTATAATTCACAAATGCCCTTTTAGGACATGAAATGGAAATGATTAAATTTCAAATGATGTTTCAGTTCACTTTTATTCAAAGTCTATCTAAGCAAGATAGAGAGACTATTGGGAGACGATTCTCCAACTTCAAGGTACAGCGACCCTAATACTCCAATTGGTCGGAGCCTGCTATCGGTCTTGTCATGAGAACACACTCATCATCAATGGTGACATTTTACATTACCTGTGATTGGCCAGGTGCTGCACTTGTTCTCAGGAAAAGGTGGAGCACTCAGATTGTAAGTTTCCACTGTCATTTCTGAGAATTCTCATGGTGACAGATTCCTCAATTCATCTGGAAGGTCTGGATTAATGGATAGTTATATTCACATATTTTAACAAAAGAGATTTTAGTTCATGTATTTGACAAAAAAAATGGAGATGGAAGTATAGACTGAGGAGCTTGTTTCACTATTCTTTTTTGTTGATTTGCTGTTGATCTACACCAATCCCGAGTCTTGTATATCGGTTTTCTGAAGATCAAGACTACTTTCAGGTGACCTTGCTGAGAGGATTTGGTGTCTTCATACGTCCCATGTTCGCTGTTCTCACTTATGGCATCCCAGTAGTGATGACTGAGGTTTAATCCTTCTCTGTGAAAGGGGATTTACACAAAGGGTTGACAAAATCGTCATCACAAATCTTCCAAAATTTGCAAAGGTAAAAAAACGACATACATGTTCTCCCCGGTGGGATTTGCGATAACGGGACGCCTTTTCCTCCGCATATTTGTTGTTGGGTTTTGTTGAGTGAATTCAAGACATGGAATTATAGTATGAATAAAGTTAGGTAGTGAAGTAGACCACACATGAGTATCCATTTCATATGCTTTATAGATATTAGGTGCTGAGTGTTGTTTGGCGAGATAGATTCTCCCTTTTTCTTCGTGAAGAGCCTTGTAATCCATAAAGGCGAGTTACTGCAGAATAAAGGATTACTTCGATTGGATAGGTTGGCATCTTTGCATGCTTTGGCTTTCCTTTTTATTTTTTATTTTTTCCTGGCCTCAAAAGATATTTCCATCCCATCATCATTTCTGGGAAGATTTTATCTATCAGTGGCCCCCTTCAAAATTCATTTGCTTTTATGGATTTAATGCAGCATCAAACCTACAGGGTATATCTGATTCCTGGTAATGGATTGTTCTCGAGCATTTCTCGAAAGATCTGGGTCCACTCGGCAGTGGCTTCTCCACGATGCGTAGTTTCTACCCCGAAGCTGACTGACAAGGCAAGCGTTTACTTTCGAGGGTATCTACATTTACTGTCCATCATGTGCCTTGCGGATATTACCATTGGTTGGATTTCGTTATCTTGAACTTATGTTAGGTTGTTTATGTCGCACGAGTTATGCTGGTAGTTGTCCAAAGCACCAAAGTTATCGGACTGTCTCACGAACTGCATGCGCCGTTGCTTAGTCCTCGGATTTCGTGTTCGAGCTTGATGTCCTTTGTCTTCCACTCTTTATCGTTGGATTATTCCCATTAAAGGATAGATCCATTAGCTGTCGTCTCGACGTTCTCGTCTTGATTCTTCGAACGCGTTCGGGGCATGCATTGATGGGCATTCTCAACCGGTAGGGATGGATCCAATCCCGCAAGCTTCGAAAAAGTCAAGCGCCCGGGATCATCTTTCGTAAAAGCCAGTCGTGGTCTCGATGCACAGAGGATTCCGGCTTGTATATTACGATGAAGGCAGGGGTACGTCCCGAGAATAGATCGAAAGGTCATTTACACGCTTTCTGTTTTGACGAGTTCATTCAAGCCGGGACAAGGCACACAGCTCAGCAGAACTGGCCGGATTCCCTCGTAGCCGACGACAAGAAATCCGTTACACCATCTCCGGCGGGCGGCTGTTCAAGAATTTTGTGAAATAATGCTCGATTTTTCAAAACAAAATGGGATTTTGGTTGGAGGTAGAAATTAATTTGGGATCTTCTTTTTTATATAAAAATAAATAAAGTCTGTTAACAAGTGTCAGTGTGTTCTGTTCTCCTTGCCCTTTTTTCTACTAAAATCATATTATATATTAAATTAGCAGGAAAATACACGTACAAATAACATTCGTGAAAGGCGATGTAGTTAGTAGATTCTAACGTTGATATAAAAATATTATTTAACAAATTTTGATATGCGTAATAATTTAGCTACAAACTTATAACATTGCTCTGTTATTACATGGCGATCATCGAACAAAGTGAATCCCAAGTATTTTACGTAAAAGTATAATTAAAAAGACGAATGTGTAATAATAGAGAGAGAGAGAGAGAGAGGAGAAGAAGAAAGGCACAGACAGGAAACAGAAAAGCGAATTTGAGGGGAAGGAAGAAAAAAACATCACGAAGCAACTACGCAAACAAACGACGTCGTCCCCCTCTCCGGCGACTTCCACCGCCCCCCGCCGATCGAAGGCTGAGTTAGGTCCGCCACCTCGACGGGTGGGTGGTAACCCTCCCCCGCACCCAAAGCCTCCGTCTCATCCACCTCCTCTCCCCCCCTTCCTTTCCCTGCTGGTCCGTTGTTGAAGTCGCGATCTTTTCCCTTTTCCTCGAGCTTAATCTCTTTGCTTTCAGGCGTCCCCACGTAATCCCGATGCCATCCGAGCGGTGGTTTTGTCTTGTTCTGCTTTTTTTATGGTGGTGGAATTGCCGGGAATTTGAGGGTGTTTCGAGGAGTGATCGGTTCGGTTTTTGTGTGGGGGAGAATGTGATTTTCTGACGTGCTGTGGTTATTGCTTCGACGTTTGCTGTCTTCGTTTTATGAGGAGGGGGAATCGGATTATGAAACTCAGAAGCTGCGAGAGTACAATGAAGATGGGGGACTTGATTCCTTGTTTGGATTGTTTTAGTGTTGCAGTGTTTTTTTTTCCTTTATTGTACTTCCAGGGGGAAAGCTAGCCTCCTGTTGTAGATTGTCTGGTAGGGTTTTCATTGCTTACGTGGTTTTGTACGAGTGGGGAGCCACACGGGTTGTGATTGTGTTGACGTGGAACTCAAGGGCTAGGCATGATATTGCACTCGAATGGAACGGATTTGAAAATTGTGAGAAAGTAATTGGTAAATACCGAGCCCGCGGATGCAGGAGATTTAAATCTTAGAGCCGTTGCTCTGTGTGGTAACATTATTACTCCTGTGCAGATGCTAGGGCTAGGTTTGTTTTCGCTGAAGGATTTAGGATTATCCATTCTGAACTTTACGATATAAAGTAGGGCTTTCCTATATAAGAAGGTTGGCGCGGTTGTATGTTTTTATGTTGAAACGTCCCCGGAATCTACACAGAAAGCATTATAATGTCTAAAAATTGTTGTCGTGGATAGCTTTTGTTTTCTTTTATTTTCTTTTCTGTAAGTGAATGGGATAGATTGTTGCTTTTACATTTCATTGGATCTGCACCTGCCATTTCAAGCTGCATTCTGGTTTTTCTTACAGAATGACAAACTGGCGAACAGTTAGAATAAAATGCTCCTTTTGCTATCTCCGTATGTATGCGCATTTCAATGATTATCTATGTCTTCACCGCGGTGGAAGTTACCAATAATTAAATGATTGATTTTGCTTCATCCAGAGTTTCTTCCTTTGGTTTCGAGTTTCCATTCAGATCTCATTTTAGTCATGAGAGTTTACGAGAATTAGGATAATTACTTTTTCATTTTTCTAAAACCTTGATTTTATCTTAGGCTTAAGAAGGTTGTGTGATCATTAATTCACCATTTTCGAGACTCTATACAAGACAAGTGTCTGCAAAATCTGGATTTTTTAAATCCTAATTGTTGATTTGTCATGGAAACGTAATCAAAATGTATGGTTTTATGCAAAGTGTGTGCCATGGGACATATCTCTGAATGTTTGTTGTGTTATGCATTCTTTAATGGATGTATTATTAGTCGTTTTTTAATATTTACAAGGCAACTGATATCTCCATTTCATTTATCTGTTTGACCATCAGGCATGCAGCAACTCAACAATATGAAGGTGTCGGGTGCACCGTCTACACCTTTGCCAGTTCTTCCTCGTACATTTGAAGAGAGATATCCAAAGCTTCCCAACTCGCAGCAAGTCACCATGGAAAGGGGACTAATTAATCCCGTGGCTCCTCCGGCTCCTTTCATTTCCAACAACGGGGTTGTTGGTCCTCCTTTTTCATCGAATTCTGGGTTCTCAACAGACGTTCAGTACTCGCCAATTGCTCCTCAAGAAAAGCAACCCCGGAACAGCCTTTTTGTCCCTGAATCTGCAAGTAGTCATGCGTCATTTCCTATGAGAAGCTCTTCCAGGACTGTTCAAATTGCGGCACCAGAATATTCCCAAAATGACAAGGTTTCCTGGCGAACTGGTCCATTGGATGAGCTTTATGATTTTACTCTGGAGACTCTCGATCAGAGCAACCCGGCAGAAAACAGTGGTGGGAACACAGTCCTTCCTTCAGAAGATTTGGATAAACCTAGCAACTGGCAAGAATGGGCAGATCAGCTGATTAGGGAGGATGCAAATTGGAGCGATCTTCTTGCTGATACTAATGTTAGCAATCCAGAAGCTACAGTGAGATCTCTCTCTCTCTCAGATGACTTTATTAGATAATTAGTTCACTTGTTATGAGGTTCTAATGCTGCAGATGATGTACCAGACTGTCAAAGTAGCATCCAGTTTTCCTGCACCTCAAATCCAGCAGCCTCAGCCTGTTCTTCCTTCATCTGAGGAAGTTCCTGTCAATCCGCCTCCTGGAGCAAATACTGCTCCAGTCAAACCGCGCATGCGTTGGACACAAGAACTTCACGAGGCTTTTGTCGAAGCTGTTGCCAAACTTGGTGGTTGTGAAAGTGTGTCATTAACACCAATTTCATTTTATTAAAATTTATCCAGGGAGTCAAATCGATATTGCTTTTACACTCTTTCGTTTATTTCAGGAGCCACACCAAAGGGTGTCCTAAAACTCATGAAGGTTGAAGGCATTACCATTTATCATGTGAAAAGCCATTTGCAGGTATGCATCTTATTTTTATCTGTTTCGATATTTCCATAGAGGAATATTTTTTTGGATTTATTTTGTATTTATCACAATCATTTTCACATTGGCTGCAGAAATACAGGACGGCACGTTACCGGCCAGAGCTGACAGAAGGTAAGCAAGGTCCCGTGTTTTTTTTTTTTCTTTTTAGGAAGATAAATCTGGGGGAAAATTTTTTAACTTTAACAGACTATGGCTGGTTATTCTTCTTCTTTTTGATGAATATTACTTTTACCCTGTCCTCACACGAGCTAGTAAAAGGGAACTTTACTATTAAGGTTTTACATCAACTCGATCCAACTGTAATGATTGCATGTGCTTGTGTTCGGTTGATAAATGGCTGGTAACATATCCTAACTTCTACATTAGTTTTCTTGAGCCTATGATGTGGTGATCCATTTATTGTTAGCGGGGGTATCAGAAAAGGAAAAGTTATTATAGCTTCTTGTAAATTACTTAAGGGAACATTTCATATTAACATTTTATAAGATTAAGATATGCCAGCAAACTGCGCTTTAGGAAGCCTCCCGAAAACCTGAAAAGCCTTTGAGACTGAGTCCTCTATAATTGTAGTGGTCATCCATCTTCCTTTAGACATCAGGGCCCACAATAACTAAAGACCAAAACTACCTAACACCCGGAGCACTAGCAAAAAAGCAGCAGAAACTGAAACATTATGACTGGCATGCATGAAAATGTGAAATTGGAATATTCGTCATTTGAAGTGAACCTCAAGCTTCTTTATATATCCTGTGAATTTGTTCATCCCTCTCATGTTTGGTTATTCTTAACGGGGCTGTTCTATCCTTATTCAGGATCTTCCGGGAGAAGACCATCTCCGGTCGAGGAAATGTCTTCCTTCAATTTCAAGACGTAAGTGTGCTTTCTCTCTCCCTCTTTTACTAGATAGATGGTGTTATCACTAAGCAGAAGCAATTCCTTCTTCTTTTTCTATCTTAGTCATTTATTGAGCCTGCATCGCCTTCTCTTTTCTTGTATAAAAGTTGAATTGACAGTTGCCGGATGTGCTTTTGATCGGTCATTATTGATCGTGTTTAGGAGGAGATGCTATCTTTTTCTCTTGGGTGAAATCTGTTGTGTCTATGAACTTATCCCGCTGCTTCTAGATATGGGGTTGGCAGGCTTTTGGAGAATGTGTGGGTACTCATTTCTGGCATTAAGAGGATGTTTATTCATTTGTTTGCCGTGTTTGATTTGCCTAATCCTGGATTTTCTATAAGCTTAGAACTATCTTCCCCTCGTTGAGTATTTCCTAGACTGGAGTATCATCACATTGGCATTTTCTTTGTCTTACAAAAACATGCTATCTAGAGTTTTTAATTCCTCACCATCTGTTACCTTCCCTGGTCATTGACAGCCTGTCCGCCAACCACTTTTCTGCACCCTCCCCACCTATATTTATCTTAGTTTTCACCCCTTTCAATGAGGATCTGTGTCATCAATTTGCCATTACTTCACCTGATCATCTTGACCTCCACATATTAGGTTTTTGGCTTACATTAGCCCCTGAGAGTGAATCCATTCCCACAGTATTCTCTTTCGATTTCTTTGGTTATGCAAACGGAAAATGGCATCATACCACAGTTTATTCTTTTTTACTGCACATTGAATTAATTTTTGGCAATAAATTCTGGGAGCACATTATTTTAGCTCTCGGTCAGATAAGAAGTGATGGCGGATTTACTTCCGCTAGAAGTACTTCTTTTGTTCTAGTAGCAAAAATGAGAAAATCCAACTTTCTGGCAGCTTGGACAACCAGAGCTTGGAGATTACTGAAGCTTTACGCATGCAGATGGAAGTTCAAAGGAGGCTGCATGAACAGCTTGAGGTAATAATGTTTTTTTCCCGTCCTAGATGTGCTGTAACTTTAAAGAGATGTGGTTTTTCAATGGTGATGCTAATGCTAAAGAGATGCTGTTTCGATGAAAGATTCTGGCATGGAAAAATGCGTTGTGTGATGATAGAATCTTGGGTGCATCGATTTTATTTATCCATATCCAAGGGTAACATCTGTTTCATGTGGCAAAATCAGCGTGGTGTCACGAGATTACTGTGGACAGTGAGGGAGCTAAATTTCGATGCTTATGTTGGTTTATACTGGCCTTAGTTTCATCATGCTCCATTAGCTTGTTTTGTTTCCTTTTCTTGAGGCAAACCAAACTTCATTGGTGAAGTTACCTCTTCCTCTGACGCATCGAGTCGACACAAATCTTTCTTTGATACAGATTCTGGATTGATCTTCCCTGTTTGGATACTTTCTGATGCTTCTTTTCTTGCTGTCACATGCTCTCAGATTCAGAGGAAGCTTCAGCTGCAAATTGAAGAACAGGGGAGGATCCTCCAAATGATGTTTGAGAAGCAGTCTGGAATCAAGCTCCAGGAGTCCCTGGACAACGGTTCTGATCCCACTGATGTGCCTGCATTCTCCAACAGTAGTATCGAGGTATCCAATGATGAGGGCATCTGTGCGACCGATTTGGCCACCTCTGCTGCTGATGGGGAATCCAAGGATCCAGAGGGAGTGGGATGCAACCCTCCTCCCTCTCCATCCAAGCGCCCGAGGCTTTATCACTGATCTAACCATGATTGCTTAATCTATCATCCCCCTCCCTCCTCTAAATATCTAGTTCGAGAACTTTACCCTTTTCTGCCCGGATGGTTTTCCCCTTAGCACTGCATCCAGCCGTGACAGTTCTGCTTTCATAGCGAAAACTTTACTCTTACAAAACCTCAAATGGATTTGGGAATGGACCTGTTGGATTTGCTTGTATATATTTTTGGCACCTTTCTTGGTCAGGGCAGAAGGCTAACCGGGTCTTCAAGATTGTTGTCCCGAGACATAACATAGTTATGGAAATAGATGCATAAATTTTTCGACCAGGTTGTGCTCTTTCTGCACGGTTTGTTTTCTGGGATTTGTAGCAGTCAGTCGAGGATGGATATATTCGAGGAGGTGTGTAGAACAAACAGAAACAAGGTAAACCGCATTACAATTGTTGATCTTTGAACAAAGTTTCTTAGGAAGAAACAAAGTCTGCCTGCTCTGTTTTACATTTTCCCCAGGTTATGATAACCAGTCGGCAGGAGGCCGAGGCGGATCGAACCATTCATCAGGGGCGAATACATCGTGATCGTTTTCAATGCCGCTCATACGGAACTGCAGCCTCTTCCTGCCATCGGAACAGAATTTGGATTGAAATGAGATTAGCCTGAAATGCCTGGTTTCTGGGGAAAGTCGCGAGGAAGCGCAGGGAACTTACGAGTTGAGTGAATAAAACACGAATGGCTCCTGGGGATCAGGACGCATAAATTTAATTCCGACCTAATCACGAGAAGCTGATCAGGAAAACTGGAATGAAAGAAAGAAATCAAGCGGACGACTGGAACAAGATCACGGCGATTCGATTTGATTACCCTGTTGTTGCAAGCAACGCAATGTAATTCCTGCCTGTCACGACTCTCTTGAGTGTCACGAGCTGCCTGAATGACCTCAGAATCCACCAAGTTTGAACTGCGAGAGCAAAGTTATGCACCTGGTTTAGCTAATTGTCGACCGTGGAAGGGAAAAGAGGAAAGGCCTTCTTGAAACCCGTCGTCTTTGTTTGTTGAACAATAACATACGTTTTCCTCGCGTCCGAAAACAAGATGATCTCCGGAACCAAGTCTCCCGGCCCCTTCTGCACAACGCAGCAAAACAAAAGTTTAGACAGCTGAGCCACGGCACAACAAAGAAAATATTTTAACCATGACAAGGCATAACAAAATGAACATCCATCACCCATCAATCGAGGATAGCGAGGCCTACCCAATAGTGATAAATGTCGGTGTTCTTGGCGAAAGGCGTGCTGCAACCCTGGCACACATAGAATTTGCCATCGTCGAAGTCGTCAAACTCGACAATGAAGACCCTTCCCATCTTCACGAGACTGGTTATACATGGAAAGGAAACGAGAACTTCTTCCGCTGGCTAGTTTGGTTTCGACGCGATTGGCGACCTGTCGACTCAGCGAGCAGAGGAAGGCTTCTTGATTGGAGAGTTCAACCGCTTTCTTCATTCGGATTGAAACGGTTTAAACTGTAATTAGAGTCTCCTGTGAAATGTGTTGATTAGTTCCTACTTATTTATAATAGTCAGATTCAGTCCTTGGAAACATTTATGTTGTTCAATTCCTGCCTCCTCATCTTAACTTAGAAACAATCATTCAAGATAATCAAGATGCACAGCAGATGATGGAAGTCCATGTACTGCGTCGGGGAGAGGTCACCCTTCATGTGATCGACGCTAACAAATCATTCCGGTAGGCTCCGCCATGTCCTGCGATCGGCCCTAGGCTCAGTCGAGATCTTCTGCTGTCAGTTGCTGATCTTTTTTGGTATGCGTATGAAGGGAATTGGAAGTGGCTCGAGAGGCTCCCCTAAATCAACATGATCGTCTACCCTTTCACTCATTCCCCATGCTAGCTTATTGCACTATCCCCGTCGTCTCCCTTCTTGCTAGAATGCTTATCATCCCAACAAAGAGTCCTCCATGTAATCGAGAATCGAATTTGTTTTGCTCAGCGACACGCGATGATTGTTGCTTCTCGTTTCTCGAGTTGACAGTTGAATAACCGGGTGTGCATATGGTTCCTAGCACTATTCCTTTGGATCATCGTGACCGGATTCCTTGAGCCACAGTGGAGCAACGTAAGCAGCTGGGGACTGGTGGAGAAACAAGCAGTTGTTGGTCATTGGGGGAGTATCCGCTCCCCAATCCGTGGTCTTCCAAGATCTGCCAACGGTCCTGGCTGGTGTCGACACGAACTTCTCCACCACCGAGTTAGGCAAACTCTGGCTGTTCAAGTTGACCACATTGCTCATCCCACCGACGACCCTAGTCATCCCCTACATGGTCGGGGTTGTTGCAGGGGTCTCCGACGCAATCAACACTTGGTGCGGCCCGTGGTAGGGACCTCTGTTTGGGAAGATGCTCTTCGCATTCTGGGTGATTGTCCACCTCTATCCTTAAGAGACTGATTAACTGACAGAACCGTTCTCCCACCATCGTCGTACTCACGTAAATCCTGCTCAAATCACTTCCTCCCCAAACAGACCTGTTCAGTCCTTAAGCCTTACAGCATAGAATGCTAAATCATTTAGTTCGGACAATGTAGCAGAGAAACATAGCTTCGAGTCTATGTTTTCTGTTGACGCAGTCTGATTGAAATCACAAAAGGGTCACTACTCAAAATAATATTTCTAAGGAAGATAAGTAGCGCCACCAGGAGTCGGGATCCAATCTCGAGGGGCAACCATTTCGGGCTAGTCAGCCTCGCCACTGATAAGGAACTTTACATTGGTGTTCGCGTCGAAACGTTTTACGTTGAGAATATTTGGCACGATTACTCACAGGGGTTCGGATGTAGTCGCCAGTAAAGAAAATGATGAATTAAATTGATCAAACAATATTAAATAATGTCTTACAATAGAACTGAAAAGCTTACAGCCATAAAAACAAATAAAAGTTGCCGGTGCGGATGGTGGTGACGCCGTAGACTTGCTGCTGGCGCCGTAGACTTGCGGACTGGAGTGGTGGAAATCGGCTTCTGGAGGGATGGCGGACGGAGTATGGTTGAAGGTAGTGACGGATGTGGATGCCGGACGGTAGAACGAAGGCGGAGCTTTGGTGTCGAGGCTACGGTTGCTCACCAAGACGATGGAGTAAAGGCGGGGATTAGCTGTCAGGGTTACGGTTGCTCGCCCCGATGGTAAAGTGATGGCGGAGATTGGTTATCAGAACTACGGTTGCTCACTCTGATGGTGGAAGTGAAGAACAAGAACCCTTGCGAGTTTATCCAGGTCGGGGTCTAGACGCCTGTTAAATAAAACTAAAGGGTGACGATCAATGCAAATGTATTTGAGTTTGATTGTCGTGTTTTTTTCTCAGAAAGATCTTCTCCCTTTTATACTGAATCTTTGATATGCTTAAGATGTATGCTACGTTCCCATAGAATTTTTCTGGATCGTATTCCACTCAACTGAACTCCGAAAATCTCGGCAACAAACTGATCTCAGAAGTCATGGCCCTTATCCATGTCATTTATCAATTTAGACTCATATAGACTTAACGATTGCCCTTGTCAATGGGCCTAAACCTTTCTTCTGGTCATGGAATCTCTCCTTAGGACAAAGTTAATTTAGACTCGGAATAGTTTGTCATGTCAACAATTGGTTCTGCATTATTGAAATAGGAATCGGATTAATTGAGATTCTCCCGTGATGCTGCAGTTCTGTGAAAGCGGCCAGGAAGTAAAACTTAGCACAATACTCGGACAGTGCCCAGTAATTGCAAAACTTAACCTTAACCCTTTTCTAATCACGATGGAAACAAACAAGTCTTCCCTTCAAATCAAAAGAAAAATCAATCTTCTGGCGCTGCCGATAGCAGGATGATTTATTTGGTTGCAAGTGATGCAATAGATTTCGTACCGGTCGAGTGGCTTGGGAACTTCGCGAACGTCATGTATGACACCGGACTCCACCATATTTGAACTGTGATCAAGGTACATGCCCGGGTTTTCCAAATAGTCAATTTGGAAGAACTGAAAAGACAATGGGGGAGGGAGGATGCTCAATCGAAGTCTTAGCATAACATACACTTTCAGCAGGTCCGAAATGGGGTTGTATGCCCGAGCTCATCGTACTGCCACAGCTGCACAAAATCGAAACAAGGCGAGAATTAGACTCCATCTCGGCAAGAAAACCCCAACGTGATGTTCAAGTGGTGTTCTTCATCGAATATGGTGGTCCAACCTGTTGACATGGCAATTAATTTTGGGCCTGGGTTTAGAACAGGATGACTCAACAGTAGTATTCATTAAGATTGTAAGACTTGCATTTGATTTCAATAAAATTGTGCATCTTCTTACTGGCGCACAGTGGGAGCAGATGGAGAAATCCTAGTCTCAAATGCCGAGAAATACTCGAAGTACTATTGGCCGTAAGCCTCTGAACCCTTAGATGGGGAAGACTCCGGGAATTGACTTGGAAGCGCCGGCCCTAGGAGGCCAGGCAGCGGGCTTATGTTGACATGGCAATTAATTTTGGGCCTGGGTTTAGAAACCCGAATGAAAGAAAAGAAAGAACAAGAGAGAGTAGCGAGTGAGCCTAACCCCAAAGTTAAAAGCCGGTGTTCCGGGTGAAATGTGTGCCACAAGAGTCGCAGATGTAGCATTTTCCGGTGTCGAGATCGTCAAACACGACGAGGAAGGGTTTCTCCTCCACTTGTTTTGGGTTCGGCAATCTGCGAGCTGCCGCTGTCCAGAGTAGAAGGAGGCTCTCAACTGTTTTTCTCCTTTCTGGTTAAAACCGTCTAAACCGCTCAAAGTTATTTTGAATAATTTACTGTTTGATCCTTAATTATTTACATCGATGCGATTTGATCTAAATTTTGTTTTCCTTATTCAATTTAGTCATACACTAATCACCCCTTAATATGAATTAGATGTTCAAATCTGGAATCGACGTTATGAGAAATGAAGTGGTGAATCGAGTAGATTCGTATTTTATTGAGATCACTAAGAGATGAGTATTACATGCTTTGGCTGACAGGTTGAGGCGCGTCGAACCATTCGTCAGGGGGGATCAACGAGGGGTCATGTTCATCGCCACTCATTCGGAAAAGTACCCTGCTACTGCGATCGAAATATAATTTGGATTGGAATGAGATTCGTCGGAAAGGTCAGCGGTTTTCGGAAGCCTCGAGGAACCGGCGGGAACTTACGAGGGGAGAGCATGAAACACGAACGGCTCCTGTGGTTCTGTATCCGTGAATTTAATCCCAACCTAATCGACGGAAGCTGATCGTGGTAATCAGACTGAAAGAAGATAGTCAAGCAGACAACACATAAACAGCAGTGTACGATGATTCAATTACCACTTTGTTGCAAGCGACGCAATGCGATTGCTGCCTGTCGTACTCCTTTTGAATGTTGCGAGCTTTGTGTACGACATCGGAATCCATCACATTTGAACTGCGAGGCGAAAATTACGTGCCCGGTTTAGCAAATTGTCTGCCGTGGAGAAGAATAGGGAAAAGAAAAAGGCCTTTTCGAAATCCCTCATCTTCGTCTTGTAGGCCTATAACATACATTTTCCTCAGGAGTGAATAAAAGACGATCTCATCAAGCAACTCGCCCGGCCGCTTCTGCACGAAAACCAAACGACACAAAGTCACGGCACAAGATATTAATTGCGAACAAGACAGAAGAAACAACAAGAACATCGGTCGTTCATCAGTCCGAGAGTAGCGAGTCCTACCTTGTAGAGAAAAACATCAGTGTTCCTGGCCAAAGGCGTGCCACAGACACCACACACAAAAAATTTACCCGAGTCGAAGTCGTCGAACTCGACAAGGAAGAGCCTTCCCATCTTCACAAGGCTGCTTATACACGAAACAGATACAAGAACTTCTCCCGCCGCTAGCTTTGGTATCGACACGATTCGCGAGCTGCCGATATAGCGCGCAGAAGAAGGCTCTTGCAGTTCTTGATTGGAGAACTCTGTTTTTTTTTTTTCATTCGGATTGAAACGGCCTAGTGAAATTTGCTTATTGGTACCTCCGTAGTTATAATAGTTACTTTCCAGTTCTGGATCATTTAGATCCTTCAATTTAGTCCTGCCTCACCATTTAAGAACATTTCATAGGCTGGAAAACATACATACATACATATATATATATATATACTACACAAGGGAAGACCCAAATCACAGGTAAAAAATGCACACCAGGGAAGAACCATGTTTGCAGGACTACCCACAATCCCAATCCACCAGAAAAGAATGAAAGAGCCACAGCCTCGCGGTACCCCTAAACACGGATGCCGTCGCAAAAGACTTGATTTTTTTTACACGACACGAGTATATGCCTGGTAAGGTTGTTGATCCGTGCCTTCGAACAGAGCTCTCTCCAGCCTCGTCTCAAACGGCGTCGATTGCCACTTCACCTTCACTTCCTGCGGAAGGAAACCGAGTCACGGTTGGTCTAAACTAATACAACAACGCGCTGGCTATGTTGCGATTCAAAATTCATGGGATTTCTTTTACCTCTCATGTATTTGCTAGCGGTGTTCGGGATGCCTTTAAAGGAGGAGGCGGATTGAGAGTCTCGCTCTGGCTTTCTGTCCCTCCAATATGTTCCTACAGTACCTATAAATGGCATCGCTTCTGGGCTTCGGATCGGGGACTTCCTTGGGGATGACTTGGGCGAGTACTTCCTCAGTTCGTCAACAGTGACCGCACCCAATATCGGCCGATCATCTAGATATCTCGGCGAAGATGATCCCACTGACGCACTCTTCAACGAAACAGCATCGTCCAATCCTGCCATGCTTTTCTCGCCGGTCGACATGTTCCCCGACAAAGTTAACCAGGTTGAATGGCTGGCATCAACTCTCATTTCTTGAGTAGACTTCTCGGGCCAGCTTAGTTTCTTCTCTACAAGGGACAATGCTTCCATGAAAGCTTTATCGTCACTAGATGAAATCATGGTTTCGAGATCTGAAGGGAAATTCTCTTTCCGATGCTTTGATGATGGGGCACGAATGCCCTTCGCTTTGACAGACTTCCATTGACTAAGATTCTCAACAGGTCTAAGAATGGGAGGAATGTATGCATTCCTATCGAGCCCATTTTGGTTAAGCAGGCTGGAACTCTTTTCCACCAAGCCGGACTTGTGTCCGACTGGAATGAGGCCATGGTTTGTCTGATCAATGTCATCAGCAGCTGAATCACTGTCGCCACCATCATCATCAGATAAGTCATTAGAGTCACAACCCTCATCGTCCAGATCACTTTCTTCAGAGTCCACCCAATAGCCAAACTCATCATCGCTGTCCCTACAATTCTCATACCGATGGCTAGGCGGGTACGAAATCACGCTGGTGGTGACTGAGCTTTCCTCTTTCAAGGATTCACACTGGTCTGCTTTAGGGACAGTGCCGGAAGCCTGTTGCTCGGGCATGTCTTCAGATTCCTCCTTGGTCGAGACATTCTCGTATGCTATGATGTTACTATCAAAGCGAACTTTCCTCTGGCTGCTCCCACTTGACTCTTCCTCGCGTTTCTCGCTACAAATCAGAAAACCCAGAATCATGTTCAGAACCTCATCACACGACGCAATTGACTTGTAACAGAAAAGGACCAGTCACCTGATTTTAGGAGCCAACTTGGAGGGTGACTCGACAGGAATGTCTTGCTGTGGCGAAGTGATTATTTGGGCAAACTGGCTAGCGAAAGATGTCTGCAGCTACAGATCAGAAAAGCTATTGAAGATTAGATAATAAAAGCTCAGGCTATCGACCAAGTTAAAAGGAAAGAAAACCGCATAAGGCCCCAAATTGAGGAAAATAGTATCTAACAACTGTCTAATCTGATTGCTTCATCAATGTCTTGGTGTTCATTGCTCAAAGGCAATTACAGCAAAAATTAAAATAAAATTAGCAAATCACGACACCCAGAAGCAAACAGTTCATGCAGACAAAAAAAGTCAATTAGAACATTTCCCTGCAACTCTAGTTATTGACTTCTAGTTCTGGGTAGCTTAAGTTCTCGAAAATCAACGAATTATGCAGATGTATCAATGAGTTGATCTGGAAAGTTTCAAGCATTACATCAACTCTCAGACAAACAAACAGAATGCAGCCTCTCTTCAAACAGCATGCGGAAGTAACCATCAAAACTGTTTCACTCCGCTGCATAACAAACAGGATAACAACTTCAAAGATCACGCAATCATCAAGGGCATTCAGCAAGAACACAGCCAATTGGCTGCAGCAAAGCGAAAAACTTCGATGGCCTACCCCGACATGAGGCAACCAAAATCAGCCCGCTAAACACAAGTAATCAAAGGCTTGATCTTTCTGGAAAGCTCCAACCTCTCGACCAGACTAGCCTAACTTCAAGGGAAACGAAACCACAACCACTGCCGCAGAACAAGAACATCCAAAAACCTAATCAAATCACGTCATCAACTCACTCAACAGACCCACAAAAACACCACCGCATTTAACAATCCAAACCCATCAAAGGTAAACTCCCAACACACACAGAGATCAAGAAACCACCCAAACACAAGAAAAGCAGCTAAGGAAACCAACCAAAACCCAACAAACTCCACAGACAACACAAGATTGAATCGAACTCAACCTGATCCGGGGGCAGCGCCCCAACCCCAACCCTCCTCTTCCCCTGCTTTGCCCTTTTGTTATCACTGCCATCCTTGGAAGAACCGAAGCACGCAAGAAAGCAACCCATCTCGGCCACCCCAACCCAAAACCCCTTCTCTCCTCCTCCCTCTCGGAGGTCACGCCCCCTTTCGGAAAACAAAGGAGGAGAAAAGGAGTGAATTGATTTTGGGTTGGGGGGCGGCGCTCTAACGGCTACTGGGGTGGGGTTGTTAATGGGAAAGCTTTCTTCGGAGATAATGAAAAAATTGAATTAAAGTGAGGGCGGTGTGTCCCCGGGTGGGTGGGACATGGATAGAACGGTCAAGTTCTTGAAACTGGAAAGAAAGACATTATATTTGTTTATTAGTTTAATTAAAATTTATTATATTAAACCACCAATGTAATCGATCGTCTTCTAGCTTTAGGTATAAATATTATATGCTTCAAATAATTTACCGGAGGAATGTGCAAATTATACAATGCTGCTATCACTCTGACCAAGACCAACCACACCACCAATATAGCCCAGAGAGGGGGTTATGGCACCGGCCTGTCACGCCATCGTCCTCACGCTTGTTACCGCGGGCGTCGTCCTGTCGACTTGCCCCGGACTCAGATGACAAAGTGTCGGTAACTATCGGGAAGGCGGTGGCATGCAATTTGGGGGGGGGGGGGGAACCTGACTTCTCCGAACGCGGGCGCCGGGGATTGTGTCCTAGACCCAGGGATTCCATGCTCCAGGCCGGGATACATGTCCTCTGAGTCCTTCACGCATGGTGTTTCGGCGATGGGACTTGTGAGGAGGGAACTCAGAGAGCCGTGCCGTTGCAGGGCTAAGATGGAGGAAGGTGGGATCTCAAGCAAGCATTGCTACCTCAGCTTCTGGGAGTTCCCAAAGTAAGTAAAAGAACACTCATGGACTGCTCGCACCATCGAGCTAGAAGCAAAGGATATTACAGGTTCTCAATGAAAAGCTTACGTGAATTAGTCTTCGTCGCTGTCGTCATAGTCGACATCGTCCTCATCATCCTCATAATCCGAAAGATCCCCCTCGTCCTCGCTCCTAGGTTCAGTCAGTGAGTTCATGTCGAATGAGGGCGTGGCCTCCATCTCCTCGATCTCGATGCTGTCGTATTCCATCCTGTCCCTGAACTTCTCATCAGAGCAATTGAGTAGCCAGGCAAGAGAACATCTTATCCCCTTCTTTGAGATCGCCCAGTGCCGAGGTTTCACGACCGTCTCCAGGCTATAAGTGAAGAACGATGGGAACGCGACCAGATCCTCGAGAGGCCTTCCCATCTCGTTCTGCAAGTAATGGAAGCTCATCCTCATGATGTCGATGTTCAAGGCCAGTATCTGTGGACATCCTACAACCATATCCTTCAATTGTTCTGACGTGAAACCACATTCTTCGAGAAAAGCTGCGTGTTTCTCGACGGCTCCACTACTTAGGCTAACTACCTGCGGCATTCTCCCAATGACCCTACCAAATTCATCTCGACTCAACCCGACAACTGAGCTAAGCAATGAGTACTGACTCTCTAACCTGGGCTTCAACTCTATCCCCAAAATCTCCGGATACTGAGCCACGATGGATGACACGGACTGCCTCCTGACGCCAAACTCCAATAAACACTCCACGTTAGGCATCACTCGCTTATCCAGATTGAACCCCAATATGTGGGGCCCCTTCTCGATGAGCCTCGCTACTGCTAATCTCGGTATACCCAAGTACTCTAAATACTCTACTAATGGCTTGATCACCTTCCCAACTCTCATTCCCAATATCTCGGGGTACCGCGTCAACACCCCACCGACCTCCCTCCTCGCGACACCAATCCCGACCAAGTAAGCAACCGAGGTACTCATCGTTCCCTCCAGCTTAAACCCCAACACCTCCGGATACCTCTCGAGAACCCTAGGGACATCAACGGCCTTGATATCCAACCCCTGGAGGAACTTAACCACGGGGGCGAGATCGACCACGACGCTCGCGTGCAGCACCTGAGGGTACCTCCTAAGAAAATCAACCAAGCAGGACTTCCTAACCCCCAACTTGCCCAAATAATCGAGCACGGGGACCATGTTCTTCTTCACGCTGCAGCCCAGCACGAGCGGGTAGTCATTAATGTCGTCGATGGTGAGCCCCAACTGGCGGAGGAAATCGACCCTCTCGCGCATAACCTCGGCAGTCACGGGGAGCTCCAGGCCATCGAGCTCGTCAGGGACGACCCCAATCCCGCGGAGGAACTCGTAAACCTTCTCCCTGTTCTCTGCCCTGAGGTCCCTCATCTCTGCGAGGCTGGGGCGGGCGTAGAGGGAGTTTCGTCCAGGGTTAGGGCTAGGATTCCGGGGGCGTCCCCGGGGTCGGTCAGGCGGGGGGGCCCGCCGTTCCCTAACGGAGGAGTATCGGGCCACGGGGAAGCAGAGAGCTGCCCGCCGGAAGAGTGGGGAGGTGCGCGGAGGAGGGATGGCTCTGAGGGGGAGGAAGCACTGGGTTTTGCTGAGCATTGTGTGTCCGTAGGGTTTTTGGGTGAAGGGAAGAAGGAAGAGGAAGAGGATTACGAGTAAGAAGATGTGGAAGACGACCGCATTGTCTGCATTTCCATGCCATTATATGTTTTAAGAAAATTATATTATTAATTTTTTAAACTTTCGTAAAATAAAATAAAAATAAAATATTAATTTATAACCTCGATTAATTAATTTTTTTAATTTTAATTTTAATTAATTTTAAATTTTAAAGAGAGTAAGTCAAACAGACTTTAATTAATAATTTTCATTTAATGATTTAAAAAAAATAAAAAATAAAAAAAAATAATATTAAAAACTTTCATGCATTTTTTTTTATTTTAAACTTTTAATGGCTAAATGAAATGAATTGGACGAAGTTAATAATAGTTGCTGATATTGTCAAAAAATATACAAAATCAATGAAGGTCGGATGATATTTTTTTAGGGGACTACATATAAAGTTAAATTATGAAACAAATGAATAAGAATTTAAAACTCCATTGTTATAAGATACGAATCAAACTATAATAGGGTGTTTGGCTTTGCTAGAAAAATTTAAGACAATTTAAAATAAAAATAAAAATAAAAGTTACAAAACAAAAAATTGGCTAGTTGATGCCCTATATTTTTTTTATCCTCGTTGTCGTTTTTCCATTTGGAATGCCATAAAAGTTAATTCTCCTTCTTCGTCGTAGTCGTCGTCGTCGTCGTAGTCGTCGTATTATTTGCGTAGCTGTACTTTGTAGCAGTTGTTCGAGATTTTGGACGTTTAGGAAATTACAAATTCCCGATCAAAACTAAGTGATTGATAAATGGTATCGGAGTGACTGGCGGCCTTAATAGACCGAGGAGATTGCGCGACCTCGAGCACAAAGGTCACCTGCCAACCACCGGAACCAGTGGGGCCGCCGGTTCACGTCCGTTCACTGCAGAGAACCCTGAGGAAGACATTGGATTGGACTTGTCGTAACGTAGTTAGACCCACTCGAGCCTACGAATCGATCAAAACCTGTTCGAAAGGAAAGCAAAAGGCCACGGTTTCGTTGGACGAACCAGTGAGTTTGTTTCGACAGGATGAGTTTGGGTGGACGGAGTCGTGTATGCGAGGACAATATGTTCGATGCATCTCACGCGAACGGTAACAGCTATGCATGGCACTCTTCCCTGAGTTCAAAAACTCGAAGAAACAAAAGAAAATCGGGTCGAACATTGTTATCATAAACATTCCGTCGTTACAACCACGAGAGGATGAGGTCAAGGTTAATGTCCGAGGCAATTCATTTTCCACGAGGATGTCGAAAAAGACATAATTCCGATTTGGTTTGCCCATCTTCGCCGGCGTATTACATAGGCAACGCTCTACTTGTCTTCTTCGTTGAACTTATTAGTTACCGAGGCATATTTCATGTTAGACTATACATGAAATCGTGACAAGGCATATGAAATGGAACTAAGGCATCTTGTTAATTTTCCTAGGAATTTGCAAGAAGAACAAGAAGATGACAAATTCTTCCAGCAAGGAAACAGCAATCTCTATAAAACCACGACGAAAAGATTCATGTCTTTAAACAAACAAGTCTTTCCTTTTCCTGTTCCCATGGCTGCCAGTGATGATGGTGGTGGTGGTGGTGGTGGTGTTGTGGTAACCCGAGAGAACGGCTACCCAAACGGACAAGGCAAGGGCAAATTCGAGGTTGAGGGCGACTGGGGTTACACCCATGATGGTACCGTCGACCTCAAGGGCCGGCCGGTGTTACAATCCGAGACTGGCAGATGGCGGGCTTGTTGCTTCTTTGTCGGTAATGATGATCCGGCTTGTCCTGTATAAATGATCGGTCAGCGAGTCCCGAGGTTATGCTTTACCGGTGACACTGCTTTTGCGTGTAGGATACGAGGTATTTGAGAGGATGGCATACTATGGGATCTCGTCGAACCTGGTGGAGTTTCTGAGGAGGAAGATGCGCGAGGGCACGGTGTCGTCCGCGAATAATGTCACCAACTGGGTCGGCACGGTGTGGATGACGCCAATTCTGGGCGCGTACATAGCAGATGCCCACCTTGGTCGGTACTGGACTTTCGTCGGCTCATCAGTCATTTACCTCGTGGTATAGACAGAAAAAGGAAACAAGTTCAACACTTAGCTTCGATCCTCGACGATGAACTTAATTCGCTCGACTTTCGATCATTGACAGGGAATGTTGATGCTAACGACAGTTGTATCAGTTCCGGGCCTAACCCCCCCTCACTGCGACACACGGCACAATGAAGAAGGATGCCGGAAGCCTTCGTCATTCCAGGCAGGCATATTTTATTTTGCGCTCTATGTCATAGCGTTGGGAACAGGCGGGACAAAGCCCAACATCTCGACGATGGGCGCGGACCAGTTTGACGATTTTGAGCCCGTAGAGAGGACCCAGAAGTTTTCCTTCTTTAACTGGTGGATGTTCAGCATATTCTTTGGCACACTGTTCTCCAACACCTTCCTCGTCTATGTTCAGGACAAGGTTGGGTGGAAGCTCGGGTACGGCCTTCCCACGTTGGGGCTCGCGATATCCATCTCAGTGTTCCTCTCCGGGACAAAGTACTATAGGCATAAGGTTACGATAGGGAGTCCTTGTACTAGAGTTGCTCAGGTCTTGGTGGCCGCTGTTAGGAAGTGGAAGGCCACCATCCCAATCGATCCCAAGGAGCTTTACGAGCCGAAGCTTGAGTACGCCATTTCCAAGACATTTAGGATAGATCACTCCAACTCCTTAAGGTGGTTGTTCTCGACATCTATATGGTGATTCCGCACCAGATATACGTGAATGAACGGGGCCGTGCTTGACTGATTCTGACGGGTTCTTCCAGGTTCCTTGACAAAGCAGCGGTGAAGAATGGGTGTAGCTCGCCATGGAGCCTATGCACTGTGACTCAAGTGGAGGAAACCAAGCAAATGATGAAGATGTTACCGATTCTTGTTGCGACATTCATCCCAAGCATGATCCTGGCGCAGACTAACACCCTTTTCATAAAACAGGGCACCACGCTGGATAGGCAGATGGGACGCCATTTCGAGATCCCACCGGCCTGCCTGACTGCATTTGTCACCATATTCATGTTACTAAGCCTCGTCATCTATGACAGGTGGTTTGTCTCGGCCATCCGACGCTACACAAAGAATCCCAGGGGGATCACCTTGCTTCAGAGGATGGGAATCGGCATCTTCTTCCAGATGATCGTCATGGTCGTGGCATACTTGGCCGAGAGGAAACGGCTGAGTGTCATCCATGAGAAAAACATCACTGACCAGTCCAAGACCGTCCCTCTCACAATCTACATCCTGTTCCCTCAATTCGCTCTCGCGGGGATTGCCGACACTTTTGTGGAAGTGGCAAAGCTTGAGTTCTTCTATGATCAAGCTCCGGAGAGGATGAAGAGCCTTGGGACATCGTATTTCACGAGTAGCCTCGGGATAGGCAACTTCCTCAGCAGCTTTCTCCTGAAGGCAGTCTCAAGCATCACCAAGAGACATAGACGCAAGGGCTGGATTTTGGACAACCTCAACGCCTCTCGCCTGGACTACTACTATGCGTTGCTGGCCATCCTCATGTTCTTCAATCTCCTGTTCTACCTTTACGTGAGCAAGTCATTCGTCTACAATGCAGACCCGATGAGCACCCCAAAACCTGAGAATGGCGACTTGAGCAAGTCTTTCATCCACAATGCAGACACAACGAGCACCCCAAAACCCAAGAATGACGGCTTGCACGAACCATGCTGATGATTCGGATATGACTAGTCTTTAGCACCAGCCACAGCAGCAGTAAGAATACTGTCAGGTGCGAGACAAGATCAAGCAATAGATTCCCGTAAAGTACAATTGACTGCCGCAAAAACGCAACAAAGTGTCGGACAAGAATTCACATGCCAATCTTCACTTGTTTTGGGTCACATGAGCAGAACCCTTAGTTCGACTGTGTAAGAAACAAATAAAACATCTGACCATTTTCTGAAACCATACTATTAGCTACATTAACTAGATTTGCTCTAGTGTATCCAAGGACGGCAAAAAACCATTCTACATGGCAATATTGCCGGACGGGCTGACTACTGATTGCAGCTTGCATGAGGCAACAGATTCCAAAATCCAGGATGGATTAACAACTCTCGCCCCCAATGACGTGGCCAAATCCTCTGCTTCGTTGATTTTTTTCCAGTAAATCGAAACTTCTTCGCCCAATGGACAGCCTTCCGGGGCATCAGGGTTGTAGACGACTAGAGCCGAGGGAGCTTCTCTGTGGCAGTGAGCCTCAATCATATCCTCTTTGCTCCTTGGTATGCAGCCACCACCAGCAGCAACCAAGTTATGGAGGTCGCTTAGAAAAGCAGGCATGAAGTCCCCATGAAAATAGAACTTTAACCCAGCAAAGATTTTCGATTCCTGACCGAAGAACAAACAAAACATGCAATTACTAACATGGAAAGCATATTCACGACAGCCTGAAAAAGATTTGATGCTGATCATGTCAATATAATCCGACCAATATCTACCAGGAATGAAAAGTAAAGAAATTACGTTATTCGACGCCCTCAGTCTTCCGAATTTAGGGCCACCGCGGCAGCCATAGTTGTCAACTCCAATTTCGTACGTTTCCTCGCTGACATAATACTTGGCTTCCAAACAAGCCTTCATCCCTGCAAGTAAAAAGTTGCACGCACAATGATTGACCAAACCAGATATGGCAGGCAGGCGATGAGAAAAGACATCTGCAAATTTATAAAAATCCCCAGATTGAGGGACTCACAGTTCAAGTTTAGAACCCATCTTCCATGCAAAATCGCCATTAGAACCTTGTAAGTTCTGGTGCAAGCACATTTCTCATCTGTGGATGCAATCACATGCGTAACATTGGGTGACCAGGACTTGGACACTGTTGCTCCAATTGAGGAGGCAAACTTCACCAGACGACTCTGCATGACTGGAGAAGGTTATGATAACAATGGAGTTGAACTGATTGATTGCAGGACAAATTATCTTAAAATGATGTTTCCGAGGCTCAAAGGTGAAAAAGTAACCATAATGAAGTTTTTTAACTAACCAGTTCCATGCACAATATATGTCAAACATGTCAACCAAGGAGTTTACAAGTGACCAAGTGATCGCAAAGAGAAGCTCTGGAGTATTATAGCCGATATAAGTAATAGAAGTAGAAGAGGTATTTTGGGCTAACCCTCTCTTGTGCCGAAAGAGCAGATCCACACAGAACCCAAGATTTTGCCTCGGATGGGAACTGCAATGGAGGCTTGGGCTGATAAGGGACTCTGCACCAGGCATTAAGCAAACAAAGATCAACCAAGAGAACTTTTAGAGTACTTCGTGCGAAATTTGGTGCTTTTGTAGTGATTTTATTGTCAGATAGACGAGGCAAGGTGAAAAATGCTCGGGCAAATGAGGCTTGCATAAAAAGAAAGTTGGACAGTGCCATACTCCTGGGGTGATAAGGCTTTTTGTTTAGATGCACGATTTCGGCATTTTGACTTCTCGTTTGGCAGCTTAAGTGAAGTGTGCGCCGGGCAGAGCACACAAAAGTTCTCCTGTTGAAGTTTCAGAGAGACAAAAACAAAATTTAAGAGATGTGTCTCCAGCGAAATGCATCAGCTACTGACAACAAAAGAATAGCAAAGTTCTCCATACTTACATAGTCCCATCGACAGTTTGACTCTTTCTCGGCACAGGGAAGGTGATAGGTCCTTCGACATGACTGAGCATAGCAACCGAGTGCAGCTCCCTTTAGCCCACATTTGCAGCACTTTAGCTTTGATCCTCTACACAGTTCCTTTTCCAAGTTCTTAACTGTTTCTCCCACAAAATATGCCTGCGGAGCCCTATTGATGGCAGAAATGCAAAATTCAGTTGATCAGCCATACCTTTTGAACACCCTAAACGTGTGACATAAAAAAGGAAAAGTATTAAGCCTGCTACATTCAGTTCCAGACGGTTGACAGACAAGAAATCATTCCAAGAACATTGTATTCCCATGACAGGTCCTGAGATTTCTGCTGTCAGCAAACTTCACTTCGCCTTTCGTTTATAAAGTTTGATTGATGTAACTCACTGTCTTACAAATATCAAGGTAAGTCTCAACAAAAGTTGCATAACATACCATTCCACGCAACTCCGGTGAACATGCACTACATCTGACTTGGCTATTGCCTCACTGTCTACTGGTACACCATTGTCCAAACGCAGATGCAACATTTCCCCCGTGTCCTAAAAGCATAACATAATATATAAAAATAAAGCAGATATCCCTTTACCATATTGACAGATATAAGAAAGAAGTTTTTGAGGAAGATTGCAAGTGAAGATACCTCAGGAAATTCGCCAGTCTGACAGAAACCACAGATTGACGAAGAACACTTAGTTCTGACTGAAAATGCATCACCGGTAGAAAGAAGCGGAGCAGAAGTTTGCTTCACTTCAGATTTAGATATATCATCATCATCAACTTGTGCAGCTGCATTGTCACATGCCATCATCGGCCGCAAGCCATAGCTCGATAGTTTTGGTCTCTTCAAGTCCTCAATTTGAACTTCTTCCCCTGCTCCTCCATCCAGAGATCTCTTGGCGGAGTATTTGAAGTGTCCCTGAGAAAGGAAATGTAACTTATTCAACAGATAGTCACTATTATGATGTCTGAATATTGGAAAGAAACATTATTTGGCACATTCAATGTATCAAGAAAGGTAGGAGAAGCACTGAAGTTGTAAATGAAATGTTCTAGTTCCACGTAATATTCCAAATATAAACTCCACACAACCTAAAAGAGCATGAACTAAGGGATCTAGGAATCTTACAAGATCATTCCCCAAATCACTGCTGTCTTCACCCACCACTGAGGTATCACTGTTAGAAGGAGGACTTCCAAACGAGGAATGATCCGCATGGCTTACATCTAATTCAAAATGTGTCCTCACTGATCCATTACATTTGGTAGTTTCGGCTCCAGACTTGGGTAGCACACCACTTCCAATTCCCACTTTGGCATCTGCCTCAGCGTTCCTGCAAACCAATATATATGTACACATAATTGAAGAACAATAAAAAATGGCTCTCCCATCTGGATCTTGTTGCTACATGACTATAACACAAACCTTTGACGGTTCAAGTTGCCTTTCTGGATAGTTGCAACTGCTTGATCCCTTAGATTGTTTGTGACACTCCTCTTTGTTATAAGCATGGAGTCTGGTGACTTTTTCACAGTGTCTAAGCTTGTCAATATACAACAGAACAATCAACTATCTGAATCACATAAAAATTCACAAAATCAGCAGATAAGGAGAAAAGCATACGGGAGGAAACTGCTTGGGCAAAGCTGGCAGAAAAGGAAGAATCCAGACTTTTATAAATCCCCACAATGTTAACAATGTGACGCGCGGGCCTTAGATCTGCAATCAACAGTCAGGGGGACAATTGTATTATGAATTTCAGAAGAACACAAAAAGGCTAAGTCAGAGCACCAATTTTGAAGTTAGCATTAATATCAAAGTGCGTAAAACCATTTGAAATGAAGCTATCATTACAAAGATTTCAGTATATGCAACCACATGTACCTTGAATACAGTACCCAACTTGACAGAGAGGGCACGAGGGTTCAGATTCTGTCGCAGAGGGCAGGCAACCACTAGAAGAGATTGCATAAAATATTAGAGACGCCACATAACTAAAAGGTAAAGCAATCGGACCAAAAAGAAGAACCATACCAGCAAAATATGTGATCACAAGGAAGCAGCACTGGCCGACTCAAGAAGTTTAGGCTGTGTTAAAATAGCAGAGACTTTTCAGGAAACAAAAAAAATTGCAGAAAAGAAAACACAGAATGTTGCACATCTAGCAATCCGATGATTGACTCCACTAGTGTGACTTTCAACCCGGCCAGGTACACCTCCGATCCCAACACAAACAAATCATAGGATCAAGTTCCAATCTTTTAAACAAAACAGAGAAAACCAATAAGTCTATGCCACTCGGTATGGTATGCCGTAAATCGAATGAAAAAAAAACAGCCCCAAATCGCCAACTAATCATAATCCCACTCAGACTTCAAACCCAGATATCAACAACCAGGCATATCCGGAAAACATCACGACAACATACCAAAGGGGACACTTGAGCTCGAGACCCAGCTTCTGGAGGTGCAGTACCCACGGATTCATTGCCGCCCTCTTACGCTCCGGAGTCGAATTGCTCATCTCTGATCGGAAAACGAATAGGACACAACAGACTGCGACCCGGTTACCCGCGTTTCAGACCAAAAAGCGGCCGCCACGAGTGAATTAATCAGGAGCGGTTGTCCTAGAGACAGACACTGTGTCGGATCTTTATTTGGAATTTGGCGGGAAGAAGTAAATTTACACCGAAAGATTTCGCATTCTTCGAAATTAAAAAGAAAGACACAACAGTGGCGCCAACCAGTTATTTCCCTCTCATTTTAGGATCGAACCGTCCATGAGCTTAATGGCCCGTTGGGTTCAGCCCGTCATGCCCAGCCCGCCCATTTAATGATCGGACTGGACCGAAATCTCCCGATAATGGGCTGACCCGGCCCTGACCGACCCGACCCGATGGGAAAACTACTGGCCATTTCTTTCTGGGAAACCAATACATGAATGTCCTTATTTCTGGTCTTCCAGATCTTCAATGACATGAAGTCCTTGCACGACACTTTGAGTAGTAGTAACCGAGTCTTCTTCTACGACGGGAGTATCAGTGACATCTCTCGGGGAAGACACGTCGGGCGGCTCGCCGTCCTCAGCTTCAGTGGTGATGTGATCAGTAGCTGAGGCACCTAGTGTGTGCAGCGGATTCTTATTCTCTTCCTCTTCCACGAATTCCATTAGCCTCCTTACGGACTCCTTTGCGGCAGCATCTATATTTCTGGAATTCATGACAACCCCGGGGACTGATTAGCTTTGGTCCAGTGTTTAGACTTTTATGTACAGATAATGGTATGGGTGGGAATGACTTGCACACGGTTCAGGATACGGAATGGAGAACGAGAACACATTACCTTTGAAGGGTCGGGTTGGCAGAATGGCGGATGGAGTTTGAGAGTGATTCGAGGGCTGATGGGTCTTCGGAAAAGTACCCTCCTTGTTTTGCGATTTCGACAAGGAATCGCGAGTCAACTGCAAACTGTAGGAAGAAATCACATAATCAGGAGAAACACTCATTTAAGAAATTCTTGATGCTTTACGATCCCAATGGTGGCATAACTATTACCTGTTCTGGATTTTCTCGATATCGAAGCACTAGGTCGTGAACATAGCCGTCAGAGTCCAAATTTGTCCTTGTATTCTCGAGCCAGGCAAAAGCGGCTTCGATGAGCTCCCTCAGCAGCTCCGGTAACCGACTACTCTCAAAGGCTTCCTCTTCGGAGAGCCGTTCTAACTTCCTGAGCTCCAAGAACAATACCTGAGGATTCGGATAATGTTATTAACAGTGATCAAGTCCTCAAAATTTCTTATTCGGCCTTTGAGTTCTGATGATTTAGTACAACGGAACCTGAAAGAAAGGCGAGGGCGTCAGGCCATCAAATCCCCCCAAACTTTGCTCATCTTCGCGGATCTCAGCATGGCAACAGCAGTCACTTCCTAAAGACATGACTCTGGACGTGAATTCTTGACAGAAGCGAGATCTTAACAGATCTGTCGCCTCTAGTACATTAGAGAAGCACAAATCAAACCCATCGCCTGGCACGTTGCTCTCGATCATCCTGCAGAAAAGGTCTTCCATGGCAGACACATTGGCGACAATTGACACTTGGCGGGTTAACATGTCAGGCGAATCAACCTCGGGATCCTCGTTGTGGGATAGATCATAAGTCACAGCTTCTTTCAACAAGGCGACATACTCCATGTAGATATCTCTGAGCCCTTCGAAGATAGAAGTTTGCATTTGCAGCACGAGCATTGGCGAAACATCTTCCACGATAGCCTAAAGAAATTGCGTTTAATAGTGGACTGTAAGTTAAACGGTAGAACGGGAATTTTGCATGCGCGATTAAGAGACTAACGAACCTGCAACAGCGTCACTAGTTTCCTGCCGCTGTTAGAAAGATAACAACACTCTGGGTACTCTCCTTCAGCCGCCGCTGAATCCCTGCTGGCTAAAATACCCGAGACGAGATACTTACCGAGGATCCAATCATCGGAAGCCGTGAATATGCGGATGACCTTCTTGTAATGCTCTACGTGGATCTTCAGGACTTCCACCATACAAGGCCGGATTCCATCAACGAGTTGATCACTTAGATCAATCCCCTGACCTTCTAGAAGAGAACAGTACGACAACGCAAACTCCATGCAGTGTACTGCTGTCAACAGTCCCCCATTTATGTCGGAGATGGACTTCACATATGTGCTGAAAGTTCCTGCGAACTCTTTCGTTTCTTCCTCAGCCCATTGAGTAAGCTCTCGAGTATCGGCAGATTTTTCCTCCCCATTGAGCATCCGGAAGCTCTTAGCTGCTTGAGAAACTAATGAGAAGACGAGCTTCGAGAGGTCTCTTATGTATATACCATCATGGAACGACAAACTCAAATGCTCCAGCCGTCGTGTCCCGGTGGCAATCCGATGATGGTAGTACTTGAAGAGCAACTGGTTCACGGTACTTCCGTTTCCTAGTCTCTTAAGACGGGCTAATGTAGTTTGCAGTTCTGGTGCAGAAATTCTCGGGTTCTCTGCAAATCGAGTGAGTTGCAACGTTACTGTGGCTTCCACCTCAGAAATCAAGGACTTGATCGGTTGTAGCATATCCGGTGGATGCTCGTTCTCCTCTTCCATCCTCAGCAGGTCCTCGTTCTCCTTTTCAAGTATTGTGAGGGCTTCATCTAATCGATTCTCCACCAAAAGTATATCCAGAGTCTCCGAAAACTCGGCAACATGTGCGTCCAATTCACTCATATAAATCAGCTCATCATCGCTGTCATCCCGAGCCTTGTTAACCTCGCCCATCCACAAATTTTCATGAAGACCATCCATGAGATCGGCGACAAGCTTTTTCTGATCAGAAACATGACTCTTCAGCTGGTCCATTTCATGTTCCATAACTCCAACCTCTTCGAAGATTCTGGGCATGAACAAAAAACTAACCACAGGACTCAATGACTAATCGAACTCCAGATTGTCCGTAAACCATACCTGATGAACGTGGTATAATCGGATAAGATGGCCTTGTAGAAATCCTCATCGGATTCCTCCTTCAACTCCACTAATTCCGAGCAAAGATGTTTAATTCCCTGCCGCGAACCAAACCATAAAACTTCATCTGAAACCTCTGCAATCGAAAGAGATCTGGGGTACCATTGCAGTCATGGACTGGAACTCGTCATCCTGCCCGTCGAAGTCATCATCGGTGTGGACGGAGGAAACGTCGTCAGAGCCCGCGCCAGATACGCGGTCGTCGTCAGTGTCCTGGTGATCCCTGAACAAGAACTTCGTGGGGGCGGTAGTCTCCATCGTCGATGCTGAAGAATGAAGATGATCAGCAACAAGGCCAAAATTTGAACTTGGTAATGTCATTTCTGCTTTGGTTTCTTCATCAAAGGACAAGGTCTTTTATGTCTCAATCCCATTTAATATAAACCTTTTATTTAAGGAGCGACATTATTAGGAACATTCGTGGTCACCTAATGGTGAACAAAATGCTTACTATTAAATGATGTGATTATATAGCAATCAATCAATTATTGGAAACATTTAGAGGGCTTAATATAGGAAATTTCTAGAATGCTTCCTGTGACGACACGTGTCCAGCGGGACTGGCCACTACACGAACGCGATCAGTCGCAGCACCTGAGAACTCCGAGACGGGATAGCGAGTAACAATCCAGTGGACCGCTCCCTATTTTAAGGGCACACGTGGCCTCGCTTCCGGAGTCGCAAATGCAGGAGTTTTGTTCCAATATGACGTTGATTCCTAAATTATTTCGCCAAATGACCTCGTAAGTTTGGAAATTCTTCAACTAACCTGGCGAAATCGGCCTTGTAAGACCGACTTTTTCATAAGCGAAGTGAAGTGGGCCTTACAAAGGCCGACTTTATGGTCGCATAAAGTCGGCCTTTGTAAGGCCCACTTCCGAGCACTTAAATAAAAAAGCTTCAACTTCACATGAAGTCGGCCTTACAAAGGCCGACTCCTTTCAACGTTAAAAAAAAGAACTTTTATCCCATATTTCTATTAGACGAAGAAGGCACGCTGAGGAGACGCAAATGTTTCCCTATTGTCAAGATCTTTTCCTATTGCCAAGATCTTTCCCCGTTGCCAAAATCTTTTCCTTATATATATTTGCCAAAATCTTTGGAAATTATGGATAAAAGTTTTTTTTTAACGGGAGTCGGATTAAGGCCGACTTTCTTGTTGCCTTATGGAAGTCTGTCTTACAAAAGTCGACGTTTTTTTATGTAAGTGCTCGAAAGTCGGCTTTGCAAAGGCTGATTTCATGCGAGAGGGACGAATGGCATGAAGTCGGCCTTGTTCGGCTATAGGAAAATTTGCCTTAAAAAGGCCGAATTCTTTCGTGATCAAAATTCGCCTTTGTAAACCCTATTTCGTCAGATTAATTAATTGAGTAATTTCCAAATTTTAGAGATCATTTAGCCAAATAATTTGAAAACCTCGTATTAGAACAGGTGGAAAACGTCCACGGTGTGGAGGTCTGCGCCCGAACAATTACCCCCGATGCTATTTATAAGGCGTCACGACGTCTCCACCAACGGTTAGTCAGACTGTTGAAGCTTCGCGTTGGACGGAGACTGGAGAAGTTGATGTTCCGTGTATGTACGGAGTTCCTCCTTATCGACCGCGGCGAAGGTTGCGGACGATGAGCTCCGCGCGCGGAATCTCCGCCCTGGCGATTATGGCCGTTATGGCGATTGCGGTAATGGCGAGTGCCTCGGCGTCGGCGTCGGGAGAGGAGGTCTTGGAGGCGAGGAAGAAGCTGTCCGGGATCATCATCCCTGGATTCGCTTCGACGCAGCTGAGGGCGTGGTCCATCCTCGACTGTCCGTACTCTCCGCTCGACTTCAATCCTCTCGATCTTGTGTGGCTGGACACCACGAAGGTCTAAGGAAGTTACTGTTGCATTTTTTTTTTCGAAAACGGAGTCGTCTTGATTTTCATGTTGGTTAAGTATGTCATGCTTGTTTTGGAACTTGCGCAGCTTCTTTCTGCCGTGAATTGCTGGCTCAAGTGCATGATACTTGATCCTTATAATCAGACGGATCATCCTGAATGCAAGTCCAGGCCGGACAGTGGCCTCTCTGCAATCACGGAGCTTGATCCTGGTTATATTACTGGTAACTGACTCGATGCTCGGAATGGCCGCTATGCTGTCGGATGCCTTCTGTTTCATTTTGTCGTTTAAGTGTGATGGGGGAGATCTTGTTTGTGGAGGTTGTTTCTTGGTGTAGGTCCTCTCTCGTCTGTATGGAAGGAATGGGTGAGATGGTGTATTGAGTTTGGGATCGAGCCTAATTCTATCATTGCCGTTCCATATGATTGGCGACTATCACCGTCAATGCTCGAGGAGCGTGATCTTTACTTCCATAAGCTAAAGTATGTTCTTCTCTGGAAAACTCCCAATGTGCAGTGCTCGTTGCCTGCTTTTTCTCTGTCGCCACAAAATCTAGTTTATGTATCTGTCAACAATTTTTGGATGGTTATTGCCGGGGGGGAACCTTATTCATCCATCGTGATCCATCCAACATATGAAATCTTTCCTTGTTCAATTGCAGTTTTAAGTGAATTAGGAAATGAGATAAATCAGGAGAATTTTTTTATTTAATTGTCCTCACTTCTTACATTTTGAACCATGAAAGTGAATATTGGTTTATGAAACGTACGATATTTTTCATGTTTGTTCTCCATTACGGTGTGTGGAAGCATCCAGCATATTCCCAAATTATGAATATTAGCACCTCTTCATGCCTATTCGTTTTTGGGACGAGGCAGGTTGACATTTGAAACTGCATTCAAACTACGTGGAGGGCCATCATTAGTTTTTGCGCATTCCCTGGGAAACAATGTTTTTCGTTACTTCTTGGAGTGGTTGAAGCTGGAAATTGCCCCAAAGCAATACATGAAGTGGCTGGATGACCACATATATGCCTATTTTGCCGTTGGTAGATTTTCTTCAGAAAATTTATTTTGTTTCTTTTTGTTGGCTGGCTCCTAGTAGGTAGCTGTTGTCATATACCAAAACAAACATTACATTTTACTTTCCTCTGTCATAGGAGCTCCACTTCTTGGAGCAATCGAAACCGTCAGGGCCTCACTTTCCGGATTTACATCTGGACTTCCTATTCCTGAGGTCACCTCTCCATGTCTACTCTATTGTACTTCCCGAAATGCACCCAGATTTACCAAAGATATGAATGCGATTGTATTTCTCCTAGCACTTTTATCACCAATCATTTTACTTCTCAAAGCTTCTGTTGTGAAGCATCCATTTGTTTCCATTCAGCATGAAATAGTTAAGCTTTTCTCAAGGCAATTGAACAAGAGCTTAGATTTTTCTGTCAACTTCACTTGTGGAATGCTAACATCCGTCAGTTTCCATGCAAGGTATCAGGGAACAGCTAGACTGCTGTTCAACTCATTTGGTTCTTCTTTGTGGATGATGCCATTCTCCAAGAACTGTAAAGCGGATAATAACTATTGGAAACACTTCTCTCTGGCTCACAAAGCGGATCACATATATCATTGTGACGAGGAGGAATTTCAGTCAAACTATTCTGGTTGGCCAACGAATTTAATAAACATTGAAGTTCCTTCAAATCGTGGTGGGTGCAGGAAGTCTTTTGTACTGAGTGTAATGGCTGGGAATAGGATACGACTTTTCCTGATTCTTCTCTCCGATTTTCAGGATTTGAGGCCTACCCATCTATTTCAGACATTCCGGAGGCTAACATCTCAAGCATGGAATGTGGATTGCCTACTCAGCTATCTTTCTCAGCTAGAGAGTTGGCCGATGGAACGTTCTTCAAAGCAATTGAGGATTACGATCCAGATAGCAAAAGACTTCTGCACCAATTGCAAAAGTAAGAGTTTATTTCAGCAAGGGATCTTGCAATTTTAGCCTAACTTTCTTTAAACCTCCCCTTTGAACTGACCATCTTGTGCTTTAGGCTATATCATGGGGATCCTGTTCTGAATCCTCTGACCCCTTGGGAGAGACCACCCCTAAAGAATGTCTTCTGTATATACGGAGTAGATTTGAAGACTGAGGTATACATTTTTTTTCCTTTTCTGTTGGCAGGTCAGTGTTCTCTTGTTGGTCTGCATGTTGACAGTGATTTTCAGGTAGGTTACTATTTTGCACCCAGTGGAAAGCCCTATCCTGACAACTGGATCATTACTGATATCATTTATGAACACGAGGGATACTTGCTCTCTAGGTGAGTAATTGCTGTATGTAGGATTCATTTAATTTGAACGGCTGCGACTTGTTTCTACCTACTTTACTCATTGGACAGAAGAACCAATGTGTTGTCATCATTTATAAATTTGGGGACTGCCCTGAACTAGGCAGGTGAGGCACAGTTTCTCCTGGCCCTGGGCAGCAGAGATTCAAGCTTCGTAACGTTATCAATTGTTCATTTCTCTCACTCTCAGAAACTACCAGAAGGGCATCACATATGAAGTAGATATTAGATTTGCATTTTTCATAAAAGCTTATTGTTGATAGATAATATTGGCATTTCTGGGAAGAAATTGTTGGTGTTACTACATATTTGACGTTACAAAATGTATGCATCTTGGTTGATTAAATATCACAGATCAGGAAACTTTGTTGAAGGAAACCCTGCAAATGCAAGTGGTGATGAAACGGTAGGGTTCTGTTAGTTTGGACCATTCTAAGTGCTGATGTTGTAAATATCTCTAATCTAGACTACTTTTTCTTATCAGGTTCCGTACCATTCTCTCTCCTGGTGCAAAAATTGGCTAGGGAAGCATGTTAATATAACCAGGGCACCACAGGTACCTATTTAATCTCCAGCTGTGTCATTTGTTTAGACAGGGAGAATTTCTTACTGCGATCCTGAATGTCGATCTTGTACATACTAGTTACTTCTTCAGTCATTGAGGAATGGCTTTGGCAATGATTGCAAGTTTCAAATCGTTGAAAGAATTAAAGTAGGGCAAAGTTCCATTTTCTGTCATTTGGTGTTGGAAAGTCTTACTAAAAGTCATGCAGGAGTAAACATATATAGAGGAACAACTTCCCTGTCAGTATTGACCTGATGACTAGATCTTCTATTTGATTTCTGCAGTCTGAGCACGATGGCTCTGACGTGCAAGTGGAGGTAAATGTCGAACATCAGCATGGCGAGGACATCATACCTAACATGACTCGATCACCTAAGGTCAAGTACGTCACCTTTTATGAGGATGCAGGAAGTGTACCAGGGAGGAAGACTGCAGTTTGGGAACTCGACAAAGGTACAAGATGTTCTGATTCTCCGGCTGCTAGTTTGTTGAAATATCCAAATTTTCAAGTTCCTTTTATTTATTCATCCCCCGTGACCTGCACTCTCGTCTCGCGATAGCAAGTTCCATTGAGGTTTGAGGAAGATTATTAATGCATTCATAATGTAGCAAACCACAGGAACATTGTTCGATCTCCTGTCCTTATGAGAGAAATCTGGCTTCAAATGTGGCACGATGTTTTCCCTGATGCAAAATCAGATTTTGTTACCAAAGGTATGGTTACCTGATCATTCCAATACAAAATTCATACAGAATCGTGTGTAAACATTGATTTTAAGCTGCCTGCTAAGAGGTAATGTTTCGCAGCTAAGCGTGGACCCCTGAGAGATGACGACTGTTACTGGGATTACGGAAAGGCTCGTTGTGCCTGGTCCGATTATTGTGAATACCGGTATCCTTTTTTTTTTCTATTTCTCCCTAGTTTCTCTAATTATCTATTTTATTTTAGAAAGTTGCTTCCTTTTGTATCCGTGCTCAAGCTTGTCGAGCACTGCTCTTCACAGGTACGTGTTTGGAGATGTTCATCTGGGGCAGAGCTGCAGGTTGAAGAACCCTTCATCGGATCGGTTGTGGCATTACATGTAGCAGATACACCAGCAGAGAGGTGAACTTCCCATCTCTTAGATATCGACACCTTAAGGGGGCACTAGTTACTCATGTCTCACCCCTTTTTCTTTTGGAATCATTCTTTTCCCATCAGGTTTGGTCTCACAGAACCTGTTCAAACGGATCGCCCTGTAGCTCTCTCTTTGTGATCGAGTCCTTAGGACTGTGACCACTATGATTCTTAAGCCCCCCACTACACGCCACGGCCCCAACCTCAGATTTTTAGCTTGTCATGTTTTTTTAGTTACTGGGGCTGTCCCCTACACAATGTTATCATATTAGAGGACACAGATTGAGACATATGTTGAACTATATGACCTGTCTAGGCATGGCACAGACAATCCGAGGACTCTTAGTTACAAAGGTATATGCCAATTTTACTTTTAACTCAGGAAATTTGGGAGTATGTCGAGGAGACCATACACAAAGACGAAAATATTTCTGGAAATTGGAAAACGAGTACTACTAGAAAGGCCAGACCTGTAATCATTGCCGGAAGCAGCACAGCACTCATCATTGCTTTCGAGAGGGATATGCCAATTATCAACTATAGCTTGCCCGTGATGTCATCACTGCGCTCTCTGCTGCTATCAGCAACATACGTTTATTTTCTCCAGCCCACCAAGGCATTTGCTCCAGGATATTAATCCTTCTCATCGCCCAGGTTAAGTTACGGAGATGAAGGTAGGGCATACATATGATTACCGACCACCTTTCCATTTCTTCACAGGTATTATAGTGACTTTCTTCCCGACATCCTTGGTCCTTCTATCCTTAGGCCGTAGCCTCGGGATAGTGACCTGCTGCTGATTCTTTTTCGCCCTATTTTCTTCAGAGAAAGGCCGGACCTCGAACTCACCACGAGCACTGTCTCGGGCAACCTGGTATTACATGAAAGATTATAGATAAAAAAAAATAAAGACCAAACTGACATAATTCAACAGAAGAAGGAAGTTTCAGTCCATATATCCCATTCGTAAGATAAGAATCTTGCTTATCATGCATAAGAGAGCGATATAAAGAATCCACCCTCAGCATATCAGGAAATCATCATGCAAGGTATACGACCATCCAGCAACATACGTATGCATACTCGAAAAACGGGGTGGTTATACCTTGAGAAGGATCCAAACTTTTAGGGAACTACTAAGAGTTGCAAGTCTCGACTTCTTGCCAGATGTCAAGTATTCACTCATGTGATGATCAACCATCAGCACGAACTTTGGCCATGATTTGGGGTTCTCCACATTAGATTTAGGTTCCATCTTTGCCTTTCATAGGAAAATTACATGAAAATAAATAAATAAATAAAAAAAAAATAAAAAAAAAATATATAAGATTCTCATGAAGTGCAATTGATCAACTCATTAGAAGTATCCACACCAAATAATAATAACAATCTCGAAAGTCGTTAGAAAAAAAAGCATGTCTCCAAATTATATCTCTCAAGTACTTGATTATAGCATATTTTAGAAACTGAGATATATTCCTAAGAGTCTTATGGAAAAGACATGTGGGATGCATGTTCCTTACAAGTAACCGGCAGATTTCCTGCTCAATTTTCGAGAATGAAGTCTCGAGAGCTTCAACCCTCCCAGTAGCATGACAACAAGTGCATGGTTCAGTTACCATGAATGTAACACTTGGTCTAACCTGCAGGTAGTATAATAGTTAAAATCATGTAAATGGCTGTAGCAACTGTTGCACAGTAGGTATTTGTGTGCCTAGTGACAGCTAAATACCGAGGAGATGCCATTTATGACAAGATGCTTAAACCAGATCCATGTTCATTCAGCATGAAATAGACTGAGAATGGAATGTAGTCAGGTACCCTTTTCCTGGTTATCTCCATTAGTCCATGCTTTGATAATTCGGAAACTTTCACCACAGACCTGTCTCTTGTCACTGCCTTCTTCACTTCCTCATAAACCCGTCTCTTGTTTGCTGAAATAGGGAGACATGGAGAGAGACATAAAGAACACGTTTGGTAACAATTTATACCAAAACATCATCTTACCATTGTAAAATTCTCAAAAGGCACAAGCACAGCCCCTACAAATCGAGTTTTCTTAAGACCATAAAATAAAAACCCATCTCAGGATACTGGCAAGAAATGAAAGGACATATACACAGAAACGGGTTCTGAGGATGAACCATATTTATCAAATTCCATAGAACTAGAAAGTGTTTCCCTTTAAAGCCTTAGAAAACAACATAAGAGGTCCCAAATTTCGTAAAGAAGAAAATAGCCTTACAGTCATCTGCCATATCGATGAAATCAACCACGATAATTCCACCGATATCCCGAAGCCGCAACTCCCTAGCAATCTGAAAAGATAGATCGGGAAGATGTCCTCAAGTGAAAGGAAATACAAGCAAAATGAGAAAGTATTCCTTGTGCATGCAGTTGTTCAACAGGTAGTTGGGAATTGACTATTAAGAGATTCAAAGCACCTGTCTAGCTGCTGCCAAATTCACATCAAGAATAGCCTTTTGTTGCGAGTTTCCCTGTCTGAACATGCCATGCCCACCATTCACATCCACAGAAACTAATGCCTCTGTCTGTTCAATCACTAAGGAACCTCCATTCCCAATTGGAACTCTAAGAAGAGAAGAAAAGGAAATGAGTAAGGCTGTTCACATGAGAATATCAACATTATTAGTATTGACAAGTCCAGTGCATGACTATCAAAGTAAAAATGAAAGCACCATTCCACCCACCTTTTATTAAGAATATTACTAATTTCCCCTTCAATGTCAAATTCATCAAAGAGTGGGCTTCTTTTAGCGTATAGCTCGACCCGATCACAAAGATCTGGAGCAATCTCTTGAAGATAGCTAGTAACCTGCATAGTTTAACAAAACAGCTACTAGTTACTATACATACAGAGTAACCAGCAATGCCAACCCTCAAGAGAAGTGTTCTCCAGCACATGTCCCACTTGAACTTCGAAGCAAATAGAAGTCTGGAGATAATCAGTGGACTCCAGGGACTCTGAATGATGTGCTTAAAAAAATCAATACAGCGCCAGAAGCTTCCCATTTGAGCACTAGGTACATGGTTATTATGGAATTCTCTTCCTCTTCCTCTTCGAACAGACTGAAATATAGTTTATCAAATGTATTTTTTATTGTGACGAAAACCTAAAGTGACCAGGACAAACATAATAAGAGCCCGTAATGTTATCCTGCGTAACCTCTTCATCAATTGTTATGAAAAGTACGAGATGCAGCAGAAGACATGCAAGTTCAGTTTAGCAAACAGGAGTTTCCCAGACAAACAGAGACATAAAACAGGAAGATATATATAACGTCTCACCTCGTGAAAAGTCCTCGGAGAGTCAACTACCATCTTTGTCACCTGTACGAGACATCAAATCGTAAGTAATCCAGACTAATGCCGCTAACCTTAATTGAAGCAAGATGATCTGAATCGGTAAATATTAACAAATGATAATCGAAAAAACAAGTTATGCACCTTGTCATTGAAATAGTCCTGCACAACTGAAAGAGTTTGACCCATTGCCCGATGAAGTATGACAGGCACAGCTCCTTCAATGCCTTCATCTGAAGCAAGAGCAGCTGATTTTGCATGCTCCATTACGTTTTTCCATGTTGAGAGCAGACTCTCCAAGTCTTTCTGTAGTTCCTCCAAGGAATGACCAGCAGCAACTGTCCTCACTGTCAAACCAAAGCCAGCAGGCTGCAATGTCTTTGCTATTACTTTTAAACGAGTACGCTCCATGCCACCAATTTTTTTAGACACACCAATTTTACTACAACGAGTGATCAAAACCTGCAACAGGATATACCCAAGGAGAAGCCAACTTTCATAAGTTCTATGAATTCTGGAAACAGCTAGCAGAATGATGGAAGGGGTCTTACCCAGAATCTACTTCTCAGTTTCGGATAAGCAGTGAGCATCGGGCCTTTCGTTCCCAATCCTTCTTTCACGACTTGTACAATAATTTTTGTGCCTTTCTGAACCTTACTCCAATTGTTTTCAACTGAAAAAGAAACCAAGGAATCTTTTGCATCTGGAGAAGGAGATAAATGAGCCGCATGGTCGATCTCTGATTCAAGAGGAATTGACCTGCCTGGAGGCTCACTTTGCAGATACATATTGTCATTACCATTGCCATGATGGAAACCTTCCATTTCAGCTGAATTATGCACAATCTGATTAGTGAATCCATTCACAATATCAATAACATCAGCATCATCTTCATCTTCATAAACTTCAAAGTCATCATGCAAGTGTTTTTCCAATACTTCCTGAGGTAATGAAGGGACATCATCAACAAGTTCAGCATCATCATGCATATGCTCATTGTTGTTCTCTTGGACAGACTGCCCATCTGCAGCCTCTAAAGATGTAGTCTTCCCTTTCTTATTCCTACCAGAATGAAAAGGTGGGAATATAAAGGGCTCCCTACCATGAATGATGTCCATAAGGGAGTGTCTTGCGCTCCCAATGTTCACAAAAGCACCTCCCATATGTGGAACGAGTTTTGTGATAATGCCAAGGTACACACTATCACACTGCACATTAGTTTTAACAGGTTGTAAAAGCAACTCAACTAGTTTTCCATCTTCCAATACAGCAATCCTCTGCATAGTGCAGATTGAAGAGTTAATTAATATGATGGTAGAATCAACGCACTCTGGCGAAGAACTTTTGTCTTCATCTGGTATGAACTCGTTTGGCTCTTGGCACTCTTCAATGTCAGGAAGAGTCGTCACGGTCTCGTCTTCCTTTTCATATCTGTTCCTAGTATCTACATCATCTTCAACAGTCTCTGATGGAAAATAAGTTAACACCAACCATGGTTCCTCAATTGGCTGCTCTCTGTAGGATAATTCATCACCAGGGAAGCTTCTTTTACTTGAAATGTTTGCCAAATCTTCATGGGCAAGGGGAAATTCTCCCTTCCAATTAAGCCCATTTGAAGATGGGAACGCAAGTACTGTACCATTTCCTTGAGATTCCAGCATCTGATCTTTATCTGTTAAGCCACTGGACACATTTGAGTGTTCAGAAATATTCTAAAGTAAACATATACTATTTTAAACATGTATATAAGGCTACATATATCACCTCTACGTGAAGTCAGCATTCCAGGCTCATGCGCTTGGTCTATCTCCTCTATCCATGAACCCCATACATGACCTGAAACTGAAGACCTTCCATCATCATTCCTTTTCTTCATCCAAGAATCCCTCACTATACAGTCTCTATCTTTCCCATCAAGTATGGGCAATAATAAAGTAAATGTAGGTCCCGACCGCCAGATAACATCATCTGCACACCATGATGCACCTTTGACGAAATAGTTGTACTTGAAACTGGAACCAGAGGAAATCTGCTAAAGAAATTATTCTCAATTGGTCAGACCCTCAGTATTTCCAGAAATGCAATCCAGAATTGTTGGCATGAGCAGGTTCCCTTGGCAGAAACCAAGGGTTAACAAGGTCAGATGATTACCCAGATTTCAGCTTTCCATAAATTAGAATGTTCCATTTGAAACATTTGTGTGGCCATCTCTGGTTTCCAGCAACCTAACTCAGGCAGGTCACCAGAAACATAAAGACACTCCCCATCTCCTACTTCCGCTTTGACAGTCCAGACTACCTTGCACGAACTGCCTTTGGATGCAATAGACGCCATGCCTGAATCTTTAGAACAAGCCACAATCTTAGGTTCCTCATAATCGCTCTAAAAATTCATAGGACTTCACATTTTGCAGCACAAAAATGGTTTTTTCAGAAAAGTACTGTCCAACACGAGATGAGACCACGTGGCCGTAGTCCCCAGTCTGCTTGATGGAATTTAAGATGTACAAACTTGGACATAGCTATTTACTCCTCCAATATGAAGCATGACTACCAAAAAGATAAGCAACCAACTAGGGCATTATTTAAGCTGACCATATCAGAACTAAGAAAACCTGTGCAATACACGTTTAAAAACTAGCAAACTACCTATCCTAGCATAAAGAACCGTCCAAACAACACCAACTCATTCTCTCAGGGAATAAAAAATGCTGTGAATATCTAACACTACAATTAAATCAATATCCATCCAGAAGATGCTCAGCACTCGTCCATGAGGCAATCCAAGGAGTCAGAAATTACCTCTCCGAACAGAAACCACGGGTGACCTCACAACCGTCTGATGCTGCCTCCCAGAGCGAATCGATCTCTGAATCACGTACTCACTCTCACTAGCCAAATGATAGCACATACAGCACCTGCTTCCACGCGAACTATCAGTACAAAAAACCAAGCGCACAAACACTGGAAAAACGAATTCAGGCCGCTTGCCCTGACTTACGGATAGACGGCAAACTTCTGCGGAGCCAAGATAGAGGAAGAGGAAGGGAACGGGAAGCAAGGCCGTCGAAGAGCACCAGTCATTTCCTCCGGCGAGTACGATTCTAAATACGGAGCTCCAATTACAGCCGCCGAAGGCCTTATCATCTTCTTCGGCCGGCGGTGGCGGATGGTGCGCAGACCACCATTTCAGCTGGTGGCGTTGGCGGCAGCGATTCGAACAAGGCGAGCGAAGAAGCGATTCCCCGAATTCTGCTTCGGCGGGACTCGAAGAAGAAGAAGAAGAAGAACGAACGAACGAAGTGATGATAACGCCTTGGCCTTTTATAGCGGTTATTTTATCAGGATTGACATCTCATTTTTCCCTTCCCAGCGTTGCTCCCCTCTTCTTCTTCTCCTCTCCCAGTTGGCACGTGCGAACTCGGTCACACGCTTAACCCAATTTAATTTAATTTAGTTTTCAGAAATCAAATAAAGAAAATTATTCCCGCTCCGATTCTCATCCTTAGCCTACCAAAGATCAAATTACAGCCGCAGAGTTTTTACAGGAAATTCTCCTTTTCCATCGCTGCGTGGCATATTATAATAAAACAGACAGTGTTAGTCAGATCTCCTCCATTGTCTTGGAAACACGTCTGCATAGCCTCATTATTCTCAAGTGCCCAGGACTCAGCTCCTTTATCGCAGCATCGACATTGGCCGCAAGTGATGTCAGCTGGTCCTCCAAGTCGATGTATTCGAGACCATGAGGATGGATCTCTGAAGGATAGACCCCGCTGTTTTAAAGCACGGAATAAAATCCATTATGTTCCTTCGGCATGGATTGACGACAGAAAAACGTAAATTCACGCATAGATGGCGAAGCAGTGGATTTTCACATCCAAGACATGCTGAAGCATAGAGCACGAGCACGAGCACGAAGGCGCAAGCCAAGCATATGTATAAGATGACTAATACACTTTGCAGGGCCAAGCTGGTTAGGCAACTTCCAGTTCATGATGACATATATAAACAGGAGCATGACAAAGCAGAACCACGAACGGGAAAATTTACCGAATCAAACATGTCAGGTCCAAAGTCAATTTGAGCTTCCGATCCTTGTTGAAACTGATGAAAGCCAGTAGTAGAAGAAGTTGCCCGTCTAAGAAATAAACCAGATCAGTGTCAGGGCGGCTAAACATGCTACTATTAACAGCACAATGGGCATTTTCAGGAACAGATAGGGAAGAGAACTGTTAACACGTTTTACTCAACATCACAATCAATTGGAAGAGTAAAAATAGGACAGTAAAATTAAAGATTTCGAATGTTTTTTATTACCAGCGGAAGCATGAAAAGTTGCGTCCACTAAGTTGTTAATTTGAAGGCGAGCAAGCTGAAGTTCCTCAATGACATCTAACAAATTGCGAAGAAGCATATTGGTAATCTGCAAAGTCAGAGCATAGATTTTAAGGTTGGTAGATGCAAGCTGTTCATAAGAGAGCTGCTGTTCTTGCCATCAGAATTTATAATGAGACGTATTCTCTCTCATGCTTATTTTCACCCCAACTAACTCGAACAAGGGGACACTGAAAAAGCTAGAGAGAATGGTGAGCAACAACTTGATGACTTACTTGTGTTCCTGGTGCCAAACTTCGTGACCTTGCATATTTCTCCCTCGTCTGAGTTGGAAATAAAAAGGCAAATGCAGTGGAAGCATCCATGTTGGGAAAATCCTGAGAGAAAAAAAATGCTTAATTAATACAGATCAATTAGTAAACAATACAACTAGAAATATAGCATACCAGCATCCAAAGATTCATATGACACCCAAGTTAGTAGCATAAAATGCTCGATTGCTGTTTTTTATAGTAATAAAAATTCTTACCTTCTCAATCTTCAAGGAATCTAATTTATTTGATATTGTCAAAGATGGAACAGGATTAGCCTTCACCACAATCCTTTCCAGAAAACAGAAGTCAGACCGGGGCAAACATTTGGAGTATATGCCATATTAAGAAAAATACACAGTCATTGCAGAAACTTAAAGAAACAACCTTTGATCAATCAACCCAAGATAATCGAGGGTGACAGTTTGTGACCCAAAGTCAGTATCTAGAGCGCAAACTTTCCATGCCTGGTAAAGTAGTAGAGAGAGCAAGTGCATAAGAATGTTTCTCAGATAAAGCTTGCTTGGGATAGGGACCGATGAAAATAGGAACAAGAGAACCTTAAAATCCTGGCAGACAAATCTGCAGGTCATTCTTTTCCTCAGACTATCATTGGCCAGTTCTTTTACTTTGGTGCAGTCTACTACTCCCTTTATCCCGCAATTCATGGATATTGACCTGGACAAGCTTTTAATTTTCTCGTCCATCGCATCATTTTCCTGCCTAAGGGATTTGATTGTACCAAGGGCAATCTAGTACAGCAGAAAAAAGCACAAATTATAAAAAGAGAATCATCACATAGTAAAGGGAAATTTATAAGTAAAGGGATCGATCTTGATATGGGTGGAGGCTACTACTTATTATAAGACAAAGGTAAATGACATCAATTTACTGGGAAATGATTTCTATCATAATAAACGCTCAATGGCCAAAGCAAAATTACTTCAACACAACAGATAACTCTACATGTTTAGCCTTCGGCTGAATGAACAAAACCAGGTTTAGTTTTGAGTTCGTATGCAGTTGGAGTTGACTTAATATAAATGGATCTGATCTCACCCCTTCAACAGTGGATAATAGCATACCGACAATTTTTACATTAGCTGCACCCTTCTAATTTATTGTCAACTTTTCAAAAGCACAAAGCGAAGAAAAGCCTTAAAACTTTGAATTGCACCATTCAGGTTAAATAACATAAATGCAGGAAGTAATCAATAATCTATTCAGTCAATATCATTTACCTTTTGAACCATTGCGGAATCTTGTCCCTGATTATCATTCCTGGGATGTGGACCAGTTTTGCTAGGAGATGTCAAAGAATTTTGGTATGCAGCTGACAATTTATGAGACTCTTGAAGTACAGTTTTCAAATTTTCTTCAGCCTTCTGCTGGGAAGACATTAGCAGGACAAAGACCATTCAGATCAACTGTAATTGTGCCGAAACAAATAATAAATCTAGGAAACTTGTTGAGTGCTTCAAAAGCAATTATACGTGCCTTCAACCTGTCATGCTTCATACGATCTAAGAGCAGCCTCGCCTTTTCATATGCAATTTTATTGAACAACAATTTCAAATCGCTTGACCTGCAATGATAAAATGATATATTTTATTGGACAATATTTATTTTGAGATCAATTGAAAGAATTGAGACAATAATCTGGCCATCACCTTTTCTCAGAGTTTTTCCTCAAATACGAAAGCTTTGGCTGCAAACAAAGAATGGACTGGTGATTAAAAGAAAGGACAAAAGATGGCTCCTTTTTTTGGTACAATAGGGAATTGCTGGTTTAGTCTAATTAGCTCCTGCTGTGGGAAATGCCAATATGTTATGCATTCATCCATCAGGGAAAAGAAAGGTGATGAGGAGTTCCTCAATGGCAGATGCCATCTATACTACTATACTAACAACTCTGGGGAAGCAACACAATATGAATCATTGTTAAGGTATATAGAATTAAGATAGTGCCTAACTCTAACCCTTAATCTAATGCATAAAAGCAACAATTCATACTAATCATTTCAGATTAGAGAATAAAATCTGGAATGGTAAAGTCTATCATAACCGCGGCGTACCTGAGACTGGATTTCAGATTGTAGCAGTTCATACTTTCTCGCAGTCTGGATACAAGCCAACATATCATCCAGCATATGAACCTTAAAATAGTGTGAAAGAGGATGAAAACAATAGCTAGGAAAATCTCTGTTGTATATTTAAATTTAACTATAAATAGAAAACTGCACACATACCCCACCAAGGTCAAGCTTATCAACAAGGGGAAAGAACTTGTTTGCTGCATATTCCAAAAACTTGGCAAGGGCCTAAAAGATAGTCCTCCCAGTCAGAAATCAGTAACATTAAGCATGAGTTGACTTCAGTATGTGCTGGCATAAAAAGAGATTATCAATCCACATACATCTTTCCAGTGCCTACTTTGTCTTCCATCTCCAATAATCTCTTTGCCAAAAACCAAATCATTAGGAAGTTCAGAAGATATAGCAGTTTTTACTGGTATAATCTGAAGCCTGGGAACTTTACTCAAGGGAGAGTCATTCTCTAAATTTCTTTCAGCTCTCCGTTTCTCCTGTGGTGACTTTGCCATAATCTGCATCTGTGTGTGATGGGTTTCCTTAGAAGGAGATTGAGCTGATCCAGTCACTGCAGGACTTCGTATTAGCTCTCTTATTTTCTTGGAAGGACTTTGAGTAGATTCTACGGCTGAGTCTTTAACTGCTGGGTTCATTGGTGTGTTCATTCCACTTCTATCATCACCAAGAAGATGCCGTTTAAGAGGAGAAACTGCAGGTTTTCCATGCAGATCCAAACTGCCCGGTGCCTTGTTTTTATTGGAAAAACTCAGAGGAGTAGATAATTTCAGTGTCATAGCTGACGCCTCAAATTTACGAGCAGAAGTAGGAGAGGAATCAAGACTTTTTAATCTGGAAATGTGCTTCCAGATGCTGGACAGACTTGCACTATGCCTACCAGTTTCTTCTTCAAACAGAGAGTCAGACGATTTGGATAATGGTGATGCAATTGAAGGTTTGGTTGGTGTACTGACATTTGCAAATAACTGCCTTCTCTTAGCAGCTAATGACGAAATAGATCCCTTCATTTGAGATCTGTCGTAATCCTGCTCATTGGCAAGCTCTTGACTGACATTCAATAGAGAATTCAGCCTTAGAGACCCCTCAGGTGATCGTACAAATCCAAGTTCAACCTGCAAAAGAAATTATTAAGGAACTTAGCACTGTCACATTGGAAATGATAAACTTTGTAGCCCAGTCTTTGGAAAATGCTTAGTTGTTCTTGCTGCAGTCATCTTAAACATCAGATGACAAGACTAATTCATTGTGAAGGTCCTAAAATATATTGTAATGTAACAGAAGCAAAAAACTGTTCCAGGAATGCTGGCCATAGTTGTCACGAATCCTAGGAACAACAACCTTTTAGCTGCCAAATGATTCCATGATATATATTGTTAGCAATCAAGCACTTAACATAATAAAAGAATCATATCACTACAGTGCATTACCATGTAACAGACAATTCTATGGGCCACCACAGTGATAAAACTGCTAAAAGCAACAAAGCACCAGTACATTGTCCTTTTCATGTAACTGACAATATTGAAAGTAACAGATTCTTACATTCAGTGGCTGAGTAGGTGTCTGGATATCATAAACTTTGGATGTATCGGCATAGGCAACACCATCTTCCTCGATATTGGCTGGCCTTACAAGGGGTACTTTCTCATTAGGACCTCTTGCAGTGACTAATTCTATATGAACTGGTGTAATTGTGCCACTGACTTCATGAGTGGCAATGATGCTTGTCTCTTTATTTTGAGAATTTTCAACATGCTTTATGGCGCTTGCCTCATTGCCAAACGTTGAAATCTTGTTCACAATCAATGATTTTCCATTTTCTGGGTTCAGTCCTGGTCCCAGTACATGGTTACTGACAAGAAGTGCTTCCAAGGAAGGAGAGAGTCTAGCATACTCGTACTTTCTTGTGTTTTCTCCAAAAAGGCTCATAGCATTGGAATCTTTCCCAGTACTTCTGGAGTCGAGGATAGGTGAGGCAGATTGCGGAGACTTCATCTTAACGCTCATAAGTGACATTGAGCTTTTGGAATTTGCTCCAAGTGGTGGTGTTCTTTCCTCTAGTGATGGATACACGTCTGGTGTCATGAGATCCCCTCCCATATCATTTTTCTGGAGAAGTCTCTGAAAATGTAGTGAAAATGAGGTAGAATCCATAGTTATCTCACGGCTTACATCATTAGAATCCGGAGATTCTGATAACATTCCCTGACGGATTAAGTTTGCATCCACAGGTCCAAACGCATTATCTTCTGCAAACATGTAACAAAAATAATAGCAGTCGATGACATTTGTCACTTGCGAAAAAAAAAATCAACATTGTTCGCAACCACGGACAGGACACACATAATGCTAAAGGGAACTTCGCCATCAATTACTTTGGATTACTTTTGAGAATTTCTCACACATCAAGGTTATAATAACACCAGAACCATCTCCCCAAAATGTTCATAATCACTATGCCTGGCACTTCTCCGTTACTACCCACAGTTCCCGAAACCAATAAGTAATCTCGCCAATCCTATGTAAGACGCAGAAGTCGAAAACATATGCAGAAAAGCACATCCCGATGCTGAAAGGGAAATGAAATCACGATCTCTAACAAACATCAGCTCACTCTTTTCTTCTACAGATCAAAATAATACTCAAGGCTTCCGACATTATCACCCACTCACCATCAATTGAAGAAGCGAAGGACCCGACCGTACAACTCCCTGGTGACGGAAAGTCAACCCGCCGGAAAAGAACTCCCGGCAAACCATCCGTATCCTCGTCTTCCTCCTGGCGGCCGTCCCTAGGGGTAACTTCCTGGGAATCCTGGGAGTACCTAAACAGCCCAATTCCCCCCTCCTCCTCGCCCACCTTGTCCGACGACTTATCTTGGTCGTGGGGAGGGGTGGCATCGTAGTCATCGTCCCTCCGGAAGACGTGGACGGAGGTTATCTCGTCCGCGAAGCTCACTCTCCTGTTGTTCTGCCTCCGCCTACTCGCCGCCGCCGCCGCCGCCACCACGGTTTCGTCCTCCGTCTCCGTGTTCGTTGGATCCTCGAGGGGGTCGTACTTGCCGCCGCCGGTCGACGACATCGTTTCGGAGCACCGGAAGAAGGAATCGGGACTGTGAGGTGGATTCCGGGGAGAAGAAATATCTGCGCGGGAAAGAAATTTCGTGGAGTTTCAAAAAAAGGGATTAAATTTACGACAAAAATTAATCTATATTTTAACTATGTGATTGTAAAACCTCATTATTATATATTAAGAAATAGGCCCGGTTATACCGTCGTAAATATATATGGGTCCCTTCACGTAACCCCTAAATTAGAAGAAAGTGTTGAGAAATAGTCACACATCGAATACTTATATAAACTCAATTAATACTTATATAAGTCTAAACGGACTAATTCTTACCCGTCAATTAATTATACAGTAAAAGCTCCTTTTTAACTTTTATATTGAAATTGAATTTAGATTAATCCGTATTTGGTTCGGTTGAACCCAAATCGCAACACAAAATATGGTTCTCTAATTTTCCCATACTTAATTTTTTAAGAGAAAATTTAAAATAAAATAACGGGAGATTGTTTCATTTATATATAGTCTTCTGAGAGACTCCTAAAATGGAATTGGGCCCATAACATTGGGAGCGCTCCCTAATTTGGGCCATGCTTTTAGTCAAAGCCCAAATAAATTGCCAACAAGGGAAGCCGCCGGTAGCTCCTTCGCAAGCTTGATCATCAGTGGCTAATCGCAGTCTGGACGATCTCCCTTCCGCGCGGGATGTATTTTCATATCCATAGTTACCACCAAACAGTTATCGAGAATGGCATCGCGAGGTGTTCGCGGGGATAATTTGTCCTAGAGGAGGATATCCAGGAAAGTTAAGCGTGTTTGATTAAAAGTACTGAGCCCATTTTAGGATTCGGGAACAGTGCAAAAGACGACATCTACGGAGAGGATCTGTTCCAGTGAGCAGTATATCTGTTTCGAGACAATGAACTGCGGCGTCGTTACTAATGGAAGTAAATGTGCACAAACCATGATGCCGGGTTTTGGTTTCGAAATGTTGACATGATACGTCTGGGGAGAGGGAAGGGGGAGTGTCAGCCATTGGTTTGCCCGGCCGCAGGGTTCCACTTGAAGTCGCGCTTCTCAATCCGCATTCTGCAGTCCACTAGCTTAATATTCGAACCTTGACGGAACGCGCATTTGGCGAACCTTCTGGTGTTGGTCGCCCACAGGCACCTCACGCATTCGTCCTTGGAGAGGTGGATCTCACAGGGAGCGTTCCCATAACATTTGGTATTCCCTAACGGCTCCTCGGTCTAGAGTTGTAGTTAATGTTGGCAGTTTCTTTGATAATCTCCTCCGAAATAATTCCATCGCAAGATTGAAAGTCACTCTTGGGATCATCCTCTGCCCCGCATGCCGTATAGGTGGGATTTGTGTTTATTTCAACCCGTAAATCTGACGGGTCAACATCTTCTCGACTCGGCTAATCAGCCATTCGATTTCAATAATTTAAAGTGAAATGAACGTGTTCAAACATATCTCTTGACACATGTGCCCAAATAGGTAAGACTTTACGCAGACATCATGAGACCCAATATTAATGGTAGTCCGTATGAGCACTACTCAGAGCAAGGTGGAGCATTTTCCAAGTACGTTAAAACTCCATACAACTCGAAATTCGAATAGCCTCTCACGACTTGAGAACTTGTAACGTCTCAAGAAGATTCACATCAAAGTACGTCTTATTACGTCAGTAGAACAAGACACGTGACAAACCCAGAGAGGCCGGCTATAGCACGACGTGTATGGCTCCTACAAAATAGGAGTCCGTGCACACGATCTAGAAAGATTATACTAACTGAATAATCGCAACTGTAAGATTCTGGAAGATATAAAAAGGATAAAAATTCAAAAAATGACACAGAACGCAACTCAAACACATAACTTAGATTTTATTCTTTTTTTCCCAACATCCTAAAAGCATCCTGAAAGTGTCTTGAACCCAACGTCCCGAAACCACCATCACCTTTACTACATCCGACCGCCTATCCATAGATTCCACTAAAGGGATCTGTCGTAGCCGCTGTTCGACCGCCGCCGATCATCGTGAAGCACCTCGCAGCCGTCATTAAGTCCTTTTTATTTTTTTTTCCATTCACATCATGTCTGTAAGTGTTGACCTGTAATTCAGTACTGTTTGATTCAATTACAGTATTGTATTACTTTTCAGCTTGCATTCATTTACTTTATGGTGACCACACAAATCACTGTAAAATTCGACACGTGTTGTGGATAACACAATTCCGCGCAACATCGACGTACTCCCGATTTGCTCCCTGTTGTGTTTTTTCCTCTGCCAATTCATTCTTCGCGGTCTTTTTAAGGTAAAAAAATCTACAGCCATTCTCTTTGCCATTATCGTTGCTTAGGCAGGTCATCTGTGATGCTGGATAACAACGAGTTTCGTCGATACGAGTGTCTTTAAGGCATGGTTTTCTCCATAACATTTAATTATTCAGAACATCGCGACACATGAAATGTATAAGCTCCGGCAAGAGGATGAATGATTTGCCACACATGACAATACTAAAGTTCACTAACATCCTTCGAAACAAGAGTTTCCATCTCGGAAATAGCCAGGACGTGACGCCGACAACTTGTTCTATTACATTTTTATACGCAGTGAACATCACAGACATCTTCAAAATTTTATCGTGAACGAGCAAGTTGCAGAGCTGCTTCTTGTTTGTGACGATTTTCACCTCTGTGTATTAACTAAAATATAATTTCTCTTTGGCTTTAATGCGCCAATTCTCATGAAGACTGATTTTGGTGAGTTATAGAGCTATCCCTCGAGAGATTGCCGCCTTACCTCGGGCACCCATGATCGCATCGAATCTGTCATCAAACTCGTAATCTTCCAAACGCATGTAACAGTCCGTCAGCTTTACCCGAGACCCCTTGCTGAACTTGCAGTCCCTGATTCTGTAGTTATTGGCCATGTAGAGGCAAATGTTGCAATCTCCATACGACATCCCTTTCCTGCACATCGCTCGCCCATAGCATAGCGTCAGGCCCAGGTCTATCTTGTCTCAGTGATCATAATTGTCCGGGCCAGTGTGCTCGATCAAGTCGTGCGACACCGTTTCCACGATAAACTGGTAATCGCTCGTCGGGGAATCTACGGCGCCGCAAGAAAAGTACTCGTAATGGGCGTTAATACCGGCTTCCACAATCTGCACACCAGCTTGGAATACAGCACCCATGATGGCCATCATCCTCCACCCCGGATACATGGCTGTAACACTCCGAAGTTCCGAAATGGCGCCTCGTCAGCGCACAAGGGATATAAGCCAGACGCAAAGTTCAAGTTAAATCCCACATTTAGGTTGGGCGGTTGGAGAGGTCAATGAATTTTTATTTTAATCAAATTTCGGCATAGCATAAATCTAAACCGATGTGTTGTGATCTTAGAATTTTTGTTTTTGCTGTTCGATTATGTTCGTTCTTTTTAAGTAATATAAACAAGTCAAAATATCAATTTATAGCATCAAGTTTGAGCCAACTTTCTGTTTTTTCATTAACTTAGTTTGTTATATAATTTTGTCACAAACTTTTATTTTTATTTTGATTTTGACCGATCTTGAATTTTATCGTAAGCCAAACAGACCTTAATAGACAATTTTCATTTAAGGAAAAAAAATTTAAAAAATGGGAAATAATATTTAAACCTTTCATTTGCTTTTTTTATTATAAAATTTTGAGGACAAATCAAGTGAATTGGAAGCCGAAGTTAACGATAATTGTTGATGTTGTCAAAAAATATGAAAAATCGATGAAGGTCTGATGATGTTCTATTAGGGGGCGACTACTACGGATAAAGTTGATTATGAGACGAATGAATGAGAGGTCGAAACTCCACTATTATAGGACACGGGTCAGACTATATTAAGGCCTTGTTTGGCTTTCGCTAGAAGAAATTCATGATTGGCCAAAATCAAAATAAAAACAAAAGTCAGTGATAAAATTATATAACAAACTAAGTTAATGACAAAACAAAAAGTTAACTCAAAGTTGAGGCCATAAACGTATATTTTGCCTATAAACAACAAATTTTAGATGAATATGCGGGCCTGATGTGCTTTCCGGAAAGCCCACAATCTGGCCCAACCGTTGTCTTAATTAAGTAACGTTTATTGACGCGTTAATTCCACCTCGAATAACAAAGCCTGAACCAAAAGCTTTAAAATGGTTGGAAATCCCAAAATTTGGACCATGATTTCTAACAGCTTCTGTCTAATGATCGAATTACACGAACAAACCCGAACGATTTATTTATTTAATTTTTTTCATTACATGTAAACATCAACATAGTTACGAAGGCGACGACCAAGTAGTTACTACTTGGAGCACACTGTCGGAAAGTTTCACATTCAAGAAGCATTCTTTGCTCTTATGATGCATTGGTATGCCAGGGAAACAGTGAAATAAACAACGAAGAGATTACGTTCGGAAACCATTTCAAACCATTTTTCGGATCGGGAAACTTCGAGGAACAAGTCGATGTATATATGACCTCAGAATATACTCTCCGCGGAGTCCCACCTGAAATCAAGATCGCTAATTCGCATGTAACAGTCAGTCAGTGAAATAATCGAGTCCATGACGAAGTGGCATAGCTGGAGCCTGAGGCTGTTCGTGGCATGAAGGCACCTTATGCAATCCTCCGGCGTGATACCGCGCACGCAGATCCCGTGGCCATAACTAGTCAGTTCGTTCACGGTTTTGTGGTTGTACAAGTTGTAGTTTTGCTCGTGAGTGTTCTCGATCAGGTCCTTGGCAACCCAATCGGCCAACGACTGGTAGTCGCTCGCGGGGTTATCTTCTTCCCCGCACCGGTGGTACTTCTCTTCAGGAGGAGGCCGGGATCCATTCACGGCCGCCACAAGCAGGGCCAAGCTCGCCATCATGATCATCCTCCTCACGGCCAAAGACATGATCACTGCCCCTGGTCCAACGTTAACCTTGTGATGCGCAGCACCACTACTGGTGAAGCGACCGCATATAATGCCGTGTGGTTTCCGGCTCTCGCGGAACGTGTTCCTTAGAAAAGGTTGAATTACCATCAGACGAAGCTTCATCGGGGTCGCCACCGTGCCCTGGAGAAAGCTAAGTTCGAGAAACACTAATGTCGTTTTATGAATTATTAAATGGACGGTTGCTTTGCTGGACAGGGCGGGGCTTGTAGCATAATTTTGAAATCCTAACCCAATTGAATCCGGTTGTATCAGCCTTCACCCAATGTGTTTCTTCGCTCGTCTCGCCCAGTCGCCATCTATTCTAGTTTTTCGCTCCATCCTTTCGCCCATCAGTCTTTCGCTCGGTGTGTTTTCCCGGTAGCTTCTCTCGAAGACTTCACTCATTTCCGGCGTCATTCAGCCTCTATTCCAGTCATATCCACGAGCATTTTAACAGGCTCATGACACATAATTATTGTTGCTAATCAAGAGCAGAGGGATCGTGTTCTTTCTCACATTAAACCTTTACAAGATTAGATCAATGGTGGCCGCGCATACTTTCTTCCCTATGCCGAATCTACTGTGAGAGTTTTAGAATGTCCAATTTTGTAATGGAAAGTGCCAGCCGCAGTTGCAGAATTTCATGTCCTCTGGCAAAATCGTTGCCCTCTTGCATTACCTTTTATCGAACTCATCGAGGCCCAGCGGTTGCCCCACTCGTCCAACTATTTGCATCCATTCGGCTAGTCAATTGACCACATCATTGGGATAGACGACGCAGCCTCGACCATTCCGACCAGTAAGAATAGTAGTCCTTGATGCCGAACCACGTATGCTTTAAGAATGGACGGTATTATTTAAGGATGCAACAATCTTTGCTTCAAGTTTTTATCTTCGAACAGAGTTTTGGGAGGTTAAGTAACCTTTTCAATGTCTCGGCCAAGAACATTGATCGTCATTGCCTCCGCTGTCTTCATGATCAGTAAGACTATTCGAGGAGTGCCCGATGTCACGGTCGGTCAGTGCTTATGTGGGTGGAAGGATGTTCCAGGCAGCGATGACCAATACCTGAAGGATCGCGTCCTAAATGATCTAGTCCACCACACAGCAGGGGAAGGTTTCAACCATTACACCAGGGTCATGCTGGGTTACGCGAACTTTTTTGGGCATGCGTTCTGCCATCCGGCACTCTCGTCCATGGATTGCGTTACTTGTCTGGAAGTCGCGGATATAAAAATGCTGAGGTGCTGCAAATTCAGAATGGGCTCCCGGATCAAGTTGACGTCTTGTTCCTTACGGGTTGAGCCCCTCTTCTTCATCGACGATCCGTTTGAAGGTGAAATCACGCCGCCCTGAGGCAATTACTTGTTCGATATGCTTATCACATGATTCGCATGTAATGCTCCGAGGTCTCTATGTATCTGTCGACGTTTGTCACATGTATCCGCGGCGGCTTGTTTAGCGCAGAAAAGTGGAAAGCCGTCGGAACTACAATCAATTATCAACAATCTGTGAACTACTTACTATAAGCACATCGCAGACGATTTGTGTGCTTGTTCACTTCTTTGTGTTATATTATTATATTCGACTTACAAAAAAAAATTATAATTTAAATTATTATAAATAAAGTATTTTTTATTTACTTTATTTCATCAATTTTTAATAAAATACATTTTCCATCTCTTCGAATTATGTCTGAGAAATCGAAAAGCTAGAGGAGAAAGGGCCAACTGGAGCTCATTCGGAACGAGCTGTCTCGAGAGAGCGAGGAGTCGTCCTCTTTCGTCGCAACGTCCGTCGGAACATCGCCCGTCGAACACGGTACTTCCTTAACAATGACCCTGCCGAAAGTCTCAGCTTCTTATCCGTCTCATTTGTTTCTTCCTGGGAACTCACAGGAACCACCTAACAGCTGATCCTTCCATGGGAATGTCTCAGAAACTCATGGAAAGGCGAGAGACGGTCGGCCGCGGCTAGGTTTGAAAATGAGTCGAGCCGAGACCATACTCTTTTAGGCTCGAGCTCGGTTCGATAACACTGATACAAAGCTCGAATTTGAGCTCGGCTCAGTTTAATTATAGGAAGCTTGAGTTCGGCTCATAAAGCTTAAATACAAACCGAGTTTAAATTCGGCTCGATAACTCGAGCTCGATTCGAAAGCATACGTCACCGGAACTCGGCTCGAAAATATATTTACTAATATTAATATTTATTATATAATATTAAACGGCTCGCGAACAACCAAAGTATTAAAGCTCGAGCTCGGTCAAAATCGAGTTCGAACCGAGCTTTGACTGAGCCGATCGACGAGCAGACTCGCGAGTTGCTCGGTTCCCCTTCACCCCTAACCATGGCCTTTTCAAACTCCTTCCCAGCATTTCGATACGCACATCGCGAAGGCCCATGATAGTAATTTCAAACGAAAGCACAATTACCCAACACCCTCTCCAGGTCACAAAATCGAACGAAAAGCAAAAATAAACATTCAATCATATATCTTTTAAATATTTTAGTGTTAATATAATCTGGTTTTGATGATGACAAATGTTATGTATTGCTAATGTGCTATTTAAGTATACAGAAGAACAGGTCTCCGGGTGTATAAGTTGATCTCTGTTATCTGTGCAATACGTAAAAGAGTTATGTGGAGAACTTCAATGGGGAAACGATCTAGCCATCAGAAATGGTGTTCTGAGGACGATCTACTATCGAGTCCACTATCTCTGTTATAGAGATGAGCCTCTGTGTCACAGTTGCTATAACTCTCCTTGTTGGAGTACTTACTAAGGTTTACAGAATGGTATTTCTATGAGTGACGATTTTCTTATTGGAGATTGTTTAATATGCGTGAGATATTTATCTCATACGTCCTTATTGGCATCACGTCCAAGTTCATCATTGAACCTTGAGTTGTTTTGGAAAGATTTATTTCCTTAACTAACGTGATCCTATAATTATGGAATTTGGCAATGACCAAGTTAAGATCTCCCTATATGGTGAGAATATTTTACAATGAGAATGTTTTCATAATATGGAAAAAAATCAATCCCAATGCCAAATTCGTATAAGGAAAAGTGCTATTCTGCTGTCGCAGAAAACAGCTTCTGAACAGAAGACATTATCTCTTATTGGGTGATTAATCTGGTTTATTATTATATGATATTACTAAGGATAATGTTTTGTGTTCTTGGAAGTCTTCCCACATGATCGTATCATGGAGAAAATGGCAAGTGGATCAACTAGCCGGTGGTGATTGATTGAGGAACTCCTTTCTACGGACAAGCTTAAATGCAAGAGTGAAGCTACAGTTTCAACTTGTCGTTCTACCAAAAAGCTTACCAGAAATCTTTGAGCCTTCACCATTGAAAAAGCTGAGAGCGTCCGTCGTGCATTTTCCGAGCCGATCACCTCTAAGAGAGAGCGTCTTCTGTAGCTGTAGACTGTTGGTGCTGTAGTTACCAATTCTGTTTTGTGCAGGTCGTTAGTCACACAGGTTGTGTGCAAGGGTAGGTGGTAGCCGTTAAGCCACGTTGGCAAGTGGTAGCCGTTAAGCCACGAGGGCAGGTGGTAGCCGTCAAGCCACCGGCTCAGTGAGGAGCCGGAGTCAGACACATTGCGTGCGGTTGAGTTAGTCACGTGCGTACGTACAACTTGTTAGTCACATTTTTGACAGAAGTGTGCATCTGTAAAGTCCCTTGTTCTAAACATAGTGAATACGCCCTAATTGGGTGAGCGCTGAGAGAGTGGACGTATGCATTGTTTGCGGAACCACTATAAATCTTTGTGTCACACACATAAGATAACCACTCTCAGAACTGGGAATCTATCCAGCAAATCCAGTCTCTGAAATCTGACAGAACCCGTTGTTAGTACATTCCTATACAAACATTTAGTAAAGTTAGTGTACATGGCCGACATTAGAGTCCGTCTTTTTTTAAATATTTCATCACTTCAGTGGACCAACAAGAAAGAAAAAGAGATTGAGGGTCAAAATATTCGGATTCCTCTCGAATCACATCCCCACTTCCCCACTTCATTCTACTCCCTTTTCCCCATCTCCCCGTTTACTTTCATTTTTTGTTTTAAATCTTGGGGATCTCGATGATGTCCCGATCCTCGGGATTAATTATCTTTACGATCTTAAGTTTATCCCAAAAAAAAAAGAAAAGTTAAAAACCTTTGAATCTGGTCTCATGCAAACGTTGTAATAACTCGAATGCCTTTGGGAGAGGAGGATGCAGTTCCCTTGTCAGAAGTAAGTTTAGTTCCTGATGAGTTCAAGGGACCTCTTTGGGCTTACGAAACGCCTTCTGTTTTCCTCAAATCACATCCTTAGGGATTGTATTTATACGATTACAAAATGGAGTTTGAGTTGACCCTGGAAATACTATTTATAAAGACACACCAAACACATCCCCACCCGATTCCTCCTTTTCCATTTACTACCACTATTCAAAGAAGCCAACGGGGGAGTTAACACAGAGGAGGTGATGCCTCTTCCACTCTTCCTACTCGTCATCCTCTCCGCGTCGTCGATAGTCGCGGCACCAGCCTCTGCTGCCGAGAACGTAAGTGTTCCGGAGAGATTTTTTACGGTATCTAATGATCACTCCGGATTACACTTTACGGACTTATATGGACTTATGTTTGTTTGTTGCAGTCCTACGTGGTTTACTTTGGAGCACATACGCCTAGCCATGAGGGGTTGTCCCAGCACGAGCTCGACAGAGTCACCGAGTCTCACTATGACTTCCTCGGATCTTTCCTCGGAAGGTGAAGCCTGGGGATTCTCGCGTGCGTCCATTGTTGTGGAAGTTTCCTGGACAGGAGTGGAAAACCGGCTGAATTCCCTTCTTTTTGTTTTGTTTTGTAGTCGGGAGGATGCCAGGGATGCAATCTTCTACTCCTACACGAGCCACATCAACGGCTTCTCCGCGACTATAGACGACGAAGTCGCGGACCGAATCTCCGGTCGGTAAACCAAACTCCTTCCCCGTCGATTCGGGAAAGCGTCCTCATTTCATTCCTTCCTCATTCAGGGCACCCGGACGTCGTGTCCGTCTTCTTGGACAAGGGGAAGAAGCTTCACACGACCCGGTCGTGGGAGTTCCTCGGGCTGGAGAACAAAGGCGCGGTGAGTTCGGAATCGGCGTGGGAGAAGGCCAGGTACGGCGAAGACACCATCATCGGGAACCTCGACACCGGTTAGATTCAACTACTGCCTTTAGCAACCCGCAAGCGCGGCTATTGATTATTCTAAACTGGTCGAGTTGAATGGATCCGAGACAGCTTAGATGAAATAGTTGACTTGACAATTTCCTCCTAGGAAGCACTAAAATATCTCTACTCATTCCTCGAACAAGTAAAAGCGCAAGTAATTGGAAATACTTTAATCTCTGAAGCCACGAAAATTACCTCGACTACCCCTGCGGGCCCCCCACTTAGTACAGGTGCACCGCAAGGGTGTTTTAGTAATTTAATTCGACGAGTAAGCCTTACGCTGCTTCAAAGAGATTATTTGAGGGTTTTATTCGTGTTAGATAACAGATGATTAGTTATCTTATTGTTTAATTAGGCTAATCCACATTTTATGGATCTGGTGAGCATTTAGTGAGTGTTATAGAGCTCGATGTCTGTTCTTGTTCGCTGGTTTAGTATAACTATAATGGGAATAACTATAATGACGCGGCCGCGAGAACTTCGAACGTGGTAAGAAAGGCGGAAAGACAATCGTCTTCCTTAATGAGCAACGCGACGGAACTCAAGAGTGCTCGACTTTCGCTTTCAGCTTTTTTTTATTTTCCATTTCTCGCTATCTTGGTGTTGGTGTGATAAGAACATATGTGCACGCCGCTAAAGAACAAGGTGATGTAGGTGTGTGGCCGGAATCGAAGAGCTTTAGTGACCAAGGATTGGGACCGATTCCTTCAAAGTGGAAAGGGATCTGCCAGAACGGGAGTGATCCTACCTTCCACTGCAACAGGTACGTTGTCCATTTCAACTGAAGATGAGGATTCTATACGTTTTTTGAACATCGCCCCTGTGGACCCGAGTTCGGCCGGCTGGAGAATCCCACGTCCGCAGGGATCCCGATGCTAGCTTGACCTCTTGTCGCGTTGGGTGGATTTCGTTATCCGGTAGGATTCCTCCGTTGAGAGCTGCTGTAAGAAAACGACCTGCATATATTCATATGGAATATTGCTTTTGGAACAACTTTATTCCAAAATGTTCAAAAATCTTTTTATCTTTGGGGACTTTTAAACTTTTCGATGTTTAAAGTTATTTTACTGTAAGTCGAAATTTTACAGTGAGAGATGAATGAAGGTAACAGCATTTGCTAGTCGATATCATTTCGCAGGAAGTTGATCGGCGCGAGGTACTTCAACAAGGGCTACGCGGCCGCTGCTGGCTCCTTGAATGCTTCCTTCAATTCGCCACGGGACAAGGAAGGCCACGGATCGCACACCCTATCGACCGCGGGTGGCAACTTCGTTGATCACGCGAGCGTCTTTGGTTATGGGGAGGGTGTAGCCAAGGGTGGGTCCCCGAGAGCACGGGTCGCCGCCTACAAGGTCTGCTGGCCTCCAACGGGGAACAATGAGTGCTTTGATTCAGACATCCTGGCGGGATTCGATGCGGCAATACATGATGGGGTGGACGTCCTGTCTGTGTCACTTGGGGGTGACCCGTCTCCATACTTCAATGACAGCATCGCCATTGGATCTTTCCATGCGATTAATCGTGGCATCGTGGTGATCTGCTCGGCGGGGAACTCGGGCCCAACTGACGGTACCGTTTCCAATGTCTCGCCATGGCTGATTACCGTTGCCGCGAGCACGATGGATCGAGAATTCTCGGACTATGTCATCACAGGGGATGGCAGAAAATTTAAGGTGAACGGACTGGTCTCTTCTTCTTATGCCAGCTAACGGTCGCTTGACGACATAGCATTCGAGTTCTAACAAATTCATGTACAGGGCGCTAGCTTGGCACCAAACTCGTTACAGAAGGGCAAGTTTTACGAGATGATTAGCGCCGGAGTTGCCGGTTTGCCAAACATCTCTAGCGATCAAGCGTAGGTTCTTCAGTGTCTCTAAACAGCTCTAGTTCAGCTTTGTCCTCACCTCATTTCTTTATGGTAAAGGATGCATTGATTGGTCGTAGGCTTCTGTGTAAGAATCAAACGCTCGATCCAACAAAGGTGAAAGGGAAGATCGTGGTTTGCCTACGGGGCGATAACGCGAGGGTCGACAAGGGAGCACAGTGCTTGTTATCCGGAGCAGTCGGAATGGTTCTCGCGAATGCGTTACTCAATGGTAACGAAGTGATTCCAGATCTGCATTTTCTTCCTGCTGCTCACATTAATTACTCCGACGGAGTGGCCTTGTTCGCATACGTCAATTCGACCAAGTAAGCCTATCAATTCTTCACAATTTTTCGATCATCGACCAACAGGCATCAGCGGACTCATTTCACGGTGCTCCTTTTAGGTCCCCTATGGGAAGGATTTCGCCAGTAATGACGCATCTGGGGGTCAAGCCGTCACCCTTTATGGCCGCATTCTCATCGAAGGGACCAAACACGGTCACCCCTGAAATACTCAAGGTACTTCCCACATGCGGCAAAAACGATCTCTTAGAAATCTCGTGGTTATTTCTAACATACCGATCAATCTTCTTCGTGTTCTGTGGTTAGCCGGATATTACAGCACCTGGGGTCAGTGTCATAGCAGCGTACACCAAAGCGGAAGGGCCGACAAATATAGACTTCGACAAGCGCCGGATCCCCTTTAATGCCATCTCCGGCACATCGATGTCGTGTCCCCATATTTCTGGTGTGGTTGGACTCCTTAAAACGCTATATCCCAACTGGAGTTCTGCGGCAATTCGGTCGGCTATTATGACTACTGGTAAACACTCTTTGATAGAGCTTATGAATAGAGGTCACATGTCAATCACGACCATTTCCTCTGTTTCGCAGCTACAGCGCAGGACAACGCTATGGAATCGATCTTAAATGCATCCTACAACCGGGCGACCCCATTTAGCTATGGAGCCGGACAAGTTCAGCCGAACAGAGCAATGGACCCAGGTCTCGTCTACGACATATGCACGAAAGATTACTTGAACTTCTTGTGCGCCCTTGGCTACAACCAGACCCAGATTTCCTCCATCTACGGCAGATCCTTCAACTGCTCCAAACCCATTAACATTCTCAACCTCAACTATCCGTCCATTACAGTCCCTAACCTCTCGGGTTCCATTACCGTGACACGGATACTGAAAAACGTCGGGACGTCAAGTACGTACAGAGCCCACGTCCTGCAGCCCAACGGAATAAAAGTCACCGTGAAGCCGGTGTCCTTGAAGTTCAGTAAGATCGGCGAGCAGAAAGCTTTCAAGATTGCGTTGGCGGCCAGTGGACCGGCGACAACCGCAGGCTACTCATTCGGGGAACTAATATGGACCTCCGACGACGGCGTACATCGCGTGAGAAGTCCGATAACAGTCAAGGTCGCACCATGATATAGTCCAAAGGGGAAGCGAAACATCTATGTCACTGTTGGCGAAATAAAAAATGTAATTCGAAGGTTAGCGTCAATACATAATATCCGAAATCAATCGATCATAAGTCTGTGATGTAACATGGGTCTTAGATATGTTTTGGGTGCATCAACAGATAATATCTATTTAACTAAAACACAGGCCATTACGTGATAAATAAAATAATAATAAAATCGAATTATAGACGGCGATATAACTTAATGGATCCATGAGTTGTAACCCAAGTTAACCCAATGGGTCGACATGTGAATTAGACTTCATATTACATCATTATATATATTATAAGTCTTTATATGGGATTTCTTATCATTGTTTTGTACGTTATACGAGCACTTATTCCTTCAATTAAATAAATAAATAAAGGAATAATTTAATTGCTCGTACTTAATCCACCTACCAACGGAGTTGTTTTAGTTAACAAGGAAAGTTAAATCCAACTCATACCCTCTTTTTTTGCACAAAATTCATTATGCATTTCTGAAACTTACTGTAGACCACCCCAAGGGCGAGAGCGCACCTCCACTGCTGCCCCCCTGATGACTCCGCCGCCCCCCCGACTCGCACCCCGTGTCCATTTTGTGCACCTTCCCAATGATGGCACCTTCCGCGACACGGCTGCCAACAACTTCTTCGCACGGATCGTGGAAAGCTACTGGCCCCATGTTTCCAGGGCCGTGGCTGAGCTTGCCTCCGGGTGCAACTCTGCTTCCCAGCCGTGCAGGCTAGGGGGTTTCGTGCTCGACATGCTCTGCACTTCCATGATTGACGTGGCGGACTCATTTAGGGGGTTTCGTGCTCGACATGCTCTGCACGTCCATGATTGACGTGGCGGACTCATTCGGGGTCCCTTCCTACGTTTTCTTCATGTCTAGCTCAGTGATGCTCGACCTCTTGTTTTATTTGCAGAAACTCCGCGAGGACTATGGCAAGGACGTGGCCGAATACCACAACTCTGATTAGGAGCTTGCTTTTCCGGTATTTGCATACCATTTTCCGGCAAAGTTGCTTCCATCCCTAGTCCTGTGACTGGGGACAGTGAGACTGCATCTCGACAACTATAGGAGGTTGAGTAAGACCTGGGGTATCACAGTGAGTACTTTCCTCGAGCTCGAGCCACAACCAAAGAAGCTCCTTCAATCAGAGCCTGGCCTACCGTAGGTGTACCCCGTTGGGCCCATAGCGGGGCTCGTCAGGCTGCAGGTGGAACTCGATCCTGGAGAGCAAATGGTTCAGAGTGCCAATAGCCACATGGCCACTCAATGTGGAACAGCAGCTCAACGCTTTCCAGCAAGTGAAGAAGATGTGGCTTGCTGCAGGTTACAGGAGAGACTTCCGGATGAAGAGTGGGGTAGCCGTGTCATCAGATGAGATCAGGCAGGGCGTCCGAGCACTTATGGAAAACTCCCGAGAGAAGAGGAGGAAGATGGAGGAGTTGAGGAACATAAGGGCGCTCATCTCATGTGGCCATAGGCGAGTTCATTGAAGATTTGTTAGCTATTGCATCTTAGAGGAAACAAAAGAAAAGCATAAGCTAGACATGCATTCCGCCTAGTTTAAAAAACATGGGTTAATCACTATTGCTCTGTCCGACATATATGCTTAAACAGAGGATAAAATTCTCATAGCCCTTGTGCCTGAAGTTGAAACTTCTATTCGGATATGCAGCAAAAGTATAAAAATAAACGAGAGATGATAGGAATCTAGAGAGAAGACTTAACGTTTAAAGTCCATATAGTAGTAGTATTCACAGAATCGCAAACAAACAGAAAGACACATTCAAGACCACACAGATAAGAGTGCTTCCATTCTCTATTCCATAAACCTATAATAATTTAAGTACCAGTCTCAGGAAAATCTACCTCTTCTGATATCCATTCTTATCGGAATTGTTCTCGTAGTAGTCGTAGTATTCGACATCGTCGTCGTCGTCATCATAGTATTCATCCCCATCTTCATCGTCATCGGAGTCATCATCGAGATCACTCTTTCCATTCAACAGATAAGTGGAATCTCTACACACCTGACCCCTAAGGCTCTCTTGGATCCTATCCCTGATGGCTGTTCCCTGGTCACATATACAAACAGCATTAGCAATGAAACATCCCCAACAATTGGATCCTAATGTGGTTTTGTAGTAGTGTTACTTACCATCTTATGGCATCCTTCTTCAAACATCTCTAAAAATCCTACAACCCAGCGGTCGGCATTTTCGACCCACTCATTACGGTGCATGCCAGCAGATTTAGCCACTGTTTGGATCTATCGACAAAAAATGAAAGAAAACGTCCAAAATCAACAGCAGACATGATAAGCAAATATATATCAATATCACCAGAAAACACTAAAGTGACGGGATAAAATGACCAGAACAATCTCACGGTGATAGACAATTCAGAAAGAATCACAGAGGGAAGGATAAACCCAGAGTAGCCTATGCAAAGCAACAAAAGGGCAATCGCAATCCTTACCCTTTCCTGTTGTTCCCTTACTTTCTCTTGCAACTTCTTCAACCTCCTATTTACTCGCAATCGTTTTTCCTATTCTCGAGAAGTTACAAAAAAAAACCATTCAGCACATTAAACACTCCATGTGGCAACACTTGACTAAGATAGAAAGAACTAGATGATAGAAGAGAGTTCATGCCTTAACATAGCTAACACCAAGCTCCTTCCTTGAATACCCCCTATCCAAGTTCCTCAAAACATACTGGTTGTAGTCCTTCACAATCCTCATTATTATGTCCGAGGTAGAAATTCCCTCAGTTCGCTTGGTTTCTTTAAACTTCCCAACCTTTTTGACCTGCATAGCCCATGCTCATATAATAATCTTGCATTGAAAAAGGAAATATACATAGAGACATCCAGAATAGATCCGGACTTACAAACTCATATACATCATTTCCAGCGCCACTGACATCAGCATACCTGCAGCAGATCAGGGAACAGAATCAGCAGAGGGGATCCCAGGGAATGCACTCACGTTAATCTTTCTTGAAAAAAAGAAATGAATTCTCAACAATCACTGCTAAAGTTTTATCTTACGGAAGAGCATCATGGGCAACATAATCAATGTTGTGCTTGTCAAGAAACTCTTGATTAATCACCCATGGAGCATCAGGAATGACTTCATCGACCCACCTGACCATACAGAAAAGAAGTTACTCTATGATCTCGTCATAGCACCTACTTAACCAGGAAATATAGAAATAAGGATGACTTCAAGTTCATAACAACCCAAAGAATTTGCTATCTTAACGACATCTACACACAAATAATGCCTATGTCATGCCAGCATAGACCTGGAACTAAACCACTGCCCTAGAGGTACAAGCAACACTTCTAATACCAGAATCTATGAGCAGGCCGCAAACCATGCCAAATCACTAAAGCACAAAAGCCATGACTACAGAAACAGAGATCATTTAGCTTACTTGCAGTGACGAAGCGATTCATATCGCTCTGCCTCCGTCATAACCGTCTTTCCCTTGTACTTGTGAGTAATCTCATCATTACAGCATCCTACCAGCAGATATGTGTTGGGAAACCTGTTCACCAAAAACAACAAGAAAAGAGAAAGGAAAAGAAAACATCAACACCAGCAGACATCAATCTTCCACAGATCACTACATAATCCGACCAGATCCGCACTACAATGATTCCACCAAATAGTGAAATCAATAAAACCTAGCTACCGAACCGCGAACGGACTCCACAGCATCCAAAACCCAACACAACAAGAAACAACAGCGTCCGTCGAAACCGATCCATTCGCCCACAACGAGACGATTTCTTCCCTCAGTCAGCACCGGAACAAAACAGAAAGCGAACAAAAAAAAGCGAAAGGAAGAACCAGATTGCGTACGATTTCTTCGCCTGTTCTAGAGCGCGAGCGTGGCCGAAGTGGAACAGATCGTAGATCCCGTCGGCGTAGACTCGCACCGGGCGGTCGGAGATCGGCTGGTCGGAGGTCGGCTGATCGGATCCCCCGTCCCCACCTCCAGCGGCGACGGACTGGTTATCCATGAAACACCGCCGACTCAAACCCCTAAACGCCCACCCCCCCCCCCCCCCTCCCTCGGCTCCCAGAAAAGACACCTAACCGTCCGACGAACCCAACCGCCAAGCTTTGTGATCCCCTTTCCTGTTCGCGTCGCGTCGGTTCTGCGCTGTTATGGCGGGGGGACCGATATCCTTCCGATCGCCTGGTTCTGCGCGTTACCCTTTCCCCTTTGAGATCTTGCCACGTGTACGTCCCACATTTCTCCAAATAAAATAAAATAATATATATATTTATTTATTTTTAAATTTAATATGACGCTGCTCGAAGACATGGTATATGATACGGGAAAGTTTGCAGGGGCATTAGTGGAAAAATATGACCACAAGATACTGAATCCTTATTAAACTTTAGATGTCCAGACGGTAACCGAGAACTCGCTAAGCACTCTTGCATCACGCGGGCCATCCATACTCGTGAGGGAATTCATACACCCCCGAGCCTCATTCGGCCGTCAGCAAGCTTCACGCACCCCCCTGCACCGGACGCGCTTGCCCCCGATGAGGTATCCCCTGGCCAGCAGCAGGCATTTCTGGCCATCGTCGATCAGGATGCTCCCCTTGCACGCTGCTGTGGTCCTCAGCTATGTCTTCGTCGTATTTATAGCTGTACTTGTTGTTGGCAGTGTTATTCACCAGATTGTCGATAACTTGTTGATAGCTTGTTCTGTGTCTCCGGCCTCCCCCACAGCGAAATGGCTGTACACGGTGACCGGATGGGTGATGTCGGGAAGGTATTGGTTATCAGGAAGATGCCGACTGCTGACCGTCTCGAGTGACGCCACGGCGCGATCCACGTTCACTCCTGACAAACCATTAATGGTTTTTTTTTATATAATCAAGTGGATATTGGGTCACTTGAAAAGCTTTGTCCGACTCAAATATAGTACATCCTTGTTGCAAGACGCAGTAAAACCAACGATGATCGGGTAAGTCAAAGTTGATTGCTTTACGATTTTTTATGAATGTGTATAGCAATGACTCGTAAGAACGTTTTATTCGGCACTGCGTAGGTCGAGAAAAGAAAAGGTTACAAGGAAAAGGGGTGGCAACACATGAAACCCTAACTTCAACAAGAAAGATCGTTTCCCTGAGACACAAGTGAGGATTCCACAATGCCCACCCTCCCCGCTGCGTACGGTGGTAGTTTTACCAGTTGCCGTGAAATTCATATGGTTCGTACCTCAATCGACAGTCCCGCAATTTGACGTGTGCACCTGGTGACAACGTGCAACTATTCAGTAGCAAATTTGAGCAGGCTATAATACACTGGTCGCAGTCCACATTCTCCAGTCTCCCGTTGCAGGCCCCGCTCCCCCAGTAGTGGTATTTTCCCATTGTTTTGTCGACCTCGTAGTTGTAGCCATGGCTGGTCGTGTTTTCACGCAGGTCGTCAAGCATATAGAGGATCAAAAGCTCTGCATCGCTGTCAACTGGCACCTTTCCCACCAAGCATACCAGCCCATCGATGGTGGTATCCGGAAAACCATTCATCGACACGAAAAAGCAGCTAGTAATGATATCTGCGACGAGAAAAATGACCTTGAGTGAAGCCATGATTTCGGGGAAAAGAGAAGATACACTTCCCTGGTCGCGATCGTTATCTTCTACAACGATCTTTGTAGGTATATATATAGCATTTTATCGTGTCATTTGCTTCCACGACTTGGACAAGAGAACGCTCTTTGTAATTAACTCCGTCGTCGCTAACTTCTTCGACCGTTCCACCGCCCTTTCGATAGAGGATTTCGCTGGATTCATCGAAAGCATAATTGTGTCGGCTCTGCCTAAACTAAACAAAACGACGTGATCGTCCACTACTTCTCATCGTAACGTACCGAACCGGCGATCCACCGATAGCACTACTGATCTCGGGCACAACATGTCCGGAATGCCAGCCTGGACATATATATGCTTTTGTCACCGGGAGACGTATCGAACAATTGTCTAGACGTCAAACAAATAACGGCGCAATCACAACTCTGATCAGAATAGACACAAAATTTTCTTTTAAACAAAAAAGAAGAAGAGAAATTACACGAACTTAATATACATAAAAATAAATACTTTTTTCCTGAAAAACTTTGAATACGGTCGTGGTTTCATGAACAGAAGACGCAGTATTAATTTGTTTAAAGGGTTTGAAGATTCTGGAACGCGAAACTCCTTGGTAAAATAAAGAAAAGGAGTTCCATTGGCTAAACGCGAATTTAGAGAATTTTTATTCCAAATTTAGAAAAAATTTTAAGCAAAATTAAGATATCAGATTAACGCGGAAAAAAAGTAATTCCTTCCTCTAAAAAAATATCCCTTTTTTATGTATTTTTTATTGGTCGTATTCATTGCGGATCGGCCCATGTAATTCCCTAATATGGAAATGGGGCCCACAGAAAACTCCCGGAATCATACAATGGTTCCTTTTTTTTTTCGAGAAAAAAAAATTCATGTCAATTTATATAATCGACTTTAGGTCAACTTTTTATTATTGACTTAATTTAGTTTATTATATAATTTTAGTTTTATATTGATTTTTATCGATCTTAAATTTTATCATACGAAAGTAAAACAGGGCGTTAAAAGACATTGTAATTTATCGACTATAAAAGAAAAAAATTAAAAATAATGACATAATATTGTAACATTCGTCGCAACATTTTTTATTTTAGTATTTTCATATCAAGATTTCCAGTAATCCTCGGGTACTTGCTATTACTGCAAAGAATATGCAAAATCGATGAAGGTCAGACGATGGATTGGGAGCTACTGCTATGAGATAAGGCGGAGGAACACGAGCAGGAGAAGTCGGAGGTATCGACGTAGGTGAGACTATATTAAAACGTTACTTGACGTTGGTGCTTACGAAGATTAAAATCGACCAAAATCTATATAAAACAAAAATTATAACAAACTTACCTTCGAGGCCATTATATTTTGCCAAAAATATGGTAAAATTGATATTATTTAGATTTGGATTTCGATACATCTTCTGTTCGGAAAATGTCATATACATATTTTTTTTTTCTAAATTTCTTAAATATCAAACTAACTGTAAAAACATGCCACTGAAACAATTTAATCTTTCTCGGGCGGGTGTAATTTGATCAGTACATGTGCAGACGAAATTGGAGACGACCAAGGCCCTTCCACCAAGGTCTGCAGGGAATTCGAAACACTTCGAACACTTCGAAATTGGAGACGACCAAGGCCCTTCCACCATGATCTTATTACACGCATGAAGATCGCGTTCGGACGAAATAATGGAAGGAGGTGTGGTTGGATTCGTCCCGAGATTACCGTATTCACCAGTCGCTGTTGAACTCGTACGGCTCGTACCTCAATCGGCAGTCCTGGAGCTTGCAGTGTGCTCCTCCCGCGAATCCGCATTGTTGGAGGATGTAGTCCTTGGCGATATCCAGGCACTTGGCGCAATCATCAGGCGAGAGGTTCCCATTGCACGCCGCATTTCCCCATATGTGGTCGTCACCTACAACATCCTGGAACTCGTAGTTGTAGCCATGGGTGATGGTGTCGCTCAGCAGCTTGTCGAACACATTGTTGATGGCACGCTCGGCATCTCCGACTTCGGACACCAGTTGATTAAGGCATTGCCGGTTAATGATATTAATATTAGGCACGGTCTTCGCAGGGACGAAGAAGCAGGCGATGACTGCCGCAAGAACTACGATTCTCTTGAGCAAAAACATGTTTTGGTTCGACGTACTAGGGATGTTTGCTGGACTCTTCTCGTGACTTACGGCCTGGTTGTTTGAAGCCGATATTGGCCATTTATAGGCGTGTTTCCATTGCCTGAGACAATTATACGGCAACATAAAACGCGACACTTTTCCTTCGGGTGTTCCTCCTTTTTTTCCGACGAGACAGCGCATTTTAGAATTCGCCAAAGCGACGTTAACTATGCGGATTTCATATTCAAAATGCTAAGCTACGTCGAGTTATCTAGCATTTCGGTTCGTCTGTCCTATGCATCTAATGCCGTCTGGCCGTCCTTGCTTCGAGCAACAATAGACTTTGCCATTGGAGCGTTGCACAACCGCGCTTTCGGCAGATTCTCTTCCGCCGGCATGATACTGCCAAGAAACCTCGCATCGTTTTCTTAGAACAATACATGAATTTCTCACGACATTTAAGTTTTCAGTAAGGCTCTTTCGTCGTTGCTTTTATTTACAAATTGTGAACACTAAAATCTCGCAGGGGAAATGTCAGTGTACAAATTGTCGTATGAAAAATATGTAGCGGGTTCTGTCTCTAGTCACAGTGAGTCCTCTGATTCGATCCTCGAAGAATAACATTGATGGGTGGTGATGCATAGGACACTTTAGGATGAAATATTGATGAAGTCGTCGGGGTATATGGACGTGATCCGGCAACACTTTAGTAGCTTGATGAAGTCGTCGAGGCCTATGGACATGATCCGACAGAGCTTCGATAACTTGATGAAGTCGTCGAGGCCTTTGGGCATAATCCGACAGAACCTCAGGGCACGTAATAGAAGAACATCGGGTGATGGACGTCGGCACATCTTCGGCGAACGGGAAGCGGCAAGAGTCTTCGAGAGCTCCAAGAGTCTTCTCTCCACCTATGTGTGTAGCGTGTGTCCAAATGCTCTAGTGTCAATCTATAATAGGCAGCTGGTTTCCCCATAATTGGTAACTTCGAAGTGGACCGGTCTATGAGATGGGCTATGAATTGGGCTTGAAACAAAATATTTAGCACATCCTTTGATTTGGGCGTGGTAAAATTTTAGTGTCTACAAATGCCCCCACTTTAATTTGTATCTTGCATGCTTACATATTGCAGGAAAACGAGAATTAAAGTATTAAAGAGATGCTCATATATCTCATTCAACCGCATGATGATTGAGTCGATCACAGTTTATGCTCGTGTGTACAAGGAGTATCATATGAAGATAGAGTCATTCGTAGTTTATCCTAGTATGGACAAGGAGTATTATATAAAGATAGAGTCGTTCACAGTTTATACGCGTGTGAACAAGGAGTATTATATGAAGATCGTGTCGGTCACATGTTATACTTGTGTGGACAAAGAGTATTATATGAAGATCGTGTTGATCACAATTTATACTCGTATAGACAATGAGTATTATATGAAGATAGAGTCGTTCACAGTTTAAACTCGTGTAGACAAAAATGTTACATTTTTATTTAGTTGTTCACAGTTTATACTCGTACGGGCCAGGAGTATTACACGAAGATTTTTTTTCTTTTTTTCTTTTCTTTTTGCTTCTTTTTTGTTTTATTTATTTCGGTATCTGAATGTTTGAAATGCGGTTTGACAAAATTTTGGTGTTTCCACCCATAGTTGTATCTATGGTTGACGGTGTTGCTCACCAGCTCGTCGATCACGATGTTGATGGCGTATTTGGAATCTCCGACTGGTAGCACCTGTTGATTAAGGCATTGTCTGTTAATGATGCCAATATTAGGCAAGGTGTTGGCCAGCATGAAGAAGCAGGCGAGGACTGCCGCAGGAAACACCATCCTCTTGAACAAAAACATATTATCGTTTGATGTACTAGGGATGTTTGCTCTCAACTCTTTTCGTCGCGAATGGCCTGACAGTTCGAAGCCGAAATTGGCCATTTATAGGCGTGTTTCCATAGCTTGAGACATATACTATGATGTATTGCAATACTTTTCCTGCCGGACTTCCTCTTTTTCTCCGATGATGCAACACATTATAGAATTCATCAAGCGATGTTAACTTTGCAGATTTCACATTCGAACTGCTACGCTACCTCGAGCTATTGAGATGACCTTGAGAATTTCGCCCTCTGGCATTTCAGCACTCGTCTCTCCTGTGCATCTTTTGCCGTTCCGTCATCCTTGTTTCGAGCAATAATAAACTTCACTATTGGAGGTTTTCGCAACGACGCTATCTTTCGGCAGATTCGCTTCCATAATACAGCATGATACTGCCAAAAACCTCGCATTGTTCTGTAGAAAAATAAATAAATTTCTCGCAAACATTTTCAGAAAGGCTTTGTTTACATCAAATCTGAAATACGTCGAACGACAAGCTAACAACGGAGGTATCTGGCATAATATATAGCATGATATCTACGCGACTGTGTGGTCCAGACATGTTTATCTGGCTCAACAGAAACTTTGGTGACAGGCAATCGTGGCTTGTTTATCCGCCCTATATTGACAACGTTTCGGCAATGACGGGTGTGTTGTCTAGCTGGTTTGTCGATTCAACCAGCCAATTGCTATCCTCGTTGGTGGTAGGAAGATACCCCTTTTGTTAAAGACAAAAGAAGGCCGGTCGAGGCTGTATGGTTCCTGTAACGACGATCACGTTAATGTCAAAGAAACAAACATGCCGGAGGTTTTCCTTCGATTCTCCTTAGCGGCAAAATGCTTTCAGGGACTACATTATTCTCTCTCGTTTGGCCTGTAATGAGCCTTGGATTTCTCCGCGCATCTTCATCTATTTCGAGGAGACTACTTATGAAAGAAAAAGAACAACCGATTCCCTCCTACCAGCTTCGCAAGCACTTTGTTCTCTGATCTCGGTGCCGGAAAATGGTAATTATGCTGCAAATTTTCGAGCTGGCATTTTCAAAAGATGTTTTTCTGTATGTGGCATCAAAGCATCAATGATTGGATCATAACTTTCGAGACGAAGCGAACAGTGGCTTAGTAAACATCGTTAAGCATACACTTTCCTATGTAAATTTTGCTGTCCATTCCATTTGATGAAACCACGGGCATTTAACTTTGCAAGTTTCATCGACAAATAATGTTGATCAACGAAAACAAAACTCAATGTTAAGGCGAATCGTTCGGCAAGTTCAAATGGAAGTTCTCAATGCTATATGATGAATAAGAGAAGCAAAGACTCAAATTTGATGCCATTAAACTGATAAAAAAATTGCGGCAAAATATCATCTGTAGCAACACAAGAAAGCCGATGCAGGGAAAGCATCTCTTGAGGCCAAATGATTTCGAAAAGGTGCCGTTCAAGTTGCGCAAAATCAATATCGCCATTCCAGAAAGATGGCTCATTTTTCCGGCCTCGTGAGCAAGATGCTCCGGATCCTCTCAGTTCGGACATATCTTTTAGCATCATGCCTATAGACGGCAACACAGTTGAGCATTTCTCGGTTAAAATCTAGAGAAATTGTTGGCGCACTGGGAATCAAGACATTGCTCTATCTGCCAAGGGTGATTAACACTAAGAATGAAGCTGTAATCTCGGAAATATGACGATCAGCCCTCCCCCTGTTGGTCGCTCGTACTGTTTTGCATTGAAGGCCGAATGCCTTTCATAGATATTCCGCACAACAGAACAGTTAGTTCCCATATGGACATCCGGCCGAATGGGGAGGTGGCCTCATCCATCGGATCGCGTAAAGTAAGACAGTCGCTCGATGACGGATTGGATTACGATGATCGAGCTGAGACAAGGGCCTTTCTGTTTCTACAGAATCTTTGTTATGCTTTTACAGTGTAGGTATCAGACACTACTTCATGCAGTCCTTCAATCTTCGCGAGCATTTCTTCAAGGACTTTGAACTCATACATGTTCCGAACAACATGTTTCCTTAGCAAACATGGACCCAATCCCTTGGTAAAGTTCAACGCTGAGATGCCGGCACGGCAAGGGGGTGTCACGGCGGAAAAAAGGAAAGCTTTTATCTTAATATTTGGAAAAAATCCTTATAAAAATTAACATCACCCCTTTGCGAAACAGGACTTGGGTAACGTTGATGGATTCTTGGCAATCCACAGTCAAGGGGTGATCAGGCACTCGTGCTATGTGATTCGATGCGTCTGTGTATTTGTATTACTTGCCGTTCGCTACAGAACTAGACAGAACTTTTAGAATGAGGTGTAAGAACAAGTTCATGGCATTCAAATGTTCAATCTTGGGGGGAAAAGATCTTGAAGTCATTGTCATAACCGATATCGCCAATCATAAACACACAAACCGATTCGAAATCACTACTGCGAGGTACCGAAGCATTTATAACATCAGTTTATTGCGTTCCAATTGAAATTTGCGGAACTCTGGTTGCTGCAGGTGTGCTGTTTAGTAGTTCTGATCGAAGGGATGGTCAGAGAGTCTGATTCGGCAGCTGTCCAACTTCACCAAACCCCCATTGCTACCAGTAACACATAGCCCGACATATGCGTCATATGCCACCACGGCACACGTTGTACAGTCCTCCTGGGAGATGCTCCCGTCGCATGCTGCCTGCCCGTAGTACGTGTCTTCCCCTATCGTAATATGCTTCTGGACATTGTATCCCGGATCCGAAGCGTGATCCCGTATGTACTCGAGAACACCGTTGGAGGCCTTCTGGGCATCGCTCGCGCTGTCGTGTGATCCCTGATCGCAGGCGTAATAGCGCACATCGGAGTTAATAACACCTCTTGCTGTGAAGAACCAGCATACGAAGACGGCAATCGTCGCGAGCATGATCACCGCCCTCATATCGTCCGTGCCAAGAGATAATACTTAAGGTATACCCTTCCTTTTCTCCTTTCGCCAAGTTTTTTCCGCACGGCGAAATCATCCCCGGCACATTCTATTTAAAGGGCAGCATGTCGTGACAAATCTCAGCCGTTTTAACCTCACGCTATCCGTCGTTGCTTCCCGAGCCGCCCCTGGGACGAATACCGGGAATCACGAGGGGGGCCTTGTGTCTCTTCGTTATACGCGTTCGCGTCGAACCCCATCGCATCAGCTTCAAGAGTACATGGTAGCGTCTCTCCCTGCGTATAGTTAAAAGTTCTCTTACATGCAAACAATTTCCGACATCGTCCATCCTCCATGTGGACTGTTTTCACTTATTTATTCATTTTACTAAAGGAAAGTAAGCGCATAGGATCAGGCTAGTGTTGGCGTCGAGACTTCACCGCAGGCCTTCTCAGGCATCGCCGTTCAGGTCGTGGCTGTTAGGGTAACCAAGGAGCACTGCCACGATAGGGCGATGACCATCACGATGGTCACTGATGCAGTCGCCAAGCCATTTCAGAGAGAGACGATTCCCCCACTTAGTTTTTCACACACTTCCTCTCGAGTTGCCTGTGGGAGGCGCCTCCATTGCTCCGATCGCTGCTCCTTTATAATACTGACGTATGTGAGCCTAACCTGTGTTGTCCAACAAGTCGAACTAACAAAGGCTTTCCAAATCTACAAGGAGTCGATCACGGTGCACCGGCTGGAGAGGGCGATCCACGTACAAGAAACCAGGCCCAGGACTACAACTGCTATTTGTATAACATAGTAATAGTTATAGTAATGGTCTGTACAGCAGAAAACTACTACTAATGCACGAAGGTACAACGATATTTGTTAAGGTTAAAAGGATTCCTCCATATTTATGCCTTTGTATCTATTCTGTCAGTCCTCTGGGAAGGCAATGGCAAAAGGCTGCCGATCGACATGCGAAAATACCAGAGTGGTTTTCACTCACTACTCAGGCGCCACCAGATAAAGCCCTCCTGGTTCTTGCAAAGAGGATAAGTAACCGTAACCGTGTGTTTTACCTAATGCCGCCTTTAAAGGTGTTTCAACCTTGCCTAGTCGTGTCGTCTGGTAAATGTGTTGTTCTGACATTCCTGTCATCCTGTAAACGACCAGAAGAGTGAGTCATGGGGAAGAGATTGGAAAAACGAACCGAGCAAGCCTCGGTGTCTTCACCATTAAAACCAGACACGTTATGAGGACAAACTCACCCGAATTCCGTAAGCAAAGTTAGCAGGGGACCTGAAGAAATCCATCTGTTCCTGCAAAGCAAAAATACAGTATATACAATTACGTAAGAAAACTTTATGATATGAGGGGATACTAGATATTTCATTCAAAGAAGCAACCCATGCACGATACCAGTCCATGCATCCCTTGCTGAGGAGTGTAGTAACCATCGTGGCTCGGAGCTATGGAATTAAGCTGACCCTGCACTCAGCGTCTCAATAGTGTCAGTCAGTGGCACCAGAACCACAACTTTACAACTCTAAGATAACGGTTAGATGGATGCTATGCACAGCATACCAGCCCCTGAATCGTCTGTTGGCCGCTGTAGTAACTGTCACGCGTAGGCGCAATCAAGTTCAGTTGCACCTGCAAAAGATGTCAATGTATTTACAATCCTGCAATGAAGGCATTGAGAAATAGCAGGATTCATACGAGGACAAACCATTTCTTGCACAGATGGCTGAGTTCCATAGTAGCCATCAAGAACAACGGCTCTCGAGCTTAACTTGTCCTACATGGATTTATTATAGAAGTTATAACCGTACCTTAGCATGCACAACACAGAAAAAGCTCCGGTAGGTGAATTCGCAAACAGTATTCATTGATTTTTAGTCTAAACAAGCAAAGGCGGACAAACCATTTGTTGTAAGCTTTCATGTTCTCCCATAGTTATGATATCAGGCTCCGTTGTCATCTGGAAGAAAGGACAAAAGCAGCAATTTATCAGGGTCCAGATAGGAATCAAGGTCATGGAATGAATTCCCACACAACATCACACATTCAAGGAATTCTGACCTTTCTTTTCTTAGTTGGGTTCTTCTTTTTACTTGTCTTGCCCATGCTACGTGGTTGGGTATCATGCTCCACACACGACAGACCATGAGCAGCAGGTGCACCAGGATCATTGATAATGAGGCTGTGATCAGAACTATTCATGCTAATGCAATTTACAAATGCTTCTCCAATTGCTCGAAACGCTAGGTTGTAACTCTCTTGCGAATGTGATGCCTCTTCACAAAATATAAGGGACCTCAGGCACAGATTATTATACCTTTGAACCCTCGTTTGAACCTGCTCAGGTTCATCTGCCATTAAATTCCTATTCTTCGACTCTCTAGTCCACCGCTTCATAATATAAGCGGGTGGGATCGAAGAAAGGCCGGAGATTTGGAGAACGATTAATGCGTGTCTACAAAGATAACCCTTGTACTCAAATAACCGGCATGCACAAGACACTTCAGACCTTATTTCGTTCCACAACACGATGAACTCTTGATTATTCTCAAATTCCTGAACCTTGTAAGAAATGCCACTTTCGTCTTGTCTGTCCTTTTTGGGATGGCACGCAATGGCTCCCAAAACTTCACCCTGAAACTTCTTGAACAGAGTGTGTGTGTAAACGAGCGAAAGACTTTTCTCAAATGGGGAAGGAGATTTTAGAACTGGTTGTTTGTTCAGCGCATCTGAATCGGCTTTGCTCTCTTCCTCATATCTATCCAGTAAAATTACCTCATACTGTTTCACAAGCTCCTGAACCGAAGTTTTCTTATGCAAATACTTATCAAACACAGAGTTTATGCTTTCGGCTCGCTGGGTTGTACACATTCCAGCTAGGAAAGCATCTTTCATAAAGGTCGGCACCCAATGCACACGGTCTTCGTACAATGCCTGCAACCAACTATCCTCTTTGAGTTCACATCTTGCAATAATCTTCCACCATCGCTTCTCAAATTCCTCCTCTGTCCAAGACCGGATCACACACTTCTCAAACTTAGCCAAGAAATTTTCATGCCTTCTTATTACATTCATCAGATTCTCAGAAAGCTTGCCCCATATATGCCACAAGAAGAAGTAATGACGAGTGCCTGGAAAAACATCAGCAACCGCAGTCTTGATTGATTTTTCCTGATCAGTTATGATCATCTTTGGAGGCAGTCCACCAACAGCCCTCAGCCATGTTCGCATAAGCCAAGAGTACGAAGTAGCACTTTCATCAGATAAAATAGCACATCCAAGCAACAAAGCCTGATAATGTTGGTTCACCCCAATAAATAAAGCCATAGGTATCTTGTATTTACTTCGTAGATAAGTTGTATCAAAGGAAACTACATCACTGAAATTGATATAGTCATGCCTACCTTTTGCATCAACCCAGATCAGGTTCCTGAGCCGCTGATCATCGGCCAGATCAACTGCATAAAAGAAATTTGAATTCAATGTCTGCATCCTTGACATAAACTCAAGCAAAACCTTCATATCGCCAGCATCTAAGGGAAAATTTCGGCCTTTATCATGAGGACTTATGTAATCACTCTTTGAACCAACCACATTCTTGTATTCAGCAAACTGCTTGGCCATCTCAGCATACATTCTTCTCGTCTTTTCACTGATTGCCTGAGCCGGTAAAAGCTCATGATTATGCTCTTTGACAAAACTATGAATGACCCATTTCCCATCTGTACGCCTCTTCACATGCATACTCGCTTTACAATCAGTCTTTCCACAAGCTCGTCTACCAGTAGAATGATCAGGATCTTGCTTAACTTGCCTAGCTCGTGGCCGATTAATAGACTTGTCGTATTCTCGTTTTGTCCCGTATCTAGAACAAGCGAACTTGGCATCAATGAACTCCCTAGAGGTCTTTGACCGCCGACTATTTTGTATTGCAGTGTTGAAACCTACAGACCGAGCATATTCCTGATAGAAAGAATATGCTTCACCGTGAGACTCAAATTCCATGCCAGAAAGTGGCTCGAGGTTTGTATACTCCTTGACCTCTTCCATTTCAAATCTGTCAGGATTCAAAATTCCTGCTTCGGTAGCATGAATTGCATCTCTAAGTTCGACCAGTGTGTCACTCACTAAATCACCATCATGCAATTTTTTGTCGCCATCGAGTAAGTTCTCGATATTACAGGGTCCTTCTTCGGCCTTATCAATCTCACCAGACGGCAAACTCAAATCTATTTCCATGCCTGGAACTAGTACCGACTTACTCGGTACGTTATATAATGAACCTAACTAGTTCAATGAAATATTTTGATCAAACTATGTCTGAACAAACAGCTGCAGTTTGAAACCTCATCCGGTAATGACATACATCTCAAAGCATCCCTCCTGACAACATTCAAACATCAGACCATCAAAGAGAACATGATTGTGCATTGACAGGGTCCATTCTGCATCGCCATAATACACTCTTAAGCCTTCATTGCAGTCTGATATTTATCACTATCAGCCATTATAACACTAATGCAAAGCACAAATGAAAAACTAAAGTAGAAAGACACAAACATCGTGAAGCTAACATGACCTTGATCAGATCAGAAAAGATAAAACCATGACGATGAAGGATCTTGATGAGGTTATTCACATAAGTAGAATCATGAAACCCTTCTATTTCTCTTTTTTACAATGGTCAGAATGTATAAGTCATATAACTATACATTATACATTAGAAACCATGAGCCCAAGAGGGTATGCCACAGTTTAGATAGGAAGTTCTTACTCCAGAAATTTTATATGACTACCATCGTATTCTCAAAAAAATAAATTATAGCAGCCAAAGGAAAACTGGATTTCAAACTGCTGGGTCAATGAAACGCCCCAGTACTTACTGCAACAGAAAATTACTTAAAATTCCTAGTCCACGGAAGCCCAGCAAACAGACAATGTCGCCTCAGACAATAAGAAATGAATCATCAATCAGAGATCTAAAATTGGCATGAGAAACACAAGAGGGCTAATTCATCAAATCACTGGAAACTATCCCAAATACTATTTCCAGGAGTATTGCAAGACACAGAAAAGCAGATAAAAACGCCAAACAGACAGCAAACAATCTCTCAACATCTACCGAAAAGAACAGTCAAACATGAAAAACCAGATCCTAGGTATTTTGCAACAAAACGGTCAAAACCCAGAACCTAAGTCACTGCCCTTCTTATCCAATCTCAAAGCCCAACTATCGAACTACTTCTACCTTTCCCCTTCATCCAGGACTAACAACACCAAAAAGGGGCAAGTGAAAACAAACCCGGAAAACCCAATTGCCCATGAAATTGACCCCCACCATGTAACCAATCCAAACCCACCTCAATTTCACACACAAAAACAAACAAAAAAACGACTTAAGACCATCCCTGCACGATCAACAAAGAACCCCCCAACAATCACTGACAGTGTCCTAGAACGGACAACTCGCAATGCTCAAAAGGGATGAGAAAGAAGCGTGATCAGAGTGCAGGAGAAGACCCAGAAAAGAATTCATCATCAAAGAAGAAAAGAGAAGGGGCGGGGCGGGAGGGGGGAGGAAAGGAGAAATTTTTTTTTTTTCTGTGTTACTCACTTTGGCGAGTGAAAGACAAAAGGCCAAGAAGAGGGTTGATTTTCTCCGAAACCTCCTCACGCGAGCCGCATCGGGCGAGTGAAGAAGGCGGGGAAGAGATTAACGACTCCCCTCCCTCCCCGGACACACAAAGAGAAGAGGAAAGAGGAGTGACGGTCTTGACACGCACCTTCGTCTCTTCCTCTTCCTTTCCTTTCTGTTTGGATCTCCCACGCGCTACCTCTTCACACGTGCCAAATCCTAACATTATCATATTTGTCTCTAAAATTACTTCACAAAAAATGAAACTTTTTTATTGTACAAACGGCGCTACGATGCCTTCGTTATTCGAATGCGGAGGTTTACACAAGAATATGGTTAATTTTAAAGATTTTGAAAATTTGTCGTTTAATTCATTAAAATAAAACGAGTTTTCGATACTTGACTTGCGACGGATGACCATAAATTTCTTTGTGGATTTCGCTCATCCTAGAAAGTATGCCCTCGGAGTCGCGGTTCACACCGGGCACCGGATACGATTACCACATCAGTCCCACGATATACAATTCCGCGGTGACCTTCTCTCACGGGAAATGTAAAGGCGAGTTCGATCGCGGGGGATGCTGGTGCATCGTGACGACGGGCGTCTTAAGGTATTGCACGAGTAATGCCGAGGGTTGGGTCCAGCTCGTGGATTGCTTCATCAGCTTCTGGGAATTCTCAAGTAAAAGAGAAGAACGAAACTTTCTCGTGTTTAGTTTTGAAACATAAAGTTGGAATGAGCTAAGAGGGTGCGTGTTTATCACTTCACCGCGTCAAGAAGAAGAGGATGGAGACCATTACTTCGAGGATGGTCCGTGTCTACTACTTGAGGAAAGTATCTAGGTAAGAAAAAAATTCAATTTCAAAATTTCGAAAATAATTTTCTAAAATCGAAATTTATAAGTTTGAGTTTACGGATTAAGGAAATTAGAATTATAAATTTCAACTTTTTTAAGGGAATTTATCCTACTTCACTTGCAAAAATTTGAGACTTATAAAATTGACTTTTAAAAAAAATTTAAAATTGAATTTTATAATTTCAATTTATTTTATACGTGAATTCAAATTTATAAAATTTAGATATTATTATTTAGTAAATTTTTATTACATTTTCTTTTCTACTATTCTAAATGCAATGCTTTCTTTCCACGATGATGGTGGGAATATATTACTAACTAATTTTTTTGTTTTTGCTCTTCCCCTTTTTATTTCTTATTTGAGTGTCTGGGGTCCAAGCACGAGGGTTCTTCCCTGTCTTCTTTGTCCTAACCTTAAAAAGTTCTCTCTCTCTTTCTTTGTTTGTTTATAGATTATTTTCTCCCTCCTTTTGTGGGGGGGTGGGAGTTTTTTATTAGCTTTTAATGAACAAAAGAATTGAGTATATTCTAGTTTCCGACTCCCTTCCAAGTGAATGGACAAACGCAGAGCAAGATTGATGTATTAGGTTGAGTTTCGGTTCTGGGTCAGTAGGGAGGCCGGCCAAAAAAAAGTGGGTCTTCTTCCACTGGTGTTGGTCTTTGTGTATGTATGTGTTTTGAGAGAGTAGTTGGTGTTAGGGTTTTGGGTCCTGCCTTTGTGTAGGTATGGTGAGGAAACATGGATGGCAATTGCCGGCACACTCTTTCCAGGTACAGGAAACTCCCGCCCACCCAGACTTTCTTCTCCCCCGTTGCTTACTCCTTTTTGATTTGGGACTGCTTCTCAATTTTTGGGTCTCTGGTAGTTCTGGGTATTTTTTCTGTTTTGGACTGGAAGTGGTGTAAGTGGCACGAACTAGTTGTCGGAAAGGTAGTAGCTGCTTCGTGTTGGTGTATATCTGATGAGCTGATTTTGTGGCTAGCTAAGAGGAGGTGAATGCTGAATTGCTGGAAATAGCAGTGTGCTTCGTTTTGTGCAGCTGTTTAAGTTCAGTGGGTTTTTGGGTTTCTGCCGTTACGTATTGCTTACTACCATCAGGGTTTTTGGTTTTTGCAATTGATCAAATTCGTTAATTTCATCTGCACGTTGATGCCGACATTCTTTTCCTTCTTAGATGATTATCCAGTTCCTTGTTTGCTTTATGTGCGTAGATCTGGCCCTCGAATGATGATGACATTCCCCGATGTTTCTTTCTTATTTGAAATAGGTGGTTGCCATCACGGTCTTCTGCTTATTGGTGGTTGCCTTTTATGCTTTTTTTGCACCGTTCCTCGGCAGACGCATCTGGGAGTACGTCTTGGTCAGCACATACACGCCTGTGGTATGTATAAGTCGTTGAAATGCACTTTCAGTTTGTTTGATGAGTATAGAGTAGAATAGTTCTCGTTGATTCGAGTAGTGTATTTGGTCTAGAAGAGGTAGGAGAAGGACAACTATCAATCCATTTTGTCACTGATTATAACCTTTTGTTTCATGGAGTTATGTTGTCCCCGATCCCAGATGTTAATGTTCAGGGGCCTGGCCGCAGATTCTGTTTCCTTTCCCTATGAAACGATTTTATCGATCATTCCAGTGGTCATTGTTCTAACTTGGGTTTTATTATGCCCTTGCCCATGTGGCAATGCAGGCATTTCTTGTTTTTATACTATACATTCGCTGTACAGCAATCAATCCTGCTGATCCTGGCATTATGTCGAAATTCAATGCTCGTGTGGCCCACACAAGCTTCCAGAATCATGGATTATCTTCTAAAGGGCTTCACAGTAGTTTTGGTGATGGGGGAGGAGGCATACCAGTCTCCCCATCATCCGCTTCCAAAAGTTCGGTATTGCAATATCCAGCAAGTAGAAGAGGCTCCGATGTAGATGTCGAGAGACCAGATGCGGACATTACCCCAAGGACTTCGATGAGAAGATCCTCTTGTGGGATCTGTGGAATATTTTGTACAGTCTTTGTCGTTGAAGATTGTTGCAAAGAAAGCCGGGGAGATGAGAATCAAAATGCAGCGGAAGATGCTTTGTTCTGCACTCTGTGCAATTCCGAGGTAATGATTAACTAGTTTATTCTCTCATCTCATCATCAGGTCATGCAAGTTATAATTCTCATCCTTTCGGCCACCTTTGAACAGTGGGAGATTTTTTAGTATAGTGTACAAGGGAAAGCTGCACACACAAAAGATAATATATGACATTTTAAATAAGACACATGTTAACGGTGCTTTATTGTTGTTGAAGGTCCGGAAGTTCAGCAAACATTGCAGAACTTGTGATAAATGTGTTGATGGATTCGATCACCACTGTCGGGTAATCTCATTGTTTTAGCTTCATACTACTGGGTTGGTTGCGAAGACCGAAGTTGAATTTTGTGGTTGAGTGCTAATAATCCCACTGTTTTTCGATCCCTGCAGTGGCTCAACAACTGTGTGGGACGCAAGAATTACATAAGCTTTATTTCTCTCATGGCCATTAGCCTGGTTTGGGTGGGTATGGTGAAGATTAATTGTTTCATTTGCTTAAAAGATATTTATCTTCTCACTAGAGCTGACGATTCTCACTGGAACAGCTCGTAATGGAAGCCGGGGTTGGTATTGGTGTTATGGTGCGATGCTTTGTCAGCAAGAAGAGCATGGAGTCTGACATAGTCGATAAACTTGGAAATGGGTTTTCACGGATTCCATTCGCGTGTGTCGTGGTAGTCTCATGTCCCAAATTATCCGTTCTGTTTCAACGAGATCACTCTATTCCCTTTTGTATTTTTCCTGATGTTTTCACTCTATTCTGCTCGCAGGCTGTCTGCACAGCCGTGTCCATGTTGGCTTGTGTGCCGTTGGGCGAACTTTTCTTCTTCCACATGCTATTAATCAGGAAGGTTGGTCGTGTTGAACACTTGTTTTGACCGATGAGGAGTTTCCTGGTTCTTGGTTTTACAGTCTTTGTGAAATCAGCCCATATTCTATTTCAGGGCATTACAACGTATGAATACGTGGTTGCGCTGAGGGCCATGAGTGAGGCACCTGCTGGGGAGTCTGTGGCCAATGATCTGGGAAATATCGAGATGCTCTCACCGTCGGGATCGGCTGCAACAGGAATGAGCGGAGGAAGCTCTCTCGGCTTGCAAATCAAAGGTGCTTGGTGCACTCCTCCGCGAGTTTTCGTGGACTATCAGGTACAATCTTTGTGTGTATCGTGTTCTTTCCAAAGTTTGTTGGATGTCGGAACTGGCAGATCACTGAGCTTGCTGGAATTGCTGTTGTGTATTAGGATGAGGTCGTTCCTCACTTGGAGCCCGGGAGGGTTCCATCGACCATCGATCCCGATGAGAGTGGGATGGCTGAAAGAGGGCCAAAGGGACCGAAGAAGGCTGTTCGAATTAGTGCCTGGAAGCTTGCAAAGCTGGATTCTAGTGAGGCCATGAGAGCAGCAGCCAAGGCCAGGGCATCATCCTCTGTTTTACGACCAATCGACCATCGTCATCCACATGACAGTACTGATGCGAGCTCAAGTGGTAACCTCAGTATGAGAAGCAGTGTCAGCACTGACATGGGTCTTAATAAGGGGATCGAGAATGATCCGATAGCTAGAATGTCTCAGTTCAAGAATGCTTTTCCTCCCAGCGAAGGTAGCAGGGATGAGTGTGAAACCGGTTCTCTAAGCATGAGCAGCGTCAGCAGCCCGGGTCGCGGACACGAGCCGGTCATGCTTAGCCCTCTGCCGCCTCAGACCCACGGCTATGGTGCGTACTCTACGAGCAATATCATGAGGAATGTGGTGCCATCCTGCTTTGAGAGTGAGAAGGCGCCAATTGGTGGCAGCACCGACCCGTTACTCCCTTCTGTTCCGGCTCACTCCCTCCTTAGGGAAGTCAAAAGGACGTCGGTCGTGTGGGATCAAGAAGCTGGTAGGTATATATCGGTGCCCGTTTCTGCTGCCGAGGGTTGGAATAGGCCACCGATCCATGCGGCGGCGCTGAATACCAGGACAGCCGAGGGTAGCAGTAATATAGGAAGGAAGCCGGCCATGCCCCAGAAAGAAGCATCTTCCTCTTCGAACCTGACATACACCGGCAACTCGATTTTCTTCGGAGGGCCTCTCCTGAGCGTCCCCTCAAGGGACATTCTAAGGAATGAGAGCGGATCAGCCGCTCGAGAGGCTCTCGAGAGGCTGGTGCTGAACATGCCGCCGCGTGAGGTGAGAATCAAGAAGGATTCGGTCTCGAACCAGCTCCCCGTGTTTACACCTGGGGGAGGCAGTCGCAACAATCCTTGGCCGGGGGGTCCGGCATGAAGCGAAGGACGGAGCACGTCGTGGTGTAGCGGCGGAGCTGCCGCGGTGGTGGTGGTGGCGGGGGGGGGGGGGGAGGACGTTAACAATTCCCTTGTTTGCAGTGTTGTAATTTGGAGAAGACATTAATCCGTCCAATTCTAGATAGAAGAGAATCCCATTCCTCTCAGTCAGCTTCAAATAATAAGAAAGGGTATATCATTTCGTAGTGCAATTAGTTTTATAATCTCATTATTAATTAATTAACTAAATCTTTAGTCTTCCCTCCTCTCATCCTCCTAATTTCATCTCCTCCTCCATCCTCAACTCCGCCCCCTAAACAACAGACTAATCCCCCACCCCAGGCAACTTCTCTCTCTCTCTCTCTCTGTATACCTTCTTGCTGTCTTCCCTGATTACCGTCCGTGTTTCCGATCGATCGATTAGTGCGATCTCTATCGTCCCGGCGATCAGGGCATCCACCGGCGTTTTTGCCTTGTGCTGTTCCGTTTACTGACTGGCAGAATCTTTTTTCCCCATCTTCTTTAATGTTCTTCGTGGGTTAGGGGTTGGGGTTGGGGTTGCTGGCCGTTTCTTTCTCCGTCGTGTCTCCGTTTTCCTTTTGTTCAACTTTAACTTGGGCTTCTTTGGAGTTCGCCGTGGGCTTTTCCGTGACTGCCGGTTACCCCTTTTCTCCTTCCACGTACACGTGCCGGTCAGATGAGATGCTCTCTCTCTCTCTCTCTCTATCTATCTTTAAGCTGACGTTTTCCTTCTTTAATTATTGTCATTAGTCCAAAGTGCCATCGTAAGATTCGTGTTTCTTCTTTACTAGTTTGGAGTTGGAACTTGTGAGCATTCCTCTCAGTAGTTGCGATTTGTTTTGGCCATGGACGAAGAAACATCCCTACGTGGAGATGCCGCCGTCGTGAATGTCGTGGATGGAACCAAAGCTACGGCCCATGTGAAGGTAGGTTGTTGCGCAGTTCCTTGTTGAGAAGATTCGTGTTTAGCGGAGTTCGGTTCAAACTAGCGTTCATCATCGATGGTCGTTTCGCAGGAGATGAATGGAGAGTTGGCTGAGGAGGAAGCCGCGTTGGATAGGGAATTTGTGAAGGTCGAGCAAGATTCTATCGATGTGAAGGAAGGGTCTCTTCCGATTGTACTGGCTGACGGTGATCCGGGCTTGACATTGAGGAGTTTTGGCGATTCTGGCCGTGAGTTGTTAGAAACTCAAGAGAAGGTTAAGGAATTAGAGCTCGAACTGGAAAGAGTCGCGGAGTCGCTGAAGGAGACTGAGTCAGAGAACGTTGCGTTGAAGGAAGAGGTGTTGACGGCCAAGGAGAAGCTCGAGACTAGTAAGAAGGCCCATGATGAGCTTGAGATTGGCCACGGTAAATTGCAGGAAAAGGTAATCGAGACTGAGCAGAAGTATGATATCCAGGTCAGAACCTTTGATGAGGCCTCACGAGTGCATGAAGCAAAAGAAAGGGAATTTGCTGGGGTTAAGGAGGCATTCGACAGTCTCCAGCTTGAACTTGGGAGCTCCCAAAAGAGATCGGAGGACTTGGAGAAGGAGCTCGTGAGCTCGACCAAGGAAGCACAGAAGTTTGAGGATCTTCACAAACGGAGTGGGTTGCGCGCAGATTCTGAGACACGAAAGGCACTGGAGTTCGAGAGGTTGCTGAAAGTGGCTAAAGAGAGCGCAAAAGAGATGGAAAGCCAAATGAGCGCGTTGCAGGGTGAAATCAAGGGTTTGTATGAGAGGATCGCTGAAGGTTTTAAAGTTGAGGAAGCGCTTGCCAGGATCACGGCAGAGCACTCGACTCTTCAGCAGGAGCTGGCTCTAACGAAATCAAAGGCTAAGGAATTCGAGGAGAGCCATTCGTCGAAGGAATCCACCATCAGCGAGCTGCAGCAGGAGTTGGATTCGGTTAAAGCATTAAAGTCTCATGTTCAGAGAGAATTGACAGCTCTTCAGGATGAATTGGGCTCAGTGAGGGAGGACCTCCGATCAAAGGTCGTGGAATTGGATGAATTGAAGATTAAGGTGGATGAAGAAACGAGCATGAGGGAGACTTACGAAAGGCATATCAAAGCCAAGGAGGCAGAATTCTTGACCGTGCAGGAGAGGCTGGCAAGTATGATCTCTGAAAATGAGGCGCTCCAAGTGATGAAAGACTTGAGCACAAAGCTTGAGGATAAGCTCAAGATGTCGGAAGAGAACTTCCTAAAGGCGGCCTCGCAGTTGTCTGAGACTCTGGCTAGTAATGCTGAGCTCGAAGAGAAGCTGAAGTCCCTGGAAGCACTTGACAAAGCCTCTGGAGCAGAAACACAAAGTGCGACACAAAAGAATCTGGAGCTCGAGAGTCTGATCCAGGAGCTGGAAGGCGAGAAGCAACGAGCGAAGAGCTTGATGGAGGGATATCGGGAGAAAATCTCGAACTTGGAAGGCTCCTTCAGCATGTCATCATCGAGAAATGCCGAACTGGAGGAAGAATTGAAGAGTCTTGCAGGGAAGTGCATCGAACACGAGAATCGGGCCAACATGTCACATCAGCGCAGTCTCGAGCTCGAGGACATAATTCAGGTTTCTCATTCGAAGGCGGAAGATGCCGGAAAGAAGGTAGCAGAACTGGAATTGTTGCTCAAAGCTGATAAATACCAAATCCAGGAGCTGGAGGAACAGTTGAGTGGTTTGCAGAAGAAGCTCGTTGAAGTGGAAGATGATTCCATGAAGTTCTCGGACAGGACATCGGGACTCACATCCGAACTTGAGGCATATCAAAAGAGGTCGTTGAGCCTAGGGGTTGCACTGCAAACTGCTGAGGAGAAAGAGCATGAACTAACAAGATGCCTGGATGCAGCCAGCGAAGAGAAGAAGGAGCTAGAAGAAGCTTTGAGCAGTACGAGCACGAAGCTCAGTGAAGCGGAGAATCTGTTGGAGCTTTTGAGGAACGACTTGATTCTGAGTCAACACAGCGTGGAGACTCTCGAGAGTGATCATAAGGCTGTGGAAATCAGAGAAGCTGAGGTTTTGGAGAAGCTGAAAAGGGCCGAGGAGCGAATCAAGGAACATGAGAAGTTGTTGGAGGATACGTCATCAAAGCATTCGGAACTTCGAATGCTTCATGAATCAATCACTCGGGACTTCGAGGTGAAACTCCAGAAGGCTACGACATGCTACACTAACAGAGATAACGAGGCGAAATCGATGTCAGAGAAGATTAATTTCCTCGAGGAGAAATCGAGGAATTATGAGGAGCAGTTAACAGAAGCATCCGCAAAATCAGCGTCTTTAAAAGGTGAGCTGGACCAAAGCATTGTGAGAGCAGCCTCCCTCGAAACCACCGTTCAGGAACTTCAGAAACAGGTCGAAGAATACGAGACCAAATCATCGATGCTGCTCTCAGATAACGAGCTTTTGGTCGAGACGAATGCTCAGCTAAAGGCTCGAGTCGACGAGCTCCACAAAATCCCAACAGAAGATAACAGCAAGGAGGTCATCGTCCTGACGAGCCGCGTGAAGGAACTCGAGCAGAAACTCCAGATAGCAGAATCTCAGCAGTCACCTGGAAAGGTACCGTACCAAACCGACGTAACATTCCCCCCCTCCGGTACCAGGGCCTGACCTTGGTAACGCAAAGTCTCATTTCTCGTTTCCCCGGTCTCGACAGGAATCTGCGAGCAGCGAAATCAAAGCCAGGGAGGAGGAGGAGAAGGAGGACATCGGATCGCTGGCCGCTACCCTGTCAAAGAAGAAGAGGAAGAAGAAGCCGGAGGAGGGGACATCGACCCCACTGAAGTTCGTGGTGGTGGTGGCCCTGGTTTCCGTCTTCGTTGGGGTCATCCTTGGGAAGTGGTACTAATAATAATAATAAGAATTCAACAAAGGGATTGGTTCGTTTCATTTGTGTGTAATTTTCGTACCAATTTTTGAATACGACGTCGTTTTGTGGACTCCGTTACTAATATATTATTTCATCATCGGTTACTTATGATACCACTCGCATCGCAGCAACGTCATGGTCGGAATGCTCTACTTAAATAAGGGCGGCCGTCCTAGAATTTGTTACTCTCTCTCTCTCTCTCTCTCTACATATAAGAAGTCAAAACAATTTGTGGATTAAAGTTCTAACAATTAGTTATTCCCTCCTCTCTCTCTCTTTCTCTACATATTAGAAGATATTAATAATAAATGTATTCGTGCCTGAATGGTTTCGACACGATAATCTCTTAGTTTAAAAAAAAAAAACAATTACGTCGATATCAAACAAACCAAACGACTACCGATAATAATTGATAATTTTAATCTTTTAAAATAAATAATTAAAGGGTCCCACCCCACCCACCCAATTATTTATATAATTATATTTTGGAAGGATGCTATTTGTTGGTGTATGTCCCTCCCGTTGCTTTTACTCCCTCCCCCCCTCAACTCAACTCAACCCAACCCAAACGAGACTTTAAACAAACTTTTTTCTTTTTTGGGGATTCAAAAGTTGTTTTCTTCTCCTTGGAAGGCATCCCCCCCCCCCCCCCAACCCCCAATCATACAACGTAATTTCTTCTTCTTCTTCTTCTTCTTCTTCTTTATATATTTGACAGTGTGCCTCCTCCGTTTTTCATATGTTGCCAGTCAATCAATTTCAGTAGACGGATTAAACTAAAATCTTTTAAGGAAGGCTTTTTTTGCTAAAATTGTCACGACATGTTATGTCACTCACTGGCCATCTTCTTCTTCTTCTTCTTCTTCTTCCGATTGCTGTTTATGTAAGTCATACCAAGACCAAAAAAAAAAAAAGGAAGAAGAAGAAGAAGAAGAAGATTACAACATAATTATCATTCATATCAGCAGTTGATAAAGATTAAAATATATATATTAGAAAAAATTGTCCCACCCTAATGGGACGACGACGGCTGCCAGGCGGACGCGGTGAGCAACGACAAGTCCTTCCAGCCGAGCTTCAGGCAACCGCTCTCCTCCACCAGGGTGTACCCTTTCCATGGGAACATCCCCAGCAACAGGCTTGCCTGAGCCGCCGGCTTCCCACCCAGAGACACCCGCGAGAACCCAACCCTCCCCAGCTCCTCCCCCCACCTCTCCACCTTCACTTCCCCTGTCCTCTTCGGCCCACCAACCGCCACTATGTTCCTTATCTCCCACCCCAACACCTGCTGCTCCACCATGTGTCTCTCCTCGCTGTCCCCCTCCTGCCCGTCTCCCAGCGCGTCGAACAGCGCGCTGTAGTAGTGGAGCGCCTCCACGAACCTCCCCAGGAAGCTCCCCGCGTGGCTCAGGTCCTGTTCCACGATGGTTATCAGCCTCGGCCTCAGGAGGTTCAGCATCCCCAGCATCCCGAGGTCGCTCCCCGTCACGTCGTACAGGCAGTGGTGCATCCAGTGGACGACCACCGCCTCCCCGAGCCGGACCCCGAGGCGGCCCACGTTGGGCAGGCCGCCGATCTTCCCCTCCACCGGGTTGAACTCGAAGGGGAGGCCGAGGGAGGAGGCGAAGTCGGCGAGGCGGCGGCCGGTTGACTCGAGCAGGTCGGACGAGGACCCGAAACCTGTGACTTTTAAAGAACGTATCTTCCTTGGGCGGGAGGCGAGGATGTGGAACAATCCGGGCCACTGGAGTCCCTGCATTATGTCGAGGTCGACGATGTGGATGCAGTCATCGTTCTCGAGGGCCTGGAAGATGGCCTGATTGGCGGTGAAGTGCGAGAACTTCACGAGGGGCGAGATCGAGTTGTAGGACTGGAAGGCAGTGAAGATGGCACGGGAATGGGTGAGGTTAAGGTCGCGGGACGCGGCTAGCAGCGGGGTATACAGCCCGAGGTACGAGCTCACCACCCGTGCCTGGAGTGCGTGGGCGAAGTACGCCGCCACCCGCTCGGGGGACGACCCGAAGGGCGACGAGAGCACCACGATCTCGGGGAGCAGGTCCGCTGCATCGGTAAGGTTATCCATGGCGATGCACTCCGCGCACTGCAACAGCAGCCCCAATAGCCGAAGCCCCGTGGACTCCTCCTGCGCGTCAGAGGAAGGATGGTCGTCCCCGCGGTCATCAACACCAATCGCGGCCGTTGCAGAGGAGGGATCATCAGCAGAGGTGTTGGGCCGCTTGGGGGCAGAGGACGACGAAGAGGGGTCGTCCTCGTCGAAGGAAGATGAGGGGGAATCGAAGGGGATACGACGCTTGGACTTCATGGGAGAAGGGGATGCGGCGGAGGAAGACGAGGCACGAGGGGCGAGGGAGGGGTGGAGCATGTTCATTGACAAACAGAACAAGAACAAAATGAAGAAGATGATGATGGGAAAAAAAGTATATGAGAGTTTGTTAGTACGTGGGAAAAGAACAAAATCTAGCACATGACTTTTGCAGCAGAGCTTTTCACTCAGAGAAAAGGAGGATTGTGAAACAGAGGATGGAAATGATTGATTAAGATGGAGACGGAGAAGAAGACGATGACTTCATTTTGATGGAGTTCTCGGTCAGTTCGTGACGATCCATCGGGCCGGGCTTTGGCTTTCGGCTGTAAATACAAGCTCGCGAGGTTTACTCCGATGTCAACAACTCGATCTGTCTCATCTTTGTCTTGCCTCGCCCTTTGTACTCCCCCGCCTTTATATGTCCGAAAGGACGCGTCGCATTCTCCCCAGAACGGAATCCTCGTGCCGTCGACATCGGCAAGGCTGGTTAAGTTGTTTGGATACTTGCGAACTGTCTGTCGGGTTTCGGCGCGAGTTTATCCGGCCCCCACTTTGCTGCCGGAGGAATAAGTTGAGCCGTTCGCTCGCGTTGATTTCTTTTGTCGTCCTCTGGTTTTAGGCGTGGTTTTTCTTGATGATTTGATACAACCGAAGGTTAAAAAACTTTCTACAGATCAAATGCTGGATTATTGTCTTGTTATAAGTCTTTACCTTCATCGATAAGGCGTGCTAAGCGCCGATTTCGTTAGACAATGATCCGACAATTTCGATGCGTCCACCTGAAATGGGATGTCACGGAAACATCCAAACTCGAAGCCACGGATGTATTGCTACTCGCGGAATAACCCAACGATGAGAACAGGTGGATGAGGCTGGCTTCAAGATTGCTACTTGCAACCTTCCGAAGCTTCTCTGTTTTAATGTAGAGTTTCAGCCCTCTCTCAACGATGTGAAAAATCGATTTCTCTAAACGCTCGTGTCAAGCATAATCCATTTGAATAGCGTTGTAATCATGTTTATATGGCCGAGGTGCTTCATTCGTACATATATCGGAAACAGTTACGATGACAACCGAAAACGCAAAGACTCGCACGATATCGTAGGCACTTTATTGTTTCGTGAAAACATGGATGTCCGTCCTTTCACGTGGTTAGCAATCGTGAAGTTGAATCCTTGCTATCTCTGCATTGCTGCCCTCAGAGAGCAGAATGATGTCAGCCGCCTGGAGGCAGCTTTCGCAGTTTGTCGCTGCGATATCATTGTAGCATATACCGAGTCCAGCACAGTAGTGGCCTGTCAGGACCATTTCGAGTGCAAGACGATTGCCCCTGGTCCCTGTATTCTGTATTAACTTTGAGATGAGTTCGTCGATGCACCTTCTGTAATCATGCCAGATATTGACATTGCCTGCGCAGCTTCTGAAGACCTCTGTTGTGTTTGGAACTCCTTCGATGGCGATGACATAGAAAACCGCAATGACAGTCACGGTAGCAGTGATACTGCTGAAACGGATCTGAATCATCCTCACGATCGATTAAAAGAAGCCCTACTGCGAAGCTTCAACCTGGTTTCATCCTTGAATTTATACGAGGAAATTGTTCCTGTCGCCAACAGGAGGCAAACCCCGTGTCTTTACAAAACTTTTATCGGCATAAAACTAAAAATCTCACCTAATGGCGTCTGAACGGACCATTCATGGTAACAAGTCTTGTTTGACATGAACAATGACTAATTTTTTTGGACTCATGGACATGGATTGGACGTCGATGGTGAACCTAAACTCGGCACAAATGATATAGACAACCTAAATCATAACCTGGAACTGGCATTCATCTGATGAACCAAAGACGGAGTATGATGACCTGATAGGTGAAGGCGAAGGCAGAGTCGGCCACGGTGCCCATCACAAAGATTGGGTGAAGCTAACTCCTGGCGCTCGTGGCTGGAAACAGTAGCGTAACGGATATACTGCAGCTTGCAGAACATGCAAAAACGGCAAGAATGCATGGTTGAGCACCCATCCATTGTTGGGGTTTCGACTAAACAACAGTCACCTCGACATGATGCGAGAAATGTGTACTCTAATACGCTCATCTCTGGATTAATGGATTTGAATGGACCTCGTACTTTATCAATAACTTGTGGTTTGGAGAGTTATTTCGCAATTCTTTTTGGAGAGTTTTGGATACTCGAAACTTATTTCACAATTTGTTTTCCCAAACTAACCAATGTATAATTACTAACCTCCAGTTTATTTGACATACAGTTGGAGATCATTTCATACAATGTAACGATACCCCTCAGTCGTCATTAATCCAATCATTGTGATATCAGAGGTAGCAACATTAAGTCGAATCCGTGAGATCTCTGGACGTGCTACACCCAGAGAGCAGTTCGGCATCAGCCACATCAAGGCAATCTTGGCAGTCTCGTACAGGGATCCAGTTGTCCGACGCAATCATGACCATTCTCATCCCATTCCATGTCGAAACGTTTTCAGAACGTCTCAACTTGGCAGATCGACAATCCGAGGAGCTTGTCGACACATCTTGATAAGGCTAGAGATCTCGATTTGGCATCTCGGAAGTCGGAAATCCCACCGCGACACTTTCATTCCCCCTCCTAGCTGCAGTATGCTGCCTCCGCATAATTGCTCAGTGGATGCACCTGACCATGGCATACATGATTTACATTCGTCATATCCAGAAGACGACCATTAGCCAGTACGTTATTTTGAAATATATCTCTTTTCTTTCATGGTATTGCCGAAAGACCTAAACACATTTAAAAATATTTTATTTATTTTATTTAACTTTACTATTTATTCTTCTGATTATTTTGCCACATTTTTTAGCTCAAAGTGAAGAAATCGTTGTGACATTCAATTTTAAGAAGAAAAGACAGGAGAAAAAAATGGAAGAATGATCGGATAAGAAAATGTTATTGAAAGAGGTAAGAATGGACAGACAACCAACAAAAAGAGTTTTTCTGTAATAATCTAACATTCTTTCTTTATCTAAATACAAACTGTATACCTGAAGAGGCTGCTCGGTCAGCAACTGGTGAGGAAGCCCAACAACAGTCCAACTGGTCTCCAGGGGTGAGCAGCCGGATTCACCACCACTACTACTACCTTATTCTTCCCCTCCACAACTGCTGCCGGATCCAACAGGTTCAGGGTCATCGTCAACTCCTGCGTCGTCATCCTCCAGTTCCTCATCTTGATCATCCTGATAAGCCTGAGAGCTCACTACCTGGCCAGCCAGGTCCTTGTGTTTTAAGTTACCTGCTAAGACAAAGATCGCCAGGGATTACAACCCCATGCACGAAAATGTTATCCGGCTGTTCCAAGTCTGGAGTATGAAGACAGATACACATGCAGTCAGGTGGGATGGACAGTGTATGTTAGTTTACCCATCCAGAATGTGCATCCGCTGGAGGAAGTGTGAAGAAGAGCTTTCACACGGAACAAAAGCCGCTCCAATGTCCGCTTTGTGGCGGGAATTTTGCTGGTGATGGCCGTTAGTTTCAATCCCTAGCAAGACATAAACAAGCATTACCACAGAAATTCACGTGACTAACATCCTGAAACCTAATGGTGTAATGAATTAAATCTAATCTCCATTCCTACCAAAAAAATAAAATAAAATCCCAACCTTTGCCTCGGAGCATAAGGTCTGCAGTGTTCGGGTTGCCTTCTGAAGCTCTTGAACCTAGATTTCACCACCAAAAGAAGCATTAGGACTTAAGATTATAGGTGCTTAGCAAGCAGTTCTCACATTGCAGAACAAATGCCAAATTGACGATGTCCTACCAATTGGATCACTGTGTCATTGTGTGCTTCGAATTGGACCTCTAAAAACTCAAAAACTGGACTATAAATAGTCAGAAATTGGTGTCACGGTAAATTGTCATGAAATTAAATTACTGGCACCAATTTCATTTACCTTTAAGAAAGGAATCAATGAACTTTTGGCTATACTTCAAAGCTGTAGAATGCACGGTCACCTGCATCATTGAGGAAGCACATTGAAGGACATGCCTTAGAACAAGATTTATTCCCTAGCGAGATATTTCACAGTCCAGGGAACTTGCCTTGTGTTGAATCCTGCATACATTAACTAATGATACAACGATATTCACTGACTTCAGCAGTTTCAGAAGTAACTCTTCTATCTTATCATTTGTAGCATCAGTTCGGACTTTAGACATTCGACCAACTTCTTTGACCTGAATCAAATAATGTCATAGAAGAGATTACCACCCATCTGCAAATATGAACTGTCTGACATGGCAAGAACTCACCAAACCGTTGAATAGAGTGAGGTTGACTTCGTGCTGCATGAAAAACATTATGTCAAACTCCAGCTACAGCAAAAGAGCACAGATAAATTTATTTAAGAAACATAGTTTCTTACCAATACCCGGTACCAAATGAGATGTGTTGCAGAACAGAGTGTGGGGAAGCCATGCTCAGGTCCTTTTTCACCAACCTTACTGAAGGAGACCTGAAAATTTATACATTAGGCACAACACGTTATGTACTACAACAAAACCACAGAAGGCCTATCCACAACACAAAACATATTCGAAGACACTTCCATCACCTGGGGCAAAATAGAACAGGCAAGTTCGGTAAGTGCATTGAGGGTCGATTCCTTGTTTCCCAAATATGTATGAAGTATTCTCCGAATCGTTTCTCCCTGCACCAAACATCATGTGTTGAAGTACATGAATTAGCTTCTGAAAAATATAAAGCAGCACATATAGAAGACAATATAAAGAGTAAGCATCTTGGTCTCACTTTGCTCTTCCAGCCATCTCCAACAGTATCCCATTCATGTTTTAAAATTTTTTCTGCAGCAGTTCCAAGTCTCTGATCCAAGCTCGAAAGGACTTCCCCGTTGAATCTTGACATGGAATCACCATGTGCCCCCATTAACCTACTGCTGACTCTATGTGCCGAGAATACTAATGATTCTAGAGTAAACAGAGATTCTGAAGCGACCACAAAAGAAGATGAGCAGGCTGCAAAGATACAAAATCAGATATTGGTGTAATTCTTAACACTGATGGCTAAAGTTAAAAACTAGTCAAGCAAACCGATATAGCTGACCAATGTCCAGAACATCTTCTAGAAATGAACAGGCACCACAGTATAAGTACTCCAAGGTCTTGGGCAGAGGACAGTTTTGGATGCCCAAAAAGCAATTTTTAGGCATTTCAACGGGCTGAAAGGCACACAACAGATCCGAGAGTACTGCAGCTTCACTGGATATGTCCGATGCTACCTCCAGGGTCTGTACTCGCAAACCAACAATGTTCCTAAGTATATCCCACAGTAGACATTTACATAAATTGTGCTAAGCAAACATAAATTTGTAAATTACCTTTCTGATGCAATGAAACAATTCCATAACGAAATATTTTGAAGCAGCACCCATAGACACCACAATTCTCAGAGGATTCTCAGAATGATCACTTGGCATGTCCCACAGTACTCGACAGGTATTATCATCTGGAAAGTGGTTACTTCAGAAGTTATGGAAAATCAGGAAGGACTACATAAAAGCACCCAAATATTGTACCTTGTTGGATCATCCTCAGTGCAAAATCAACATGCCTTCTAAAAGTTGTCAATATTTGCACTAGTAGTGGCAATAAGTCGTCAAAATTTATCTGAGCAAAGCCAGGTGCAGTCTTCAAGCTTCTACAAGAAAGTTGTCCGTATCCCTTACAGAAGTAATCGAGCTTGTGATGAAGGTCCCGAGCAAGGTACAAGTACAATGGCAACTATGAAGGAAAGACCAAGAGATTTGTACATCAGAATGGATGTATCCACCAAAGATGTCAATAAATGCCAAAAAGCAATAGGAAAATCTCGCCTAACATAGCTCCATTTTAAGAGAATACCTCAGTTAGAGGATCTGAAACATGTACCTCCTGCCATTAAAAACAAAAAAAAAAAGGTAAATCATTCTTTTAAAACAAATAAGCACCACAGAATATGTGAAATGTGGCATCTATGTGAGTCCACTTTATTCAAAGTAAGAAATTGTCTGGATACTTCTCTCTGTCGGAGAAGCACCAAATGTTCAAATAGCAATGTATAAACCATAGAGGCTTACACTAGACTTCAGTTGTTATTCTGAGATTTGAAGGACTAATATCCCAACACATCAAGTAGGCTCATAATCACAGGCTGACCTTTGTCAAATAAAGTTCCTTTCAAAAGTGTAAATATTGAGCATAACAATTTATCCGCCAATTGTCATACCCATGACGTATTTATAAAAAAAGAATCATACCCGTGACATTAGAAAAAGAGAATAGGAATGAATCTGAAGTGGTCTAAACTTGAATCTTTGATCTTCCACTGCAGCGTAAACTGCAGAAACATCCAAAGAAGCTACTTCTCCAAAACCACAATGATTCTGTTCGGAAGAAATAGGCATTGGGTCGCTCTTGGACGAGCTACCAATATAACTTTGACCTTCTAGGCCAGCACGAGATTTAGCCTTCTCAAGCATACTTTCTATGGTGGGCTGATGAAGTGTGTTGTCACTGGACAAAGAAGAATGACTTTTAGCCAGCTTTTTATGTTTCATTTTCTTTCGTATTTCATGATTATGCATAGATTTTGTCTCATTCTTCTTTCTCATAAATTCATTAACATTGGAAGATCCAAGATGGTCCATCCGAACATAGGTCTCTGGAAGACAACTTGGGTATGCCTCCAGCAAATTATTCAGCAGGCATTCTATAAATCTGCAATGTTCATATGAAAAAGAAAATTATAACATTTTCCGATATACTTCTTACATATAACAACCACCTTCCAAAGCCGATAATTCGCAAGGGGGTAAGATATTTGTTATCTTAGACAGCATTATTTAAATGCACTGGTTTAATGATAAACAGACAAATGAGTCAGAAAAGAAAAAGAAGTTTATATTTCCTTTCCTATGGTATATATTGACACTATCACGACCATTCAGTGATTCTGGTTACAGAAATGACCCTTTCTATATTGAGGTATGCAATGAAAAAAGCAAATAAAAATATATGAGCAAAAGCAACTCAAGTTACCGTATATGAATCCACACAACAGAACAAGATAACACCAGACTCATAAGTCAGTCCCGGAGAAATGGAATCCACACATGGTAATAGTTACAGATAAATCAACACAGAACATAGTGGAACAACCAGTCACAAAGGGGCCAGAAAACGTACACTAGACTCTCAAAGCGCTTGTGCAACTTGGTAATGAGTTCATCCCTAGCTGCCGTACTTGCAAGCTCAGAGTGGTGAGCAATCTGAGTACAGAAGGCATTGAGCTTCAAGAACAGTAAAATATAGTAAGTATATGATGATAAAAGTGGCCAAATCTAATCAAAAGAGAGTAGCAACAGATATAACCAAAAGATTATACCAATTCCCGAATCCAATTGTCAGCGTGATAGAGGCAGAGACACAGGATCTGCTTCTTTTTTTCCGGAAGTGATTGCCATCCAGATTTTGCGAAGAACTGGGATTCACAGGGAACAGGAGTTCTTAATACAAAGGTGACGTGGGGAAAACCACGGGCTTCGAGAAATAATATCCCCTTACTACCAAAAAGAAAAAGAAATAATATCCCCAGAGGAATAACTGATACATTCCAGATTGAAAAAAAAAAAAACTAGCAATTTTTTAAAGTTCAAGACTCCCAGTCCAAAGGATTAAAAAGAATAAACTGGGGTCTTTATTTGACGAACTTGAAATCGTATAGAGATGCATGCAGAAACATTAATCTACGACAACCCCAAGAAATATGCATAAATAGGGAGTAAATCATCGACATTGATTGAGAACCATTCTCGCTATCTTACCTTGGAGGAAGGTAGATATAGAGGACAGCCCAGCAGTGCATCAATTCCACCAAGAGATCCTTGATTCGTGAACCTTTCAAACTACAAAATTAGTTGTATCATTTAGGCCAATAAAAATAACTATCTTGAAAATTGGTAAATGTTGAGAAAGTGTACAGTGGCCAGCAAGAGAAAGTTTGCTGGGAGAGACTGGAGAAGGGGAGCCCTGAGGGGAAACAAAACACAATGGTTAATTTTGAACGAAGAACCAATTAAAGAACTATACACAACCATGACAATCAATACTTAACTGCAGTGATGAGCATGCCAAAGGCAAAATATTCACGCATATAGGAGATATATCACCATCCAGATTCATCCATAGCTCTCCTACAACACAAAAGACATTAGCATGGGCAACTGAATATTGATCATGTGTACATGTCCTTGTGGCTGGGAATAGAATATACGACTTAAAATATGCTACTGTTTTCACCATCTATTTCACTAGTCAGATCAGTTTCTGGTAACCTCCCTCTGTCGAGATCACTAGTAAATCTGGATTCAAATTCTCCAGCATGTTTACCCACCCTTCAAAACAAGCAACTAAGTTAAGTAATTATACATAAAATGCTATAAAGCACAATATCAACACATTATTCACCATTCAAGTATCACCAAATGAAGTTTTTTCTGCTCCAGAATGGCACTGATTTCATCATAAAAGATGATCAGAGGCAAAGGCAAATGCTTGCAGCAGTTCAAGCACGATCCTAAGAGTTCCAAGGCCTCTTGACAGTTCGACCTCTGTATATGGATCAGCATCAAATTGATGAGCATCCAAGAATAGGCTGTTCGACACATTTTTCACTGATGGATCATCGCATTTTGCTCATATTTTTTACAAGGTACTCACAGACAATTGGTCTGAACAGACAGCAGCATCTACATCCCCAAGGGAGCAAACCATCTTCAATGTTCCTATTAAGCCCATCTTCTTGTAATTTATATCATGATGGCTAACCTGTCCATGGAGGTAGCTACTAGGAATTGGCTAAAGCAATCAACCTGAATTAAGCTTAAGGACATCTAAGAGAACTCTGATGTTCATCAAACTAGATGAGTCTCCATACCTGCTTCCGGACAATCATAAGTAGCTCGTTTGAAAACGATGATCCAAGCATATCTAAATTGCATCTGACTGATAGAGCAAGATGGCTAAATAACTCATAGACCTAAACCAAAATGGAAATTATGTAAAAAAAAATCGATAGATATAACTTGTGAACACAAAGATTATCAACCTTATAAATATTTTCCAAGCTGAATGCTTCTAGATAGTCCAAGATACCTACAACCAGAAAACAAATGCACGGTTAATGAAGGATAAAAAGGGATGTTATAACATTCGTGACATAAAGAAAAAAATTAATAAGGTGTTCTTCAGTACCATTTATGTGAGATGATAGAGATACTAATTCATGAGCATACTTGTCTGCCAATAAACTCATGGTCTCCAAAGCAGAACACACTTCAACATTGATACCACATCCAATATGTGTGACCAATGATCCAATTAGCTGCAGAAAATCGACATTAATGAGTGCAAACTTCATCGATTTTGTTTCTTGCAAGGTATTGATTTCTGACTACTTTTGTGTACCTCTTGTCGTGAATATTTATCATCAAATTCTTCGAAGAGACACATATACAAGTGCATGCTGAACTCTCTTGCTTTTTGTTCCTTGGAAGCTAGTAAGTACTCGGACAAGGAGAGGAATGAAGGAAAATAATCCTGAATATTGACAAAAATAATGATAAAAACAATCATGTCACTACCTCACTCTTCCGCTGAATTTAGCAATTACCTGTGCTACTTTCGCATGACCACGCAGACAATCCTCAAGGACGTCCTTGGGAACGCAACCTTCAACAATCTTTTTCTTAAATATTTTGTTGATGCTCTTCTGTGCTGAACCACCATTCATATTCATGATATTGATTAACCAAAGGTCAGCTGATTTGAATTCCTGGGGCCTCGTTATGTTGCCAAATTCTCTCAAAAATTCTTGACAGAGAATCTGCATTGGCACAGATATCAAAACCTGCTCCACAAGCAAAAGATGTTTAAATACAGGTCTGACTCACGTTCTTAAACCGCATGCCTAATCTCAGCGTGTCAAGGATAGAAGCTTCGGTCGAATCCATAACAGCCTTCCCTCTTCTACCTTTCGCTGCATGATGAGATGCTCCAAAAAACTTCAACTGCTCACGAATACCCATGAAGATTTTTCGAACATTTGCAGGTGTAGCCGATAGCAATAACATTCTAAGTAGGAATGGCATCAGCTCTATGTCTATAGTCCGGATACATGACAACGCGATATCAATGACCTTCAATTCAAATAGTAATATTTTAGTATGATAATCTAAAGAATTTCCCATAATGCATTACAAAAGGCAAAAAATTAACTAACACCTGCTCCTTTAACTCGTCTTTCATCTGTAAGTTGGAAAGACAATCAAGCACGGGCACAGCCACCCCAGAATCCTCTTGAAGCATCTGTTCCAGGGAATCGACCACAAACTTGTGGTTTTTGTCGCCTATAATCTCGGGCAAGGATCCAACAATCTCCTTCTTCAAATGTAACGGACAAATTGACAGCAACTGCATCAGATTCTCTGTAAAGGAGTCAGCATCAATGATAAAATCAAGCCATCTAAACTGGTTGATGATGAGCCTCGCGAGATCATCCCCAAGGGACAAGGACTCCCCCATCCGAGGGGGCTCAAAATATTCCGGAAGCTTCTCAAGAAGGATTTTCTGCAACTCTAACTGAATACACGGCACAAGCAGCAAGTTTCGGGCAAGGCTGCCATTACTTTTCCTCGACAAAGCAAAACCATGCCCTCCTCCGGACGAGAGTACCCTAATTAAACCAAACAAAAGAAGACAAAAACAAATCCTTTATCAAGACATCGCATCAATCCAATGTCACTAAAATCTATTACAACCCAACCTGCGGAGATTTTTCTCAGACCGGACGTAGTCGGAGAAACCACGCAGGAACTCTCCTCGTGCAGCATCATCACGGCCAAGGACAACGCCGATGCGAGCTCGGAACTTGTGCGCGTCGGAGGGAAGGCAAGGGGGACCATCGCCGTTGACGAGCGTGCATCCTGCATCGGCAAGCACCGAGACCAACCTCTCTGCCGCGGAGGCAGACGAGGAAGAAGTCGAGGGAGTGGAGTCGGCAGCGGCAGGCGCGGGAGGGGGACGGATGGATTTCGGAGGCGGTTGGGAGAGCGGGGAGACGAAGGAGGAGCTCCGTTTGCGAGACGGGGGTTTCAGAAACACCATCGGCGTCGTGATCCGAGAACCGCAAAGCAAGTGGAAATGGCGCGAACACGAAAGCGGGAAGGTTTTAGAGCTTAAATAGGTTGTTGGGGGGGGAGTCTGGGGCTAATTGGGCCGGGTCCAATCATATTGGGCCTTAAGCCCATGGAAGGCTTTTAAGTAAATAATACAATGAAGCACAGGGGGGCAGGTCTGCCGTCCGTCCATGCATGACCCGTCGAAAAAGGCGACGAAATATGAGGTTTATAACGAAATAGCATTTCTCTTAAAAAAATTATGAAATACGATTCTAGTTTCCTTAATATTATTCTTGCGTTACCGTCCGGAATCTCAACACTCAATTCATAAGGAAAACGCGATTTCGAACCGCGATACTAGCGCGCCACGACATCGATAAGTGTCGTAATTCAGAACCACGGCACTTGTAAACTTAGAAAAAATATTTAACTGCGCTAGTGTCGCGTTTATTACTACAACACTTTTATAAGTGTCAACGTCGCGGTCAAAAATCGTGTTTTCTTTGTAAATTGAATATCACGAGTTCCGATAATAATACATATTTTTTAAAATTTTATAAATTTTGATCGTATTTTACTACTCTTTTTTTAACTAATCCTCGATGAAATTCATGTAATAATATATACATGGACGTGCCAAATGTTAAAATATTCAAACATACAAAATATCAGAACGTGTCGATGAATTAATCAAAATGTGTTTGGCATAAAACTATGCATTTATCCATTATCATAACGGTTGGGATGGGAGAGGAGATCCCCTGGCTGGTGTCGACTTTCTCCCGTCTTGATCTGAAATAACATGTGAATAAGAGACAAAAAGGTCCATGTCGGATTATTAAAGTTAAGGAATCCAGAATCCACTGGGTTACTGACACGTGGAACCATTTAGGAGCGGGGAAAAACAATCAGCAAAGAGATTATATAGTTTGAAATTCGCGGCGAATTCTCGGTCATAGTTTTAAAATTGGATGGGCATAGTAAATCAAATATTTTGGTCGTCGGAACAAACCTCTAAATTTGACTACTTCACCAAAACTAAAACAAATCAATTTTCAGGAACCCACCAAACGCCGAAGACTATCTAGCGTTTGGCGCATAGCTGCCGTCCCGAATCATCGTCAATCAATCATATGTAGTACCCCGATTTGTTTATGTATTTTCCACGTCATCTGCCGAAGCGTCGCAATAAATGCCAGAGCAGGAGTCCACTCACATTCATGGTCCAAACTTTGAGCCGTCCCGGGCGTCATTTCCTGTTTTTTTACGATTGCCCATTTCGCCCTCTCCGCCATTTTTTGTTAAAGATTTGATCTTGGGGAAGTGGGTCTACAGGATTTGATCATGAAGAGGTACAGGAACAGGGAAATCTGGGATTTTGAGCATGGAGTGCCGGTTATAGGGAATAAGGAGGTGATCCTGGGTTTGGATGGGGGGACGACCACCACGATCTGCGTCTGCATGCCTTTCCTCAATGCCTCCGGTCCTCTCCCTGAGCCTTTGCCCGTCCTTGCCAGGGCTGTCGCCGGTTGTTCGAATCACAACAGTGTCGGAGGTAGAATTTCCCTTGGAGGATTAGCCTCTTTCTTTCTTTCTTTCTTTCTTTCCTGTTTTTGGATTTTTGATTATTTCTACGTAGTAGAATTGCAATGTTTTTGGTGGATCTTTTTGACTTGTGAGTAGTGGCATGATGGTAGAGACGGTCGAAGCGAAGGGTTATGATCTTTCGGTTTGCGTTTGCGGTTTTCTTGATACTTCGTAGAATATAGTGTGCGGTGTAGACGTGTTCTTTCTGAGCGCGGAGGATTGGATTACTCGAGATGCTCTATTATGATTCTCTAATTCTCCACCACGCATCCTGATTGAAGGAAGTTCTTGCATTTGCTTCTCTAATTAATCTTGTATCTTTGCTTTTTCTCCTTTTTTTAATCCTTTGAAAGAAGCCGCTGCGAGAGATACACTCGAGAAGGTTATGGCGGATGCCCTTTCGCAGTCGGGTTATAGCCGATCATCAGTTCGTGCTGTCTGTCTTGCTGTATCTGGTGTTAACCATCCAACGGACCAGCAGAGAATTGTAAACTGGCTCAGGTCTACTTTCTAGCAGTACGTAATTTGTTTCTTCAGTGGTGACGGTCCTAGAATGGGGCTTTGTATGTGCAGAGGATTGTTGATTCTTGGCATAACTTTTTTGTCCCTGAAATTGTGGGCATTGTGTTAGCTGCTAAATTTGTAGCATTCATCGCGTTCTTCTGAGATCAACTGCAGCTTTTTGCAGATTCTAGCGCTGTTTGCGAATGTTAAATCCATCCAGTTGGTTTGGTCAGCTTGTCTGGTTTATTTGCTTATGTGGTTGTCTGGCATGTGTGTTCTCTACTTGTAGGGAGATATTTCCTGCTTATGTGAGGCTGTATGTTCAAAATGATGCCATGGGAGCTTTGGCGAGTGGAACACTCGGGAAACTACATGGTTGTGTTTTAATCGCTGGGACGGGGACCATTGCTTATGGATTCACTGATGATGGAAGGGAAGCAAGAGCAGCTGGTGCGGGGCCTGTCCTTGGAGACTGGGGAAGGTAATTGCTTTTCCACGGTTCTTTCCCGGTTAGCTTGGCCGTACAACATCCTGGTCGACTAAACATTTCAGTTTTACTCAAGTGGAAAAATGGAAACCTTTGTGCTCCACCGTCTACGTTGCACACATCCTGCAAAATTTTGATGACAATACTCATTTTCTTGTCAATGGTTTTTTTTATTTACAAAGTATCCTCCTCCTACTGAAATGAGTTGAGTTTACTCTCCATACAGTGGATATGGCATTGCTGCACAGGCACTAACCGCTATCATACGGGCACACGATGGCCGTGGCCCAAATACAAACCTTACATCTAGCATCTTGAAATATCTCAATCTTTCTTCTGCAGATGAATTGATAGGGTAAGTTGATGTATCATGTTGATGTCCCTCTAAATTTTGTTGTATGGTTGAAGTTAGCCTTAGCCTAATCTATGGTATGCAGGTGGACTTATGCAGATCCATCTTGGGCTCGTATTGCTGCCCTTTTTCCCCTTGTGGTGTCTTGTGCTGAGGCAGGTGATAAGGTTGCCGACAAGATTTTGCTGGACTCGGTCAAAGAATTAGCTCTCAGCGTTAAAGCCGTTGTTCAGAGACTTGGTTTATGCGGCAAAGGTGAGGTGCCATGGTAGAGACGAAGTTCGAGTGCATCGTGGTATGTGCAAGGACCATGGTTCGTTTAGTTGGTCAATCAACATCTATCTGATTGCAGATGGTAAAGATCCTTTTCCCTTGGTCATGGTGGGTGGTGTTCTCAAGGCAAAGAAGGAATGGGATCTCGGCAAAGAGGTCATAAACTGCATCTCGAAGGACTACCCTGGGGCATATCCAATCTGGCCAAAGGTATGCATTTCCTTCATAATTGCTTGTGGTAAGAAGTTTTGAAGCCAGGTGCAGCCATCTCAATGAAAATTAACACATCTAATGCTCAATAAAATAAACCATGTAAACAGGAAGTGTTCGAACTCAAACTCAAACAATGAGCTATTGTTTGTGATTTGCCCGAACTTTACATCTTATCCTATAGCTCTTGGATTGCAGGAAGAGCCTGCAGTTGGAGCGGCCCTGCTGGGGTGGAACTTTTTATTGAAGGAACTCTACTGAGAACTATAAAAGAAAGTCAAGCGTTGACGTCAGGGAAGTTACTCTCGAACTCGAGCAAATTGTACAGTGACAGAACATGACATCGAGAAGACCTGGAAAGAGGGAACGAAATGGAATGGAAATGAAGTCAGTCATTCCATTGTTACCAATTTGGCTGTTTATGAGATGTAATTCTATAATACTTGCAGGACAGCTGTTGATAGGTTTCCTTCTATTGTGTATCTACACTTAAGTCTCTTTTGGGAAAATTGAAGTTCTTTGACAGAACCATGTAGCTCCTTTGGTTGCAACAGCGACATTAATCGCATCATGCCAAGCGACCGTAAGTACCAACCTAAAATGGTAAGCGGGTCCAGTGTCCTTTAATTTCGACAGATCAAAACTTGAACCGGAATTGTTGCCCCGCTTTTAAGATGGATGTTTAAGGTTAGCAATTTCTGTCCTTCTATTCCCTGCAAGCCATCCAGTCCTATTCCCAGCAAGCCATCCACTTAGGCATGTTGTAACATGAAGTGTAGCGAGAGTAATTAGGAAAGCACGCAGAGTGCATTCCATGTGTGTTCGGCCGGGTCGGCATATTGGAGAAAGAAACAACATATGTTCTTTACAAAGTATCATGAAAAGCTCGAAACGCAACCTTAATCTCGTTAGTTTAAGGTTAAACATAAATCAAGTAAAGATAAAAACTCAAAATGTGAAAAATATCTCCATCTTGTAGGTCGGTTTGGGTCCTGAATATTAAATGACTTTGCATCTGACAGGTAAAGAGCAAAGGACTACTAGTTAAGCTCGAACTGATAAAAGCGAAGCAGACCACCGAAAGGGGGCACAAAACTGTACGCGCGGTTCCGTCTGCAGTGAAGGCATGGCCGGATGTTCTTCGTAGAGGGGCATGCCGTTGGATTTAGTAAATTCTCGGAGATTTCCCGCCGGGATTGCATTCGGATGTGACATCTAACGCATCTTCTGTCACGGGGTTCGTCCTCAGCCAGTTACCTTCTTTGACAGACCATGTAGCTGTTTTGGTTACAGTAGCCAAATGAATCATAGACTTGAAGCACAAGACTCAATCATCATGGCCTCATGTCAAGAAACCCATGAGTAGATAAGTATGTTGTGGGGGGAGTAACTTCCAGCATCAGACTGAAAATCACTCAATTGCATAAGTGGGTCCAATGTCCTTTAATTTGGAACCAACCAAAACTTGAAGCACTTGCCCATCTTCCGACTTAAGTGCACCTTTACTTGTGTCTGAAATCAACCTAGTCCCAACTCGTGCCTGGGGACCATGATAACAACTTGTTAATCCATATTTTAAGTATAGCAGTGACCCTTCCACCAATCTTACTGTCATGATGTCTCCCTGCAAAATGATTGCTGTTTGTGATGAGTGATGCCATTTTTTTCCATTCCTCATGCCTTGACTTGAAAGATAAGATGCAATCAATTAAAAAGCATCAACCAAATTTACCCCGAGTCTTTTTTTTTCCAAGTCAAGTTCAAAAGAAAAGGGAAAAGGGAAAATCTTGGTTATTGGAGTTTACTCGGACATTATTGTCTCCAACTACCTCCCAAAGACTTGTCTGGTCTCTACCAGAGAGGAAGGAGGGGAAGGAAATTCGGGGACTTGGAAAAGGTTCTCCGAAACAATGGCCAGTGATCGTGTTCAGAGATTCAGGAGGTTGAAGTTGTTGTCTCTGTTGTTCTTCTGGGTCTTGATCGATACGAGGTTCCAGCTTGGTGGTTCTTTCACTGACTCTGGCGACGGTAAGTGTCCCTGCCTCGTTGCGAATCCCCGTTCCTTGTTGTCGAGTTCTTTTGGCTGTGAAATCGGTTGATTGTTTTTGTCGATTTGGTGCCGGAGCAGCGGCCGCGCTACAGTCGCTGAAGGCCTCATGGCAGGGCATGCCGCCGAACTGGGGGAAGTCGGATGACCCTTGTGGCTTTCCCTGGGAAGGAGTCAGTTGCAAAGACTCGAGGGTCACCGCTCTGTGTGTGAAATATGCTAGGATTTATCTCCCATGAAACGTTTTGCTACGGTGTTTCTGAAATGGCTTGGCGGCAGTCCTCACTAGTCCCGGCTTGTCCTTTTTTAGGAGCTTGTCGACGATGGGGATTAAGGGGCAGCTGGGCGGTGACATCGGCGGTCTGGCAGAACTCAGATCATTGTAAGCTGCTTCGTTTCATCCCGAGAAAATACTCGCCCATGGTCACGTCTCTGTTCTTACTCGTTCGCATATTTTCACGCAATGCAGGGATCTGTCATTCAACAAGGGGCTCACAGGACCACTTTCTCCGCAGCTCGGAAACCTCAAAAAGCTGAACATCTTGTAATATATGCCTTCAAGCTTATTTCGTCTGTCTGCGATCATAACCAAAACTTACCTTTTCCGTTCGAAACATTACCAGAATCTTAGCCGGATGTCGCTTTTCGGGAAGGATCCCAGATGAACTCGGAAATCTCGGGGAGCTATCTTTCTTGTAACTTTCTATCCAAAAACATGAGCCATTTGTTTTTTTTTTCTTTGGGTCGATTCATTTGCGATCTATGATCCACCTTCGTGATTTGATCAGGGCATTGAATTCGAACAACTTCACGGGCAACATCCCTCCATCCTTGGGGAAGCTCTCCAAGCTGTACTGGCTTGACTTGGCCGATAATCAAATAACCGGGCCGATCCCCGTCTCCACTGGCACTTCCCCTGGATTGGACCTCCTACTCAAAGCAAATCACTTGTGAGTCTTTAATCACATTTTAATCGAAATCTTGCACCTATGTGCAGAACCACATTCCAACGCTGTTCCGTTTCTTATGAATAGCCATTTCAACAAGAACCAGCTCTCAGGTCCGATCCCGGAAACGTTGTTCAACTCGGACATGGCTCTGATACACGTGTGAGTCTTTGTTTCTTAATTGCATGACGCTTGTTCTGCTCTCCCGATCGCCTGGAATTATCTTTACTCGTTTTGCCACAGACTTTTCGATGGGAATCAACTCAATGGATCGATCCCGTCCTCGCTGGGACTGGTTCAGAAGCTCGAGGTTCTGTGAGTGAGAAAAACCGAAACACAGGACTTCCTCTATGCTTTGCTTCTTGAAAATTTATTCATCTCATCCGATGAGTCGTTCTCCCATGCCCTGCAGTCGCCTGGACAGGAATTTGCTGTCTGGAAAAGTCCCCGATAACCTTAACAACCTCACTAACCTGAACGAGCTGTGAGTTTCATTAACTGCGCTTCAACTGATTTCGCGTGCGTCATAAGAAAATTCAATTGAATTGTCTCTGAGAATCGATTCTCGCAGGAACTTAGCCAACAATGGCTTGACTGGACCTCTACCGGATTTAGCCAACCTAAATTCCCTCAATTACGTGTAAGTTTTCCCAATGATTTCTACACCAGCCCGCACTCAATTTACACTTGATGGATGTGATAAAAACACAATGCTGTTTTGCTCGCAGCGACCTCAGCAACAACTCCTTCGCCCCAGCAGTGGCTCCAGCTTGGTTCTCGACCTTACCATCTCTCACCACTCTGTATGTTCATCCTAAGATAAACGGACACTGTAGGAATGTTACGGACGGTCACTCACTTCTGTTCCATTGGAAATTGCAGAGTTATAGAGTTCGGGGCTCTTCAAGGGGAAGTTCCGCAGAAGCTCTTCGGCTTCCCTGAGTTGCAGCAAGTGTAAGGAATGAGCTCATGGTCGATTGATGTCTGCTTTATTCGAAAGTAATCATGTTAGCTTGATCCGTGCAGCAAGCTGAGGAACAACAATCTCAATGGAACGCTGAACATGGGCGACAACATTAGCCCCCAGCTGCAGCTCGTCGATTTGCTGAACAACGACGTTTCGTCCCTGACACTCGGATCCCCGGGTTACACAAATACATTAATGTGAGAACATCGGGGACTAATTTGCAGAATAAACCACTGGCCGATATTATAACCTTTTTGACGTCATTGCTGCAGCTTGATCGGGAACCCGGTTTGCACGACTCAACTATCAAACACCAACTACTGCCAGATGCCGCAGCAAACATCAAAGCCTTACTCCACAAGCCTTGCAACATGCGGGGCCACATCGTGCCCACTCGACCAGAAGGTCAATCCCCAGAGCTGCGAGTGCGCGTTCCCTTACGAGGGTACCTTGTACTTCAGGGCACCGACGTTCCGTGAGCTGTCTAACGTGACGCTTTTCCATATGCTGGAAATGAACCTATGGACGAAGCTCAACCTCACCCCAGGATCAGTTTCCCTACAGAATCCATTCTTCAACATCGATGACTACCTTCAAGTGCAGCTCTCGTTGTTTCCTCCCATCGGATTGCGATTCAGCCGGACAGAAGTTCAGAGGATTGGATTTGATCTAACCAACCAGACATTCAAGCCGCCGAAAGAATTTGGCCCGTATTACTTCATCGCATCCCCTTATGCGTTCCAAGGTACAAAACTCGGCATTTATCTAGACCTTTTGGGGCTTGATTCTTCCTCGGAAAGAATTACTAATCGACAGAAAATGACTTGCAGACAATGGAAAAAGTTCCATCGGTCCGGGAATAATAGCTGGCGTGGCAATCGGGTGCACGGTTCTGGTCCTAGGTCTGGTTGCAGTCGGAGTATATGCTATTCGGCAGAAGAAACGAGCAGAGGAGGCAATCGAGCTGAACAAACCATTTGGTTAGAGATTCTTTTACCGTCCATGTTATTGCCATAGTTTATCGCAGGTACACATTTCATGTCTGATCGCACTTGGAATATGGTTCAGCATCATGGGGAACGAGTAGAAGGGACAGCGGAGGAGCACCGCAACTCAAGGGCGCGAGGTGGTTCTCGCTGGACGAACTCAAGAAATGCACGAACAACTTTGCCGAAAGCAATGAGGTCGGGTCCGGCGGCTACGGAAAAGTCTACCGAGGGAGGCTCCCAGACGGGCAGATGCTTGCGATAAAACGGGCACAACAGGGTTCGATGCAAGGAGGGCATGAGTTCAAGACCGAGATCGAGCTCCTCTCCCGAGTCCATCACAAAAACCTCGTTGGCCTCGTGGGATTCTGCTTCGAACAAGGGGAGCAGATGCTCGTGTATGAGTTCATGCCCAACGGTACGCTAAGGGAAAGCCTCTCGGGGAAATCAGGCATCTATCTTGACTGGAAGCGCAGGCTTCGGATAGCTCTCGGCTCGGCAAGAGGACTGACTTACCTTCATGAACTCGCGAACCCTCCAATCATCCACCGGGATGTGAAGTCTAGCAATATCCTGCTGGATGAAACCATCACGGCAAAGGTCGCGGATTTCGGCCTTTCGAAATTGGTCTCCGACGGTCTGAAGGGCCACGTCTCAACACAAGTTAAAGGCACATTGGTATGTACCGCTCGAACATGTCATCACTTCCCCTCGCGATATGACCTTACCCCAAGGGATCACACCCCTTTCGTTTTGACGTCAGGGCTATCTCGACCCAGAGTACTACATGACGCAGCAGCTGACGGAGAAGAGCGACGTGTACAGCTTCGGCGTTGTGATGCTCGAGCTCATAACCGCAAAGCAGCCCATCGAGAAGGGCAAGTACATCGTGCGCGAGGTCCGCCAGGCAAAGGACGGGAACGACCCCGAGCACTACGGCATCCGAGACATGATCGATCCGATCATAAGGAACACCGGGGGCCACCTCCCGGGGTTCGCAAAGTTCCTAGACCTAGCCCTACAGTGCGTGGAGGAATCGGCTGCGGACCGCCCGACAATGAGCGAGGTCGTCAAGGCAATCGAGACCATCCTACAGAACGACGGGATACGCACGAACTCGACGTCTGCATCGTCATCGGCCACGGACTTGGGGGGGTCGAAGGGAGGCCAACCGAAGCACCCTTACACCGAGGCAATGCCAGTGCCCAAGCAGGAAGGCAACAACTTCAGCGATTCCTTCGATTACAGCGGGGGATACAATCTATCCACAAAGATCGAGCCCAAATGAAACCTCGCCCCTCTTCCTGTATTCCTCCTAAATGTTCCAACCCTTGTTATCTCCATGGATGTCTAGCTTCGGACAACGTTGTCACGTGACATAAAAGAATGTGTTAGGTTATGCTTAGGTGGGATGGGAATATATTCATTCCTTTTGCCTTATTACCCTAATCTCCACGTCATATGCACATACAATTTACAATATAATAAATTTAAATAATTATCGTAATTGTCTTCTTTTTTTAGCTTTCAGCTACATAGTAAGAACTTTACCCACGTGCAGATCCAGCCGTCGACCCACCGGGAACATGACACTTGTCAGGCATCCAACGGGGATAATCCGTCACCGTCCTGTGGATGTATCATTTACCCCCCTTCTTCGGTGACAGTCAGTTCTCCTTGTCTTCTCTCTCTCGAGACTGCGACTGCGAGTTGGGACGCGAGACAAACACTGCGACCCCTCGCGATCCACAGCTAACCGATTCGTAACTGATTTCTCCGGCCTATGGCGGCGGAATCGCCTCGGCTGAGTACGTTCCTTGGCCTTCGTCTGTTACGGTGGGGGGGGGGGGGAGTAGTCCGGTGTCCGGTGTCCGGAATGTCTCGGGAATGGTCGTTCGATGGGTGATTCGGATACCGCCCCCTGAGTAGTGACTTTTCGGAGACGATGAAAGGCGGTGGCGGAGGAGATGAAGGGAAGAGGCGGTGGAGGGGCCTGGCATTCGGAGTGTTGGCGCTCGTGGTCCTGTCAATGCTCGTCCCCCTCTCGTTCCTCTTAGGGCGGTTCCACTCCAGTTATGCCGCCTGTAACGACTTCGGATCGGTTTGGATCTCTCGTTATCCCTCATTGGATCTTGGTTTTGGCCTAGATTTCTTATTGTCGCTGCCGCGGGATCTGCGCGTGATCCGATGATTGAATTGGTTTATTACGATAAATTTCGAGATCTTCTTCTTTACATAATGCTTTGGCTTCTCGTCGTTACTGGACGACACCGAACGCTGAGATTTTTTGCCCCTCTTTGTTTTCCTTTTTCTGCAGTTGTCGTGTCAGACCAGCTCAATTCTGCCACGGTGAGACCTTTTTTTTTTCTTGATAGTCAAGTGCATTTTTACTTTTACGCTCCAGAATTTCCATTTTTAGTTAAATGGGGATGCCTTCTTGAATTTTTCAGGAGGATATGGACTCATGTTTTGGTCTTGGGTTGTGTTTTATAGAATGCTTTCAGGAAGTATGAATCTGGGTTTACTAGAAATCGGTCCAAGTCTCAGGTGAGTAGACTCGTTTTGTGTTCCCTATTCTTCCTTGGAAAGAAACTAGGCTAGGTACATGGATGGGTTTTGGAAGATCTGCTTGCAGTTGCTATTACGGGGAGGTTTTATTTAGGCTGCTCATATTTCATCTACCTGCTTTATGTTTGACTCTAATTGCAGGCAAGGATGTCTATCTTCTGAATGAGCCTATGTATATATAATGAAGTGATGTTGTCTGCTTTTTATGTGCCAGAAGGATCAATCCAGTCATGTAAAAGACCTTCTAAAGCAACTCGGGCCCAATATTTCTAAGGTGAATCGGTGATATCACAAAGGGAGTAATTTTTATAGGTGCTGTCTGTTAAATTACTATTCATCTTTTGTGTAACGATAGAGGTTCTAGCTTCTGGGAATTGAACCTAACCCGTCCTGGCTTTTTTACAGCACACCTACAGGCGTTAAAAACTTTTGTTTTCTATATTGCATGTTTTTCCTCTTGGATCTAACTGATTTTTTTTCTTTGTAATTGTACTGTACATTAGGATGTGATGAAAAATATTGAGAGTGGAACAAAGACACATACTTCCACTTCGGTGAAAGAACCATACAAGCCACAAACGTCAGGTCTGATTTGACTAATTTTGGCTCAGGCATACTAATGACATACTTTTTGATAGTTTAACTGGAATTGCTTGATAAACTCATCATATAATGTCAGGTCTTCCAACTTCATCTAAAGTTACAAAGCCGGACCCATGAAAAAAGGTATGTGCATTTGTCAGCTCGTCAAAATCAATTTGTTTCCATGCTTACCATGTGCAATAATCAAAGGTGGGGACGTGCTTTATGATAGGATGGCATATCGGATTTAGGAGACGAACCTCCTGGATCTAGGGGCCTTCTTGTTGATGCTGGAAAACAATGTGAGGCTAGATTTGGGAGCTACTGCCTTTCGTTGCAACAACACAGGGAGCAAATGAAAGATTCGACAGTGAAGAGGATGAAGGACCTGCTCTTTGTTGCTAGGGCATATTTTCCTAGTATTGCGAAGCTTTCTTCTCGGGAAAAGTTTTCTCGGGAATTGAAGCAAAATATTCAAGATTTTGAGCGTATTCTGAGTGATGCATCCAAAGATTCTGATCTTCCTCCGCAGTAAGTGTAACCATACGTTGGAAGCATGTGACAGCACCTGACTTCTCATTTCTCTGATGATGATGTTCTACAAACCACCATGTAGTTCCATAGCCTGACAACGACATACTTGTTTGGTAGCTGTAGTGGATGTGTTTATTTCTAGCTGGTAACTAGATGGTATTTGTTTTTAAGGGAAGTAGTTCTTATTCTTCTTCGTGGCTTTTGAAATTTCTAAATAAAAATTACCTCCGGTTTTGCAATTTTTTGATACTTATTAGTACGTGCTCTAATGGTACTTTGGGTGGAACTTAGGATTGGAGCAAGCTGGAAAGAATGCAAGCTTCAGTTGACAAGGCGAAATCTTTTAGAGTGGACTGCAATAATGTGTACAAGAAGCTGAGTCAAATTTCGGATTTGACCGAGGATGAAGCCAACTTCCACATGAAGCAGAGTGCCTTTATCTACAGAATTGCTGTTCAAACAATGCCCAAAGGTCTTCATTGTCTTTCAATGAGGCTTACAGTAGACTACTTCACTTCATCAACTAATGATATTGAGAGTCCCCTTGCTGAGAAATATTTAGATCCCTCTCTGCACCGCATTGTCGTATTCTCCAAGAATGTATTGGCTTCGTCAGTTGTAGTCAATTCAACAGTGATGAATACTAAGGTATGAAAGCAGGAATCCTTCTAACTTGTAGCTGTGCTAGTTTAACAGTTTCAACGTCAACATTAAATGGACTTTTTTTACCTTTTCTTAATCTTTTCAGGAGAGCGGGAAGTTAGGTTTTCATGTGTTGACTGATAAGGAGAATTACTTTTCTATGAAGCTGTGTTTCTTCAGAAATAAATATAAGGCTGCTGTAGTTCAGGTCTTGAATGTTGAAGATCTTGATCTAGACCACCACGGCAAAGCAACTTCATTGCTATTCTCTGTGCCTGATGAATATAGGATCTCTTTCACTGGCATCAATAATTTTTCTTTTTCTTGCTTCAAGGACAGAATATGTTTCTTCCTTTTCTCGTTCACACTACCTTCCGCCCAATGCATTCCCTAATCTTAAGAAGATTGTTGTTCTGGTCGTCCAGCAAGACTTGTCAACTTTATGGGGTGTTTGCTTGGGTGGAAAAGTAAATGGTGCAGTGCAAGCTTGCTCAGTGACTTTAGGTGGCTGAGGAGCTTAGGTAGAGATGTCGTGGACAAGAGTTCTTGTGCTTGGATGTCTGGTTTGAATCTGATTGATCTGGAAAGATGGAGGGAGTTAAAGTTGTCCCAAACTCGCCAGAGATTCTTACGACGGGTGAGTATGACACAATCAAAATGGCCTCTTCCGTTTTCTAGGCTTTATGGTCCCAATGCTTCTTGTTAATATGTAGCTGGCTGACCTCTTCCGTTTTCTAGGCTTTACCAGGGGAAGCCGTCTCCCTCTACTCCCTCTATTCAACCTTGCTCACCTTCCAGAACTTGATTCATCGGCTGGACAGTTTGTGGCCTCTGTCCGGGCTCGGCCACAACTACGGTTTGAATGCCCAAGTTACTAGGAAAGCTGTGGTCCTCCATTATAATGGAGCCATGACACCGTGGCTCGACCTCGGGATTCCAAAGTACAAAGACTATTGGCGGAAGTATCTTGACAGGGACGACCAGATATTGAGTGATTGCAACATAAACGCATAAGATGTGCCGATCATGATTCGTGCACTTCATCCTATGAAAAAAATCGTCGACTGGCATTGATTCTTTGGACGGTTTAAGCCCGTCCTGAGAAGGCAGCAACTAAATTGACAGCGGCAGCAGCTCAGTTATAGTTTTATATACTATGGTTTACCACAATGGCAAGGAATCCCGTTAAGTGACGTTATTACTATTTCTTCGACATTATCGATCTCGAGCACCGTTCCTCACAACAGTTATATCACGAGTGCGAGGAGCCGCGACTTCCTCGCCTCGAATGAGTTCATCTTAGTTCCTCGGAAAGGGTACTTTTATTTAGGTGAATTTTGGAAGCACTTTTAGAGAAGTGAAAGGGGGGCTGGTAATTCCTACAACGAGATTCTTTCTTTCATTGTTTTTGCTTCTTTTGTTTTTACTATTTTAAATGGGCAAAATATCGATATTTGGCCCATCAATAGTCCAACTTTACGTTTTGGTATATCGTTTATAAAGTTTTGAATTTGGTCTTATTTCAATTTTACTTTTCGATTTAGCCTTATTCGTAAAGGCCGTTTCGCTTATTTGACGTATCTCTAACATCTCTTTTCTATTTCTTACGTGTTCTGACGTGTGTCCAACGTGTTTATTTTTTTTCCTACATCGACTCTTTTCCTAATCAAACTGACCTTCTCCTCTTCCTTCCTTCCTTAAGCTATCCATCTCGGACTCCCCTAACCTAACTCTTCGGACCTCTCCCCGCTCCCCGCAGTCCTAGAGCACGATCGGTGGCCGTCGATGGAGTCGCCAGAAGTGCGTCGCCAGAAGTGCGTCGGAAGTCGCTTGGCTCGTCCTCGACGGAGGAGGTCATACTTCGTTGCGAATAAGGCCAAATCGAAAAATAAAATTGAAATAATGTCAAATTCAAAACTTTTTAAACTATATGTACGTAAAGTGGGGCTGTTGATGGGCCGAATATTTTTCATTTTAAATTTCTTAGAAAATTTCATTGTAGGTGATGTTGAGGACTTTCGTGTAGGCAGAGAGACAGGGAGTATCTCTTTGAATTTCAAATTGTAAATTCTGGCATATTAAAAGTTTATTTTTATTGCCTGAACATAGTTTTTGTTGTAATTTAGCTCACAACTGATACGGAGAATCATCACCATCATCATCTTCAATTTTCAATTTTCAATTCCCCCGCATTTAATCACGTATGAGAAATCAGCTAAAATCCCTAGATTTGGCTACAAAATTTCAGTAGCAGAGGGCTGGCAATGCCCTGCAACATATCCTGTCCATGATCACCACGAACGCCATCACTATCTCGCTCCGGATGCCCCCTGGCTGCACCACCATGCTGAACACGTCGTTGTCTAGCAGAACAGTAGCGGTTGCTCGCTTCCTGGTTATGCTGGCTAACTCCTCTCCCGTGGTGGAATCCTGGACTATGCAGTTCCTTCCCCTGAACGACCCTTCCACCCTCACTCCCTTCAATCCCCCTGCCATCGACAGTTCCACCTCCTCCGTAATGTTGCCTCGGACACGCGAGCTTCGCTTCATCGAGAAGATCCATGTCAGCTGGTCGCCTTCTCCCACGTACGCATTCCACTGGCGGTGCATGCTCAGAATCTGCTTCATTCGGCACGGTAACGTTACGACGGAGGTTTCCATCATTGTACGAGCGCTTGCACATTTCGAGAGAGAGAGAGAGAGAGATGCTCTTTTTTTTCCCTAATGTTTACCTGGGGTCGCATCGTGACGATGGCCCTTCCCGATCCGTCCATCAGAACAAGCCCCCCTTGGGAACCCCGTGGACGTCTCCTCGAGTAGTTCTCGACCCGAAACGCCAGCTTCCCATGCTCGTCGAACACCGTGAAACCATCCGTCCCTTGGAAAGTCATGCTGGACCGCTTCCAAACAGTAAACTTTGACGGGCGAGGACGGAGCGCCCCGAATTCCTTGTTAGACCCGTCCTTTGCCGGATGAATTCTACTCATCTCCAGCAGAAAAACCTCGTCTCTTCCTGGCCTTTATCTTCACGCGGCCGACGGAGAAGCAGATGAGATCGGGGGAGGAAATCTGTTAAGACGACCTCCAATGTTTTTGTATGCTTGTGTCGGCCTCTGTGTTATGCCGAGGCACGTTCTTTGAACGTCGCTTGTAAGAACATTTGAGGATTTATTTTCGTTGTAAGAATTTTTCTCAAAAATTTTATTTTTATTTTTGGGACGTATTCTAATTGGACAAGAGTAAGCGACCCAATTACATTAATCACACCAACTTGTATTTGCCATCTATTGGTGGTCATACCCTAAACGTAATTAAAAAAAAAGAGAGATCAGCAACGTTTTACTAACTAATCCAAATGTCGGCATTTTCGATAATAAAATAACTTGGCATAATCCTTTGGAAGGCATGTATGGTACGTTTCGCTCGTAACAAGGACGGCGAACAGGGGTCGCACTCGCGTTAGCCAGCCGTGCCGACTCGCGAACTAGTCCCGTAAGACTTCCAAAATCCAGTGGACGGATGTGAAAGGAATGTTGTGATTCTAGCGTGTCAGATTGCGAAAGGTGGGTGTCATTGAGATTAGCCCAAGGATTAGTGTTAAATTAAGGAATGAATGGCAATCTGATGACTGCCCTCAAACTAATGGGCACGAAATTCAACTTGTTTTTGTGTACCTTTGTTTTGTTTCATAGTCAGATAAGCACTTTGGATCGGTTTGCTAATTATTATATAATTATTGTAATTAATCACGAGTTTGGATCAGAATTCCCCATTTTGTATCTTGATCATAAAACTCAACCAAAGGAATTTTGAGGAAGTGGGTGGGACATGACAATTCCTTCATGTCCTAATTGAAACCCACTAAGACTTTTTTTTCTTTCTTTTTTTTTAAATTATATTTCAGGAAGATAAGATTCTGAAAGTAACGATTGAACCATTTGGACCTCCATCGATTAATATAATGAATGGATAAGTGAATGATGTTAGGTGAAGGAACAATGCAATTTTTGCAGGGCAAAACCCACAAAGCCGAGTGAAAGAGACAACCTTTTCGGCTGCCATTGTTTTTAGGACATCTTCCACAGAAACAAAAGAGAGAATTGGGTCTGACCCTTGATCTGATCCTGTGTTCAGAGCACTAAGTTTGACCACCCCCATGACCATGTTTTGTCATCATGAAATCTTTTGAGTTGGGCAATCAGGATTCCAGTTTTTACACATACTCTTTCACTGAGATGGACATCAGCTAGTTGACAACAACTACATTCCATCTGATGGAATAACATAATGCCATCCCAGAATTTTGAACCGGTCGGGCTCACTTTGGATTGGTAGGGATGATTTGATTTGATTTGATTATCTGCATGACCTTCAAAAGAGAAGAGGACAAGATGCTTTGGATACTAACAAGTCAGTAGTTGATAGATTATACAGAGCACCAGAATTTGGCCAAGTTAACAACAGCAGGACAGATCGATCATGGTCACAACACATGGACTGAACACACAGATACGTTACGATTAGGTGGAACCCGCGGCTGCTTTTCGATAGACTTGCCGCGGTAGGAGAAGGCATACAATACAAACAGGACTGACATGTACAGCGGCCGGATTAGTTCTTCTGTTACTGCTTGTTCATCGGACCCGGCATGCTGTGGGTCCGCCGGGAGAACAGTCTGGTTTCATGGATCTGCAACCGATGCCTGGCCCCACGTTTGCTGTGTATCTGCGTCGAGGAGCTGCTCCCGCGGTGAGTGACGATAAAGATGACGATGAAGAGGAGGAGATCTCGCTATTGTTGCGGCCTTGTAGAGGTTCGAGGGTCTCAACCACATCGCTCATTAGGGGCCTCGCTTTTGGGTTCTGGCTCAAGCAATAGTATGCCAAGCTGCTTGCTTTCTGAGCCGCTCGAACTGGGTACTGATTCTCTAGCCGAGGATCGATTATCTGCAGCAACCTTCTCTTGTCGTTGAGTCTCGGGCGAGCCCACTCGACCAGGTTCTGCTCCTTACTTGGCTTGTTCTTGTCGAAGGACTTCCTACCGGTCAAAAGCTCCAAGAGGACGACCCCGAAGCTGTACACGTCGCTCTTTGCTGTCAAGTGGCCTGATCATTTCAGTCAAATTAATTAATTATTTTGACACAATGCATTGCAAAAATTATGAATAGAGCTAGAGAAATTCGACAAGTTATGACTGCGTCAAGAACCCACCAGTCATCACGTATTCAGGTGCGGCGTAGCCATATGTACCCATGACACGGGTAGACACATGAGTCTCGTCACCCTGAGGTCCAGCTTTAGCAAGCCCAAAGTCCGAGAGCTTTGCCATGTATTCCTGAAAACATGTTAACCATCAGTATTGACAAATCTCGAAAGATGATGTTAAGGGTTGAGGCTCCGTGCTCACAGAATCTAGAAGGATATTCGAGGTTTTGAAGTCACGATAAATAACCGGCCTCTCTGCATTGTGCAGAAATGCAAGTCCTTTGGCAGCTCCAAGAGCGATCATCATTCTTGTCGCCCACGGCAAAACAGATTTTACTTCTGACAACATGAAGATAGGAAAAATCAAATCACTCGTGAGGAGCCCCGGGTTCGAGGCATAGAAAACATTACTCACTTCGAAACAGGTGATTCTCAAGGCTTCCTCGGAACATGAACTCGTAGACTAGTAGTCGGTGATCCTCCTCGCAGCAGTATCCGATCAGTTTCACAAGGTTAGTATGCCTCAGCTGTCCGAGGAAATTGACTTCCGTCTGCCAAACACCAAAGTGATTAGTAACATCGAACCCTAAACGAGTTGCTACCACAAAGATCCACTCGAAATGACAAAAGACAGCAGAAAATACAAGCCATTCACGGTGACCCTGCAGACCCTCCTTGTTGAGGACCTTGACGGCGACCGGGAGAGCTTTAAGACCGACTCTGACATTCTCATCGATATAACCTTTGTAAACTGTCCCAAACCCCCCCTCTCCGAGGATATAATCCGAGCGGAAGCTCTTGGTGATGGTCTCGAGCTCATACAGAGTAAAAGCAATCACATGGGTGTACAACCCGGAATTCTTCCTCGAGTCCTCAAAGTTCCTGGGGGTGGAAGGATCGCTCAGATCCGACGTCGACCGGCTATGCTTCCTATCTAACTGCGTGTTCTTCACGGGCAATGGCGATACCGTGTGAAGATGCTGAACTGCGAAAAAGAAAGCCAACCCATCCTAATTCCTCTCGAAACTGAATCCAACACCAAAAGACCGCCAGTAATCAGGGAAACCCTAATTAAAATCACACTTCTCCATCACACACTCTACAATTCACAGAACAAAACCAGGGTCATTTCCAAAGGAGGCCCCAGAATTGCAGAAACTCAATCTAAAGCAAAACCCAGAATGCAGAAACTCTATCACCTACATTTCTACAGCAATCACACATTTTTCTACATCAAAAACTAGGAAATTGGCTGTTCCTGAGGAAACCCAGAAATGACGAGGAAAGATCACAGACACACACATCCCAGATCTGGTGAATTGAGGTTGGAAGGAAGACGAACAGAACTACGGGGAGAAAGACTGAAGAGCTGCTGACCTTGAGCATGGGCGTGGGACACGACGGCCGACTCCTCCCTAGTGCCACAGTTCCCCATCTATCCACGATGTGAGTGTTGGTTGGTCCTGAAACAGTTTTGGGTTAACTGTCTGAAACTGACTCCCCGAGGTTGTAATAACAAAAACCAACAGAAGCAGCAGCAGCAGCAGCAGCAGCAACGACTTGCCCACTAAATTCACTCACTTATGGTAGTCATTTCATACCCCAAGATTTAGATAGACATCATTACCTTTTCTTTACATTAGACTTCACAAAAGTAAGAAAAGGCAAAAAGATCCCACCTTTTTTCTTTCGTATATATACATCAAGAAAACAGCTTTTAGACAAAAGCCATTGCATTGACCCAAGAAGAAAGAAAACAAGAGGAATCCCATAGAATCTCTTCTCCCAGCCAGGATCACATGCAAATGCAATTGCAACCAGGGGGAGGGCAGGTATCGATATGGGCTTCCTGGAGAAAGGCCTAAGGAGAGCCCATCAACGAGAAAAAAAGTTTCCCGAATCATTCTTTCCCAAGCTCAAGAGAAAAAAAGAAGCTTTTTTTACAACAGTGAAAGAACAGACAGACAGACAGACAGACAGACTCATGTGTTTCCAATGATTGTGTGCTGGAAACTCGCATCCGGGTGTTCTTTGGGTTGTGGGGCGGTTGATGCAATGATTCTCTGTTGGGATTTTCTTTTTCCATTTTACTTTCCTGATTTGTCATTGTTGTGTATCAAGTGGAATAAGTAACTCCATGAACATACTTTTCCGTTTTTTAACTCCAATTGAAGTGGGACGGTGCGTGATCTATTTTGTGATTCTTTGATTGATCGATCGTGTCACGTTGTTACGAAATTTCCTTTTGGGTCATACGTGGAGTGGGGGCACATAGAGATAAGGAAAGGTCACATGCCTTGCAATGAGTTGCCAACATCAAGGTCACGACTCCTTTCATCTGTGTGCAGTGCAGATCAATCATGGATGTTATTTATGACATTGGAGCTTGACAATTCATTGGGATCGTGATCTCACCCGGGTCCATTTTTTTGTATTGCCCTCATTCAATGCTTTCCTTTTGAATTTTAAATCGAGGCTCCTCTCTATTGTATTCTCTCGATATACTTCGCTTAGGATTTTTCATCTTGGATTATGTCGCTCGTCTGTTCTCGTCCACTCTTGTCGCTCGTCATGTCTCCCAGATGTTACGTCGCTTGAAATTCATCTCCAAGAACACGTGTTAACTTTACAACCGTCCAACATTGTGGACTCTCTCGACCATGCTCACTTCTTGATTACATATTTTACTTTCTTTCAGGCGCCATACATGTAATTGTTGTTAGGTTAGCGTCTTAATTAGTCTGTTTTGTTATAAGTTCGACTATCAAGAAAACATTAATCTTCCGTAACCTTTGTTTATCTTATTAAGAGAGTTATTTCTCCATAGTTAGTTCTCCGATCTGTGGTCGGAATGATTTGTCGATCGCGTACTTCTTTACACTTTTGTCGTGTTAACATTAAGGTAGAAAGTCCCTAGGGTGTGCGAGTGAGTAGGGTTTGCGATCCGAACATCGACCCAATTCGCGACATGCTCCGGGTAAGTCGATACATCTCCAAGCCTTCCTAGCGAAGACAAATATATCAAAAGGATGGCTTCTTGGCGGGGCTAGGTTTTGATAAAAGGGAACACGAAGATGATTTCAGTGACACAAACGTGGCCAGACATTCCCAGACGACAATGCTAGAAAAGGAGGTGGGAATAGAATCATATCGCCTTTTCGATACCATTTTTTTCGTTTCTGTGGTGCAAAACAGGAAGGGAAGAAGAAAACAAGAGGGCCTCGATTGAGTGGACAATGGCATCATTCACCACTAACCACCACAGAACGTGTCCAACTTCGATGTTTCGGGAGTGTTTGATATTCGGCTGATCGCGAAAACGACAGTCTCCTGTCCGTCCGCATCACACGTGGTTCAAAGCATCGATTGCCGTCGGCGCAAGAGGTTCACACGGCCGACTGATTCCGAACCCGTCCCGCGATTTCAGCTACCTCTTGTTTGGGGTAGTGATTCTGACTACAGACGATTCCGCGGCTTAATGATGCCAAGGTCAAAAATATGATCATCGAATCCTCCAAACCCTAAACCATCATTTGCATCCAGAGAGATATTTCTCCCCATACCGATGACATCACCCACTTTGCACAAAAATAACTCTTCAAGTGTCCCACCACCAAACCGTCCTCATCATTTTCTTACATATTCGGCACAACCCACAACACAACATTATCACAAGTCAATGGTCTCATCAGGGGGACTAGTCACCATTACATTCGACCTATTTGTAAGTTATGCACCTGACCCTCCACGAATTATACACACGTGGAGGCAGGATGATTGTGTGCATCATATATAAATCATGATTTGGAGTAATTAAAAGGGATTAAGGGAAACGTGTTAGTGATCGTCTTATTTGGCTAATCGAAGATGATGAAGATGAGATGAGATGAGAAGATATATAACAACAAGGATAAGGACATATGTTTTTATAATCTTTTCCTATTTGGGTTCACCCCCACCAAGTCACCACCCTCTCCCCCATTCCCTCTAATTACTTTAACATTATCTCCAAATCTGATGATAATCACGTAAACATCATCCGCATAAACCAAAGAAATCATGTATTAAAAAACAAAGAAACAGTCGAGGGGTCAAATTGTGGGCGGCACATGATTGAGATTATATTAATACCCAAACACCCCTCTCTTATTAATCTCATCATCTCCATCTTCCCTTGACCGACCCAACATATAAATTTTAAAAACAAAGATGAAAGATTAATATATTCGCAAAAATTTTACCACCCACCACCGCTAATTGAAACTCAGCCACACGAATTCAAGCAACAAAATGATGAAATGGAATGAAACCAAAGTTGGGTTCTTGTTCTTTTTCCTTATCATTACATCATCCGAGGTAAAGGGAGACATTGTGTGTGATAGAATGAAGGATTTTGTCTTCTACCAGTACCAATTACCATGCTAAAACTTTCTCCTAATCGAAAACCCCTTTGAATTGAAACGCCTCACCACTGAATGTATTCTCTAAATTCTATTTGTCGTGATTTCTTTCTGTGTTCTTTTTGTGGTAGATAGAGGGTCTCTTTTTGATATTCCTTTTGGGTGACATTTCCATTCACCCACCACACACTTTACTTATTCCTTACGTTCCCTTTGTCCACTCAATTATGTCTCCGCCACTCTATCATAATGGAGTGATTCTTGTTTAGTGTCGATATGTAGACACAAGTTGTGTACTAACATGCATGTAAATATTGCCCGAACAAAGTGGGGTTCCCTTGGTATTGATGCTCCTTTAAATTTATCTTCATGCTAATCCCTTTGTTCATTAATACTAAGCAAATTTTCCAAACTGTTTGGTGAAGACGTGCCATATATTGTTGTACAATAGTCGACGTTAATTTTCCTAAACGCTCGAACTATTAGATGAATACATGACATATATTATATTTTATTGTTGTACATCAGCTAACTTTACTAAAAGATAAAACTGTTAGGTGAATGCGTGATTTATTTCATATTTTTTTTGTATAACGGCCGACGCGAATTACTCTAAAAGCTCAAATTACTAAATGAAGGCGTGGCATGCTTTACGATTCTTTTTCAACGACATAATCATATCATTATTGTTAATATTAGAGATATTTTTTTAGGAACCCTTGAAAGAGAAGCTTCAATTGGAAAGCGATCAATTTGTCATGAGCATCTTTCACAAAAGTTAGTAGGGACCAAAAAAAACCTAAACGTTTTGTTTTCATCTCCCCCATTGCCCATACCCCTTATATAAACACCACTCAATGCCCATTCCCATTCCCATTTTACATCTCGCACATCAAACACCACCACCCAAATCCCATCTCCTGTTAGAGTAGTTAGTTTAAGGGTAAGAGACTTAGGTTGTCCTAAGAAAACCAATGACCAAGGTTCACCCCAACTCCCAGGCCACGGCTGCAGCCGTAGTCCCGCGTCCCTTGTCTATCCCCGGGAAGGAGGAGGTGTTGACCGTTTGGCGCAAGTCGTTGCTCGTCAACTGCAGCGGCTTCACCGTCTTCGATTGTAGGGGTAACCTCGTCTTCCGCGTCGACAACTACGTCTCCAGCACTCGGGCCGAGATCGTCCTCATGGATGCCTCTGGGAAGCCTCTCCTTACTGTTCGCCGCAAGGTGCCGCGACGATTTCTCCTCCTCCTTGTTCTCCCTTTTAAGCGTCCATTTTGTTGTTGCTAATGTTATTGGCATTCATTGTTGTTATATGCAGAGGCTAACCTTCAACGACAATTGGCAAGTCTTTGACGGGGATTCGACCCTAAACCCGCTGTTCGCTGCAAGGAAGCAATCGACCGTGCTCAACACAAAGTGCCTGGCTCAGATCATAACCCCTGGAAATGGTACCGGTTCCCTTCCCTCGTCGCCCTCCTCGAGGGGAAGGAACATCGTGTACGAGGTGAAAGGTTCGTACCTACAGCGTTGTTGTGCCGTTTACAATGAGCAGAGGAGGTTGGTGGCGGAGATCAGGAGGAAGGAGGCCGTCGGGAACGACGTGTTCCGACTGGTCGTGCAGCCAGAGATCAGCTCGGCCATGGCCATGGCCGTCGTCATACTCCTCGACGAGATGTTCGGACGTTCCTCGAGGCGACCCTAGAAGCCAACCAACATAAACCCCATCCACATATCACGTCAGTCAATCACGCTCATGCATCCTATAGGTAGTACATAATCCTCGAGTTGTCCCGAGAGGCACACAGGCATCTGAACAGTGACCGTCGTAGCAGACCGGGCACCATATCTCCGGCACCACGTCTCCGAACACCTCCGGTGGTCCGATCATTTCTTTACCGTTTCTCGGTTCCTAAGTTTTGAACGATCATGTATATCTCCCTCTCCCTCTCCCCCTCACCATATTTTTAATATTTTGGTAATTGGGGGCTCATTTTGAGCTTGATTTTTTCCTTTTAATTAAAAAAAATCAGGCTCTCTGTATTTTGGTGTTTTCTTAATTAAAATAAAATTAATGATGGTACGGCAAAAATTAGCTTGAGATTATTTTTAGGGAAAAATTTTAAGAAAATGAAAATGATCCATGCAAAAACGAAGACCCGGTTGGTCCCTAACTCTATGCAAATTACAAATTAAGTCGTGGACCAGATTAAAATTAAATGTTGCAACCAAAGTTATATATAAATTAAGTAGGAGGTGTGACGTACATAGGCGCAGCGCATGAATCCACCGCCACCCCCACATTTAAATTTATGTACAAAATTTATCTCTGGACGTTATAGTTGACGTGACCAAAGCCTCTCGATTCGTTTGTCCTACCTACCACTACCACATAATACACTAATAATAAAACTTTTGTTACGGTCAATTTGGATTAGCCGGACACTGGTTGTCTTAACGAAATAGTTCGATGGGCCGAATGGGCCGATGTCCGGCCCAGAACTAATGTCAAATTGGGAATTCGGCGGCCATCGCGTGTGGCCGGCCATCTGCATGACCCTTCCCGCGTGCCCTAAATCCAAGGGCCCAAATCCTTCGTCCGTCCATGGATCCAACGGATATTGTTCACTGTTGTCTCGTCAGCCCCGACGCCGGCCGTCCCATCGAATTTAACGGAATTCATAACCGCCAGCGGCTCCGTCAACGCCGCCACCACCACCCGACGACACCTTCGATGATTTTACCGCCATTAGGAGAGAGTTGCTATTGTTCTTCTAGATCATTCTGATCGGATCGTGCCGTCCGATCGCTCCGGAGGAATGGGGAGTTCTGGATTCTCACGGAAACTCGCCGGTCATCCTAAGAGCGGGAACATCCAGATACTGACTGTAAGCTACCTTCTCACTCTTTCAATCCCCTCGCATCACCCCTCACTTGAAACCAAATGCCCATCTTTACAGGTGCCTATTGCTCTTGGCGGGCCTGGGACTGGCGCCTGGGGTGAGGTTCCAGAACGATGTGCCCAACGGCGGGCTCGCCGCCGCGACAGTGATGAACCTCCACGGTTTTGAGGCTCCCAGCGTACTACGAGCCTACCCTCATCGAAGTGGTCGATAAGTGGGAATCGGCAAGTAGTGTCGGTTAGAGAAAGTGGTAATTTATTACAATTATGAATAAATATAGAAATAAGAGAGATTCAAAAATTCAAATGTGGAGAAGGATTATATTTTCCCGCCTGTCTTCTTCTTCTTAATGATCATCATCAGCAGAAGAAGAGAGGAGTGGGGGGAGGGGGTAGGGTTTGAGATTGGGGGGTTTAGGGATGGAGAAGTACGAGAAATTGGAAAAGGTTGGGGAAGGAACCTACGGGAAGGTCTACAAGGCAAGGGACAAGTCCACCGGCCAGATCGTCGCCCTCAAGAAGACCCGCCTCGAGATGGACGAGGAAGGTGTCCCTCCCACCGCCCTCCGCGAGGTCTCCCTTCTCCAGATGCTCTCCCACTCCCTATACGTCGTCCGACTCCTCTCCGTCGAACACGTCGACAAGGACCCCACCGACGACGACTGTTCTTCCGATTCCAAACCCACTCTCTACCTCGTGTTCGAGTACTTGGAGACTGATCTCAAGAAGTACATCGACTCCCACCGGAAGGGCCCTACCCCCGGTCCTATTCCCCCCGAGGTTGTCCGGAGCTTCCTCTTTCAGCTCTGTAAGGGGGTCGCCCACTGCCATGGCCATGGCGTCCTTCACCGCGACCTCAAGCCCCAGAACCTTTTGGTTGATAAGGATAAGGGGGTCTTGAAGATCGCCGATCTGGGTCTCGGGAGGGCTTTCACCGTCCCCCTCAAGAGTTACACCCACGAGGTAAACCCCCCGTGAATTTCGCTCCCTCACTCTGTCAATCTATCACAGGCCTATCTAGCATTGGGATGGATTTTTTTGATGGAATCGGAGGGATCAATTTGATATGTGTTGTAGTTTTTCCTGCGGTTGATTTCCTCCGTTTCATGCAATTTGTGTCGTTTGGGCTTTGGTTTTTCCGCATGTCGGCGTGTATCTTTCTTTGCAGTAGAATTTGCGCATAATCAAGCATCGCGTCAGTGTTGTAGAGTTCGTAATTTTTTATTTCCACTATTTTGCGTATTTTCGTGTTGATCGGGTGTCCTTGGTTGGTGCCACTGCTGGGTGCAGATCGTCACTCTGTGGTACAGGGCTCCGGAGGTGTTGCTGGGCTCGACGCACTATTCTACCGCAGTGGATATGTGGTCGGTCGGTTGCATTTTCGGTAAACTCCTTCCTATTAACCTCTGTTGAATCCATGAAAAGCAGTGTTGATTTTATTTTGCAGTGTTGAAAATGTTGCTTTAATGCATTTCAGCTGAAATGGCCAGAAGACAAGCCTTGTTTCCCGGGGACTCCGAGTTCCAGCAACTGCTTCACATTTTCAGGTACTATGGTTGCTCGTTTTGCAAGTCACAAGCATCCTTTTTTGAAAGTGACGGAAGAGATGCTTCATTGATCTGATAGCACTAAACTACTATATTGTCATGGGTAGTGGTTGTAGATTTGATCTCAAATCACTGCCTGTTCTTTCTGAGTTGTGCATAATGTCTTTAACTTTTTTTGGTGTGAAGACTGCTGGGAACACCGGATGAGAAGCAGTGGCCTGGAGTTACTGCTTTGAGGGATTGGCATGTTTATCCACACTGGCAGCCTCAGAACTTAGCGCGTGTAGTCCCAAGCCTCGGGGTGGATGGCGTAGACCTCCTTTCGGTAAGTAGTATTCTCATCTGGCGTCATGTCTTGTCTTCACTGGAAGTTATAGGACCACCCCTGAGAAAAACAGGCATATGGTGTTTTTCTTGACTGCGGTAGGGTATGATTACGTTCATCTCTCGCGTATGGATTGGATCATTGTTATTGCTTTTTCAGATGATTTCACTGTTATTGTTTTAGAGCTTACGAGGTGACTCGTCTTTCCTTTATCGAAAAATGTAGAAAATGCTCAAGTATGACCCAGCGGAGAGGATCTCGGCCAAGGCTGCAATGGATCATCCATATTTCGATGGCCTTGACAAGTCCCAGTACTGAAAGCTACACGGGCATCTGCCCGATTAAAGGGAATTCTCCTCCCTTTGTCAAATCTAAAGTTTGCTTTAAAAAGCATATGGCTTTTTTTAGATAATGTCCGTGCCATAACATCAAAGCTCTCGTTGTTGCCTATGGTTAGGAGGGTCGTTTCCATGTCTGTTTCACGGATCGCAGTTTGCGATATGCTTGTGCAGAATGACGTCGAAAACTGATCCATGAAGTAGGAAAACATGACGAGTCTAGTCAATGATGAGTTCCGAGGGCGAATACTATTATATGAAAACCTTACTGTATGTCTTGGCTCAGAGTATATGTAATAGTGCTTTTACATCCCCGAGTTTATGTTACTAAGCATGAAAACCAGAGAAATCTTATTTGAAAACAGTGATGCCGAGGTGTCTCATCATTTTTTGACTTATTACACGTCAAAGGAATGAATCAAGAAATTGGTGATATTTAACCTAATTGACACCGGATAATTAAGTTATGGGGTTGACCTTTTATTACAAGAGATTTCAAATTGAGGGAAAAACCCAATTTCCCATTTAACAAGTAGTAGCCAGACAAGGTGAAAATGGAAATTCTGAACCGAAGATCTCAGGATTTTGAAGAAGAAGAAAGGATCTTACTTTACGAAAGCCACCACACCCAAACTCACACTAGTTCTGCAGATCTTTTGGTTTTTAAGATTTCTTCATTTTGACATTACATACATTACCTCCAAACACCTCTCTCTACGGCTACTAACAAATGCAATCTCATCCCGGCTAATTATGCTACAACATATTGGCAATGCCTTTTTGTGACGAAAGCACCTACCCATGCGGCTGTCTCCTACAGTAGTCACTGCAGGGATGCGCATCAGTTGGACCACACGTGAACCAGCCCATGGCGGTTCCCAGTGTATATCTCATTCCGCTCTTCATCATAGAATAGGGCGGTTATGTCCTCGAGTGCCTCCACAACGGTGCTCCTTGTGGTCTGGGAATTCTTCTGTTTCTTAGATTTACTGCTACTGCTGCTACACTTGTCTACCTGGGGACCACCATTGGCAGCGTTTATCTTGGCGAGGCATTTTCCAGTCAAGATATTGCTGATATTAATAGAACCAGCTGCGAGCAGGAGATAAAGGAAATGTCTGAGACTCGTCCAATAGTCAGCACTAATTGTTGTACCATTCCCTCCATTCGTTGCACAAGAGTGAAAGAAGAGATGTCATCATCTCTTCATATTCAGAAAAGAATTGCAGATACTTCTATGCAACAAAATAAAATAAAATAACAAAAACACAACAAACATCGGTGTCAGGGGCGAAGAGAATAACAACTTACCACTAGCTTCAGTCCAGTGGTCATCGGAATCAGCCTTGCAGTATGAAATGATAAGATCCTGATCACTTGTGATGTAAATATTATTAGTGTTGCAATCTGGATGCCACAAGAGATGATCCTCAAATGATGTAACCAGCTCTCCACGGAAGTTCCACACAGAGACGGTTCTACTTCTAAATGTCAGGAACAACTGATTTTCATACAGAAAAATGAATGCCGAAGGAGTCATGAATTCCGTCCGATTAACTTCCATTACCTCAGTATTTCGAACCTGCATGTAATATCTAGTTATCTACATGAGGAGAACACCAGTATGAAAAACAGATTTTCAGCAAAAAGAAGTCTCACGCACATCAAGAATTTGCAGATTCTCATTTTCTTGCTTCACCAGCAGCTTCTCATTAAACTGCTCGATAAAATCAACCTTCTTGTTGCGGTGCAATAAATGGTGGAAGGATTTGAGGACAGTTCCATCTTCGATTGACAGTATCTTCAATGGGACATGGCTACTAGAGCGGTTGAAAATAAGTAGCATTATCCCAGGACTGTGACAATGAACAAACAATGATATGAAGCTTGCATATCTCCGCTACTGTCAGACTACATGATTACGCTAACAATGATAAGTTTTACCAGGACAAGAAAAAGAAGACAGAGGTTATGCTGACATTTCTCAAATCCGATGTCTTAAATCCTAGCACATAAGCCCGGATTTTACTAATGATGCTAAGCTTTGTTATGATGAGAAAGAGAAAGCAGATATTATGCTAGCAATTCTTAAATCGGCATATAATCGTTGCATAAGTCACTTGATGTTTTCCAAAGTTCAGGCAAAAATTAATACGCAGGCCAAAATTTGGGGTAAAAAGTTACAATGAGCCAAAAGTGAATGTGTAAAAATATGGATTTAATTATTGAAAAAACTATGGATTAAGACACATGAAAAAATGGATAAAAAATGCATACCATATGCACCACCACAATTAAAAGGAAAGGTAAAACTCTTTAATGCGCAGATACCTAAATGCAAAGATCGCAAGATTGTCTGTTACCTTATCTTGATTTCCTGGACGTGCTTATCCGAGATAGAATATAACATTGTGTAGTTCTTCAAGTCAAAAACCTTGTATACGCTGCTGGAACATGTAATTGAGAACATGAGAAGCCAAGTAAGCAAATCCTTTCAGGCTTAGGAAGGACGTTTACCTATCTTGAGCAGAGTAAGTCAGAACTTTCCCATTGACGTCATCAAACTCCACGAAGCCAGGCCACTTCAAGGATTCAGACTCAAAAAGGGCAAAACCAGCATCTGGTAGGCCCCTCCGAATATATCTATCGAATAAAGAGTATTCATCTTATTACTGAAATTCACTTATAAACATTTAAGTCATCAGAAGAAAATTGTCATACTCAATCCTTGTAGATCTGCATTTCAAGGAGCTGAAATTGTCTGATGCATATACTGATACTGTGATCAGGGAATCATTGTTCTTGTTGTAAAACAAACTGCGAATGACTTCATCTGGAGTTACATTCAAGAAACATATCCTCTCATTTGTTTCTGCAAGCAAGGGAATGGATATTAAATGGTAGCAAAGCAACGTTAAGAGATGCAAAGTCCGGAAGGTATCGGGTCCTTGGATATACAGCAGAACAATGACATACCACGACTGAAAGCTGCACAGACTCCGGAATGATTAAGAGCGAAAACAATGTCATGTGCAGCAACGATCTCAATAACCTTGGTCCTCTTCATAAGGAACGGAAGCACAGGCGAGCAGTGCCCATTGGGGTCGTGCGTATCATATTCCTCCTGTGCAGTTGATGATATTTATTGTCAGAAAAATTAATGTTGATTTGCTTAAGTAATGATAATATTATCCTCTTCTCTGTCAACATAACCTGTTAATTTTGCCTCTTCCTTAAAAAGGAGATTCAAGGATTAAACGACACGCCGAACGTACCACCCGATGTCCCCAAAAACGTATGGAGATGTAACCGCAACTATACTAAAGCTATTTGAGTCCAGACACAACACAACACACCAAGCAAGCTGTTATGCAATTAACTAAGCCACGAGCGCAACATACCATCCAATCTCTATGACGGGCAGGAAAACCAAAATCTATTTATAGCAAGACGTAACGCGGACGGCGACCCATATCGCAACGAACCCACAAACACTGCCGAGCAACATGTTCAAAAACCCCTGATTCAGAGCTAGACACCCCAACAAACATTCTACTCGATCTAAGTGTAGGCATCCAATCAAGTACACCATATCAAAACTCCGAATCAACACCTTAAATCAACTACTCATACTGCTTAATCCCAAAATCCATCTCCTAATCCGCGCCAAAAGCAGCAACTTTCCTACAATCCTACAACACAAACAAGCCCAAGAAAAGAGAAGGGCGACAACACCATCAAAACCCAATTAAAGGGAAAGAGAGGAAGAGACCGTCAAGCGCATGTTGCGGAAACGCTCCTGGGCATTGGTGATGCTGAAAGCCCTATCCCTCTTGGACCTAATCTCCCTCCTCTGGAGCTTCTTGACGCTGTTAACTGGGAAACCCTCGACCCTCCTCCTCTTGCTGCTACTCCCCGCCGCCAGAACCCTCCTCCCCCAGCAAGGCCGAGGGTTCGCCGTTATCCTTCTTCCCTCCATAACAACGACCTCCACCACCACCACCACCACCCCCCGCCCAAACCTCCCTCTCTCCGACTTCCGCGGGATTACACCGCCTCGATTCAGAGAATTCGTCCCAGGGGACTTGGGCGAGAGCGAGAGAGAGGGGATTCTATCGAGCGGATTTGTGAAGAGGGAGGAAGAGAAAAGAAGGGGGGGGTTATTTTCTTCGAGTTGTTCTTTACAATGCCGTGGAGGTATCCAAAGACATCTGTTTGCTCCGACGGGAAATATTATTTAACGTAGTTGATTTCACCTCGTAAAATCGGAAGTAAAAATCCCTACGCAGAGTTACCGAATTCGACTTCTAAAAGATTATTTCAAAAATTTTGAAATCGCCAAAAAGCCTTTTGTCTTAATGTATTCTCGGGTCCTTGAAACTACTCGCTCCAAACATAAAATAAATAATATTACAAAATTACTTATAACCCAAATTGTTTTATTCTTATGACTAGTAAGCACGCATTGCTATATTTCATAAGGAATTTGCGATGAAGTTTGAAGAACAAAACTTAAACACTACAGGAATAAGTTTTAATTAGGATGTTACCTAAGAGGACAATCATTTCAAGCACATGCTTGTCAGGCCCAACTAATTCAACGGATCAGACTCAGGAGCTCCGCGACAGCTCCCATGGCCCCGACCCCGCCACGCTCGAGAAGGGAAAGCGCGAGGTCAAGTTCATCCCACCCCTGCAACCCGCTGGCCAACTTCTTCAGCGTCTCCTCACTCACCTCTGAGATCCACCCGGGGGTGAAAGTCGCTGCTAGACTTACTAAGCATGTCAGGTATGCCTTCCAGGTTACCGGGTCGCACCCGACCAGTAAGTTCCTCTCCAACATACTGGCCAGGAAGTGCATGTGGGACTCGTTCATCCGAGCCCTGCGGTTGAACGACCAGAATGCAGCTTGGTCCCTGACCCCACACGACAGTGACACAGAGTAGACTACCAGGTAGGCCATTGCGCATCCCTCGACTACACGGCCAAGAGTGTTCAACTCCCTGTTCGCTTCTTCCTTCCTCGAGAGCAGCCATGTGGGGATTGTTTCTGTGTACAGCACTTGGATGAGGAGAAGGCCACCTGCTGCATTCAACAGGCAGGAACCGAGCAGCGCGGCTTCCTTTGCTACAGCAATCACGAGCGACAATGATGTGCGACTTGATTTTAATCGTGTGAAGGTCGTGATGCCGCATCTGGAGGCCGATTTCTGAGCATACTCCAAGACAAGTCCCATGACGACATCGACCAGATATAGTTTATCTTCGATTGTCCGACAAGAGCGCAAGTAAAGGAATCCTGGAGCGATACAAGGGAGTTTACCCATCTTCGAAATGCTGTTTCCGAGGAGTTTGTTGATGCCGCTGGGGTTCATCATTGAACAGTTGGTAAAACCATGCTTCCCGAGGAATGACGTGAAGCAACACCTCAGGAGCTGGGTGATGGCTTCCTTATCTTTCCTGAACATGGAGCGAGAACAACAAACAATGATAAAGTCGTGCCACCGTGGAACCTTCTGTGCCCACAGAGAGCCGATTATGGGCATGCTAGAGCGAGGGCAAGCCGATGCACAATCCTCCATCGCGGGCCCTGCGACTGTGTGGATGTATTCTGCCCTCTTCTCAAGTTTAAAAGTAATTGTTAAACTGACGAGAGCTGCCATTGGCAACGGAAGCGTCGGTGTGACATCTGCAGAGATGAGTTCAATAAATATTTCAGTCGCTCATGTCGGAGCTCAAGCATTGCCATTCAGCCAATCAACTCATATATTAGAGATATAGTTCCCTACCGAAAGGACAACACGGAACATTGACACCAGCAGCTGCAACGGTCTCTCTAACTTCAGATTCAACAGATTCAAGGACTTGTGAAGGACTAGGCCAGTCCATACCGTTCATAGGGACTGGCTTCCATACACCACGAGTCACTTCTGCTGAGAAATAAGTAATGATAGTAGCAAGAGTAGCAGGCAAGTAATCCACAAGGTCCATTAGACCTGAATAGATATACATGTTATGAACAAAATGTCAGAGAACATAAGATATTTAGAAGAGGAGACACAAAGCAGGGGGGGCTATGGCCGTCAGCAAAACTACCTGTAATCAAATCCCGGGACGAAATCCTCCCATATGCACATGCAGTTAAAATCGCCTCCACCACAAAAGGTAAGGCTTCCAAAACATCCCACGCAGGTAACAAGGGTCTCTCATAAGCTTCTTCCATTGTCGATGCAGGGGAAACATCTACTCCACTGTTGGACAAAGATGAATCGCCTGACGAGCTGCTGGTTTTAGCCATTTTCCGGTACATCATGTCGAGAATCTTATCACCTACTTGATAAACATGACGGTCATTACAATGACCCGAGAGTGACCCTGCCACAAAGTTGATGTTTTGACAATACCAAGCCCGTAGGTTCGGATAATGATCTATGAGTAAGCCCTTGTCTAAGCCAGAGTCAACCTCGCTCAAATTCGGGTTTACTTTGTTTTGGGTGGTAGAACTATTCAATCCCGTCTTCACGCGGCTGTTGTGTAATAACAGAAGGTACTCTAGAGGCAGATCACAACCGATACCTCCCACTTCAATAGGGGGCTTATAGAACTTCCAAAGTCGGAGAAGGAACAGAAAAGCAGCCGAAAATACCATGTAGATCGAGAATTCGTCGCTTGTTTTGCTAACTGATGAAGGGTCAAGTGACCCTAAGGTCTCACATAGGGGCAATAAAGCAGCCGCAACTTCTGGAACCTAGACCGAAAAAGTTACCCATCATTTTAGTAATTTTCATAGAACATCAACTCACATATGGGCCATGAATGTTGCCATTTCACGCCAGTTGTCCTATGTATATGTAGACTTCATTATTAATATCAAGCAAGTATTTTTTTTAAAAGAACTCCTGCATTACATAAACATAACTCGTTTAAAATGAATGGCGGGATCTTATTAAGCTGCCATGAATGCCAGCCAAATGACATATCAAGAAGATGAATTAAAATTAAGTTTTATCGGTACTAATTTAGGCGGTAGGATCTTCAGAAAGAAATATTCATCATCATATCTATAAATTAAATATTTATAAAATTGAAAACGAAAAACAGAGTCATGCCATGTCATTTGAAGAGATTATGTTCACCTGACATTTTCAGTGATCTTTTACAAAGATAAATTCCATGTCGGTAATAGTTTCATGCCTGTAACTAAAAACTCTGTAGACTCATATCTATTTAAATGAATCTCTCTCAACCTAAAAAAAGTGAAAAGAAAAATGCCCACAATCGAATTGGACCGCATATGCATAGTAACACTATCTAACAAAATCAAGAATGAACAATTATTCGTAGAGAGAGCATGTAGCTGTCACCAATAGAGAAAAACAGCAGAATTTATGTCAGAGAAATTACTAACCACCCCGTGTAGAGAGAGTACGTGCACGGTGTCAATCGAAGATGCTCCAAATAGAACAACACTGACCACAGGCATGTAATCAATTACAGGAGCCTCAGATCCAGCGTCACTCAAAGGAATGGGAGGAGAAAGAAGCTTCACCACGAAATTCACCACATGTTCCTGACATACAAAAGCTGTTATAATACAACGACAACTTTCCCAACACAAATAGATATCGCAGAACAACAAACACTAGATCTCCTCATTATTTCATTATTTTACCCTGCTAATTCTCCAGAAATTTGATAGATTCATTAGATTGTCTAACAGCTACTCATAAAAACAAAGATCATGCCATCAGAGTAGTTTCATTTGCTTGTTCATAATTCATATACCTTGGGGACTGTCATTAGACTTTCCCCTTCTACCCAATGGGTAATCTACAGATTTCACTTTTTCTAATCAATTGTCGATTCTCACTTCAGTAGCTATGCAATGAAAAGTACAAATAAGCAGTCGGTAAGTTTCTCATGCTAATATTAAGACAATTCCCATCCCATTAGGTGTGTACACCAATATGTTCTTCTTCTAATGCTCGATATATCTTTTTTTGTAATGGGGTTCAATTGAACCAGAAGTCAAAGGATTTATCTGTTGATAGAAGTAACTAGAAACATCCGAGCGACCCTCTAAGCTCAAGGGATAAAGAAAAACGAGAAAAGGACTCAGTCTAACATACTGGTGAAGTACCTGGATATACCAACCCTCCCTGAGGGATGCGCCACAAAGGATTTTTGCAGCTGCTGATTTTTCATCTGATTTCCCATTTAAGGTGAAATTATATACTTTCTCCACCTCCTCATAGCTAAAAATGCAAAAAGAAAAAATCCGAGAGAGATAATTTGGTTTTCCAGTAAAATCATATTCTCATAACCATCATTTTTGCAGCTGAAACTCAAAATAGGATGCAGAGTCATATCCAGTACCTTGTAGCAGGTGTTAGGATGAGAGAATTAACTAAAGATGGAGTTAAAGGCCCTCCTTCCATAAATGATGACCAAGGAGATGTCTGCTTAGCAGATGCATCAGAAATAGTGACCACAGATGCGGGTAGATATCCAGGCCAGAAGTAAACTCTCTTGTCTATAAGATTCCGTGCAATACAAGCTTCCACAATGAGATGCCTCAAGTTGCCACCTGCAACTTACAAAAGTAAATAACTGCTTAGAGAATCTGGACTTCATTTTATCTGAAGCAATCTACAGTCAAGAATTACCTGACTTAACGGCAACAACAACACAATATTCTCCGTCCATGCTGTTGTTTGTATTCTGGGATTTAGAGATGAGAACTGCAGCCTTGAAGGCAGCATCATTGGCTGCACCTATGACTAATTCTGGAGGACATAATAGGCCAGAAAACTGGTCCAGGTCCTGAAGTGAGTTAATCAGCTCATTTTGCAAGGATGAATCGGTCCTTGAATCTATCCTGTCGAGTGGGTCCTTTGGTGGGGATGTGCTGATATCATAATAAGTCTGGCCAGGACTCTTCTCCACTTTAAAGATATTAGCAATCGTCAATGGGATAATACACAAAAGTATGCAAAGCCGAGAATGCAAATGAGGTATAGGCCCCTCATTTGGATTTCGCTCCTAGAATTAAAAGGATAGGAGAGTTTCAGTTCATCTATTCATCTGCAACAGAAATCTCTTTAAATAACGACACTTAACTCGTTGCACAAGGCGTAGGGCTGAAACCCAAAGGGCCAAGAATGCCTCCTTCCAACTCGCCTGGTTTAAGACTTTCAGAGCAATGATCGTTTCTGTGGTTCAGATGAAAGAAACAGCTTCATCAGATGTTTGCCACTTATTCAAAAGAATAAATAAATAACAATTATGACTACTAAGAGCTCAGAGGAGTAATCAAAACTCATTGTGGTCACCGGACAGCTTATCGATTGTAGAGGTTGTAGGAAGTTGTCTTCCATCCATTATGTTCTCCATGTAAATATCAAAAGGGGCCCAACAAGAAGAAATGACAGATCCCGAGTAAGAACAGGAAGGTGCAACCATTGATCTGCCGCTGTTTAACCTCCCAAAAAAGTTTCGGCTGCTTATTTGACATCCAGGCACAAAAATTTTCTGAAAGTTGACGGACAATCTGGAAAGAGCTATCTTTGATCCCATTATCTCTTCTGGAATTATGTCGCTTGATTTGAGAAAGAGTATTCTCTGCATGAGCCCATTGAACTTTTCCGGCCTAAGGAAGCAACAACTTGTTATAAATACAGCAGATATACAAAACAACATTACCAACAATGGAGAAAACCATCACAGAGAGAAGTATTAGCCATTCATGTTCTCATACTGAACATGAAAAACACAAGTCACATTGAAACAATCAGAAAAGGATAATTACCCATATTAGAGCAACTTCTCACTTTTTCTTTATTTACTCGGACATAAATATAAATTATGCCAAGAGATAGACTGAAGTGGCCATGGAAGATCCTTAAAGTCGATACCACCTAGTAGCTTCAGTACTGAGTTGTTGACTAAAATTAAATCTGCCCACGAACTTTAAACAAGGACAAGGAAAACCAAATATAGAGACGGAAGGATTACTTCTTGTACATACATATTCAAGTGAATAAGCCGGAGTAGGATCAAAGCTTTTCTGCTTTTAGTTAGTTCCTCTAACAACTCGATGGCAACAAGAGAATTAGCTTTCCTCATCAGAACTTGCTGACTACCTCGGTCATCAAGGTTACTCCCTTTCTTCTCCATGTCCATTTTGTCGGGTCCTGAGCTTCTGAACACGCTGCTGGACCTGTCTCCAGACACTGCTGACAAACCCCAGTCATTTACACAGCAATCGACCACTGTGAGTGCTATCTCAAAGAAGAATAGCACCAGCAGATGTCCTAGTTTTGGTACGTGGACCCCATAACTCTGACATAGATGCAGTTTTGCTCCCACAGACCTCACTATCCTGCAGAAATTTTAAGAATATATAAGTACTAATTCAATAAAAAGAGATTATAATAGTTAATTAACCGTAGATTACATTATAAAAGAAAAGGCCTGCACATGAACCATATGTTAATAACGAAATATAATGGCAGGAATGAAAAAACAGGCAAAGAGCCAAGATGCTGTAAAGGCGCGATATTGTGTGAAAATACTTCCATATCACTATACCATCTGCATTATCATTGAATATTAGTTTGGTCTAATTCATACAACGTCCTCATCCTCAATCGCCAACAACACACACAGACTCTTACCCATCTTTGGCCGACTCTGGCGCATCCCTCTCGAAAACCAAGGCATACCGCGAAACGAGATCAAGGAAAAGCCTGTATGCCTCCGGATGAGACCACCGGCGAGGAACCACCCTATCACACACAAACCACCACGAGGACGAGTTTGGCATCAAGTTAAACCACAGCACTCCCATTCCATGAAGCAATCCACAGTACTTAGGACGGAATCCTACTCACCTCGGGGCGAGCAGGCAGAGCACGTGGAGAGAAGACACGAGGCGGCAAGCGATGGCATGGTGGAGGACCTTCCAGACGAAAGGCCTGCCGAAATCGGCCGACAGGTGCGACACCATCGCCTCCCCTAGCTCAGCGGACGGGAACTCCACTTCATCAGACAAAAGCCTCGAGATCCCCACGGCCGTCGACAATGGAGCCTCGTTCCGTCCCTCGCACAGCTTCAGAGCTTCCAGAACCTTCCGCTCGAAAATCTCCCCGCCGGCTACGACCGGGATGGAGCAATCGTCGGGCTCCATCGCTGCCCGTGGCTGCGGAGCGGGCGGTTACGGAAGGAAGGTCGGTCGGTCGGTTTGTTGGGAATGGGGGTTGTCAGTGTGGGGAGTGTGAGGGTTGGTGCAGAATGCAGATAGCACAGCGCGCGTTCTCCGCGGAATGTGCTTACTCGTCAAAATACAAAGGAAGTGCAAAAGAGAAGGCTTAGAAAGGGCGTGGTCCTGACCGCGACCGGTCGGTCCACTTCGGGAGGAATTTCCCGGTTTGTAACTGAACCGGTCTCACCCCCGGTCGGACTAATCATTTTTTGTCGTTCGGTCCATCGATCAAGACGGCCTAACCGCAAAGATTAATTAACTTCACTAATCATATTTCCAACAATGCTTTTCATCAAATCTTGCACGTTAACTTCATTTGACATTGTGTTTTCATGTTATCCCGTATTTAGTCCCCCCTCCCTTTGTAGTTTTCGACCCACATTCGTCGCGGTTTAATCATGGGAACCGGCCGCCATTGCGGTTGCCGGATGTCATGCATTGCTGCCACCACGATGGTCCTCGTGCTCGTTCTCGTGGCAGTCGTGATTTCCTTGGTGGTGATCTTCAAGGTGAAACCGCCTACGACCGACGTGAATTCCATCACCCCCCGGAACGTCACGGTGGCCCTTGACCTGGCACGCCTACAAGTCCATCTAAACATGACGCTTGGTGTCGACCTCTCGTTGAAGAACCCTAACAGGGCGAGCTTCGAGTACGGGAACAGCTCGGCCATGCTGAGCTACAGGGGGGAGTTTGTAGGCGAGGCCCCCATCCCAGCCGGGGAGGTATTACCAAACGAAACGAAGCGGATGGAGCTGATCCTAACAGTGATGGCAGACCGCCTGCTGCTGTCGAACTCAGCACTGATCAGTGATGTGGCGGCAGGGCGGATAGTGTTTACCAGCTACACGAGGCTGTCAGGGAAGGTCAGGTTCTTCGGAGCGGTCAAGGTGCGCGGCACGACTACGGCCAGGTGCGAGTTTAGCGTATTCATTGGTAATAATACGATCAGCGATCAGAGTTGTAAGTATAAAACTAATTGATAATTGATGTCTTGTTTGGTAATGTCAATAGCATGTAGTTCTAATAACAATAAATGACACATTTGTTTGCGCACACGCACACGACTAATATTAGTTATTGACTTGTTAGAGGCGAATTTTGAAAACTTGTCCCTTGTTCATTTAGTTAAAAGGAAAAGAACGGGTTTTGAAAATGCGCCCTCCGTTAGATTCCCCTCTTTCACCCGATGAATGAATATTTTTGCTAAGTATTAAGGAGCGGGTTTTGAATACTCGCCCTCTTTGCATTTTAAGGGGGCACGTTTTCAAGACGCGCCTCTTTGACGGTAAAACAGTATTTTACGAAACTCGAACCTATTTCACATATTTTTTTAAAAACTAATCCTATTTTCCCAAAGTGATTGACACCGCGTTTGGGACAGCTCCTAATTCAAAGGCGAAGCTACTATAAGGGCACTGACTTCCACATCTAGAAACCGTGAACAAGTCCGACGGCCCCCCAAACGCGACTTAACACCCCCAATATATAACCAGCCCATTCCACCTCCCTCAAACACACCAAGGGAGTTAGTTATGACACCCATGGCGAGGCCCTCGAACCAATCCGCGGCTTCGTGCGGCCGCAGCCTCAGCAGGAAGTCGGCCTCCTTCCGCCTCCACAGCCCCAGCCTCAACTCCCTCCGCCTCCGCCGTATCTTTGACCTCTTCGACAAGAACGGGGACGGAACCATCACGGTGGATGAGATCGGCCAGGCCCTCGAGGCCCTTGGCCTCGAGGCCGACTCCTCGGAGCTGTCGGCCACGGTTGGGTCGTACATCCGGCCTGGGAGTCACGGTCTCTCGTACGATGACTTTGTGGTGTTGCACGAGTCGCTGGACGGGTTCTTTGGCTCTGAGGAGGAGATGGTCGGCGGATTTGAGGAGGGCAGAGGACGTTCGCGTGAGGAGACGGATTTGTCCGAGGCGTTCAAGGTGTTTGACGAGGACGGAGACGGGTACATATCAGCGAACGAGCTGCAGGCTGTGCTTGCGAAGCTGGGGTTGCCGGAAGGGAAGGAGATCGAGCAAGTCCGCCAGATGATCGTTTCGGTTGACCGGAACAACGACGGCCGGGTTGATTTCTACGAGTTCAAGGACATGATGTGCGGAGTGGTTGCGACTCCTTGTTGATCTCTCTCTTGATGTTCATGTGATGCGATTAAAAGTAATTTATAGTAAGCGCTGTCATTAGGTGTACCTTAAGGAATCGTTCACATGTAAGAAAAGAAGAAGAGTAGTCCGCCGTTTTTATTCGACAAGCCAACAAGATATACATCCCCGCCATGTCGCGATGGCGAACACGAGAACGGCCTCCGCGGGATCCCATGTGGCTGGCAACGGGACCTCACCAAGTCCTCTTCGAAGTGATATTCCCAATCGGTCCGTAAACCATGTAGCAGTCCTTCAACTGCATCCTAGCGGCGAGTTTCTCCGCACATTTAGTTGTCATTATGGTCTTTGCGGTACTCAAACAGGTTATGCAGTCCCTGACACTCAGTGTGACGTTGCAATTGGCATGAACAATGATGTCGCTGAGAGGATAAGGTGCTGAGGTATAGAAGTTGTAGCCAGGATGGTTTGCAGTCACCGTAGCCATGTCGTCGAGGACGTGCTCCACACCAGGGTAGTACATCATACTGTCTCTTGGATCATTAGTGTCATCGGTGCAGCCCACGTCTTCCACACCCATGTCCGGAGCAGCCCTCACCAAACACATCGCCATGGAGACAGCTACAGCAACTGCCATGATTCTCGGAGGACACGCCATTTCTTTGCTCCTGTTCTGTTTTGGAGGATATGATAATTACAAACTGCTTGTGAGTGAAGGACTGCTGAATTGATTGGGTATATATACCGGATGCCTTGCATCGATCCGGCCTTCGATCCTTGCACCGTCTTTCTGGAATAACTCAAGTCCTCCATAAGATTGTTCTCGTTCCGGGACCGTTCTTCTTGTGCATTCCTGGTTGTAATTTTCCATAATACAAACAGAAAAAGTAAAAAAAAAAAAGAAACCTTGGTTTTAAGGACTTGGTATGTACTTCTCGTCAGTATTCAGGGTCTTCTGGCATACTTATATGTCTGTTCTTGTTTGTCCGATGTCGTGAAACGAATACTCCGAGTTCATGCCAAGCTCAAATCGCATGCCAAATCCATAAGAAACAAGCCCCAAGTTCGGAGGAATGGAACTGAAGTCTTCAATATCACCCCAACCGAAACCAGCTTAGAAAAGCCGGCGTAACATCAGTTCGATCAATCTGTCATTGAGACCATCAAGATTATTAAGGATGCCCTTCAGACACATCTGCAGGATCATTCTAATCATGCAACTTCAATCTTAACTATGTTTTAATACTAAGGGTTTCACGCAGGCTACGTGATCGTTACCCCCTACCCGCTCCCAGCTTGTCATCGAAGGACATACTTCAAACTATTGGTATTGTTAGATTATAATATAAAAAACCATGCCTAACAGTTTAATCTTTTAGGTTGAACGTAAAGTTTTTACATGCTATCCAAGTATTTGGATTTAGGGTTTAGGGTTCAAACTCCACGCAAAAATCTGCAATACATGGCAAAATGGGCCAAGAAGCCCGCTGTCTACCAACGAAGTCTGATCACAAACTTTTGCATAGAAACACATGGTCTTCTTCGTCGGTTGCACTTGTTGTCTTGACAAGCTTTATTGTTTGGGCATAATTTCGTCATATGCTCATTCGCTCTACAGAAACAACTTTTCTCCGAATGGTTATCTTCTTACAGGGGAGAGTGGTCCCTGCCAGATCGATGAGGTGGTAAGGGGATCTCACTGAGTCCTTTGATGGATTGGATAAGCATTCATAACTCTAGTACAAGAACACTTCTCCTCGATAGTGGCTGCCACGAAAGTCGTGGCAGAGCATACAATCCGAGACACTGAACATTCAGTTACATTTCAAGCGTCTGTACACAACATCGGTATGAAGAAGTAGTTCATGTGGTGTAATTCATGGAAACTGTTCACCAGATGCTTCTCTGCGACCATCCTGTTCAGGCACTTCAATCTTCAATTTGAACCAAAACCAAGTTCTGGGGGTGGAAAACTAGAAATATTAAAATCAAGAAACTACTCTAACACATACACAGGCCAACAAATCCTCAAGGCGATCCCCTTTAGTTCCCCAAGCTCTGCCCCTGTTCGTGCATGGAATCAATGTAAAGCGACAACTGTAGGATAAAGGCGCTTCGCTATGGTAATACTTAGTCAGGGATGGTTTGCTGTAAGCATTGTTGCTGCATGAAGATTTGTGAGTTCGTATCCATTTGCGCACTTGAAACGAATCACGGTTTTCTGAGGGGACAATGCCCGTTTTTTTGTCATGAAATGATTGTCCGTCGTCAAATCATCATGAAATTTCTAGATAAGGCACTACTGTTCTGTTTCCACCTCTGGAATGTCGCGGAAGGCCTATGTTGTTTCAGTTGCGAGGAAAATCTCCAGTTTCTGATTTAGGACAGTCTCATCTATTGCAGTTTTGTTTCCTGCTGGATCGATCTGAAGCTCTGGGACAGGTTTTCTGTGTCGCTTCTCTGGTTGGATTCTTCAGCAAACTTTTACCAGATAGAAAATTAAGACTATCATATCATATCTGATATCTTCTGCATTCTGCAGCATTGTCATTTCTCTAGTTTTGGTTGTTGTTGTAATTGCGAGTTGTGTATTTGGGTAATACGTGACCCAGGATTTTACTCTTCACTACGTAAATTGAATAAGAAGAGGGCTGCTTGCTCAAAGTCGTGGATCTTGGCCATTTTATTAACTCAGCGACATGTTCCGGTTGCCAGGGCTTGGGATTGGAGAGGGGGTGAATCATAAAGAATGTGGACCGTAAATCGAGTAGTCGTCCAGATACATCACAGCTTTGATGCTGTAGAGCGAAATCATCTTCAAAAAGCTTTTAGCGGTGGTCAAGCAGGTCCTGACAGTTGAGCGACCGTAGGTAAGGACTGTAAGATAAGGAAGGAGCCCGTATGTGGTAGTCGTAGCCAGGATGGTTTATGGTAGCCACTGCTATGTCATCGAGGTGATATTCCACGTTGTTGCCGTGATTGCTCTCACCGGGCTTGGAGATGAAGCACCAGCAGCAGCTCCATTCTTATCAGGTCATGTCGGGACCCAGAATTGCTGAACACATCACTAGGCTGTCGATTTTTGTACTGTCCTTTTTGGAATAACGCATCTTCTTCGGACGATTGTTCTCGACCGGTGTGGTTATAACTTTTCGACGATTGTTGTGCTTGACGACAACATACATCATCTCTGGGCAAACTTACGTATCAGTGCTAGTTATCCTCGACGACGTTCAACAAGTACCATAGTCACTGCGAAGCTCCGATGTCTTGTCGGAGTGGTAGCAGTTCCATAAGCAGCGGTGACAGTGGGATAAGGCGCCAGGGTCTGGTAGTGGTAGCCGGGACAGTCCGCCGTCGCCGTTTCCATGTCATCGAGCAAGTACTCCACGCTTTTGAGCTCGTAAGTTTTGTTGCCGTTGGCCGTGATTTGTAGGGTAAGTAGAACCGAACACATCAAGACGTATAAAGGAACAAGTCGTTGGTTCGTAATTAATTATATGGTTAGAGTTGGGGATTGAGATTGGGATTGGGATTGGGGGTGTTAGAATGTCGTAATCGGGAATTAATCATTTAATTAGATGCAATTAGTGAGAGGAGACGAATTTGGGTGCGCTCATTTAATCGGGAATGTCGTCAACATTTCAAAAAACACATTAAATTTTAAGTCCAAACTTTAAGGACGGTCCAATCCAATACTAAATTAAATAAATATTTATATGTTTGGGACCACGACAACCTCAATATATGGTCATTGTTCTTGTCTGTTTTCATAATCATGGTACGTGTTCACGCAACCAAAATAAAATCAAGCAGAAGCCCGAAGTTGGGGAGACATTTCCGGGGTCAATTGGTGACACATCATCATCTTGTCATTTTCAGTACCCGCCCCAAACTATTATTATATTTTACATTAAAAAAATTTGGAATATATTTTACACGACCCACATTTTTCCTTATTAGCGTAGCGACAAGGAAGGACAAGATTCCATGCATGTAATGTAAAATAATGATGTTTTATTATGAGCAAGACATTTGATATTTGACTACTTGAACATGTCCGACGCTTATATTGTGATTCTTACACAGAGAGATTAATGTTTGGTTATGACGACGACGACGATGAGCAGTGAATTGACCGCCCAGAATCGAGACGAGTTAGGCGATAGCTTCTCCTTCGCTTGCAACGACCTCGACGACCATGACGACGACGTGAGTGATGCCGAGTCCTACATCGAGATACTGGTACAGCAGCCCAAGCACAGGGAGTCGTTTCACCGTGAGACGAAGTCTGCCAAGGAGGAGTTCACTTTCGACCGGGATTGGGTCGGCACAGGCTGCTGTGATGACGCTGAAGATGAGGAGGAGGAGGAGGAGGAGGAGGATGACGACCACATAGAGGTGAGGATATCGATTTCATCTGCGGTTCTGCTCCCACGGATTTCGCCCCAGTGTTTTAATGAAGCCATCAAGGCCATCGAGTCACGGATCGGATACTTGGAGGAGAAGCAGAACGAGGAGCCATCCTCGTTGGTGATTAGGAAAGGGGGTGCCAAGTGGGGTAAAATACGGTTCCCTGCTGTCAAGCGGGTGCTCAGCACGTTCTTCTCGAACCTCAAGGTCACGCCGGAGATATGTCATACCCAAGAGAAAGACGTGTTTAACGTCATCTCGAAGCGTAAAAACAAGAAGTTAGTGGTACTACGGCCCAGGTCAGAGCACGACTGCATGTATCTGAAATTTTCCGACGATCAGATGACGTCTTGATTGCTTCACGAGTGTTCGGTATATTCTTTTGCAGCAACACGACACGAGCCCTGCAAGCGACGGAAAGGGGGGTCACCAAATTTCTGATCAAAGTCAGGGGGATGCAAATCCGGCCATTCTTGTCATCCGTCCTGAAGAACTGCCAAGTCGCAGGTTCTCGACCGAAGTTGGGGAACAAGGGCCAGGCCAAGAACAGAGGGATTGAAGACACGGTCCAGTGCTACAGAAGGGTGCCGAGCAAAGTCTTTAGGCAGGGTTCTCTGGGGGAAAGTCGCAAGGATCGGGATCTGGGCAGAAAAGTGAGCGCTGTTAGTTGCCCGAGTTCGATCAGTTCATCGCCAATTAACAGGAGACAAGGTTATGGCGACGGAAAGGGCTACACGGCTGATATCTCTGTCCAAGCAGCAATCGCTCACTGCAAGAGCTCGTTTAATCCCTTTCCAGGTTTCAGTTTCCCTCCTTATGTATGAACAAATGAATCTACTAGTATTCCTTCTCGCACGTAACTCGTCAGTTCGGCCCTCAACCGCCTGGCCAGGAGAAGTGTTCTGTCGTCATCTAGTTGTAACAAAGTTCAGTGTTCAGTGCATGTTTTGCCCTGGAGGGTCACGTTATGGTCATCATCGACTGTGAGCTTAGGTACGAATTTTATCGATTCAACGATGGGTGGAATCGTAGCATGCATGCGCTCCCCTTCCATCCATCGTCCAGTGTGGTTGATCTTGGTGCTGTGGCAGCCGAAGTCGGGTCTGCCTTATGTAATAATTGGTGTGCGTGCGTGGATTTCTTGCGGTTGGATGAGTTACATTTCGATGGTCATCAACGCCATGTTTGAGTACGAGATACTACACCTCTTAGTCTGCCGCAATACTCTAGAAGCCAGAGTTTGCTGGCTTCGTTTATGTACACTTAGTCTCAATGCCGAGAAATTTGTTCTACTGAACACTAGCAGGGTGATCGAGGCCTGGAACAACGTCCCCTGTGGGCTTCGGCAGGCTGTCATCGCCGGGGGAGTGAAGGGGGTCAACGTCCAAAAGTCAAGAAGTCACCCCGACGGGATGCTTAGCGACCTCCAAATGCACATGATTCTGTATCTCTCAGGATGCTTCTCACGATTTCTCTGGAATGCCAAAATATCAGTAAACTTACGATACCATCGACAACTCCTAAAATCAGAGGGGGCAAAGAAACTTTGTTCATCAGCCTACATACCCTCGACTCAAACAGTTGCCAATCAAATCGTCGCCAGTGTACAAAGCGTTCTCAATATCGGCAGCACGGCCGCAACAAATAGCGCTTGCAAAACACAGGTGAATCAAACTAGCACACGACAAGCCCCACGCGAAAGGCTCTCTTCAGATTAAACGCATGCCTGATTCGTTTAGTATACGCATATAATATATTTCCGATCAGTCCAGACACTGAAGATCCATGGATATACATATATGATTAATTAGGATCGCCAGGCAACAACGCAATGTCTGACAAAATTACTCTGTCCTGTTTCAATTTCTCTGTATCACACACACTTGACATAATCAGGTCTGAATCCATGGTAATTTGAACCGAATCGATGGTAATCGTTCTGTTGATCTTATCAAGATTTGTCCATATAAATCAACAGAGGGAATGCAAATATGAGTATATGCAGTAGTTAGTACTTGTACCAGTAGATGCTACAGAACAGAGTCTGAGATGTCATCTTGGCGCTTTCAACCCGCGCAGTTCTTATCAGGCTCAGATATTTGCACCCATGAATTGATATAACATCTAAAGGTGTCGGGACGAGCTTTGTGCTACTTTGTCTAGCAAAATCATGGCCCTGCAGATCCTGCTATTCGGTTAACCAAGCGAAAACAATTCCAGGATATCCAGCAGGATAACAACATATGCCCAAGACATATACGTAAGAAAAGACGGTTTATGATGCATACAGGTACAGCCTTATAGTTCGCCAAATTATCCATCCTGCTGAGGTTTACCCCTGCCTGTAGACGCATAGAAGGAACCAGCCGAACCATTTTCTCAATGATCCGTGGTAATCACAAGAACGATAATCTCTATTCCGCTTTTTGCCATTATGTCACGTTTACTATATATGTTTTGCAGAAAAATAAGAGTCAGTGATGTAATGTCTTCCTTGTTTATAACTCAGATGAATTTGGCCACAAAAGGCGGAAAGGAGGGGGATAATATTAGTTCGAGTAAGTTAACCTCGATGTTCTCGGTTGGTGGCTGTTATTCTCCTGATACGACAAGATCTTAACCCAGAATTGCTGTACTTATCTTGTGGTTTGGAATGTGATTATACGGATGCTTTCGGCAGGGCTAGGAATGCTTTCGGCCGGCAGCAGGAGTCTCCTTCTAGTCTTTTCGCGACATCCCTTGTAATTCACTTATCGGTTCACCCATCACATGTTCCTCACGAGCTGACAACCCCGAGAGCCAGCCGTCCTTTCGATATCTGCCGACAGACTCCAAGTATCGGCGGAGTGAATCTGGGGAATTGAGGGGCGATCTTTCGGTGGAAGGATGTTTAGGACTTGACCTTAAACTTTTAAACATCGGATATAGATGTGAACAGAGCTCTTCCTTCTAGTCTTTCTGCGACATCCCATGTAATTCACCAATCTGTTCACCCATCACGTTCCTCGTCGAAACACTATAAAAATTATTTCTTATTTCCTTTAGTAGTATTAACTCTGATCAAATGGAAACAACAAGAACAGTGCAGACATAGATGGTTGATTGACAAGTTACAGGAGGTGGTTCTTATCCAGCTTATGTTCCTAACATCTTGTCTGAAATCATTCCCGTATATTGATTGACGACGTGAATATGCAGAACACTTAGGTTATCTCATAACCTCTGTCGCCTACATAAACCTTATAAAGATGATGTCTCTACAGAAGGTTAAGTCTTCCGACGTTCTGTGAAAATTGTTAAAAATTCTTACTCGAACAAAAAGACTAATTCATCTCCTTTTGGTATCATACAAATGGCCAACAGTAAGAATATATGCCCCGGAAAAGCATATAAGAAAAGACGCCGGACAGTGTGTAAAGCCTAGGCGATTATTGAGCAGTCCGTCGCAACTATCTCTGTTTCATTCGAAATAGATGGACAGAAAAGAACAGCCAAACTCACGCTGTGTTTGTTTGGGAAGTGAGTTTTCTTTAGTTGTACTTTCTTTTCCGTTGAATTCCACGGAAAACAAATAGACCATAAATCCAACGAGTATGTGCCACTAATCGTGAAAATGATGATCTCGAATAGCTTTTTGTTGTTGTGCCGGATTTCGCTCGTATATTTTTACATACATAAGTTTTCCTTATGTATCATTTCATGTCAAATCAACATAACAGGTCGAGGACGGAAGCATAACATGACTTCAAGTAAGTTGATCGTGGCGCTCTCCTTTGCTGCCACTATTTTCCTGGTACAGACAGCAGTGGTGGTTGGGCTTCCTAACATGAGATTGCAGTACTTCTCTTGTGGTTCCGATCGTGGTTATACGGATGGTTTCGGCCGGGTTAGGGATGGCCTCACTCAGTTCATAGCAGAGTACACGTATGCATATGGCCGGAATAAGTATAGTGAAAGTACTGCCATAGGCATTACTGTGTATGGCCACGGATTTTGCGAATTGCAATTATCCAAAGATGATTGTATCGGGTGCCTGCAAGGAGTCCGGTCATTCCTACTCCAAGAATGTCCAAATGCCATGACGGCTGTATGTGAAGTGGTAAGCTGCAGGTTAAGGTACCAACCAACTCCAATCAACAGGGATGGGTAAAGAAGACTTCACTCTTTGCTCGTCAACGAGGTCTTCTTCTTCCAGTTCCAGGCAGGCTGCCCAGGTCACTCTTTTCCTCTTCCTAATTTTCTATGAAATAAAACTGAGGAACTCTTCTTTTTCACCTACTTACTGTAACTGAAAAATGGATGACTGAATCAAGTAAAACCCGTCCTTTTTTAGTAGAACTCAAAAGAAGATGATGTTTTTCTTTTGGTTCTTTTCTCGCGGTTGTTCTTCTTGTACCGTTTGGCTCTGTTTCGGCAGCAGAGCGTTTATGGGCGATACTTGTCACTCGCTTGTCGTATGATGATGTGTCTTAAGCTCTTGGGACGGCGAAATAAATGTAATGAATTTCGTTTAAGAAAACCGAACGAACTTTGTTCTGTGCCATTTCCATATTCCCATTAAGGTGACATATCACGGATTACTACGAGCGTCCAGTGAGTAAGACCGGGAAGAATAGATAGCCGACATCCCTGTTTTCAGGTCAGTAACAAAAGGGTGGATGAGGGGATCGAAGATATCTCGGGGGCAATCCTGCGAGAACCGGCCGTCCTTTCGATACCGACTGCCAGACTCCAGGTATCTGCAGAGTAAACCTGGGGAAATGAGGGGCGATCTGAACGGATATTTAGGACTTGATCTTAAATTTGTAAACATCGGATATCAGTGTTAACAGAGCATTTCCTTCTAGCCTTTTTACGACATACCATGTAATTCACCAATCTGTTCACCCATCACGTTCCTCACGAGCTGTTATGAGGATATGCTTTGCGCCCATTGTGGTTCGAATCATCGGACGCCGTTGTATGAAATTCTCATCTGGCTGGGAAATTCGCAACTATGAGTTCGCTTAATCCAACTTCGTTTAGCAATATATCATCATCAGCCTATAAAATTAATGAGGCCAAACCATGCCAAGATATCAAACTGGATGACAAGATCTGCCCCGGAAAAGGATATAAGAAAAGACTCCGCTCACAATGTGTACAGCAGAGCAGATCATCAAGTAGTCTGCCAAAACTATCTTTATTTCATTCAAAATAGATGGACAGAAATGAAACTGCCAAACTCACGCCATGTTTGCTTGGGATGTCCCTAGTTTTCCTTTCTTTTCCGTAGGATTCCACCGAGAACAAACAAACACTCGTTGCGACGAGTGTGCGCCACTAATCACGAGAATGATAATCTCGAATATGTTTTTTTTCATTCTGCCGAATTTCACTAGTATGTGTCTGCATATAAATGTTTTCCTTGTGTATCATGTCAAATGAAATCACAGTAGAAGGTCGAGAGCAGAAGCAAAACCTGATCTCGAGTAATTTGATCGCGATGCTCTCGTTCACAGTCACTATTTTTCTGGTACAGACAACGGTTGTGGTTGGGGTTCTGGCTACTGGATTGCTGTGCTACTCCTGCGCAACCGATTTCAAGCAGAACAACACGACCAGAATGTGAGGATTAATGTCTGCAGATCAAGCAGAAAGACGAACTACGGAGAGAAGGAACTTCTTTCATTGATAAAAAAACAGGGGCAGTTACAAATGTTTTCCCAACCATCACATATATACACAACTCTTATGTATAACTACATATATACACAACTCTTATGTATAACTAACTACAATCAATTACATTGAGACTGTGTTAGCTAATACATCCCAGCTTATATGAATCCTGTTTCCAATGTATTAATCATGTACTCAGCTTCTTATCCTTAATCAATAAGGCCTTCTTCTCCTTCTCACACTCCCCCTCAAGATGGGAATTATGAATGCCAAAAAGACCCATCGTGCCTACTAAAGCATGAAATTGTACAGGATGTAAACATTTTGTCAATACATCAGCTACTTGCATTTGCGTTGAGACATAACTAATCTCAATCTCACCACTTGCCACTCTTTCTCTTACGAAGTGCAAGTCTATTTCCAAGTGCTTTGTGCGCTCATGGAAAACATGATTCTTAGTCAAGTAAATGGCAAACTTATTATCACAAAACCACTGTGCTGGCTGTAAATCAATAGAAAAATCCTTTAACAAAGTTCTTAACCAGATTAACTCAGTTGTAGTTGAGGCAATTGCACGATATTCAGCTTCTGTATAACTTCTAGAGACATTCTGCTGTTTTTTGGGACTTTCAACTCACCAATGAATCTCCAATAAAGACACAGAAACTAGTTGTTGATTTCCTTGTCTCTATACAACCAACCCAATCACTATCCGAGTATGCTCTAAGACACAGATAAGAATCACATGAGAATAGCACACCATTTCCTGGAGTAGACTTGAAGTATCTTAGAACACCATTGGCTACATCCCAATTGCTTAGCAGGGCAGTCCATGATTTGAGCCAAATTGTGGACAACAAAAGCAATATATGGCCTTGTTATTCCCAGATAAATAAGCTTACCCACCAACTGTCTGTAAGAACTAATATTCACTGGATTCTCCTTATCTCCATGTATCAGCTTCACATTAGGTTGCAAAGGTACAGAAGAACGCTTGACAGTTAGTTTTCCTTGTTCTTCTAGCATTCTCAGAGTATAACCTCTTTGTGAAACAAAGATTCCTTTACTTGATCTAGCTATCTCTAAACCCAGAAAATACTTCAAGTCCCCAAGATTTCTGACTTAAAATGTGTCTCCAAGTGTCTCTGCAGATCATAAAACCAGCAGCCAGCAAACAATCAGTTAACTTGCAATTCCACTGTCTAGAAGCTTGTTTAAGGCCATACAAAGACTTCTTCATCCTATAAACTTTCCTCGATGCTGATGAACAACCAATCTCCCCCTAAATCAGCATTCCTGGTGGCAATTCCATGTAAACTTCTTCATACAAATCTCCATTAAGGAAAGCATTGTGAATATCAAATTGGCACAACACCCAGCTCTTAGCTGCAGCCAAGGCAAAAAATATTCTCACAGATGTATGTTTAGCAACAGGACTAAAAGTCTCTTGATAATCAATCCCTTCTACTTGAGTATAGCCCTTATCTACCAACCTGGCTTTGTATCTTTCCACAGAACCATCTGTCTTCAACTTTGTTTTGAAAACCCACTTACAACCTGTAGGTCGTTTCCCTTCAGGCAAAGAAACAATCTCCCAAGTAGCATTGTCCTCCAAAGTATTAAGCTCATCAGTCATAGCATTAACCCAATGTGGAATATGTTTTGCTTGATTATATAACTGAGGTTCGAGACGATTCTCCAAATGTAGAAGAAAAGATTTATATGGAATGGAAATTTGAGAATAAGCTATAAAAGAATCAATGGGATATGCAGGTACAACAAAAGAAACAGATGAAGAAGGAATGAACCTGTTGGAGACAGATGAGGATGGAGCAGCCAGAGCCAAAGAAAGCCTATGGTGATAATCTTGAAGATAAGATGGGGGCCTTCTCTCTCTAGTACCTCTTCTCAAAGGTATCTCACCTACCGATTCAGATGTAGAAATAGACCCAGATATATGCAAACCAGATTCATCATGAACAGAAACTATGTTTCCTGTATTATCACTATTGTATAGATGATCAAGAGCAAAAGGAGATGCAATACTACTTGTCTGTGCGGGCAAAGGTAGAGAAACATTGTCACTGCTTATGACAGTAGAAAGCTTAAAAGGAAAAATAGACTCATAGAAAATCACATTTCTAGAGATTGAAACTTGTTTAGTATCTAAGTGATAAACAGCATACCCTTTAGCATTCAAAGGGTAACCAACAAAAACACACTTATCAGCCCTTTTATCAAATTTTTTTCTGTGCTGAGAAAGAATACTTACAAAACAAAGTGATCCAAACATCTCATGTGAGAAAAAACAGGTGGTTTACCAAAAAGAACCTCATATGGAGTCTGAAACTTTAAAACTGTAGAAGGTAATCATTTATTATATAAGTTGCAGTTAAGACAACATACCCCCAAAACTGTAAAGGTAAACCGGACTAAAAAAGTAATGCCCTAGAAGTAGGAAGTAGATGTTGATGTTTCCTCTCTATCACCCCATTTTGTTGAGGGGTTTCTGGACAACTAATCTGATGTAAAATTCCACTGTGCTTATAGAAATCAATCATGATAAACTCATCACTATTATCTGATCGGATTATTTTAACAGTTAAATCAAACTGTGTATGAACCACTTGACTGAAAACTTTGATGTATCCCCGAGTTTCACTCTTTTGTATCCCTGAAACTAAGGTCAAGTACTTTACACAGGCGAAGGCTAAGCCTCCACGTTGATCGCCTTTGTCTATAAGATTACCCGACTTTTTGATATTGGTCTCGGGTTTTTAACTAAGTCACAGAAAGAAGACTTCAATTTAGCCGGGAATCCCAGCATTATAATGCAAAGAAAAATGATTATAGCAGCAAGTCTAGTGAAAGAAACGGCTGAGGGAAACAATCGTCTCGGGAACAAAATCAGACCAATTCTTGACAATTAAGCCAAGATTTTTCAATTTTTCACCGTTCTTATAAATCCCTCCGGCAATACGAGCAAAATTTTATATCCACTGCAGCGCATAAATGTTAGTTGTTTAGTTAAGGGTACATAAATTTTTATCTTGAAGGGCCCTTCATCTAAGAAAATGAAGGTTAGCTTCACACAGTACATTATGGTTCCCTGATTTCATCTGACTGTCTTTGTGGTCCATATTCTGATACATATCCAGGGTGGGAAACCGATCAGTTCCTCGCAGATATCCAGGAAGCGACCATGGTCATGCTCGGCGTTGTCAGGAATGTATGTGATACATCAAGTTTTATTCGTCAAATGACTGTCATGCTTGTGATTTGTTTATGAGGTATTATTACAAGCAAAGGACATCGTTATTGACCCGGCTCATTTGTTTCTGCTATAATGCTCAAATAGGGTGGATTGGCGCCTGGAGGCTCAACTTTGACGCAAAACTGTGAGCACTTATCTCTCATTTGTTTCGCTTAGTGGCCTATAAGTTCCTTATTGACCTCATTTTGTTTAATTTATGTGATGTTTGAGGGTATGTGGCATGGAGGTTAGAAATTAAAGAAAAGAGGCTGCGTAATCACGAAAATAATTGCTTGAAGTTCATGTTCTGTTGCTTTCTAACAAGTTCATCCATCTTAGATAGTGTTTAAAACACTTCTTTTATGCTCTTTTCTCAACATTCCAATTTCAATAATTGAAAGGAAGGTTGTGTGGTATGGTATTGTCATCTGGGTAAGGTGAGCATCGGGCCATAACGAAGTTGCTAGGTCTTGATCATCATCTTCTGTCGATTCAGCCAGGTTTGTTGGTAAATAATTGTCCTTTTTTTTTTACCTAGACAGATAAGCGAAACATTCAAAATTCAAACAGCTTAGTCTGATTAAGCAGGGGATATGTGGTCCATCGACATCATGTCTATTTAAGTTCGGGTTCATTTGGAGGCTTTGCTGTTTTCTGACTAGTGTTTGAATTTGACATTGCAAGATTTTTTTTTAAACTTTGCCTGTTGAATTATGTCGCCTTCAGTTTGGCAAGTGCTTGTTGTTGCTGTCTGCTGGATTTCTGCTGCTGTTGAGGGACATCCATCATATAACTCTGCCTTGCCTCCGTTGAACGATGATGCCATTGGAATATATCTCGAGAGCCGCATGGCGCTCTATCTTTCATTCGATTAGCTACCAAAAACGTCTTCCGTCTTTCAGCCCTGAATTGGCTAATAACTTTTGCATTTCGGATTTTGCATAAGATTATGTCTATCTTTTGAACTTATGATAATCAACATCATATTCAACAAACTTATTGTATGTTGATTTTAGTAGAATTAATTGGCCCACAAATGACCTACTTATTTGGGAAAAAACTTATAAATTACCTTACAGTGAGTTGATATGGCATTTTGAACTAAAGCATAAAGACTTGACGTGACTAATATATCATAAGAATGATAACAAGGGAGCATTAGTTTTGCAGGGCTCCATGTTCACGAGTTAATGTTTTCCGAGCGTCTCGACTTAAAAGAGTGTAAATGCAGTCAAGCTTGCGGACGAGCTAATTATGGTGGTAATGAGAACACGAAATGAATAAAATTGAGCTAGAAGAAGAGATTACATGCACAAGCCTTGATTCTTTCGAGTTTCGAGACACACGGATGTCGCTTGCATTTAAAAGGTGGCCGTTCCATCGGTGATCTCTGTTGACTGTGCCCGTGTCTTGTGGAGGAGTGTGACCGGTTGTTCGACAGACGATTATTCTGCACTGCCTCGGCGAGTTTAGTTGTTTCCCCTTAAAGAAAGGAAAACATATCAGTAAATTGTGAGTTGCACGGAAAGTGAATTTGTGCTGTATGGCTAATGCTATTTCAGAAGGATACACAGCATTCTATTTGTACAAAAATCATCCGTGATGAAAGAAGTGAGAAACTCTATATGTACAAAATCATTCGTTGTCGTGGTGAACAGAAAATGCATTCCTTCTTCGACTGTCGTCGATGTTGTGGTATGCGGATTTTGTTGTCCTCCAGGGTTGTGGAGTGATGATCTCTGTTTGTTGGTATATTGAACTGTAACTTGTCTATCCATCCCTATTCTTCCTTCTTCTACTGAGGCCATGGGCAATATTCTGGGAAGCATCGAGCATTTCAATTTCCCGGTCAAGTACTCAAGGAAGCTTAATTTGATATTAAGAAGATGTAGTAATCATGCAGAAGTCTCGAAGAAGAAAGCACGCAACTCATAATAGAGCTTGTAGCCCCTGCGCTGTTGCATCGGAACAGATCGACAGCAGCTACTCCCATACCAGGCCTCCAATCCCAGCTTGTCGCCCGGATTGACAAAATGCCAAAGCCAGTTCTTTCGACCGCGATAACTGTGAAAAGCTGAGCAATGTGTCTGCTCTGAGAACAGATCCTCTGCCTCTGCCTTTACCTCTACCCGGTTTACCAATGCGGCGACATCAGTCTCAATAGAAGAGCAGCCACAACTTCCAAAGCGTGTCCGCGTCTATTGATACCAGCGGACGTCAGGCCGTTCTCGTTAAACAGTTCTCGTTCTCGTACCTGAGGGCAAAGCTGGAGGAAATGAATCGTAACAAACAGCTGCCAACTACTGCAAATACTTCAAAATTTGTGTCATTTCCACCTTCATTTGTAACTTAGTTATATAATTAAGCAAAATCAAGTGAATTAAATATTGCTAAAAGGGAAAGGATGCGATTGAGTTGGTTACACATAAATAAGCCCAAACTGAAATTATTATTAATTCCATCGGCAACGTTTCGCGGATCGCCGTCGAATACCCGTCGGCGTCCCACCACCCACCCCACCGTCGCCGCCGTAGCAACCGGTGGTTGACGGTTACGCCACCGTCTGTCGCGGCGGATGAGGTTCCGCCGTCCGATTCGTCGGTGAATAGGAAAGGGAAGGGAGGCGAGATAATAGCGGTTAGAGAATGGCGTATAGGAGAAGGCAGGGGCCGACGAAATCGTCGATATTCAAGGAGGAAGTTCACTTTCCCACTCCTTCGGCCTCACACGGCGTGGAGGACGATGGAGATTCGTCCTCTCTCGCTGCTCAGGCGATCCGTGCTTCTGCCGCCCACCGCGAGTCGTCGCTTTCGTCTGCTTATGGCGGTGGCGGTGGTAATGGCTCTGGATATTCCTACAGGGATAGAGAGAATGACGCCTCGAGATCTAAGGTTGATTGCGGTTTTCTTCTCTAGCTTTTGATTGTCCGGAAATGATAGAGCGGTGGTTTGAATGATCGATTTGGTAGTTTTTTGTGATTATCGCGATTTGATCCGATTCTTGTTAGTGGAGAAACTTTTGTCTGAGTTGAAATTTTGGATTTTGTGCTTGTTTTCAATTGGTTTTGGATTGATGCTCTTGGTTGGATTGTGGAAGTCGTTTCCCAGTTACTATTGTCCGCAGCTTTGAATACATCTGTTTCTGTGTTGAGGAATAATTGTATACTTTTTCTGGAAAGAGATTTTTGGGATCGAACCTAGTGTCTGCAAGGGATAAGCCTCGTGAGTGTTGAGCTCTGAATCTATTGTCAGGCCATGTCTTTGTTTTGGTGTGGATGAGATGTGCTCATGAATTTGATTACCTTGAGGAAGAGCAAAAGAAGAGAGCTAATGAGCGCTAGTGATGAATATCGACGTGATTAATTCTTACTTCATCAATTAAACTTTGATTACCATGAAATGAAGTTGCTATCGAAGGATTCGAGATTTGTTGAATGAACAGAAATGCAATAGCAGTTTTTTTCTGTCTCCTGGTGAATGTTTCATCACATTATCCCATTTCTGTGGAATTTCTGTGCCACTTTATTTGCACGAACGATCTGATTGATGTAGTTGGTAACCAATTCGATTTGTGTATTGTAGAGCTTTTCTGCATATGGAGATAATTCAGCGAATAATGATTCTAGATCTGGGTTTTGGGGAATTTTGGCTCGCAAAGCGAAAGCTATTATTGAGGATGAGGAAGCGTCTCAGCAGTTTAAAAACCCAAGCATGACGAAACCAGCGAATTCTGATACTTTTGGCCAGGTGAATACTTCAATTACCCTGCGTCAAGCAAAAAGGAAAAGAAGTGTGTCCCTGGGTTGAGTTCCCAATTTACTTATATCACAACATGGAATTTCTGATATTTCCATCTTGCTCAATGATTTCTTCCTCTCTCGGTACCACCCCTATATCCTTATATGCGTCTTGATGACAGAGATCCGATAATTCCAGAAGAGTGGACAACCCGACCTTGCGGAAGGGCTTGGACAAGATCACTTCTTCATTGAATCAGATTGGTGATACATTTGAGAAGGCTTTTGAGGTATTTCTTGTAGTGTCACTAAAGTCGAATCTGCATGCATACTCTGTTTCACAGACATCCCTTTTTATCATAGCTTTTATACATGTCCTTGATTTCAATTCATTATACTACATAGATGCAGTGTATTACAACTGTGTGCGGTCGTATGAATAAACAGAAATTATCTTTAAGTTGACATGTCTAATCAGACTAATGTAGTGGTATGGTATATGACTGGTCCAGTTGTACAATGATTTGAGTATAATAATCTCTGCTGGTTTATCAGCGTAATGTGAAAGCTCTTGTTTCTCAAGTATTAGAGGAGACAATAAGAACAGTTGCCAGAATGCATACAGCATACCTCGTACATCTTTGATGATCATTTCTCATAGTGTTCGCTGAAATTGGATAAGTTCCCTGATTTATGGTTGTAGGAAGGCCGTGCTAAGACACAAGACATCATCCAAGAAACGCGAAAACTGCAAAATAGGAGAAGGGGGAGCGGTCCAGATGAATCTGTTCAACCTGGTGTGAACAACTTATTTCAACAACAAGGACAAGGGCAAACTCAGAACCCCCATGAAACTCAGCTCAAGGCTTCTCGCGATGTAAGAGGCATCTGTGTTGTATATGAATGTGAATGGGGAGAGATAGGGCATTTTAATATGGTAATTCTGCAAACATGCACTGATGGGAGATAATAGTGGCTTTTATAGACCTAAATCTATTTTACTAAATTGAACTTTTCTGGAGCAAGGTAAAACTAGCATTTCCATCTTGAATTTGAGATTTTGGGTGTGGCATTTCGTTCTCTTGTTTTCTTTTAACTTATACTACAGTGTTCTAGGGTAGTTTCATCCTAAAGACTGACCTTTCAGTGTATACTCTGTCCTTACTCATCTCTGCAACCTTTTCCCACTAGGGGATGATAAGCTAATATCACCATGGATGACAGGTTGCCATGGCTACTGCTGCCAAAGCAAAACTTCTTCTGCGTGAGCTGAAGACTGTTAAAGCAGATTTGGCTTTTGCAAAGATCCGGTGTTCTCAGCTTGAAGATGAAAACAAGGTCCTCCGAGAAGGTCGGGAAAAGGGGGGAAATGCTGCAGATGACGACATGGTATCTATCTGTTCCTTCTACTTTTGTTTCCCTACCTTAAATTCAGGGAACCTTCATTCTAGCCTATGCTAGCTGGAATTTGGTTTATACTCTTACTGAGCCAACCCCAAATTGTTGCACCTGTTCATTAAATCCTGGATTTTTCTCCTGTTGAGATCCTCTACTTCTGGCCACTCTTCGTCACTGTATGCAGCTCATACAAAGCTAACCGGATGGTTTTCTTCTTTGTTAGCTTAGACACTAGAGTTCTTCTCTGTGATGATCAGGCGATGTTGTGTGTAGAAACCATCAGAGTGTTTTGTAAGGTTTACGTGCCAATTGCGACAGCGGCATGTAACAGAATTTTCTCTCACACATTGGGTTGAACTTGCCAGATCCGGCTTCAGTTGGAGTCGCTACTGGCAGAGAAAGCTCGGCTGGCTCACGAGAATGCGACATATGCGAGGGAGAACCGCTTCCTGAGGGAAATCGTCGAGTACCACCAGCTCACGATGCAGGACGTCGTGTACTTGGACGAGGGGATCGAAGAGGTAACGGAAGTCTATCCTGTGGGGAGCGTGCTCGCCGTGTCTCCTACTTCGCCGATCGAGACACCAGCGCCGGCGAACGCGACAAAGGGAGTCGACCTCCTAAACCTTGTGTCCATATCAGGAGAGGGAAAGGATCCCTTGGTGGAGAAACCCTCCTCCTCCTCCTCCAGCAGCTCGCCTCCAAAGGTACAAGGGTGATGAAAGGGTGCGGGCCCCATAATCATGAAATCAGTTCAGTTGTTTCTACCTGATGAGTGTTTCCTTGCCCCCCATAAATGCATAATCGGGTTCATGTTATTTATTCTTGATTGTTTTCTTCTTTTGGGTCGGGCTTTCCTTCAATTGATGGTAAGGAAATACCATCAAACTGGGTGAGAGTGATAGCTCTTCTTTTGGGGGGGGTGATGGGGAGAAGAAGGACGACCCACATATGCTTTCTGCCGAGTGCATGTGCTATAATTTTTATCTGCTGTAACTTATTTTGTATCTAGCTTTAGTAGTCGTGCCGCTGCTGGGAGCTTACTGGGTTTTCTTTTCCTTTTTATATCCTGTTCTTTCAAAAATTTACAATGTATAGGCATTGTATAAGCCTCTCCCCAATGTGCCTGTTTTGAATTTCTGGTGGGTAGAGCACACACACTCTCTTTTGTTAAAAGGAAAGTAAAAAGGGGTGGGAGTTAGTGACACTTTTTATTTATTTTTTAATGATGATGATGATTATGTTCAATGATTGATGATGGGCTCTTAAAATTATTCTTTTACAAAAAGCAGGGCACACCCACACGCGCACTTCATCGAAAGGTTTTATTGAATTTCTTTCTCACAGTTGGGGTTGGTGTGTTCATGTGAAGACACGACCGACCGCCGACGACGGGTTTTATTTCATTTATTTATTATTATTATTATTTTTAGCAAATAGCGGGTTCCATGTGAAAAGGAAAAAGGCATCCAAATAATAATAATAATGCTGGAGGTTGTTGGGTTCCTTGCTAAACCCCAAACCAGATAGAACGTCGGCAAGACGCCGGCTTTGGCCCTTTTTCAATTCTTCTTCAATCAGAGAAAAAAAGGGGAGGGGTAACTTTTTAAGAGAAGATTTAAGGCCTTATCAAAATACTTCCTTTCCTCTATGAATAAAACACCGACAGCTCATTTACGATTGGATATGTATTAACTCTCTAACCCTTTTAATTGGACCGCTTACTGTCTGTCTGTCTGTCCGTGTATTATTTCTTTTACTTTTTGTAACATTTGAGCTTATTTTTCTTAATTGAGGATAATACTGTGGACTAGATGATTACTCCATTAGATTCATTCCAAAAAAGGATAGATAGTCCCTCCCATCCATCAACTCCATTAAACCTAAATAAAAATCCCAGATCCACTTTCAAACCCAACTCAAGATTTCAATGCTTTGGTTTGATGGAAGGTTTGGATTGGCTTCCCATTTAAATTTCATAAGGAAAATTTTTTAAAAGTCGTGTATTGAAAAACGTGAAAGTTTTTATGGAAGGTTCGTATTTTTAAACATAATGATTTGAATAATGCGCTTCTTTTGAATTTTGTCCTGCTCGCCAAGGGATTTTGACAACGATGTCATGATTGAGAAAAAAGTTAAGTCTTAAGTATAATAATAATAAAGTCACTAATTTCAGCATCATGTTTTTTGGTGGATTTCTAACCCTTTCTTTTTAACACGTTAACAGAATCCCCCCCCCCCCCCTCTGACCAAACTCTAACCAGGTCATAAATGTCAGATTTTTTCACCTTTTCGTATCATTTCCATATGAGACAGGCAAAGACCCAATCCGGACACACCTACCTACACATCAAAACCAATGATTCTAACACACACACTAAACAGGCCGCCAGGGATTTTCTTCCTGAATCCCCCCCCCCCCTAAATTCCCTCTAATCACTTTTCTTTCTTTTCTCTTAATCCAATCCACCTATAAAAACCCAAACCATTTAATTACTACTTAAACAAACCTTCCACCACCACCCCCTACCCCTACGTCAGGGATGGAATTTATACCAAAAGGTAAACCTCTCGTTTCTTTGACTTGACCCCCCATATCATCAAACTCAGCAATAAAATTATATTTTACTGTTTGTTTTTACTTGGGATTCTTCCTATTCTCTCTCTCACTATTTCTCACACCCCATCCATCCCCACCCAGCCAAACCAAGTCCAAACTTTGGTCTGTTCTGAAGTCCGATGTTGTCCTAACCTTCTCTTCTTCCTCTCCCTTTAGCCCAGAAAAAAAAAAGGCTTATCCCCTTTCTCTTTTCCACGTTCACATCTCCTCCTTTTCACATTCGCCCTTCTCCCCACGCACAAACCCCTTTCCCGGTTCTGGGTATTCAACCCAGTCTTCGCCAAAGTCGCTGCATTACCCTCCCCTGCCTTGCCCATGTCGTGGTCTTCCCGCGGCTGGCCTAAAGTTTCGATCTTTACGGCTCTTCCGTGATCGAGGCTTTCTGGGTGGCTCGATTTTCTCCCGGAATTGGAGGAATCGAGCCGGGTTTTGTTTTTCCATCGTTCTGCATTAGTTTGGGGGACGAAAAAAAGAAGAAAAGGAGAAAAGAAAAAGCGGGGGCTTTACTGCAGTGGGTTGATATTCCTCTGGTTTTTGCTGGATTTGGGTTAGGGAAGGAAGGCGAGCGGGAGGGGTGGGGGGGGGGGAGGAATCGGCGGGGTTTATCCCCTTGGATTTGGGTAGGAGGTTTCTGCGGTAATGATGGGGGCAATCAGGGTTTTAATTACAGCGGTTTTGTAATAAAGGAAAGGGGGGTGGGGCTGAGAGGAGTATTGGGCAAGTATCCCTGGATTCTTTCTCCGTAAAGAGGTGGAGGGGGGAGGGAGGAAAGCAAAAGGGAACCTCTCAACGGTTGGAAGAAGGTTTCATTCCTTTCTCTTTTGCCTTGATCTTTTGTTTGGGGTGGTGTGAGGGGAGAGTGAAGGAATCCATTTGTGCCTTTTTACAGAACAAGAAGGAGAGATTGGAAGTGAAACTGCCCCTGCACTTTGTTTTTTTGTTTGTTTTAAGGTTGTCTGGTTTTCTGAGGGTCAGTGTTTTGGAAATAATCAAATCAAGTCAGCATAATTTGCGACCCGTCGTCCCCTGGGATTTCTCACCTCCTTGCCATTTGGGTGGGTTGCTTTGCTGTTTCTGTTGCTGTTTCGAGCCTTTCTGTTGGGTTTTTGGTTCCGAGGGCAGCCGTCTCCTTGGTGATTAGCATTGATGGGGCTTCTTCGATGTCCTGCAATGCTTGTCTTGGTTCTGTGGTGGTCTGTTGGACCTGCGAGGGTCATGGCGCAAAGCATCATTTCGGATTTGGAGTCTGCACGGGCATTGGATGCGCTTCTTCAGGATTATGCATACAGGGCTTTTGTCCACCCCAAGACAGGGGTCCCTTATGATGGGGTTGTTCCGGCGAATTTGACAGGGGTTAAAGTTTCAGCAATGAGGCTTAGGAATGGCAGCTTGAGGAAGCATGGAGTGGCAAGTTATAAAGAGTTTGATATCCGGCCTGGGGTTATTGTCCGCCCTTATATGGTGAGGCTTGTATTGGTGTACCAGGATCTGGGTAATTGGTCTAGTGTGTACTACTCCTTTCCAGGGTATACATACATGGCTCCTGTTCTCGGTCTCCTTGCTTATGATGCGTCGAATTTGACGGCAACAAATCTGCCTGAACTTGATATCGAGGCATCCGGGGAACCTATAGTGATCAACTTCTCGAGCTACATTACAGTCCTTCCGTTGCGGGCAACGCCGAAGTGCGTTCGGTTCGATTCGAATGGCTCCGCAATTCTGAGCAGTTTGATATCAGGCAACCTGTGCTCGACGACACGGCAAGGGCATTTCTCCATAGTGGTGGAATCCATCGCACCTTCTCCTGCGCCCGTACCTTCGCCCGTGCCCGGCAGTGGAAGTCAGCCTCCAGGAACAGCAGTCCTACCGCCGCCAAGCGCCAGGCCAAAGGGAAGCTCTAAAAAGGTCGGGAAAATTGCGGGTTCCGTGATCGGCGGCTCGGCGCTCCTGGTTGTCCTAGCCCTACTGGTGTTGTGGGCGAGGAAACATAAGCAGAGGACGGACATTCAACGGATGGAAAGAGCGGCCGATGCAGGGGAAGCACTGCATATGTCGGCAGTCGGGGAGACGAGAGCCCCATCGGCTACCGTCACTCGAACTCAACCGATGCTAGAGCACGAGTACGTACCTTAACCCGTGCGCCTGGATTTGTACAAGGTTTCTTCTTCAACTTGGACCCTCTTTACCATTACAGAATTTGGGATATTAAAGCTCTACTTCAATCAATCGTCATCATCATCAAAGTGCCTTTGTTCGCTTCAAATTGTTTCGTCCCTCATCGTAGGGCTATTCGTTTTGTAAATCTTGTCTCTTTTTACCTTTTGCCATAGTGTTTTTCCTTTTTATTTCTTAATATATATGTATGATTCATTGTTTGGTTTCCTGCTTCTTGTTTGATCTCCCCTCTCATATTTCCAGGCAATAAAAAAATGCAGAAATTCCTCCTTCTTCTTCTTGATCTTGAGATCTTTCAATGGATTGACAAATAGGCAAATTGGGATTTTAGGAATTAGAAAGTGGCGGGGCTGTCCTAATTGGGTTGCATTGTGTTTCATATAGAAAAACTAATTCATGCATTGAATTGAAACCATGTTTTCATTTATTATTTCATTTAAACACTAAAAAATATATATAACTTCACTATTTTTTTACTACTGATGGTCACCCTCACCATCCCCAATTGCTCGGGATTTTTGGGCCGACTTCGTTATTTTGGGCCAAAAAGCCCAAATCATTAGAAAATCAAATAGGTTGTGAAATCTTTTCGTCCAAGATTTACCATAATTTCAGACTCACTAAGCGAAGGAAATCAAGCGAATCAGTTCTAGAATTTAACCAAGAAAGAGAATTATAGATATCAGTTGAAGAAACGTGGCATAAGATTGAAATTTGGTTTCTATAAGTTGCAAATGTGGTGCGAAATCTTTTTCGTTGAAGTGTTGTTGGTTTTATGTTCTTTGATTGCCGGTGCTTGCGTGCTTGCTTCCCACGTGTCAGATATGAAAATCAAAGTAAGAGAATTTCACTAAGTATTTGTGGACGACGGTCGAATCACCTTTGTAAAACAAATAGATATTTCCCATTTGTGTCTTTTCTTAATGGCAGGAGGGGAGATGTCCAAAAGATGGGCATCCTCCAAATAAGAAGAATAATTAAATTCATACAAATTGGGTCAAACATTCTCCCCTCCTCTTTCTTAAACTCTCCATAGCGAAGTATTATTATATTACAACTAACAATTATAAAAGGGACACAAACAAACACAAGTGAGCTCATAATTATGATAATAACAAATAATTCCAGAGTGCCCAGATTCGATCTCAGTGACAAAACAGAAGAAGAGAAAACATATTTTCATGTAAAAAATGGTAAAAGAAAAAAAAAGAAAGAGGGGAGAGGGTCGGTCGTTTTGGTCGGTTCTCTTTCATTTTCGAACAAAGCCAAGAGAGAGAGAGATAGAACTGAGGTTGGAGATTGTTTGAGTTAAACTCCCAACAGCCGCTGTCTGTCGGAAACACGAAGCCCAATTTTCTTTTTCTTTTTTATAATTTCTTTTTCTTTTTCTTTCGATTCATCTAAACCCTTCTGTTTTTGTTATTTGTTGTGGCTTTTTTTTTTTTTTACTCCCACTGTTTGCAGCAGGCAGAGAAAGAGAGAGAGAGAGAGAGAGAGGGAGGGAGAAGGCCTCCTTTTCGTTGGATGGTCTCTCAGAGTGTGTGTGTGTTATTTTGGTCGCTTGTTCGAAGTTCAACACCAGCGGCTGGCTGCCCCAGAAACACAGAAAACCTAATAAGAGGGCAAAATATCCCTTTTTCTCCTTTCTTCTTCCTTCAAAGCTGCCGCCCTTTTCTTTTTTCCTAATTTTCTCGAAAGAAAGGTAAAGGGAAACTTGTAAAAGAGGCATAACCCATGTCGGGTCTGTACAACCCTACGAACTACTCCCCTGCTAGAGCTGCTTCCCCCCATATTAGGACCAACCCAGATGTTGTCGACAGGTGAGGGATTTGTTATTCGAGGCTTCCTCCTTTTTTTGTGGCTTTGATCTGCTGGAGGGTTTCTGGCGGTGGATTGATTCTGTTTTGTTTCGGGTTTCTGGGTTGTTTTGTGTAGTCAGTACTTGGCAGAGCTGCTGGCAGAGCGTCAAAAGCTCGGACCTTTCATGCAAGTTCTCCCGATATGTTGCCGTCTCTTGAATCAAGGTTGTGCTTTTTTTTTTGCTTCCCCGCCCTTTTGTGCGTGGATCTGGGTTTTGTGTGGTCTCTGGGTTTTTTGCGGTTCTATGATGGTTTTTTTTACTGCCTGGACTTGTGTGTGGGCGATTCTTGGTGACAATTCGGGGGCTTGGATCGTGTTGTGCCGATTCCTGCATTTTGTGAGTACCTTATGTAGATATGTGATTGATGCAGAGAACGTGAGTCAGGTTTCTCGGGATAACCCGTTCGATTTTCGATGATGTTGCTTTTTTTTTTCATCCGGAGGCTTAATTATGTCCTCGTATGCATTGATGAGATGTTGAGAAACTGCACGCCAGTAATGAGCGCCGCAATCGGAGGGTGAAAGCCATGTTGGAATGAAACTTCCAGGGTGGTGATTATCAGGGGCATTTGGAAAAGTATTTGAGACCGGTCGTGTTTATTTTTATTCGTGGAGGACGATGACTCTCCACTATTAGCATTCCACATGAGTATCAGCATCGCTGGCCCCAGTTGTCTTAATTAGTTAGGCTGTCTTGATTTTGAAATTTGAAGCATATTTAAGCATTATTCGATGAATAATTGAGCGGAAAACTGTGTGGACTGTGACGAGTTGAAATTTAGCTGTCATTGTTTTCTGATAGTTATCACCTTGGACCTGCCTCGTTGCAGAGATCTTGCGGGCATCCGGGATGATGTCCAACCAAGGCTATGGCGACTTTGACAGATTACGGTACCGAAGTCCTAGTCCGCTGGCTTCTTCGAATGTGATGTCGAACGTCGGCGTTGCAGTATTGGGTGGCTGGAACAGTCTGTCACAGGAGGTATAGCCCGACCCTTGGAATTTGCTGTTCTAAAATCATTTGATTGGGACTCAGACAACCTTATACATTAACAGCAGAGATTGGGTGGTCTCCATGGGATGACAATGGATTGGCAAGGAGCACCAGCCAGTCCGAGCTCGTTCACCGTGAAGAGGATCTTGCGACTGGAAATTCCCGTGGATGCTTACCCAAATGTAAGCTTGAGGTTTGTGAAGATTGTCAGTTGCATTGGCTTATCGTAACCACTTAAATGAAGCTTCTTAATCTAAATGTAAGTGGTTCTTGTTACTAGTTCAACTTTGTCGGACGTCTTCTTGGGCCAAGAGGCAATTCGCTCAAGAGGGTTGAAGCTACCACAGGCTGTCGCGTGTACATCAGAGGAAAAGGCTCTATCAAGGATCCCGATATGGTTTAGCTCATGTCTTCATTATGTTGATGAATTATCATGATTACTAGTGAAGAAACTTTCCTTTATTCATTGGTTTGAATTTTCAAGGAAGAGAAACTTAGGGGAAGACCAGGCTACGAGCATCTCAATGACCCTCTGCACATCTTGATAGAAGCTGATCTACCTGCCAACGTCGTGGATATAAGATTGCGACAAGCTCAGGAAATTATTGAGGAACTTCTCAAACCTGTGGTATGAGATCCCTTCTCCCCATCTTGTTTATTCTCCCATTTTTCCTCGTTCTTTTGTGCTGGTGCACCCTTATCACTTGCTAACCCGAACAGCAATACCTCGGCTATTCAGGTGATGTGAATTTCCATTATGTAAGGTATTTCTACTAAAATCGAGTCTGTTACTCACAGGACGAGTCACAAGATTATGTCAAGAGGCAGCAATTGCGAGAATTGGCAATGTTGAACTCAAACTTCCAGGAGGACAGTCCTGGTCCGAGCGGCAGTGTGTCTCCTTTCAACACCAGCGGGATGAAACGTGCGAAAACCGGACGCTGAGAGATTTCATATCCGGGACACAAACAACAAACTTCTCCGAGATGGTTTTATGCTGTCTCACAAGATCCTGTTGCTGAACATGCTAGTATGGTGTATACGCTGCAGTTTCGGCTTGAGTTACAACCGCCGATAACAGGCGTGGAAGCTAACGGTTCTTTATGGTGAGCTATCGGTGTTCTCCATATAGTTTTGCCTTTTTCTCAGGTCAGTTTTGAGCTATTGGGGCCTTTTTCTATTTATTCATCTTTAAGAAAAAAAATCTACGACATCCACAAGGGAGAAAAGAGAAACAATTAAACGTATATAGTTTGTCGTCTGGTGTTATCTTATTTTAGCTTTAGGTCCCCTATTCATTGGATTTATTCTTGTATTAGAGACGCCCAATTGGTTTGTGCTTTTCATGCATTCATATTAAATCATATACAAACATTGGTATTGTATTGTTATTGGCATTTCGTTTAGGGAGGACGGCTTCTCATCTGCTTGCCCTTTAAATTATCGAAACCTTCACCTTAGTCTGAGAGAGTGCCGGAAACTGGCCGGATTCCGTTCTCTCTGCCATGGTGGCAACAGTTTTGGGGGGCTTAGGTTGTGTAATGAAGGGGGATTGTCAGTTGGTTGTTGTCAGGAAATAGATCTGTGTCCCCATGAGATTCTTGAGTTGTGTCTGTCATATGACCTGTTGCTGGACATGTTTTGTCAACTACCCTAGATACAAAAAGAAACCAAAAGCAAAGTCTGGGTGTGTTTCATTATTGTTGTTAGGACAAGGGCCACATTTGGAGGGAGAGGTGGGATGTGGGATCTTTGTAGGTCTTTTGTTCTTTTATTGGGGAGGAGGTTGGCACATGCTTCTTGCTTTGGTTCCCAGTCTAGGGAATCCTATGCTACTTACTACTACTACTGATGCGGGCAAGGGGGGGTGTTGGTAGAGGAAGGCACAAAGTGAGGTAGGCTTGTGTTGCTTGTGTCTCTCGAGGGTCCTCACGGGCCTCCGACTTGGTCACGTTCTTCCCCGTGGTGGTGCAGTTGCGGACGGGGAAGCGGTTGTGTTTCATTACACGAGGGCTCCGCCGAGGTGAGGGTATTTTTGTGCTTGATTTTGAGCCTGTTTGGAGGTTTTACAGTGGTTTCGTCGTTGTAAATTGTTCCTCTTGTTACCCTTCCTCGCCGGCGTAACCCGGTTCCTTGTTTTTGGGCCAAGCTGTTGATAATTCAATCTACGTGGGCTGTTGATAATTGGGCTCAATCACGTCGGGCCCATTAAGCCCGGGACTCTATATCGGGGAAAAAAAAAAGATTTTTATAACCGGGAAAACGAAGCGAAAGAGATAACAAAGATTAAATATTTGGGAGTTTACAATGATTGACATCCGAATAAGTCGAGAATAAATTCTTGTTTATTTTTTTTCTTTGTTATTCCAAGATTGAGACCTTAAACGAAATAAAATTAGTCCCCCGGTGGGACAGACCTCATGAGATGTACTTTATTTTAAAATAAAGTCTGAATTAAATTTAATTTAATAAAATAAATAATAATAAGTAAAAATGAAATCTTTTAAGTTAGATTAACAAAAAAACTTAAAATCTAAATTAAATAGAAAAATTTAAAAGCCAACGGATCTGTCCCAGGCTTCCGTCACTAAATACTACGAACTCGATAATTATAAGCATTGAAATTAATATTTCAATAGCAAAATATTAGGAATTTTATTGGAAATTTTTTAAAAATAATTGTAAGTCACATTTCGTAACATACTTTATTGCGTAAAAAATATGATTTTCTACTTTTGGCATAATGCTTTAAATAACCGAATCCGATGGCGATGGTCTACAAAGAAAAGTATACGATTAGTAAAATCTAATTTCGCGGGATAAGAGACCGAGGAAGGAGACGGACAACCTTCGACGACTTCGGCTGGAGATCGGCTAAAGCACGAAGCAAGAGGAAGTCGGCAATAATAAAAATATAAAATATATAATGGAATAATAAATTTTAGTGGAATAAATCCGAGCTTGCTTGGAATTTTCTGACTCGATTTTATCCGATTTTCATCGAACCCAGAAACCCAGAAAAGCCAAAACCTTTTCCTTTTTTTTTTTGGTTTGATTTCTTCTTCTCCTCCTCCTCCTCGTATGTCCTCGTCATTATTCGGTTCGATTGCAGCTTTGTGATTTCCTCCCCCACTTCCCCACAAGACCCACAAAGGGAAAGATAAAGGAACGGAAAGGGGAAAAGGAAATCATCCCGACTGCCTTTTACTTTTCCTCTCTTTTCTGGGTTTTCGCAGTTTTTGTGAAAAAAAAAAGTCGAAGAAGGAGGAGACGGCGATGATGATGATGATGTCATCCTCATCGGCGACAGTCAGGGTCGAGAAGGCCACCAGCGATCTCCTCATCAACCCCGATTGGGCCCTCAACATGGATATCTGCGATTACGCTAATTCTTATCCTGGGTAATTTTGTTTCGTTTCTCTTTTCCTGTTTCGGGTTTGAAAGATTAGGCTCTTTTTTTCGACTCCTTCTTTGGGGGTAATCGATTGTTTCTGGGTTTCCGCTTTTTTGTTGACTCGGGTTGTTGTTGTCTGTTTTTTTTTTCGGTGTTTATGGGGTTTGAGTTGGTTTGATGATTTTCTTTTTCTTCCATGTGGGTTGGATGAACTGATGATTGGGAGAGGTGGAAGACGGGTCCCTTCCGGGTTGAGTTGAAAGGTGTGATTTTTGTTTGGTTTGTGGCGGTAAAGCGGTCGGAAGAGCTTATTGTTCTCCCTCCCCCCTGGTGTTCCGTTGTTGTTACCTTTTCCGACCTGTTTTTTAGTTCTTTGAGAGACTAGTTGCGGAGGTTCCTGTCATAGAATGAACGGGAAAAGGTGGAGTTGATTTTGTTTTTCTTGCTTTGAGTTTTGCGTTATCTGTTATAGTGATAGTTACAGGAGTCTGCTTGGTTGATATGATTGGAAGTGATGTTTGACTGGATAATATTGCTTGATGAATGATCGAGGTAGATGTTGTGAGGATTATGTTTGAGACTGATGGTTAGTTGTTGGATGTGAAATTCGAGAGCAGTCAGGCCAGGGATATCTTACAAGCAGTGAAGAAACGGTTGCAGCATAAGAACCCCAAAGTTCAGTTCCTCGCTTTAACGGTAATCTAGATTTCACAAAGTCTCATTTGTCGAAATCTCTCTGAGAGCCTACGCGCTGTTACTGATGAGAAATGATTTCTTTAAGCTTTTGGAGACTATGGTGAAGAACTGTGGTGACTACGTCCATCATCAAATTGCCAAGAGAAATATCCTCGGTGAGATGGTTAAAATTGTTAAAAAGAAGGTTAGTTCATACTGCGCAAGTTTTCGCTGAGTAGTATTACTGCTGCTTGGTTTTTCTTTTCCTTCTGCATATTGGGTGCTGTGACTTCTGTAGTAATTATAAACTGGTATTCTAAGGTTATGCCTTTGTATGGTGCCGCATATATGATCATCTATCATTGTAGGCAGTTGGCCTTGTAAATGTAGACAAGGTCATTGCTGACATGCGATTTTTTCCCGTATTTTCAGTACAGTCTTGATGAATGTTTAATTTGTCTAGGTTTTTTCTCTTGGAATTACCTTGTCTTGATTTCTCTTTGTTGAGTCAGAGTCATTTTGGCTTACTTTAGGCATTCACTGAACGCATGCAAGTAGAGAAGAATGTCCATGGTATTTTGTATCTGTGTATTATATTGTATTTTATCAAGTAGCAGTTGTAGAATATCTTTCCTCCTAAACTGTCATCTTAGAATCTCCTTGACGTCAGAAGCTCAGCTATAATGAATTGATGCTCTATGCAGACAGACATGCAAGTGCGAGAAAAAACCTTGGTCTTACTGGATTCTTGGCAAGAAGCCTTTGGTGGTCCTGGAGGGAAGTATCCTCAGTATTTTTACACTTACGAGGAACTTCGGGTGAATAATTTAGTACATCGATGCTAAATTTTGATTTGAAGTGGGCGTCCTGTTAACTTAGTTTATATATGACCACATCCAGCGTTCTGGTGTTATGTTTCCTCGGCGGACACCTGATGCAGCTCCTATATTTACTCCACCTCCTACACATCCCACCTTGAGGCATGACCAGGCTGGATATGGTATGCCTAGCAATTCATCACTTAGACTGGATGAAGCGATGGCGAATGATACAGAATCATTGAGGTAGGTGTTGACGTGTTAGATCTATTTAACCTGCAAGCCAAAAAAAAGGTGGAGATAAGCTTGCAATTTTTGCAATCTGTTCCCGTTGTGATTGATGGTTCTCCTGGGTTTGAAATTTATGTTAACCTCTTCCATGGTATTGTATAGCTCGTCAACCATTGATTCCATGAAAAGCGTACTGGAGGTCTTGAGTGACATGTTGCAAGCTGCGAACCCGAATGATCGTGAGGTACCTATTCGATGAAACCGTAGATGCCTAGTGTTTTGCAACTTTGAAGATTATTGTTTTCAATACACGGTTTGTTTTTTATGTAGTCTGTCAAAGATGAAATCATAGTCGATCTTGTTACCCAATGTCGGTCAAACCAGAAGAAGCTGATGCAGATGCTCTCAATTACCAGGCATGTTTTGATGCAGTATCATTTTCATTGCTTATCATCACTAGTGTCTTGCTTTTAATATGGAAACTTGTTGAATGTGTCAGCAATGAAGCACTTCTTGCTCGAGGACTTGAATTGAATGATGCCTTGCAATCCGTGTTGGCACGTCATGATGCTATAGCTTCAGGTTCTCCACTGCCAATTGAGGCCCCAAACCTCGACCCTCAGCCACCTGAAACTTATGGACCTGGCGTTAATCCAGGCGACATAGGAAGCCCAACAGCAAGTGCTATTCCTTCTGCCCCACCTTCTACTCTTGGAAAGAATTTTGCAGACGAGGAGGAAGAAGATGAGTTTGCTCAGCTTGCGCGCAGGTCTGTGCCATTGTATGCCTCGACTCCTGACTGGGTCGCAGCATTGATCTATTGTTTTATTAGAAAATTGTTACGTATGTTTGAATTTTGGACTAACTTCTAGACTTTGATATATGAACTATGTCATATCTTATCTAGGCATTCCAAAGCAGTTCCCACATCTGAGAGCTCATCCATGGGTAGCAACATTCATGGTGTGTCAAGTAACAGTAGTGTCACACCGTCTTCTCCAACGTCATCAGCATCAGTTCCCAGCAATGCTTTAGTCTTGGCCAACCCACCTGCTCCTGTTAAAATCACTAAAGACCAGGACATGATTGATTTCTTGAGTCTTGCCCTGACAACCACATCCTTCTCGCCTCAATCTCCGCCGAGCACCTCCTCTGACCCTGGGATGCAGCAGTCACCTCTCTCCCCGGGCGTTGAAAACAGCCATGCCAACCCTTATCTTAACATCGAAGGCCAAGCTCCTGTACCGCCTTATAATACTTATGTGGCCCCTTGGGCTCAGCCTGTGCAGCAGCAAACCAGGCCCCAGTTTCAAATGCCACAGCAGCCTCAGTTTACTCCACAGCATCCTCAGTTTGTTCCTCCAGCACAGCCTCAGTTTGTTCCTCCGGCACAGCCCCAGTTTTCTCCTCCGGCACAGCCTCAGCCTCATGCACCAGCCCAACAACAGCCTCATGTTCCGCCCCAGCCGCAGCCTCAGTATCCTCAAGTCCCATCTGCCTATCCACCGCCCCCGTGGGCCGCTGCCTCTAATTATGGCAGCAGTCAAAGCCATGGTCAATCTGGTTCCATGTTCTGGAATCCTCGTGCCAACACCCCTTCATACTCGTCTTTTCAGGATACCAGGACTCTGCAACAGGTGAACTCATTCCCTGCAAGTGGAAACAGTGGCCCCTCGCCACCGACCACAGCTGCTGGTAGCAATCCTGCACCTGGAACAGGCCAAAAGCCCTTTATTCCTTCATACAGATTGTTTGAGGATCTGGATGTGTTTGGAAATGCTGGCAATGGGAGAGTCAGGCCAAGTGGTCAGCCGCCAAGCCTTGCTGGGTCTTCTGGTCAGAGCATGGTTGGTGGGAGGAAGTGAATGGATGAAGGAGAACGTTATTTGGGAGGAGGGGGGGTGTTTAGTTCTTCTGGGTAGGATCTTTCTTACAGGATGTGAATATTCTTGCACAGGTATATTATGTTTGTTGGGGGGAGTGTATTTAGTCCGATCTGATTGGTGGGGAGGGATTATCATACATTTGGACCAGATTCTTAGCACAGGATGGTTATGATGATGAGTTTTCTTCTTCAATAAGGTTTTGCATGCTCAAAGACATGGCACCCCTCTGGAAACTCTATTGAATATCTCATCTTTTCATGTATATCTATTGTTGGGTTCAAGCATACGTCCAAATTACGTTAGTGTAAATCATCAGCATGATTGTATTCTGCGTTTGTTGCTCGGTAAGCTCATGGCCTGATATCATGTCAGTACAAACTTGTCATTACAGCTTTGAAAGATTTGTAAGAAAATTACGTTTGTAGTTGTATAAGAATATAGTGTCAAATGTCTGCATTATGCTGGTGTAAGCAAGTTTAACTGTGATGTATGCAGAAGCTTATATTTACACCTACTTTTACAAGAATCCAAGGTCGGGAAACAATCAATCTGTATATTTGGATCCAGGCGTCCAAGCTAGTTCTCATGACTCTCTATCGAGGATTGATGGTTGGAACAACTCCGCTAACGAGATCGCTTCCAGAGATACCTAATGAAATGTCCGTGTTGCGACTCATGTATGAAGATGAAGGGGGGAATGTCTTGCGGGTGTAGACAGAGGATGTCTCCGTCAAGATGTTGTCTGATTCTGGCATCATTTTCATTATATTTTCCAACTCTCTCACGACCTCCGACGCCGATGGCCGATCCTCCGGCTTGGGGTGGCAACACCTGAGTGATAAAGCAACAAATTTCTCGATGCATTCTGCAGGGTATGAGCCCATCTTGTTGTCTATAATGGAGAACATCATGCCACTTTCATTCGCCATATTCACCTATATAACAAAAACCACAAGCTGTTATTCCGACAAGGTTAAAAAGAGGAAGTAGCACGTTCCACTGCCTCGGATGGTTTACATACCTCACGAACGATGTTCTTCCCATGTGATATCGGATGCATTCCTGTTAGGAGCTCGAGAAATACAACCCCAAGGCTATAGACATCACTTTTATCGGTTAACTTGTGGGTAAGAAAGTATTCAGGATCAAGGTATCCCTGCCAATTCAGCAGTAGGAAGTTCACATTTTTGGAAAAGGAAATTACCCTCGATTACTGCTTCTGATTAAGACATACCGGGGTTCCCTTCACAACAGTAGAAACGTGGCTCGGTATCACCCCCTCGTTGTCAAGGACTGGGGCAAGCCGTGAAAGCCCAAAGTCGGCGACCTTAGCGATGAGATGTGAATCAAGGAGGATGTTGCTGGCCTTGATATCCCGATGGAATACAGGAGGGTTCGCTTCGGTATGAAGGTAGAGGATGCCCTTCGCTGATCCTAAGGCAGCCTGCATCCTCATGTTGAAGTTAAGACTCTCCTTGGCTTTACCTGTCAAAGCATGTCCAACGTCCGACTTATAAACAACCAATGAACAAGATAACCATCTGCAAGAGATCGACTGCAGCTTGCAGTTTAGCAAAGCAACAGAAATTACCAGAAAGCCAATCGCGCAAACTTCCATTAGGCATGAATTCGTAAACTAGCATCTGAAGAGCAACCAAATGCTATGAGCACTTGTGGTAGATGAGGTAATACGATTTACTCCAGAAATAAGCTTCTCAAAGCGACCCAAGGCCTAACCAGAGTTTACCTGTTCGCCTTCTTCATCGCAGTAACCAATCAGTGAGACAAGATTCCTGTGGTGTAACCTCGACAACAGCTTTATTTCCGTTAAGAATTCCTGTTGGCCTTGCAGAGACCCCTCTTCTGCGCGTTTTATGGCAACAACTGTCTTATCAAGCAGACAACCCCGGTAAACCTTACCATAACCTCCTTCACCCACTTCGGTTGAGATGTTGAAGTTATCGGTAGCCATTGCCAACTCCCTGAATGTGAATTCTTTCACACCTTCAATCTTCATTGATATCCTAGACACTATAAACAAGCAATTCAAGGTAATAGAAAGCATTCAACTTCCAATCTGGGAGTTGGTTCATGCCAAAATAGAGAAGATCGGGCATAATAATGAAAGACTTGGCGAGAACTTATATCGTAAAAGAAACTGAATAACTCACATAGCTGCTTTCTGGCAATTGAAGATCGGGGTTTGGCTCTTCTTCTTCTTCTTTCAACCAGAAGAAAAACAACCAAAGAAACTGCCGCCACAATGGCAACGGATGCCAACACAATCGCTGCCAACACTCCTTTGCTCATTCCAGACTTTGGGCTTGGCAGTACAACTGTTAAACATACAGATCGATAAATTAAAAGATGAAATGATATTCCAAAGTGAACGATCAAGCCTCAAATAGAGCATAACACACAAAGTATTCACTATCGAAAACATTGGCAGCGAGAATGACGTACTTGTTGAGTAAGGTCCCAGTAGAGTAAAGTTGAGGAGCTCGTATGGACCAAAGAAGTCATTACCAGGCACCTGCCAAGCGGTATAGGCGTCCCTTATTCGTAGAACCTCGGACTCATTGAATGTAGTTCTATTAGAAGTATATGCCGGGTATAGCTTCAAGTACATTTTCAGTCGAGGTCCTTCTTCCCAGTCATAAGAATCGATGTATAGTTGATGAAGCTCCAGGTCTAACGAACCGGTCAAGTACTCCTCAAATGATAACTCATATGGCGGGAAGTAAGAGAAACTCGGACTTTTTAGCCGGTAACCGACTCTAAGGGGTGACGCGCAGAAACAAGGGTCAGGTGATTCCGGTACGTATTCATAGTAATTGTCTGTAGGACATGATAAAGGAAATGGGCACGACGTCGAATTTGAAGAGGTGAACTTCGTGTCAACACCTCCTGATTGTTGTCCACAGAACTGGCTGATGTTTTGGGTATTTACATTGCTGCAAACAGGATTGCCTGCGAGACTGAAGGAAAAAGAAAGAGCATGTAATTCAGAGCAGATAAAAAAAGAAACAAAAGCACTAACTGGAATCATGTTATGACAATGCAACTTTTTAGGCATCTATGCACGCTACTCGTGTAGTTTTCGGAAGTTAATAATTTCATAGAAAAATTAAAAGTCATTGTCTGCTATGAAAAAAAAAGGAAACGTATCATAGCACAGGTTTAGCATAAAGAACATTCTTTACAGCTGAGAAAAGAAAACCTTATGGTCACATTCGCGGGTGGATCAAGTTGTCCCGTGATGTTTGAGATTGAGTTGTTCTCCAGGTTGCTGCAAATTATAGTTTCGCAAGAATGAGATCGTTATACTTGGAAACTAGTACTAACTCAACAGACTAACTAGTGGATGCGACTATGGAATGATTCACAATGGCGTGGATTTTCTTACATAGTAAGCTTGGAAGGAGAAATTAAAGTCACATTCTGCCATATATTTGTGGACACTGACCCCGTCAACAAATTGTTCGCCAGAGACCTGCATCAATGCCAATGCCTGATTGTCAATGAAAAAAACTCAACAAATGTTACTAGCAAAATGCCAAGTTTATATAAGTGTGCACTATCCATGGATAGTAGATTTAGCAAGGTGGCCTCTTACAATCTCTGGAGAAAGCGAAAATCTGAGAAACTGGCAGGGATAGAACCATTCAGCTGGTTATCTGACAGAATACTGCAATTAACGAAGAATGTAACTTGTCAGCACATTCACATCCTCTTTGATTGATTACAGGATTCTCCACCAAGTCAGAATGAATTCACAGGAAATGTGGAGGCAGTATACATACATGGTCGTTATATTCTCTGATAATCTATTAGCTGGAATTGGTCCTGCGAGATTATTCATGCTGAGATCTCTGTAATGGAGACATTTATTTGCTTGCGGTCAGAAAAGCAGATTCTGGCATTTGATGCGAGCCATAAGGAGTTTTGAGCTTGGACGGACTCACATATAGCTTAGAAAAGGTATTGGGCTAAGATCAGGCATTGGTCCGGACAAACTGCAGTTTCTAAGACTCCTGCAACCGGTGCAAAGAACAGCATTGTATAGTAAGAGGCTGTCACATTCTATGGAAGAGAAATAGTATGGAAATTTCAAACCACTTGGCAAACTCACAGTTTTATTAATTTCGAGAAGCTTCCATATGATGGAGGTATTTCATTGCCACCAAAGTTGTTATTGTCTAGCTGACTGCGAAAAACAAATAAAGAAAGAAGCATGAACATATTGCTTAGACACTAGCGGCAATAGATCAGCAGCCATATAAAATTCTCACTGGAGATATCGCAGATTCAGAACTGTAAATAAAAATGACTGACTCATAGTGAGACTATATAGGTTGTAAAGAAGAGCATACAGGATCTGCAGGTTCATGGTTGAAAAGCTAGGAGGAAGATAACCGGACAAGTTGTTGTTATCCACGAGCCTGCATAAAACATTTAATGGGTACAGTTCATTGATATTTTAATATGAAATACTCCAAGATGGTAAAGGCACGGGAGAATCGAGGTGAAAGCTCACAAGTGAAGAAGTGTGGACAAATTGGATAACTCGGGAGGAATTTGGCCACCAATCGTGTTGTTATTCAAATGGCTGCATCAAGTAAATCAAATAGATGGTGCGCCACTATTACATCAAGCCATTCAGACTAAAAACAGGAAGTCAACAGCGAGCATTGCAAGCCACCCGTACTCCTCAGAAAACCCAAATGGAAATCAAATGTGTACTTACATGTGTCCGATATTGGGCAAGTTTGCAAATGATTTGGGTATTGAACCAGATAACGAGTTCTCGTCCACTTGAATCCTATTGAGATTTGGGAGATAGCCCAGCTCTTCGGGCAAAGATCCTGTAAGCTTATTTCCATTCAAAAGCCTGTTATGACAATAATGCATTGTTCTCAAAATTAGATAACAAAGTCACAGATGAAAATCTATAATGGCAATAATCTTGTCAATGGTCCCACTTACAAAAGCTTCAATGATGCGATGTTCCCGATTTCACTTGGTATGCTCCCAGTTATCTCATTCCACATGAAGTCACTGTGAAAACCAAAATCTTCAATTTTTTTAAACAACATCTATTCTAAGAAAAGAGATAAGAGGCAAATGAAGGGAACTCACAGTATTGTAAGTTGGGATAGCTGGCCTAGTGCCGGGGACAACGTTCCGGAAAGATTCATATTCAGCAATTGCCTGGAGGAGAAGATGCATTTCAGAATGCAGAGAGATCTTCCGAATCCGCTGATTGTTAACAAGTAATGATCGAAACTTAAAGAACTTACAGTTCTTGGACATGCAAATAACCATCATTGCTGACATTTCCGAAACACAAAACCCCCGTCCAGTTAGAAGTACATGGATCTCCCTTTGTCCAATTACCAAGGTAATTCATCGGATCGATTAATTTGCTTTTTATATCAGCTAGTGCCTTAACTGCACAATATGAACAAAGGCCGATCAATTCTAACAGGAAATAGTTCGTCCTTTGATTACTCAAATTTGATTGTGTGCTTTCAGCATCATCTCAAACGCTAACAACATCATCTTATACATCCATTAACTTTGCCAACAATTCCAACGCGCTGAATAAACCATAATTCGGACAGGAAAAAGGAATGAGGTTAAGTAGCAAACTTCATTACGCGCTTCAATCTTCATCTCAAACACTAACAACATCATCTTTTACAGCCGATAACTTCGCCAACAATTCCAACGCACTGAATAAACCATAATTTGGACAAGAAACAGGAATGAAGTTGGGAAGCTCACCTTCAGAAGGATCAGTGATGCCCGTGGCAGATACAGCCGCTACTGCGACGCAACACGCCAGGAGGACGGAAACATAAAACTGGGTACTCATCTTGAAAATCATATGCTGGCCTGGAACTCCAAATAACCAAGGGGAGCATGTCAACTCATACTACATAACAATATCTCAAGAAGAAACCCACCAAAACTTCCAAATACTCCATTTTCAAGTTTCAACCACTCAGAACTGCCAAGAACTAGAAACCGACCCAGAAATCAAGAAGTCAAACAGCAGCAACAAAACACGGAACCATGATTCCGGGGTTATAATTCACTAAACAACAAACCAAGAAAAGACTTCAACCTTTCCCAGATAAAGGAACAGTCCCGGGCACCCTCAAAGCACAACGATAGACATCAACTTATGCTAAAAACCAAGTAAAGGTTCAACCTTTCCCAGACAAAAGAACAAACCCCGAGAACCCAGAAAGAGAAAACTCAGAAAGATTTCCTGGGCATGCCTGCCGAAAGATCAAACGTGCATAAAAATAACTCCAGGGTGATAATTTCCTCGAGCACACGAAACTGACTCGTTCCCTTCCCAACAACCTCAAAGCTCAAAAATCAAACCCCGCCTCGTGATAGGAACGGACAAAGTCCAAGTAAACCAGCTGATGCCCTCACCATTTTTGAACCCCTCAACGAGAAGAAAGGACCCGATGTCGTCTCTCATTAATCAAATCCAATTGTTTTCCCTTTTCCCATTTAGTTTGTTTGGCAGTCGACGTCATGAAATTAACTGGGGAACAAGAACTAGGATCCCTTCAGCGGCCAGCTTAGCGGAAGATATCAAAACCTTCCGGGGCTTAGTGGGACAAAAGGAATTCGATGGGATCGAGGGATTAACTCGTCCGTCAGCCAGTGTCTGTGTCGAAGGTTGTCTGTCTGTCTGCTTCCTCGTGTTCGGCTCTGATGGCGGGAACAACTAATATTTTATCCATGCATCATATTTTATTACCAACTAAGATAAAGTTTTGATTGTTTCTTTCATCTCTTGAACATATGCAATGAGGTCATACCATATCATATACCATGTTTGATTTATTTTCACTCTCCCCCTAATTACTTTTTTACGCTGTTGATTATTAATAAGGTGATGGCGAAATGAATGCAGCAGGGGAGGAGTGGCGTAGATGCTGCGATGTGTCGACACTTGGAGAACCGCCCCTGTTTTTCTGTTATCTGGGTTTCGAGAATCTCCTCCCTGTTTCAAACTCGGTGACGACTCCAGAAGAAATGGTCCAACCATGAGTGAGATCTTGGTGGGGTTCTCCTCTGGGGATCCTTCTTTTGACATCGTCAAAGAAGGCGGCATATGCTTACGAACAACAACGGAAGTTGGAGTCGCGTGACGTGTCGGCGGGGGGATAGCCTCGGGGAAACGCTGCCGAGAGCAGAGGACGGTGGCAAACGGTGGAAGGAGAGACTGAAGATCTCGAGGAACATGCGATCGCGCGCACGCGATTCGTGTTGTCCCGCCAGCCTAATCAACTGAGGATCACGAGTTTTAACTCTCGATCCAATCCTTTTGTTTGTTTGAGGGATCGTATGCCTTCTCCGGGACTGATCCAAGTTTTTTCTATGCTGCGAGACTCTTTTGAATCTGTGCCGGTAGTTGTAAGACCACGAGGAAGCGAAAGTCGTTCGGAGTTAGTTTGGGGTGGTCGTGTTTGTACCTCTGGAAGCTTTCGTTTGAAGACGATGTCGAGACGGGAGTCGAGGGTGTTCTCGCAGATGATCTCCAGTACAGAAGCCAGCACCACCCCGATCTTCATCGAATGCAAAATCGAGAGCAGGGAGGAAACATCCACTCCGGTTTACAGAGTCGCATTTTCTTACAGACTACTACCTGGTTTGCCTGCTGATCGAACTCCTGACGGATCTTCTTCCTCTCCGGATTGACAATTTGCATATTCTCTATGTTGAAATCCTGAAAAAGAACAGAACAAAGAATCACATGAGGATTCCTCCCAGATGAACAAGCTGTAATGCACGAACCTCCTTGGCAGAAACCGAGATCTCATTGGCCTTTTCCTCCGCCTCTTGGCGGATGAACATGATCATCTGCTGGATTTGCTTCGATACATCCACGTCGTTCATCTTGTTTCTGCTGCCCTTGATGTTTCCGAAACTTCACAATCGTAATCTAATCGAACCTCGACACGATATTCAGGTCCGGGAGGAGGTCAATCTCTCGGCGATGGTTATTTTTATATTTTGGTTAGATCATTGAATTCGATCCGAGTTTTCGTGTTGTTTAGACAGCTTCTTTACGTTTGAATCAATCCAAACTGAATTATTTAGGCTGATCGATGAAATAGGAGTGACGGGGCGTGTCGGCGCTGTGGCGAGGACACCGTTTTATTTCATCTTTGAACTTAGGGAACGAAGTACATCGGATTAGGGATCTTGAACGTCCGGTTGCCGGCAAATTCACCTTGAATGTCGCTCCACTGATCACCGACGTTGCCCCAAATCCTGTAACCTTGCTCCACCAACTGCTTCCTCATCGCTGACTTGTATGTCATTGCATTTTCACCCCGATAAGCCGCTGACCTACATATGATTAAAAAACAAAGGTCAGTATCGTCGAGTGTGCTCTTAGGAGTCGATCACGTTGTCATCTGCAAACACGTTAGCCTGGAGAATGGGTTTAACTGGGCTAACCTCATGATTAGGCGCTCATATCCGACGTAACCCTGGCTTCGCAAGTTCTCCACTGTGGCTTCGCCAAGACTCTCTTCATCTCGCCCTGTCAGGAGTATGATCTTGAATCCGTCTTCGATCAGTCTCCGGAAGAGCCCCAGCATGGCGGGGATCGCCAGGCATTCACCTCTTGCCGCCCATGCCTTGAACCCCAACGCGTCATATGGATCGCACCTACAGCCCGTAACATGAGGTACTCCAAACAACATCCTCGACAAGAAATGCTAGAAACAGGACGGAATGGTGCCTACCCGTATCGCATCCCCCGGTAATACAGCAGATTCGAGACGCACGTGTCGTCGACGTCAAGGATCCAAGCATCCATCCCATCCCCCAACATCTCTATCCCATCGACATAGCTGCCGATCTGATCGACAATCAGGTCGATGTCCCTTTCGAACTGACCGCCGGTAACATAACTCTCGACGTGAAGGAGGCACTGCAGGGGGACAGTTCGCCAAGCACGCAAGTTGTTCGCCTCAACCGCCAGCCTCCAGCTGAGGCAGTAACGGCAGGAGCTACCCACCAGAACATCAAGTGCGCACGGGGACGTGTTCCTCGCAAGGACGAAGAGGATCAGTAGCTCCAGGACTCGGCGAGCCATGGCAGCCATTACAAATGTCCTGTGTCTGTACGATATTAATGTAAATGATATTATCAATGAAAACACAAAATACATGAAACGAATGGCACTTTTTTCCTTCACCGGTATCAATATCAACACAGATGGAGTGATGACGTGGCACGCGATGGTTTCTTTCACTCTAGAACGCCGAGTGTGTTCTCCCCTATGAACCAGAGGCTTGTGTGTGTGTATATATATATGCACAAATGGAGAGAGCGTCTTGGGACGAATGATGTCAATGTTCTACCAACAAAAACAAGCCAAACCAACAAAGGCCAATAAAAAGAAGAAGAGAAGGGTGGGACTTTGTCCCATGTTTGACCTAAAACCCTGATAATCATATTGGTGGCATAAAATTCTACCTGCTCCCATGGTGGCCATGGCGTCAGACAGCAAATTGGGAAAAACGTCTGCCTATCCATTCCATTTATAACACCAACGAAACCCTAACACCCAAAAGGAGAGTGCTTACAAGGATTTTCCTAAGCTTCTTATCAAAGTAAAAGGTTACAATTGAATCTTATGTTTCAATCAAAAGCAAGTAAGACGACGACAGAGATTTTTCCCTTTAGTTCACAAACTTTATGAACATGGGTTGACTTATAGTATCCATTTCCTATCTTTGTCACTTGGAAAGAGACGAGGGAAGATGATAATGGCAATGGTGATGCATTCATGCCGGCGGACCACGCTAATATCTATCTCCTCTCCACGTGACCCGATTCCCTTTTTTAACTTTAAGAACAAAAACAAAAGACACTCCCTCGATTTAATCCTAGATTAACTCCATTCTGCTCTGAGTTGACGAGGATGTCGAATTGGCGGGCTAAGGGAATGGGGATGAGATCGTGTTGTGGGTGGAAGTAAGAGTCAGAGTGCTTTTTACCCTAATAAAAACCGACCACTTCCATTATAACTAATAAATAAACAAAACCCCTCTTACATTCTCGGCGTGATTTCTCTCGATCTTTAGCCAAAGAAGAAGAAGAAGAAGAAGATCCATCAAATGGGGGAGCCTCGAAATGTCATTCCCATCTGCTGACACAGAGAGAGAGAGATCTTTTGTCAAAGTCTCCACCCCTTCAAACGCATATCAGATTTTGGGAATCCAACGTGTCACACATTCATATGGATGGATATACACTACACACCAATATAACAAAAATATTTATGTATACCCAATTCGTTTTTGTATCTGTTTGTCAGTCGGCAAATTTTAACTTGCAATCCTAGAGAATAGAACCACGTTGTGTTCTTGAGGGCCCATTTGCTTCATCTCTTAGGCCCAATACCCACGCAAGGAATGGCCCACAAGCCCATTAAAGAACCCGTTCAGCCGTGAATGGGCCCAATGTTCCCTAATCCATCATCTTTCACTTGCCTTTTTCAACGCCCCGACCCCACACAGAGAAGGGCCAATAGAAAAGAGGATCAGCAAAGTCTCTTATTCATCCCTGTCATAGAAGCAACATTATGCAATTGAAGGGGGTGTCAATAATTTATCAAAAAAGGTAGATAGGACGATGATGATGCATTTACTTGTGTTTTTGTTTGTAGGGGATGTGCCTAGAAAGACACGTGTAAATGATCGTTGCAACATTAAGTTATGTGAAAGAAGATTCCAATTCCAACTCCAACTACTACAATGGAAAAGGGTTATTGGTGGTCCACGTCCACCCACTTCTCCATTGCGGGCAGTAAATTGGGTGTGTGACCAATTCATTATTACCAACCAAAAAAAAGAGAATTGGATGAAGACATATGCATGGGTTTCTTGCCAAAAAAAATGTGTGAGAGGAAACACCCAAAAGATGGAAAATGGTTGTTTTTGTCTCCCCACCACATGATTTTTTGGACACACACACACACATCTATACACTCTCTCTCTTTAGGATGGATAATATGAAAGAGAGATTTTGCTTGTTAGCTTTTTGTTGACAAAAAAATATATATAGTTGGAGACATTGACTATGGAAATTATTAGTATTTGGTCCACCTAGTACAAGGGTTTGGTCCGAGAGTAATGACTACAATTATTTGGGAATTGATTGGGCATCTTTTCGTTTTCATGTTTACCTTGTTGTGGGTGTTATCTAGGGTTTCAGATTCGAAACCTCGTTTAATCCCAAAGATCATGCTCAATACTTTGATTGAGAAGGGGTGTTGGTTGAATTACTGTTTGAAAATTGAGTAGGGGGAGGATTGGATGGAGATGAGAATGAGATCCCAAAAGGAGAGTTCTTGGATGATTGAGGAGGGAATTATTATTATAAATAAACTAAAAAAACAATTAAGGAAATAGTGTTAAATTTTAAAACCAATGACTAACTCCATGCTGTCTGATCGAAATGAACAAAAAGAGGCTGACTTTATTTTAATGAACAAAAACAAACCAAACCCACCACACACATAACTCACAAAACATCACTTTTTTAAGAACAAACCCCACATGTTTTCCCTTTTTTTAATAATATATTCTAACTCTCATAACGAAACAAAAAATTAAAAAATTGGGTATTCTGAAAAATAAAATAAAATCTCGCAATTATTGACCTAAATAAATAAATAAAATTTTATTTAATCTCTTTGGATTCTACTAAACTAAAACAGTTGAAGCTGAAGTCATGACATTGGTTGGCTTCGGACACAGACACAGACACAGAGAGAGAGAGCGAGAGAGAGAGAGAGAGAGAGAAGGGCATAGAGATCTGCGAGAAGAAGGACAAGCGAAGCGTTGTTGTGTTCAATCTCTTCTTTTCCCTTTTTTCTTGCTACCGTTGCTTGACCACGAAGCTGCATTTGCTTTCCCTGTTTCTGGGTTTAAGCTATAATCAACGTTAGCTCCACCCTAACGTTGAAAGCTTGCAGCTTTTCTACTGGGGAACGGAAAAAATCCCATCTAAAGTCGAGGGAAAAATATTGGGGAAAACAAAAGAGAAAGGTGGGAGCTTTAAAGGGATTGTGGCGAAGACTTCGAGCTTCAACTTCACGTTATGCCGTGGAAGTTAGCAGAGAAAAGGGAAGTGGGATAAAGGAGGGGGAAGGGAATGCAGTTCTTCTGTCTCGGTGGGAGGGGGTGTTGTATCTTCCTCTGCATTGTTGGGAAATTTAAGGTTCTGTCTTTCCCTTCCCCTCTCCTTGTGGGTTTTTCTTTTGTGAGACTGGGTAGCGACACTTGTTTCTGTTATTGATTGGGGGGGGGGGGGGGGGGGGGGGGTGGGTTTTTGGTCAGGGTTTGGTAGGTGGTGTTGAGTTTTGGTTTAGTTTCTGGGTGTTGCGGGTCTTCCTTGATTTATTTGGTCAAAGATTACTGTCTCACCACAATGGTGGCGATGCGGCCTGCTTTTTCTTTTGAAATTTGTTCGAATGTTTCAACTACCAAGAAGTAGAGCGGCATTCAAGTCCCGGACTTTCTTTCCATGTGGAGTTTTGCTCTTTGATGGAATTCAGTTTTGTTTGATTATGAGGATGGCCTTGTAGAAGATTGATGAATGATTCGTTTGGCCACTACCTGGAAAAAGTAACTATTTTGGTGGCTTCAGTTCTTCAAAAGTGCAATATTTTTTATGGATTGAAGTACAGAAGAATTGTTATTATTTTTGCGCTTGAACTAAGGGAAACATGGAACTATCTGGATTTTGCTTATTATAAGCGTGTTTGTTTATTCATTTCCCGTTCTTGTTCGATTTAGTGCTGAAACAGTAATGTCCTCATTGCCGATTTCAAACTCATGAGAAGTTATGATTGAGCTTAAGGCATAGTATGGGACTGATGTTCGTGTGCTCCGACAATCTGGCTTCCCCTGGAGTGGATTGGATTGTGGGGTGAGGAACGCGCTTTATCCTGCTTTTTCAATAAAGTGACTTTTCTCGTACTGCCTTGAGTAGTTTACCTGAACTTTGAAGATGCTGCGATCATCACTCAGAAAGCTATGTTCTGTGTGCATACCTTATCTTTTTGACTTTATCAACTCTGTCTTGTTTGATTACCGGAACCTTGCCGACGACCTTCATGTCAGAAGGACCTTCTTTCTGGGGAACCTTCTTGGATTATTAGGGGGGCTGTTGGAATAGAAGATTTGACTAATTTTTATCATCTTGCGGAAGAATCTTCTGTTTTGGCTGATTGCAAGTTTTTCTGTATCAGGTATTCGCAGTTGATCCTGTTCTCTTTCCCTTTGAAAATATGAGCTGCATCTAAGATTTCGTCGGTAGTGCAGCTGGTGCAGTGGGGAAGTTTCTCTGGAGCAATCATGAGATGCACCGTCTTTAGAGTGCTACCTTTACTACTGCAAATTCTTGTTTCCGCAAGAGTATTTGCTGACCTAGATGCGGACAAACAAGCCCTTCTTGAGTTCCTCACTGCTGTTCCTCACAGGAGGAAAGTTAGCTGGGCTTCTAATTCGTCAGTATGCACTTGGGTTGGAATCACTTGCAGTCCAGATGCTTCCCGAGTAACTGCCATCCGGCTTCCTGGCTCTGGTCTTATTGGTCAGATTCCAGAGAATACCTTGGGGAAGTTGGATGCGTTGACAATCCTTAGCCTTCGGTCGAACAGGCTCAGTGGCAATCTACCACCTGATATATTCTCGATACCTTCCATCCGGATAATCAACATTCAACGGAACAATCTCTCTGGCGAGATGCCACAGTTAATCTCTACCCGGGTCACCGTGATTGACCTTTCCTATAACAACTTTTCTGGCAGAATCCCTCCATCCTTTGCAAACTTAGGCCGTCTGACTATGTTGAACCTTCAAAACAATACCCTTACTGGTCCCATTCCCGACTTGAATGTAGAGAGGCTTAATCAGCTGAATTTAAGTTATAACAATCTGAACGGCTCGATCCCATCTGCTCTAAATAAGTACCCAGCTTCGTCATTTGTAGGGAACCTTCAGCTATGTGGAAAGCCCCTGAATGAGTGTTATGTGATCAGCCCCTCGCCTTCTCCTTCAGCAGCAGTCCCGACTATGCCAGAAAAACGCTCCAAGAGACCGAGCCTTGGGGTAATTATTGCTATTGCTGTTGGAGGAGGTGCACTGCTATTACTCTTACTACTGGCATTGGTCATTTGCTGTTTTAAGAAGAAAGGCGACAAAGAAGGCACCTCAGTAAAGGGAAAAGGTGTCAGGACCGAGAAGCCGGAAGATTTTGGAAGTGGAGTCCAATCAGCGGAGAAAAACAAGCTGGTGTACTTTGAAGGTTGCTCTTATAGCTTCGACCTCGAGGATTTACTGAAGGCTTCAGCTGAAGTATTAGGAAAAGGAAGTTGCGGGACAACATATAAGGCTATATTAGAGGATGGAACGACAGTGGTTGTGAAGAGGTTGAAGGAAGTGGTCACCGAGAAAAGAGAATTTGAACAACAGATGGAAAATGTACAAAGGGTTGGACATCATCCGAATGTAATACCTGTTCGAGCGTACTACTTCTCGAAGGATGAGAAGCTCCTCATTTATGACTACATAGCCGGTGGCAGCTTCTCTTCACGACTGCACGGTATGTTCCGCACTGAGCTCTCGCTTTTTTCCTTTTAATACATCTGAATTCTCTTGCCCTAAAGCTTCATAAATACTGTTTGCACTTCTTGTAGAATACAACATTACCATTCATAATTGTATTGACGAGGAAGTGTCAAGTTTTAGTACTTGAATTGCGAGTGCCCAAAAGTTTGCAAACGATGTGCTTTTAATTGTTGGCATCTTGATTTTTGTCCTCCTGTATGATGTTTTTGCAGAAAGCCGGCCTCAGACATTGAACTGGGCAACCAGAGTGAAGATATCTCTTGGCGTGGCAAAAGGCACAGCTCATATACACTCCGCCGGTGGTGGAAAGTTCATCCATGGCAACATCAAGTCATCCAACGTCCTCCTCACACCAGACCTAAATGGCGGCATAGCTGAGTTTGGCCTGGCTCCTCTAATACGTACTCCCGCCGTTCCTCCCAGAAGTGCAGGTTACCGTGCCCCAGAAGTGATCAAAACTCGAAAAACAACTCAGAAATCCGATGTTTACAGCTTCGGCGTCCTCCTCCTTGAAATGCTAACCGGCAAGTCACCTATCCAATCTCCTCAGCGGGAGGATGTCTTCGACCTCCCGAGATGGGTACAATCAGTCGTTCGGGAGGAATGGACGGCCGAAGTATTCGATGAAGAGCTCTTGAAGGATGGTAACATCGAGGAGGAGCTCGTGGAAATGCTTAAAATAGCACTGGCCTGCATTGCCCGAATGCCGGATACCAGGCCAAGCATGGAGGAAGTCGTTCGGCTGATTGAGGAAGTTCGCCTGCCTGACTCTGACAACCCACCATCTTCGTCATAGGATTTCAAGGCATTCAAAATTCGTTACTATCCGTTTGGGCTTCTGGCTTTCTTTTCATAACTGTTGCTTTGATTCTTCCGGGAAGATCCGATTCAAGTTTAGTTGCCGAGGGAGATGGAGTTGTACAAAAATGTTTAGAACCTTTATGAAGCCTTTCATCTGTTCTTTCTTTCTGTATTACCAGCTGTTTGTTCTAGGGAGGACTTAGCTTGACAGTTGATTCTATGACAATTGTGAAGGTTCCTTTCAATACATTGATGATGTCCGGATTGCAACATTTTAAGTCGGACAGCTCAGAAAGAATCTTGGGTTCTTGGGATCTAGCTATAAGTCATCCTTTTGGGTGTTAAACAGCAGTAGTAATCCACATTCAAATCAGACAGCTAAGTGCAACTAATAGAATAACATGTCGTAAGATGATGATTCAAAGAATTGGGCAAGTGCCTATTAGTTGTTGCTGAGAACAGCCTGGTACATGGACCCACAGACTCACATGGTCGGTCATTGTCTGAACGAAACGACAAAGTTCAGGCACAGCCGGTGGAGGGAGGTGATCAAACTAAGATATGACAGTATTGAATTCACATCATATGAAGTTCTTTCCTCAGCAGTTGACAACACAGGAAGTGACAAACGAATTATTACAAGGCTTTTGGCCAAACTGATAAATACTAGCAGCTTAAACAGCAGAGGCAGAGGAAAACAAGAAAGAAGGCTTAGTAAATAGTACCTTAATGAGCGTAATCAAGATTACCCATTTATATATATAAGCCGTTGGGTCGAACTAATATGGAATGAGGTTCAACGAATGCGGAAACCAGTATGTCTCAAACAGGCCACCAGGAATGTATGATAATAAGGATACTTTTGAGATCTCACCGCCCTTTGGGGTTCATGATCTGGGAGAACACGGCGCTAGGGGTGAGCCCGTCAGAGTCTTCGCTGGCCAGACTACGACCACCCATGCTCATGCTCATTCCGCTGCTCCTTGTATCTGTCAAGTTACTATCCAGTCCAGGAGACGCATCCGGGTTCTTCTTACCCTTGCACACAACATCGTATGCTCCATCCTCCATGTCTAACCCGCCATATCCCTTGCCACTCTCCTCAGCACTCTCTTGCAGCTGGAGCGCAAACTCAAGGTTCCACAGGACATCTCCCATCGATGGCCTCTCGATTCCTTGGTCGGACACGCACTTCATTGCAGTTTCGGCAAACTTTTTGAAGCATTCAGGAGCTATTTTCCCTTTTAGGAAGGGATCAAGGATCTGGTCAAGAATCCCCTTCTTGTGGCAATGCGCGGCCCATTCGGCTAAACTGACTTGTTCCTTCGGCAGGGTTGGATTCAGCGCAGGACGAGCACAGAGGATCTCGTATAGCACAACCCCAAACGAGTAGACATCCGACTTTTCAGTCAGCTGCTGTCGCCGGAAATACTCAGGATCCAAGTATCCAAAGCTGCCCTTCACAACTGTACTGACGTGTGTATTATCCAAGGTGGGACCCGTCTTCGATAACCCAAAGTCGGAAACCTTTGCTACCCATTTCTCATCCAGTAGAATGTTGGTCGTCTTCACGTCACGGTGGATAATCGTGTGCTTGGCACCAGTGTGAAGATAGTGCAACCCACGGGCTGCTCCGATGCAAATCTCGAGTCTTTGCTTCCATGTCAGAGGGGGCTTCTGGGTCTTGTAAAGATGCTCGCGCAATGTTCCATGAGCCATGTAATCATAAACCAGGATCATCTCACAGTTTTCCTCACAATACCCAATCAACGAGACAAGGTGCCGGTGGCGCAGCTTGGAGAGCATCTCGATTTCAGTTTGGAACTCATGTACACCTTGCTCAGACAGCGGGTTTCCGCGCTTGATTGCAACCTGTGTCGTCCCGCCATCGATTTCTCCCTTGTACACTTTGCCGAATCCTCCCACACCAAGGAGCAGGGCCTCATCAAAATTTTTCGTGGCAGACTTAATCTCCGCAAACGAGAAATGGCGGCAGAGATTCGACGGCAGGGAGGATGCATAACTACCAGTTGTGTTCGTCTTGGCGGAACCGGCAGAATGTGAGTTCCCATAGAGAGAAAGAGGAAGCCAACCAGACGGGCCATCGCTCGCACTTGATTCCTTCCTGAGCTTTCGGCGGCGGTAAGATAGGAAAACCAAGAAAGCAAAAGCTAGCGCTAAGGCACTTCCGCCACCTACACCTCCAGCGATAATCGCAGCTTGATAAGTTGACTTACCAGAACCTTGTCTTGTAACCAGCTCCGGATCAACTATCGGCTGTTGGGGAGCAGGAATTGGATTCGGGCCGGCAAGATTGCCAGTCGAATCATTAACCTTGAAAATTTCCAGCCCATTCAGAATCGCATCATAATATTCAGACTTCTGAGCCGTGTAAGGGTGAAGTGCGAGCCACAAATCTTGCTGCGGACTACCATTGGGCACGAAGACCACATAATTCTTGTACACAGGTATTAAATTGCCGTTTGCCCATCCAGCTACATCGGCTTGTCCCGCGGCAGTCTGGTTGCCAAGGAAGATAGAAAACATTCTCTGGTTAATCTTAGTTATAAGATCGGAAACCTCACAGAAATGTAGTCTGATCAGGTATGAAAACCCCGTGTCGATTGAGAAAATCCAAGTGAGGTTGTAATTCGCGTTGACGCTTGCATTTGGCCCCATTGACCTCGCGGTAGAGTAGACGTCCACCGGCGCAACATAAGTTGGCATAGTCCCATAATTGATCGTAGCATTAGGATCAGCAGTTTCGGTCACCCCAATAGCAGCGCCGAATATATATGGCGAGTCATCATTCCAAGAACGGAACATTCCCGTGTCATGGGACGGAGAAATGTCGTTCCCTCCCACATTCAGCCGATATGCAGTCTCAAGAGCCGTGCTGTTATCGATGTAGAACGGAGCATTCTGACCCACGATCATGGTAGTCCCATCCTCCGTGCTGTAAATATCTGGCATGGACACGATCTCAATGCCATTCACGAATGCAAAAGTTTTTGCATAATTCTTGGATGGGCTAAAAGTCAGATTCAATGTCTCCCCAACAACATTGACTGAATACTCCTTGAGCACGTATGCGTAATTCAGAGCTTCGGTGGTCTGCTCCACGCTGAAGTTCCTCAGAAGAGTATAACTCCCAGTTGTGACCCCAAATATGGCATTGGATGCGTTGAATCCATTATAGGTTGATGGGTAAAAGTACAGCCTCACGAAGTGCCATCCAGACGACACGGGGAAACTGTAGGTGAAATCTGACTGGAAAACCCGTGCCGTCAAGTAGGGAACCTGCGGGACAGAAGGATCCTGAGTGACCGCTGTGCCAGTCACGGAATCAGACGTTGTCAACACGAACTTCGAGCCGATATCCGAAGTCCATACTCGGTTGTCCGTGTCTGTGGTCTTTGGAGAACCCCCACAGTTCAGCAGGATCTCATCAGTCGGCACATAATTAGCCCCGGAAACAGCAACCGCACAAAGAATGAACCACCACGAGCACACCAGGCCTCCGGAGCGAGACCACTTCCCAACCCTCCTCATCGAAACAGAGAAAGAAAACCAATGACCCCAGCTCCAGAGAGTCCCAAATCTCAAATCCCTTTGCTGGAACAACAAAAAAAAAACAACGTCAGCCCACGATCCGAGACGGCAAATCACAATCAACAACTGAAAACCACACCGACTGCCCAAACAGGGGAATCGAAAATCTCAGAAACCACAATCACGAGACCCATGAAGCAAAAACAGAGCTGGACGAACTCTCTCACTCAACGCCAATGAAGATCGAAACTTTACGGGGAAAAACATTCATTCGCCGAAATGGGTCGTCGAGAAAAACTCGGGGCAATTACAAGCAGACCCAGAATCCGAAAAAATAGAACAACTTGCAGACAAAACCAAGCTCAGAAAACCCTCGAATCAGGGAAGAAAGGGCGAGGGATTGGGAGTCAAACCTCGGTGGTGGCGGTGAGAGAATCCCACTTCCTTTTGTTTTTGCTAAGCTTGGGACAAAGAGGAGAGAAGAATGGGAAGAGAATAAAACGGAAGAAATGGTAACTCTCTTGCCTTTTCTTGCTGGCTTTGTCTGAATTATTTTTGTTTAGCTTGTTCTATCCATTTCTTGTAATAAATAACAAAGGATTAGTAAAATACTTAATGGCAATTTAATTTAATCAAGGTGGAAGTAATCTATTCAAGTGATGATCGAAAGTAAAAGTGATATTGTTGTATTTGGGGTGGTGGTTCGGGTTTTCGGTGGGAGGTCAAATTGGATTTACACAATGAATGAAATGAATTGCCAACGCATGGGTCTGTCTGTCTGACTCTTGTAGTTTTTTCTTTTTCCTTTGAATAACGTGATGAGGATTAATTGTCATTGCCAGCCAATGCGCATCACAAAGGAGTTGAGTTAGAGTTTTAGCTTTTAGTTTTATCTGAATTGAGTAAGGAAGTTTGGAGGAGTGAGTGGGAGGGCTTAACTTTTAGTCCCGGGGGAGTTGGGATGTGAAATGACGGTATCGTCCTTTAGTTGTCCTAAAACGCGTTCGATCGGGACCGCCACGCGCTTCTCGTCGTTCGTTGTCCTCTGCTGGCATTGTAATAATGTCTGAATTAGTTGTTTATCTTATTACTAATGCCTTATTTTTTTTTTTTTAAATATATATACGCGACCCGAACATTAGGTCAACTTTTTTTATAGTATAATTTTCAAAACCTTTTTATACTCTTAAAATTGATACTGATCCATATTCTGAATTGCTTACTCGAAGCATACTCCAGCAAGCGACACGTAGAATGCTTAGGAAATCACGTAAGTAGCTACATCAATCAGCATAGAGAAACTTCACCCTGAGTTCCCCCGGGAACTGAGAAAACACCACAGAAGATTAGAAATCAAAAGGATAAGAAACATGATAGAGTCCCTGGAAATGGGTTCCATGGAAATATGATAGAGAAAAACGAAAGATTCGTAGGATGTACCTCTGTGTGCCTGATTCTACATAATATATTGCTTATCGATGGATCTGCAAGAAAAGATTCTCCCGCATCACCAGATGAGGATTCTGAATAAATGAAACCTTAGATATGAAGAACCATGAAATTTCTATTTTCAAAGGCCTGCCTTCCAGATGAAAGCTTGCATGAAGGAATCACACCCCCAATCCAATCCAATCCTTTTGCTACCTCAAGCCCCCCGTCCCCAAAAGAAAATTTACTTTGCTCGAAAATCTTGTTCACATGGGTAGTAGCCTACTCGTTCGGCAAGGGAGTATGTCCCGACAGCGGCGAATATGAGCGAGGACGCATGCAACCGCAAGGAACGGCTTGCGGCCGCGTCACCCCCTCGTATGTCCCAAGCGCGAGCCTTTCCCAGGAAACGGACAAGGCCTGGTCATGTCCGTTACTGCCGGAACTGTCCGAGTCTTCCTCTCGGCAACGGGATACGGGGTTCTTGGTAGACGTCGCCCCTTGAAATTTTGTTAACCGATCGAGGGTGACAAGGAATTTTTTTTTTTTTTTTTTAAAGAGAGAATTTTATTTTAATAATATTTACTTGATAAAATAAGTGAAATATCCACAACAGATGTAAAATTATTACTTATAAACAAATTAGAACCCTTATGCTAATTTTCAAGGCCAATATTTTTTTATCGAAAATTCTAACTTAAGATATTACTTAAAACAAACAAAGAGCAAAGGGGTCTACGAAGGCTACTCATGATTTTTGACTGAGGAAGTTTATCGAGTTCTTTGCCTAGTAAAACAAATTATACAAAACAAAATAAGTATTGACATAATTTATTTGCCGACAAATCTTGATCACGGTCATAGTTGAGGATACCAAAGGGGCATCTTCGAATTTCCACTTTTTTACCACATGCCAACCCTCTACATCGCCGCCAGCCGACTAAACATCAGATGCGATTGTACGTGTTTTTCTGGGTCGTCGAGAACCAATTTTAACAGGCGACACAAAGAACAATTACAATCACCTGGAAACTTCTCTTGCGATTCAATACTTCAAGTAGAGGGCAAGTCGCAGGACTACTTATATAGGCAAATGTAATATTTAACCCCACAATCACGGGATTTTAATAACCGCATTCGATCTCAAAAATCTTTGACAACAAAATTATGATTCTCATTAGCAACTTGTCTTTGAAATAGATCTAGGAGTGCCTACGATTAAATGGACCTCGAATATTTCCTTAAGGTCATCTTGACGGATAGCCTGAAACGCGTTAAAGTATAGTTTGGCTAGTTCGGGCAAAGTGAGTTCCTGTTTGTTGATCTCTTGCCTGCATCTATCCGCCATCCCACATCAAACCACTGGACTCTTCCGGTGCAGAGGTTGCTCCAAGGAATAGAACGCCCTTCTAGAAAGATCATTCCCGAGATGCTCCACCCTTTCCTTGGGAGCATCAACAGAGAGAGCTCGCACCGCGTCCGACCACCCTTCATCTTTGCGAGCTAGATTGGATGCCCCAATAAGCTCCACGACTGCGTCCCGACAGAATGAAACTGTAGGTGAAATCTAACTGGAAAACCCGTGCCGTCAATTAGGGAACCTGCGGGACAGAAGGATCCGGAGTGACCGCTGTGCCAGTCACGGAATCAGACGTCGTCAACACGAACTTCGAGCCGATATCCGAAGTCCCTACTCGGTTGTCCGTGTCTGTGGTCTTTGGAGAACCCCCACAGTTCAGCAGGATCTCATCAGTCGGCACATAATTAGCCCCGGAAACAGCAACCGCACAAAGAATCAACCACCACGAGCACACCAGGCCTCCGGAGCGAGACCACTTCCCAACCCTCCTCATCGAAACAGAGAAAGAAAACCAATGACCCTAGCTCCAGAGAGTCCCAGATCTCAAATCCCTTTGCTGGAACAACAAAAACAAACGACGATCCGAGACGGCAAATCACAATCAACAACTGAAAACCACACCGACTGCCCAAACAGGGGAATCGAAAATCTCAGACACCACAATCACGAGACCCATGAAGCAAAAACAGAGCTGGACGAACTCTCTCACTCAACGCCAATGAAGATCGAAACTTTACGGGGAAACACATTCATTCGCCGAAATGGGTCATCGAGAAAAACTCGGGGCAATTACAAGCAGACCCAGAATCCGAAAAAATAGAACAACTTGCAGACAAAACCAAGCTCAGAAAACCCTCGAATCAGGGAAGAAAGGGAGAGGGATTGGGAGTCAAACCTCGGTGGTGGCGGTGAGAGAATCCCACTTCCTTTTGTTTTTGCTAAGCTTGGGACAAAGAGGAGAGAAGAATGGGAAGAGAATCAAATGAAATAAAACGGAAGAAATGGCAACTCTCTTGCCTTTTCTTGCTGGCTTTGTCTGAATTATTTTTGTTTAGCTTGTTCAATCCATTTCTTGCAATAAATAACAAAGGATTAGTAAAATACTTAATGGGGGGTTGAGGCAATTTAATTTAATCAAGGTGGAAGTAATCAAAGTTTTCCTATTCAAGTGATGATCAAAAGTAAAAGTGATATTGTTGTAGTTGGGGTGGTGGTTCGGGTTTTCGGTGGGAGGTCAAATTGGATTTACACAATGAATGAAATGAATTGCCAACGCATGGGTCTGTCTGTCTGACTCTTGTAGTTTTTTCTTTTTCCATTGAATAACGTGATGAGAATTAATTGTCTTTGCCAGCCAATGCGCATCACAAAGGAGTTGAGTTAGAGTTTGAGCTTTTCGTTTTATCTGAGTTGAGTCAGGAAGTTTGGAGGAGTGAGTGGGTGGGCTTAACTTTTAGTCCGGGGGTGGGTTTGGGATGTGAAATGACGGTATCGTCCTTTAGTTGTCCTAAAACGCGTTCGATCGGGACCGCCACGCGCTTCTCGTCGTTCGTTGTCTTCTGCTGGCATTGTAATAATGTCTGAATTAGTTGTTGTCTTATTACTAATGCCTTGTATTTATTTTTTTAAAATATAATTTTCAAAACCTTTTTTATACTCTTAAAAAAAATAAAATAAATAGGTCTCCGGGATCCTTAGGAAATCACTTAAAGTAGCTAGATCAATCAGCATAGAGAAACTTCACCCCGAGTTTCCCCGGAACTGAAAAAACACCACAAAAGATAAGAAATCAAAAGGATAAGAAACATGATAGAGTCCCTGGAAATGGGTTCCATGGAAATATGATAGAGAAAAACGAAAGATTCGTAGGATGTACCTCTGTGTGCCTGATTCTACATAATATATTGCTTATCGATGGATCTGCAAGAAAAGATTCTCCCGCATCACCAGATGAGGATTCTGAATAAATGAAACCTTAGATATGAAGAACCATGAAATCTCTATTTTCAAAGGCCTGTCTTCCAGATGAAAGCAGGCATGAAGGAATCACAACCCCAATCCAATCCAATCCAATCCAATCCAATCCAATCCAATCCAATCCTTTTGCTACCTCAAGCCCCCCGTCCCCAAAAGAAAATTTACTTTGCTCGAAAATCTTGTTCACATGGGTAGTAGCCTACTCGTTCGGCAAGGGAGTATGTCCCGACAGCGGCGAATATGAGCGAGGACGCATGCAACCGCAAGGAACGGCTTGCGGCCGCGTCACCCCCTCGTATGTCCCAAGCGCGAGCCTTTCCCAGGAAACGGACAAGGCCTGGTCATGTCCGTTACTGCCGGAACTGTCCGAGTCTTCCTCTCGGCAACGGGATACGGGGTTCTTGGTAGACGTCGCCCCTTGAAATTTTGTTAACCGATCGAGGGTGACAAGGAATTTTTTTTTTTTTTTTTTAAAGAGAGAATTTTATTTTAATAATATTTACTTGATAAAATAAGTGAAATATCCACAACAGATGTAAAATTATTACTTATAAACAAATTAGAACCCTTATGATTAATTTTATTTTATTTTATTTTAAAAAAATTACGAATCCCATAGTATATGTACGTCCTAAAAAATGCTAATTTTCAATGCCAATATTTTTTTATTAAAAATTCTAACTTAAGATATTACTTAAAAGAAACAAAGAGCAAAGGGGTCTACGAAGGCTACTCATGGATCGATAAGCTTGAGTTCTTTGTCTAGTAAAACAAATTATACAAAACAAAATAAGTACTGAAACTATGAAATAACGGTCATAGTTGAGGATACCAAAGGGGCATCTTCGAATTTCCACTTTTTTACCACATGCCAACCCTCTACATCGCCGCCAGCCGACTAAACATCAGATGCGATTGTACGTGTTTTTTTGGATCGTCAATGCCCAATTTTAACAGCCGGCACAAAGAACAATTACAATCACCTGGAAACTTCTCTTGCGATTCAATACTTCAAGTAGAGGGCAAGTCGCAGGACTACTTATATAGGCAAATGTAATATTTAACCCCACAATCACGGGATTTTAATAACCGCATTCGATCTCAAAAATCTTTGACAACAAAATTATGATTCTCATTAGCAACTTGTCTTTGAAATAGATCTAGGAGTGCCTTCAGGAATGTATGGCGGACTTCCATTCTAAATGCAGCGGTTATGGGAAATGATTCACGGGAGGAAGAAAGACCGAGTATAAATATGCCTTCTGTTACCGTCGTTTCCATATTGGGCTTAGGCCCAATAATTATGGTTCTAGACCCTCATTCGTGATTATTTTCCCAGGCCCAAAACTATAAAAATACCCTGATAGAAATGGAAAGACGAGCCCCGCCCGTGACAAACACGTGGACCCAAACGGGGGCTTTCCCCAACACCGCCGCATCCTCCGCCCCGTCGGCCAACGACCGTAACTCCTCGGCCGCGGGGAAGAGAGGGATGGAGGAAGGAGAAGAAGAAGGAACGGACGAAGCTCCGGGAGCACCCCCGCCGGGCCATCACCCGCAAGATGCTGGCCGGCCTCCGACAGTAGGGGAACTTCCCCCTCCCTGCCCGCTCCGACATGAATGACGTGATCACGGCGCTCGCTCGCTACGCCGGGTGGACGGTCGAGGCGGACGGAACTACCTACAGGCAGTCGCATCCTCAGATTCAGTCTCAGTCTCTGCCACAGCTCAATCGGTCTGGTGCTTTCTCGTCTCGGAAATTGCTAAATTCAGGTGCCATTAGCCGCGATCGACATCTCTACCGAATTAGAGGTTTCTATTCGACTAATCTTTTGTTTGCTTTGGTAGGTAGCCCGTTCTGGAAGTTTAAAGAATAGTCATAGGGTATTGAATAATTCAGATGAATTGAAGACAGGATTGGAGGATCAATCATTCATGTCAATGGTGGTTCGGTCTGTTGAGAGCTTGTCTCTAGTATCCTTGGATTCACTTGTCCCTGAGAGGGATTCGAAGACTGGGAAGTATTCTGGTTGCAGTAGGATTAGCGCCTCGGGTGTTTCGACACTGATCAGGCGATAATCTCTCCTTTATTTGGGTTGGTTACTCTTGAGCTCTTTACTTTGAAAGTTAGTCCCAAGACTCTAAAGGGTTAGTCAACGAGAACTAAGAAGTACTTTCATGATGGTTTGAATTCATTCAATCAGCCGCGTTACGGCGGCTATCAAGTTACAGCTATATCTCTGCAATCTGCAGATGGTTTGGCTTTTAAATTAATATTTTGATGGTAGCATTGGCTTCTTGTTATTATTCATATGAAAGGGGTACAGGCATCTAATGGTATTTCCCTTTTTCAGCTTATCCTAGAGGTTAATTCCAGGGATTGAGGACACGTTTCTGGAAATGAAGGTGTTTGTTCCTGTTTATGCTAAACTTGATGCGAGTATTTGATGTTTTCTTTTTAATTACTATGGCCATTGTGAAATGTTATGTTCTCTTACCGCCTAGTCTTTTAGGTGCGTGTTTGTCTATAGAAGCTAAAAGCCCTCAATTTCGTGGTGCAGAATGGCTTTATTGACAATTGCTGCCAGCTAATCAATCAAGAGGATGTCAGACAGGAGTTGAATTGTATAAATCAATGAATGCCGATGGCGTTTTCATAAATTGTTGGTGGGGCATTGTTGAAAGCTGGAGTCCTAAGAAATATTTGTGGTCTGGATACCACCAAGACTTGTTTAGTATTGTTTGAGAATTCATGCTCAGGATTTCAAAGTCCTAATCCAGGGATGAACGAGGCATCGTCTGACCCCAAAGGATTGTTTTGGCAGGTTAAGTATAAGACTTTTCTCGGTCATTATGCCAGATTATGGCTTTATTGTTGACTCGGAGGTCTGCCTTGAATAGTTAACCGTTCTATTTTTTTGTTTTTTTAACGAAACAGGTTGTGAATTGTGCATGGGATCAGGAATTGGAGGTAGTCGGCGAGACTGATCATGCTCAATGAAAATCCAGGACACCGATGTGCCGGCCACATTTGGAACCGAGAGGAAAAACTTGTGTGAAATTTTGTTTGTTAATCTGACTGCTGATTCAGAAATTAATGTTTTCCTCGGGATATGCCAAGGCCAAAGCTCATCTGTATGTAATTCTGGAAGTGGTGCTGAGATTTTCCTCTCCTTTTGCATAGTTTCTTGGCATTGGATTGTAATGGCTAGAAAAAACATCCAAACTTGATTGGAGTTGTGGCATTTTTAGTACTGTACAGAGGATGCTGTCAGTTAGTAAGAACTCAAGTTTTTGGTTAAGCATTTAAGATCAATGTTAAGCCTTTAAGATGTATATATAATCGGCGTGATAAGCAAGAGCGACGTGCACGTTTCCGCGCCTTTTTGTGGTTTGATTGAAGCTGGCATTATCGTTTCACTACTTCTATGTGTGATGTTTGATGAGTTGGAGGAGGAGCTGCTGCTTCTTTTCCGTTGCTTGAGTGTTTGTTAGTCAAAGACACATTTTCATGATGAATCGAGACATTGAATCACATTCCTACAATCACTCACGGGACTGGCCTTACACCCCGCTTGTAATACAAGGCCGTCCCCGCGAGCACGATATGGAATGTGGCTTTGCATGGACAGATGAATTCAAAGGATTTGCATCCCCTTGAACTCTCACAAATCACCCATTCCGTCGTGCACTCGTGTAAATCTTTCGAGTCTTTGAGTACATGCATCCCAGGTTTCATCTGCGACGTTCCCTTCCCTACGGCCAACAGCCCGATTTCATTTAGCATTATGATTTTAAATAATCAAGAAAACAAACATCGGGATAAACCTGAGCATTGGATAACCAAAACATACCACCAGTAAGCTGCGGATCACAAGATCTTGCGCCTGAGCCAGCCGGTTCTGGCCCTAAATCTTTCTCCCACATTTGATCCCACCAAGAAACCTTTTTCACAGACTAGAAAAAAAAAAGAAAGATCGAATGAAGCATAATCTTAACTACATGATCAAACAATCCCCAATCAACCAAATCCAACCAACCCCGCGAATTAATAAAAGTTCTACGCAAGAAACGAGCGGCAGCCCCGAACCTTGGAGCGTTTCGGGAGGGATGGGGAGGACGGCGAAGCAGGCGACGAAGGTGCGGGGCGCTTGCTGGCCGCAGCCGACGAGCTGGTGCACCTGGTTTCGAACATGATTAACTTAAAAATTTAAGGAGACAGAAGAAACGGACGCCAAAGATCGTTCCTTTATCAAATTTCCCGATCGAAATCACAAAGGAGAAATCGAGGTGCATTAAGAATTTGGGCATATGGGAGGAGTGGGATGGGAATTTTCAGGGAAAATGGGTTTGTTGAGGATAAACAAAAGGATTATTTTTATGAAAAATATATATTCCTGGCTTTAGAAAATCACAAATCCAAATATCCTTCATATTTTATTATATTTTATAACATTAATATTTATTAAACTTTAAATTTTTTTAATAAAAAAAGAAGTTCCAAAATAGGATCGTGAGGGCTATTGAGTCATTTGTTAACTAGGTGGCTTGAAGGAATTTTTCTTAAAAAAAAAAAGAGAATCTTATCATTATTTATTTTATCAAGTAAATATTATTAAAATAAAATTCTCACTTTATTTTTTAGAAAATTTCCTTCATGATCTTGCGCATTGTATAAACCAATGCTCAGGTTTATCCCGGTGTTGGTTTTCTTGATTATCCCGGTGTTGGTTTTCTTGATTATTTAAAATTAAATAAAGTTGGATTGCTAGCTGTAGGAAAGGTAACGTCGAAGGATGCAAAGTAGAAACCTAAACCTGTTTCCCAGTCTAGTCAGGCAAGTGCCGTTGCTCTGTCTGTCATGTCTTATTCCTCTCCTGTTAGATTATTCATTCGAGTGCACAGAATGGGTGATCTGCGAGAGTTCGAGGGGATGCAAATCCTTTGAATCATCCTCGAAGTCTTGCAGATCACTCATTCTGTGCACTCTTGCAGTTCTTTTGAGTCTTCAAGTATCTGCGTTCTAGGTTTCATCTTTCGAGCATACTAGTCGGCGAAACAATGAACAAATAAAAAGAGTCGAGAATGAATAATCTAAAAGGAGAGGAATAAGACATGACAGACAGACCATCGATACAGGTTTAGGTTTCTGCTTTGCATCCTTCGACGTACCCTTCCGACGTTCCCTTCCCTATGGTCAAGGGCAAGTGCAGGCACTACTTATGTAGGCACGGGAATAAGATCTTAAAAAAAAAATCTTGTAAATCTTAACCAAAATCTTATACGAGTTAATAGAAAATCTCAATCTAGTAATATTTCGTATGCTCGCACACCATTCCACTAGGATGAAAATCTTCAGCTTACGGAAAGGCGGGGTGCAAGAAACAGAATCTGCTCGAGAGCATCTTGCTCATTGTCGACATGGCAGAATATTAAACATAATCTTGTGCATACATTACGGATTGAATCTTCCGAGTATTATAACATAAATACAACCATGACGGCCAATGACAACATGAGTAGCCGACGATCTCGTCCAAGGCAGCTTTGCATGATCAGAAAATGCACTTAGTTCTGGAGGAAAGACGCAGGCGGCCTGACATAGGTGAATCCTTTGAAGGGGTTCCCACCAGGAGTCGGGCTAGCGGCAGGGGAGTCCACGATGGGCATGTCAGTCCAGCGCTTCTCGAAGTTGGCGATGCATAGCGACCCGTCAACTTCAGGGCAGAAGCTCGGTTTTATCTGCCTGTTCTCAAGCTTCCTCCAGTTGATGCTCTTGAACCATTTATGGCCCTTCACCTCCTCTCCTCCGGCAGGTCCGCTGCCGAGACGCTTGCTCGCATCTTTCTGGAGCAGCTGTAATTGAAACGCAAGTGTTAATCACTGCTTTTGTGACAGCAATTGCAAATGTAGACAATGCTTACTCCTTTCAATAATGCATGTGCTTCACTGGAGAGAAAACTCGGGAGCTTGATTTTGTCCTTAACTATCTTCTGCTGAATCTTTTCCCGATTCCCAGTAAAAGGAGGCTACAGAGGAACCACCATAACAAAGCTCAGAATCACTCCATCGACGATAACGAAAAAGGAAATATCAAACAGGATTAAATTTACATACATCTCCGGTAAGCATTTCAAAGATTAGGACGCCCACACTCCACCAATCCGCAGCTTTGTCGTGTCCCTTGCTGAGAATGATCTCAGGAGACATATACTCAACTGTTCCACACATGGAATTAGATCTTGTGTTCTCATCAAATTGCTTCGCCAGGCCAAAATCAGTCAAAACGACCTAAGTGGAAAACAATGATCTATTAAGTATCCAATCTTCTAAATGAAAACATTCACAGGAAAGCAGACATCGGAAAGATACAGAGAGATGAGTACATGGCCGTCGGCATCCAACAGGATATTCTCAGGCTTAAGATCCCTATGCATGATTCCATTTGCGTGAAGATGTGCAACCGCAGAAACAATTTCAGCAGCATATACACGCCCCAAATCCTCTCTGCAACAACTCTGACTTATCAGTTTGAATTCAATGCGGACAATTCACAAGTTTCAGGAACAAGGGTGAAAGAATGACCTGAAAAGTCCATGATGATAGAGCTGGAAGAATAAGTGTCCCCCATTAATGAAGTCCAGCACAAGGTACAGCCTATACTTCGTCTGCAGCCGAGAAGCACTTGGAATCACTCTAACTGCTGGAGGAGATTTACTAGGGCAAATCAAGAGATCAGTGACAACTAACCTGGAAAGAATATCTTAGCTGAACGATAAACGGGTGATGAACTTTTGTCAAGATGTCCCTCTCGGTTTTCATATACTCAGCGTGATTCTTCTCCATTATCTTATCCTTCCTCATGACCTTCATGGCATACACATCGGCCGTTCCCTTTTTCCTCACCTGAAAAACTTTCCCAAATGCCCCCTGCCCAACGAGCTTCAGAATCTCAAAGTCAGATTCAATGTCTCCCCAACAACATTGACTGAATACTCCTTGAGCACGTATGCGTAATTCAGAGCTTCGGTGGTCTGCTCCACGCTGAAGTTCCTCAGAAGAGTGTAACTCCCAGTTGTGACCCCAAATATGGCATCGGATGCGTTGAATCCATTATAGGATGATGGGTAAAAGTACAGCCTCACGAAGTGCCATCCTGACGACACGGGGAAACTGTAGGTGAAATCTAACTGGAAAACCCGTGCCGTCAATTAGGGAACCTGCGGGACAGAAGGATCCGGAGTGACCGCTGTGCCAGTCACGGAATCAGACGTCGTCAACACGAACTTCGAGCCGATATCCGAAGTCCCTATTCGGTTGTCCGTGTCAGTGGTCTTTGGAGAACCCCCATAGTTCAGCAGGATCTCATCAGTCGGCACATAATTAGCCCCGGAAACAGCAACCGCACAAAGAATCAACCACCACGAGCACACCAGGCCTCCGGAGCGAGACCACTTCCCAACCCTCCTCATCGAAACAGAGAAAGAAAACCAATGACCCCAGCTCCAGAGAGTCCCAAATCTCAAATCCCTTTGCTGTAACAACAAAAACAAACAACGTCAGCCCACGATCCGAGACGGCAAATCACAATCAACACTGAAAACCACACCGACTGCCCAAACAGGGGAATCGAAAATCTCAGACACCACAATCACGAGACCCATGAAGCAAAAACAGAGCTGGACGAACTCTCTCACTCAACGCCAATGAAGATCGAAACTTTACGGGGAACACATTCATTCGCCGAAATGGGTCGTCGAGAAAAACTCGGGGCAATTACAAGCAGACCCAGAATCCGAAAAAATAGAACAACTTGCAGACAAAACCAAGCTCAGAAAACCCTCGAATCAGGGAAGAAAGGGCGAGGGATTGGGAGTCAAACCTCGGTGGTGGCGGTGAGAGAATCCCACTTCCTTTTGTTTTTGCTAAGCTTGGGACAAAGAGGAGAGAAGAATGGGAAGAGAATAAAACGGAAGAAATGGTAACTCTCTTGCCTTTTCTTGCTGGCTTTGTCTGAATTATTTTTGTTTAGCTTGTTCTATCCATTTCTTGTAATAAATAACAAAGGATTAGTAAAATACTTAATGGCAATTTAATTTAATCAAGGTGGAAGTAATCTATTCAAGTGATGATCGAAAGTAAAAGTGATATTGTTGTAGTTGGGGTGGTGGTTCGGGTTTTCGGTGGGAGGTCAAATTGGATTTACACAATGAACGAGATGAATTGCCAACGCATGGGTCTGTCTGTCTGACTCTTGTAGTTTTTTCTTTTTCCTTTGAATAACGTGATGAGAATTAATTGTCTTTGCCAGCCAATGCGCATCACAAAGGAGTTGAGTTAGAGTTTGAGCTTTTAGTTTTATCTGAGTTGAGTAAGGAAGTTTGGAGTGAGTGGGTGGGCTTAACTTTTAGTCCCGGGGTGGGTTTGGGATGTGAAATGACGGTATCGTCCTTTAGTTGTCCTAAAACGCGTTCGATCGGGACGCCACGCGCTTCTCGTCGTTCGTTGTCTTCTGCTGACATTGTAATAATGTCTGAATTAGTTGTTGTCTTATTACTAATGCCTTGTATTTATTTTTTTAAAAATGTATATATGTGACCCGAACATTAGGTCAACTTTTTTTAAAGTATAATTTTCAAGACCTTTTTTATACTCTTAAAAAAATAAAATAAATAGGTCTCCGGGATCCTTAGGAAATCACATAAAGTAGCTAGATCAATCAGCATAGAGAAACTTCACCCCGAGTTTCCCAGGGTACTGAAAAAACACCACAAAAGATTAAGAAATCAAAAGGATAAGAAACATGATAGAGTCCCTGAAAATGGGTTCCATGGAAATATGATAGAGAAAAATGAAAGATTCGTAGGATGTACTTCTATGTGCCTGATTCTACATAATATATTGCTTATGGATGGATCTGCAAGAAAAGATTCTCCCGCATCACCAGATGAGGATTCTGAATAAATGAAATCTTAGATATGAAGAACCATGAAATCTCTATTTTCAAAGGCTTGCCTTCCAGATGAACGAATGCATGATGGAATCACAACCCCAATCCAATCCAATCCAATCCTTTTTGCTACCTCAAGCCCCCCGTCCCCAAAAGAAAATTTACTTTGCTAGAAAATCTTGTTCACATGGGTAGTAGCCTACTCGTTCGGCAATGGAGTATGTCCGGACATCGGCGAATATGAGCGAGGACGCATGCATCCGCAAGGAACGGCTTGCGGCCGCGTCACCCCCTCGTATGTCCCAAGCGCGAGTCTTTCCCGGGAAACGGATAGAGCCTGGTCATGTCCGTTACCGCCAGAACTGTCCGAGTCTTCCTCTCGGCGACGGGATACGTGGTTCTTGGTAGACGTCGCCCCTTGAGATCTTAGGTGACATAGGAATTTTTTTTAAAAGTGAGAATCATATTTTAATAATATTTACTTGATAAAATAAGGGGAATATCCACTATAGATGTAAAATTATTAGTTATGAACAAATAATTTTATTTTATTTAAAGAAAAAGATTACGAATCCCATAGTATATCTACGTCCTAAAAAATGCTAATTTTCAATGTCAATATTTTTTATTGAAAATTCTAACTTAATATATTACTTAAAAGAAACAAAGAGCAATAATTTTTTATTATTACTTAAAAGAAACAAATAGCAAAGGGGTTTACGAAGGCTACTCATGATTTTTGACTGATGGAAAGCTTTCCGAATTCTTTGCCAAGTAAAACATATTATACAAAACAAAATAAGAAATAATTTATTTGCCTTTAATTCGTAAGACAATCATACGACAAATCTTGATCAGGGTCATAGTTGAGGATACCAACGGGGCATCCTCGAATTCCCACTTCTTTACCACATGCCAACCCTCTTCATCGCCGCCAGCCGATGTAAGTGTTTTTTTGAGTCCTCCAGACCCAATTTTAACAGGCAAGGCGGCACTGCACCCCGATGGGGTTTGGAAGACCCAAAAGAACAATTACAACACCTGGAAAGTAAGTTCTCTTACGATTCAATACTTCTAGTGACAGGCACTACTTATATAGGCAAGGGAGGAATAAGATTATTAAAAGAAAATCTTACAAACATAATATTTAATCCGAGAATCACGGAATTTTAATAACCAAAAAGCATTCGATCTCAAAAATATTTGACAACAAAATTATTATTTTGAGATCTCAAAAATCTCAATGCGAAGATTCTCATTAGCAACTTGTCTTAGAAATAGATCTAGGAGTGCCTTCAGGAATGTATGGCGGACTTCCATTCTAAATGCAGCGGTTATGGGAAATGATTCACGGGAGGAAGAAAGACCGAGTATAAATATGCCTTCTGTTACCGTCGTTTCTGCTGGGACCAAAATTTCCATATTGGGCCTAGGCCCAATAATTATGGTTTTAGACCCTCATTCGTGATTATTTTCCCAGGCCCAAAATTATAAAAGTACCCTGATAGAAATGGAAAGACGAGCCCCGCCCGTGACAAACACATGGTCCCAAACGGGGGCTTCCCCCAACACCGCCGCATCCTCCGCCCCGTCTGCCAATGACGGTAACTCCTCGGCCGCGGGGAAGAGAGGGATGGAGGAAGGAGAAGAAGAAGGAACGGACGAAGCTCCGGGAGCACCCCCGCCGGGCCATCACCCGCAAGATGCTGGCCGGCCTCCGACAGTAGGGGAACTTCCCCCTCCCTGCCCGCTCCGACATGAATGACGTGATCACGGCGCTCGCTCGCTACGCCGGGTGGACGGTCGAGGCGGACGGAACTACCTACAGGCAGTCGCATCCTCAGATTCAGTCTCAGTCTCTGCCACAGCTCAATCGGTCTGGTGCTTTCTCGTCTCGGAAATTGCTAAATTCAGGTGCCATTAGCCGCGATCGACATCTCTACCGAATTAGAGGTTTCTATTCGACTAATCTTTTGTTTGCTTTAGTAGGTAGCCCGTTCTGGAAAAAAAATCCATACTTGATTGGAGTTGTGGCATTTTGAGTACTGTACAGAGGAGGTTAGTAAGAACTCAAGTTTTTGGTTAAGCATTTAAGATCAATGTTAAGCCTTTAAGATGTATATATAATCGGCGTGATAAGCAAGAGCGAGGTGCATGTTTCCGCGCCTTTTTGTGATTTGATTGAAGCTGGCATTATTCGTTTCATTACTTCGATGTGATGTTTGATGAGTTGGAGAGGAGCTGCTGCTTCTTTTCCGTTGCTTGAGTGTTTGTTAGTCAAAGGCACACACTTTAGCATGATGAATCGATACATTGAATCACATTCCCACAATCACTCACGGGACTGACCTTACACCCCGCTTGTAATACAAGGCGCTCCCCGCGAGCACGATATGGAATGTGGCGTTGCATGGACTGATGAATTTAAAGGATTTGCATCCCCTTGAACTCTCACAGATCACCCATTCCGTCGTGCACTCGTGTAAATCTTTCGAGTCTTTGAGTACATGCATCCCAGGTTTCATCTGCGACGTCCCTTTCCTACGGCCAGCAGCCCGATTTCATTTAGCATTATGATTTTAAATAATCAAGAAAACCAACACCGGGATAAACCTGAGCATTGGATAACCAAAACACACAACCAGTAAGCTGCAGATCACAAGATCTTGCTCCTGAGCCTGCCGGTTCTGGCCTTAAATCTTTCTCTCACATTTGATCCCACCAAGAAACTTTCTTCACAGACTAGAAAAAAAAGAAAGAAAGATCGAATGAAGCATAATCTTAACTACATGATCAAACAATCCCCAATCAACCAAATCCAACCAACCCCGCGAATTAATAAAAGTTCTACGCAAGAAACGAGCGGCAGCCCCGAACCTTGGAGCGTTTCGGGAGGGATGGGGAGGACAGCGAAGCAGGCGACGAAGGTGCGGGGCGCTTGCTGGCCGTAGCCGACCAGCTGGTGCGCCTGGTTTCGAACATGATTAACTTAAAATATTAAGGAGAGAGGAGAAACGGACGCCAAAGATCATTCCTTTATCGAATTTCTCGATCGAAATCACAAAGGAGAAATCGAGGGGTATTAAGAATTAGGGCATATGGGAGGAGTGGGATGGGAATTTTTAGAGAAAAAGGGTTTGTTGAGGAAAAACACAAAAGGAAAGGGACGAAAGAAGAAAGTGGGTCTGATGGATTTTAGAAAATCATACAAATCCAAATATCCTTCTTATTTTATTATATTTTATAACATTAATATTTATTAAAATTTTAAATTTTTTTAATAAAAAAAGAAGTTCCAAAATAGGATCGTGAGGGCTATTGAGTCATTTGTTAACTAGGTGGCTTGAAGGAATTTTTCTTAAAAAAAAAAAGAGAATCTTATCATTTGAATTGGATATTTTATTTATTTTATCAAGTAAATATTATACTTTATTTTTTAGAAAATTTCCTTCATGATCTTGCACATTGTATAAACCAATGCTCAGGTTTATCCTTGTGTTTGTTTTCTTGATTATTTAAAATTAAATAAAGTTGGATTGCTAGTTGTAAGGAAGGTAACGTCGAAGGATGCAAAGCAGAAACCTAAACCTGTATCGTGGTAACTTTTTTCCCAGTCTAGTTAGGCAAGTGCCGATGCTCTGTCTGTCATGTCTTATTCCTCTCCTGTTAGATTATTCATTCAAGTGCACGGAATGGGTGATATGCGAGAGTTCGAGGGGATGCAAATCCTTTGAATCATCCTCGAACTCTTGCAGATCACCCATTCCGTGCACTCTTGCGGTTCTTTTGAGTCTTCAAGTATCTGCATTCTAGGTTTCATCTTTCGAGCATACTGGTCGACGAAACAATGAACAAATGAAAATAGTCGAGAATGAATAATCTAAAAGGATAGGAATAAGACATGACAGACAGACCATCGATACTTATCTAACTAGACTGGGAAAAAAGTTGCCGCGAGACAGGTTTAGGTTTCTGCTTTGCATCCTTCGACGTTCCCTTCCGGTTTATCGAATGCTTCGAGGGCAAGTGGCAGTCACTTATATAGGCATAGGAATAAGATCTTAAAAAAAAATTTTTGCAAATCTTAACCAAAAATCTTATACGTGTTAATACAAAATCTTAATAGAAAATCTCAATGTAGTCTTGCAACATCAGTCAATCAATACTCGCGGTATAATATTTCGGATGCGCGCACACCATTCCACTAGGATGGAAATCTTCAACCCACGATGCTTAAGGAAAGGCGGGGTGCAAGAAACAGAATATGCTCGACAGCATCTTGCTCATTGTCGACACGGCAGAATATTAAACATAGTCTTGTACATACATTACGGATTGAGTCTTCCGAGTATTATAACATAAGCACAACCATGATGGCCAATGACAACATGAGTAGCGGACGATCTCGTCCAACGCAACTTTACGTGATCAGAAAATGCACTTAGTTCTGGAGGAAAGACGCGGGCGGCCTGACATAGGTGAATCCTTTGAAGGGGTTCCCACCAGGAGTCGGGCTAGCGGCAGGGGAGTCCACGATGGGCATGTCAGTCCAGCGCTTCTCGAAGTTGGCGATGCATAGCGTCCCGTCAACTTCAGGGCAGAAGCTCGGTTTTATCTGCCTGTTCTCAAGCTTCCTCCAGTTGATGCCCGTGAACCATTTATGGCCCTTCACCTCCTCTCCTCCGGCAGGTCCGCTGCCGAGACGCTTGCTCGCATCTTTCTGGAGCAGCTGTAATTGAAACGCAAGTGTTAATCACTGCTTTTGTGACAGCAATTGCAAATGTAGACAATGCTTACTCCTTTCAATAATGCATGTGCTTCACTGGAGAGAAAACTCGGGAGCTTGATTTTCTCCTTAACTATCTTCTGCTGAATCTTTTCCCGATTCCCAGTAAAAGGAGGCTACAGAGGAACCACCATAACAAAGCTCAGAATCACTCCATTGACGATAACGAAAAAGGAAATATCAAAAAGGATTAAATTTACATACATCTCCGGTAAGCATTTCAAAGATTAGGACGCCCACACTCCACCAATCCGCAGCTTTGTCGTGTCCCTTGCTGAGAATGATCTCAGGAGACATATACTCAACTGTTCCACACATGGAATTAGATCTTGTGTTCTCATCAAATTGCTTCGCCAGGCCAAAATCAGTCAAAACGACCTAAGTGGAAAACAATGATCTATTAAGTATCCAATCTTCTAAATGAAAACATTCACAGGAAAGCAGACATCGGAAAGATACAGAGAGATGAGTACATGGCCGTCGGCATCCAACAGGATATTCTCAGGCTTAAGATCCCTATGCATGATTCCATTTGCGTGAAGATGTGCAACTGCAGAAACAATTTCAGCAGCATATACACGCCCCAAATCCTCTCTGCAACAACTCTGACTTATCAGGTTGAATTCAATGCGGACAATTCACAAGTTTCAGGAACAAGGGTGAAAGAATGACCTGAAAAGTCCATGATGATAGAGCTGGAAGAATAAGTGTCCCCCATTAATGAAGTCCAGCACAAGGTACAGCCTATACTTCGTCTGCAGCCGAGAAGCACTTGGAATCACTCTAACTGCTGGAGGAGATTTACTAGGACAAATCAAGAGATCAGTGACAACTAACCGGGAAATAATATCATAGCTGAACGATAAACGGGCGATGAACTTTTGTCAAGATCTCGGCTTTCATATACTCAGCGTGATTCTTCTCCATTATCTTATCCTTCCTCATGACCTTCATGGCATACACATCGGCCGTGCCCTTTTTCCTCACCTGAAAGACTTTCCCAAATGCCCCCTGCCCAACGAGCTTCAGAATCTCAAAGTCAGATTCAATGTCTCCCCAACAACATTGACTGAATACTCCTTGCGCACGTATGCGTAATTCAGAGCTTAGGTGGTCTGCTCCACGCTGAAGTTCCTCAGAAGAGTGTAACTCCCAGTTGTGACCCCAAATATGGCATTGGATGCGTTGAATGCATTATAGGTTGATGGGTAAAAGTACAGCCTCACGAAGTGCCATCCTGACGACACGGGGAAACTGTAGGTGAAATCTAACTGGAAAACCCGTGCCGTCAAGTAAGGAACCTGCGGGACAGAAGGATCCTGAGCGACCGCTGTGCCAGTCACAGAATCAGACGTCGTCAACACGAACTTCGAGCCGATATCCGAAGTCCATACTCGGTTGTCCGTGTCTGTGGTCTTTGGAGAAACCCCACAGTTCAGCAGGATCTCAAGAGTCGGCACATAATTAGCCCCGGAAACAGCAACCGCACAAAGAATCAACCACCACGAGCACACCAGGCCTCCGGAGCGAGACCACTTCCCAACCCTCCTCATCGAAACAGAGAAAGAAAACCAATGACCCTAGCTCCAGAGAGTCCCAAATCTCAAATCCCTTTGCTGTAACAACAAAAACAAACAACGTCAGCCCACGATCCGAGACGGCAAATCACAATCAACAACTGAAAACCACACCGACTGCCCAAACAGGGGAATCGAAAATCTCAGACACCACAATCACGAGACCCATGAAGCAAAAACAGAGCTGGACGAACTCTCTCACTCAACGCCAATGAAGATCGAAACTTTACGGGGAAAAACATTCATTCGCCGAAATGGGTCGTCGAGAAAAACTCGGGGCAATTACAAGCAGACCCAGAATCCGAAAAAATAGAACAACTTGCAGACAAAACCAAGCTCAGAAAACCCTCGAATCAGGGAAGAAAGGGCGAGGGATTGGGAGTCAAACCTCGGTGGTGGCGGTGAGAGAATCCCACTTCCTTTTGTTTTTGCTAAGCTTGGGACAAAGAGGAGAGAAGAATGGGAAGAGAATCTTGCCTTTTCTTGCTGGCATTGTAATAATGTCTGAATTAGTCGTTGTCTTATTACTAATGCCTTGTATTTATTTTTTAAAAAATATATAAAGTATAATTTTCAAAACCTTTTTTATACCCTTAAAAAAAATAAAATAAATAGGTCTCCGGGATCCTTAGAAAATCACATAAAGTAGCTAGATCAATCAGCATAGAGAAACTTCACCCCGAGTTTCCCAGGGAACTGAAAAAACACCACAAAAGATAAGAAATCAAAAGGATAAGAAACATGATAGAGTGTCTGAAAATGGGTTCCATGGAAATATGATAGAGAAAAACGAAAGATTCGTAGGATGTACCTATGTGTGCCTGATTCTACACAATATAGATTCTCCCGCATCACTAGATGAGGATTCTGAATAAATGAAATCTTAGATATGAAGAACCATGAAATCTCTATTTTCAAAGGCTTGCCTTCCGGATGAAAGAAAGCATGATGGAATCACAACCCCAATCCAATCCAATCCAATCCAATCCTTTTTGCTACCTCAAGCCCCCCGTCTCCAAAAGAAAATCTACTTTGCTAGAAAATCTTGTTCACATGGGTAGTAGCCTACTCGTTCGGCAATGGAGTATGTCCGGACATCGGCGAATATGAGCGAGGACGCATGCATCCGCAAGGAACGGCTTGCAGCCGCGTCACCCCCTCGTATGTCCCAAGCGCGAGTCTTTCCCGGGAAACGGATAGGGCCTGGTCATGTCCGTTACCGCCAGAACTGTCCGAGTCTTCCTCTCGGCGACGGGATACGTGGTTCTTGGTAGACGTCGCCCCTTGAGATCTTAGGTGACATAGGAATTTTTTTTAAAAGTGAGAATCTTATTTTAATAATATTTACTTGATAAAATAAGGGGAATATCCAGATGTAAAATTATTAGTTATGAACAAATAATTTTATTTTATTTAAAGAAAAAGATTACGAATCCCATAGTATATTTACGTCCTAAAAAATGCTAATTTTCAATGTCAATATTTTTTATTGAAAATTCTAACTTAATATATTACTTAAAAGAAACAAAGAGCAATAATTTTTTATTATTACTTAAAAGAAACAAATAGCAAAGGGGTTTACGAAGGCTACTCATGATTTTTGACTGATGGAAAGCTTTCCGAATTCTTTGCCAAGTAAAACATATTATACAAAACAAAATAAGTATTGAAACTACGAAATAATTTATTTGCCTTTAATTCGTAAGACAATCATACGACAAATCTTGATCAGGGTCATAGTTGAGGATACCAACGGGGCATCCTCGAATTCCCACTTCTTTACCACATGCCAACCCTCTTCATCGCCGCCAGCCGATGTAAGTGTTTTTTTGAGTCCTCCAGACCCAATTTTAACAGGCGAGGCGGCACTGCACCCCGATGGGGTTTGGAAGACCCAAAAGAACAATTACAACACCTGGAAAGTAAGTTCTCTTACGATTCAATACTTCTAGTGACAGGACTACTTATATAGGCACAGGAGGAATAAGATTATTAAAAGAAAATCTTGCAAATGTAATATTTAACCCCACAATCACGGGATTTTAATAACCGCATTCGATCTCAAAAATCTTTGACAACAAAATTATTATTTTGAGATCTCAAAAATCTCAATGCGAAGATTCTCATTAGCAACTTGTCTTAGAAATAGATCTAGGAGTGCCTTCAGGAATGTATGGCGGACTTCCATTCTAAATGCAGCGGTTATGGGAAATGATTCACGGGAGGAAGAAAGACCGAGTATAAATATGCCTTCTGTTACCGTCGTTTCCATATTGGGCTTAGGCCCAATAATTATGGTTCTAGACCCTCATTCGTGATTATTTTCCCAGGCCCAAAACTATAAAAGTACCCTGATAGAAATGGAAAGACGAGCCCCGCCCGTGACAAACACGTGGACCCAAACGGGGGCTTTCCCCATCACCGCCGCATCCTCCGCCCCGTCGGCCAACGACGGTAACTCCTCGGCCGCGGGGAAGAGGGGGATGGAGGAAGGAGAAGAAGAATGAACGGACGAAGCTCCGGGAGCACCCCCGCCGGGCCATCACCCGTAAGATGCTGGCCGGCCTCCGACAGTAGGGGAACTTCCCCCTCCCTGCCCGCTCCGACATGAATGACGTGATCACGGCGCTCGCTCGCTACGCCGGGTGGACGGTCGAGGCGGACGGAACTACCTACAGGCAGTCGCATCCTCAGATTCAGTCTCAGTCTCTGCCACAGCTCAACCGGTCTGGTGCTTTCTCGTCTCGGAAATTGCTAAATTCAGGTGCCATTAGCCGCGATCGACATCTCTACCGAATTAGAGGTTTCTATTCGACTAATCTTTTGTTTGCTTTAGTAGGTAGCCCGTTCTGGAAAAAACATGCAAACTTGATTGGAGTTGTTGCATTTTGAGTACTGTACAGAGGAGGTTAGTAAGAACTCAAGTTTTTGGTTAAGCATTTAAGATCAATGTTAAGCCTTTAAGATGTATATATAATCGGCGTGATAAGCAAGAGCGACGTGCATGTTTCCGCGCCTTTTTGTGATTTGATTGAAGCTGGCATTATTCGTTTCATTACTTCGATGTGATGTTTGATGAGTTGGAGCGGAGCTGCTGCTTCTTTTCCGTTGCTTGAGAGTGTTTGTTAGTCAAAGACACACTTTTTCACGATGAATCGAGACATTGAATCACATTCCTACAATCACTGACTGACCTTATACCCCGCTTGTAATACAAGGCGTTCCCCGCGAGCACGATATGGAATGTGGCGTTGCATGGACAGATGAATTCAAAGGATCTGCATCCCCTTGAACTCTCGTAGATCACCCATTCCGTCGTGCACTCTTGTAAATCTTTCGGATCTTCGAGTACATGCATCCCGGATTTCATCTGCGACGTTCCCTTCCCTACGGCCAGCAGCCCGATTTCATTTAGTATGATTTTAAATAATCAAGAAAACCAACACCGGGATAAACCTGAGCATTGGATAACCAAAACATACCACCAGTAAGCTGCGGATCACAAGATCTTGCTCCTGAGCCAGCCGGTTCTGGCCCTAAATCTTTCTCCCACATTTGATCCCACCAAGAAACTTTTTTCACATACTAGAAAAAAAGAAAGAAAGATCGAATGAAGCATAATCTTAACTACATGATCAAACAATCCCCAATCAACCATAACGTTGAATCTAGCCAAATCCAACCAACCCCGCGAATCAATAAAAAAAAAACAAACTTTTACGCAAGAAACGAGTGGCAGCCCCGAACCTTGGAGCGTTTCGGGAGGGATGGGGAGGACGGCGAAGCAGGCGACGAAGGTGCGGGGCGCTTGCTGGCCGCAGCCGACGAGCTGGTGCGCCTGGTTTCGAACATGATTAACTTAAAAATTTAAGGAGACAGAAGAAATGGACGCCAAAGATCGTTCCTATATCGAATTTCCCGATCAAAATCACAAAGGAGAAATCGAGGTGCATTAAGAATTTGTGCATATGGGAGGAGTGGGATGAAAATTTTTAGAGAAAAGGGTTTGTTGAGGAAAAACACAAAAGGAAAGGGACGAAAGAAGAAAGTGGGTCTGATGGATTAAAAATCATACACAAATCGAAATATCCTTCATATTTATTATTTTTTATAACATTAATATTTATTAAACTTTTAAATTTTTTTAATAAAAAAAGAAGTTCCAAAATAGGATCGTGAGGGCTATTGAGTCATTTGTTAACTAGGTGGCCTGAAGGAATTCTTCTTAAAAAAAAAGAGAATTTTTATCAAGTAAATATTATACTTTATTTTTTAGAAAATTTCCTTCATGATCTTGCACATTGTATAAACCAATGCTCAGGTTTATCCTTGTGTTTGTTTTCTTGATTATTTAAAATTAAATAAAGTTGGATTGCTAGTTGTAAGGAAGGTAACGTCGAAGGATGCAAAGCAGAAACCTAAACCTGTATCGTGGTAACTTTTTTCCCAGTCTAGTTAGGCAAGTGCCGATGCTCTGTCTGTCATGTCTTATTCCTCTCCTGTTAGATTATTCATTCAAGTGCACGGAATGGGTGATATGCGAGAGTTCAAGGGGATGCAAATCCTTTGAATCATCCTCGAACTCTTGCAGATCACCCATTCCGTTCACTCTTGCGGTTCTTTTGAGTCTTCAAGTATCTGCATTCTAGGTTTCATCTTTCGAGCATACTGGTCGGCGAAACAATGAACAAATGAAAAGAGTTGAGAATGAATAATCTAAAAGGAGAGGAATGGGCGAGACAGGTTTAGGTTTCTGCTTTGCATCCTTCGACGTTCCCTTCCGGTTTATCGAATGCTTCCAGGGCAAGTGGCAGTCACTTATATAGGCATAGGAATAAGATCTTAAAAAAAAAAAATTGCAAATCTTAACCAAAAATCTTATACGTGTTAATACAAAATCTTAATAGAAAATCTCAATGTAGTCTTGCAACATCAGTCAATCAATACTCGCGGTATAATATTTCGGATGCGCGCACACCATTCCACTAGGATGGAAATCTTCAACCCACGATGCTTAAGGAAAGGCGGGGTGCAAGAAACAGAATATGCTCGACAGCATCTTGCTCATTGTCGACACGGCAGAATATTAAACATAGTCTTGTGCATACATTACGGATTGAATCTTCCGAGTATTATAACATAAATACAACCATGATGGCCAATGACAACATGAGTAGCCGACGATCTCGTCCAAGGCAGCTTTGCATGATCAGAAAATGCACTTAGTTCTGGAGGAAAGACGCAGGCGGCCTGACATAGGTGAATCCTTTGAAGGGGTTCCCACCAGGAGTCGGGCTAGCGGCAGGGGAGTCCACGATGGGCATGTCAGTCCAGCGCTTCTCGAAGTTGGCGATGCATAGCGTCCCGTCAACTTCAGGGCAGAAGCTCGGTTTTATCTGCCTGTTCTCAAGCTTCCTCCAGTTGATGCTCTTGAACCATTTATGGCCCTTCACCTCCTCTCCTCCGGCAGGTCCGCTGCCGAGACGCTTGCTCGCATCTTTCTGGAGCAGCTGTAATTGAAACGCAAGTGTTAATCACTGCTTTTGTGACAGCAATTGCAAATGTAGACAATGCTTACTCCTTTCAATAATGCATGTGCTTCACTGGAGAGAAAACTCGGGAGCTTGATTTTGTCCTTAACTATCTTCTGCTGAATCTTTTCCCGATTCCCAGTAAAAGGAGGCTACAGAGGAACCACCATAACAAAGCTCAGAATCACTCCATCGACGATAACGAAAAAGGAAATATCAAACAGGATTAAATTTACATACATCTCCGGTAAGCATTTCAAAGATTAGGACGCCCACACTCCACCAATCCGCAGCTTTGTCGTGTCCCTTGCTGAGAATGATCTCAGGAGACATATACTCAACTGTTCCACACATGGAATTAGATCTTGTGTTCTCATCAAATTGCTTCGCCAGGCCAAAATCAGTCAAAACGACCTAAGTGGAAAACAATGATCTATTAAGTATCCAATCTTCTAAATGAAAACATTCACAGGAAAGCAGACATCGGAAAGATACAGAGAGATGAGTACATGGCCGTCGGCATCCAACAGGATATTCTCAGGCTTAAGATCCCTATGCATGATTCCATTTGCGTGAAGATGTGCAACCGCAGAAACAATTTCAGCAGCATATACACGCCCCAAATCCTCTCTGCAACAACTCTGACTTATCAGTTTGAATTCAATGCGGACAATTCACAAGTTTCAGGAACAAGGGTGAAAGAATGACCTGAAAAGTCCATGATGATAGAGCTGGAAGAATAAGTGTCCCCCATTAATGAAGTCCAGCACAAGGTACAGCCTATACTTCGTCTGCAGCCGAGAAGCACTTGGAGTCACTCTAACTGCTGGAGGAGATTTACTAGGGCAAATCAAGAGATCAGTGACAACTAACCTGGAAAGAATATCTTAGCTGAACGATAAACGGGTGATGAACTTTTGTCAAGATGTCCCTCTCGGCTTTCATATACTCAGCGTGATTCTTCTCCATTATCTTATCCTTCCTCATGACCTTCATGGCATACACATCGGCCGTTCCCTTTTTCCTCACCTGAAAAACTTTCCCAAATGCCCCCTGCCCAACGAGCTTCAGAATCTCAAAGTCGTCAATACCGACAGCATGAACTCCCAACGGATCTTCTTCGGCTGTATCGGTGCTCTTTTCATCATCACTTGAGAGAGCTAGAGATTTAGTGCGGTCCTCTTCACTAGCACACTCCACGAATTCCACCAACTCCTCACTCTCATGTAAGGCAAGCATGCTAAGCTTCAGAGAGTGATTCACATAGGACGAAGGGCCAACCAGAGAATGGGATCGGCTGTAAACGACAACAGGGTCGTCATAAGCCAGGCCTCCGGCCTCTGCATTACTTAGATCATCATTCACCTCAACTGTGAGTTGGACTGGGGCTGGACCAAACACATCAGAGAAATCCAGCTCAGTATGATCCAACCCGACAGCATCTTTGGAACCCACAGGGAACATAAGCTGGCCCTGTGACGACCTGCTTTTCGGGGCAGTTGTGGGTCTGGTATTTAGACTTGAAACCATCTTTGAAATTTGAGTTCCAACGCAAGAGATCGCTAGGAATCAGGTCCAAGCCACTTAAAACTAAGGGTTGGGCCTGACAAGTAGCTCGTGATCACAAACTCCGGAAGGGCTTCGGTCAACGGCCTTAATCAGAAGGAAATTGACGAATGCAAAGGCAGTTCCCAAGAATTTTGGAAGCACGCTGAGCAGGATCCAGAGAAGGCAGCTGTTGTCGTTTCCCAACTTGCAGGAAACAGCAAATACTCCAGCAGTTGTTGAACTCATGAAGGTCAATCAGGAGAGTCTGCGTAAAAATAAGCCGAGAGGTCTTAGTGAAAACAATTACTGCAATTGTTTCATTCATTTCATATTCCTTCTTTCAAAATGGATCCTATCTATCCATATATTTTGAAATCAGAAGGATGCTGCAAGAGAATTCAGCAGAGTAGCAGAAAGGTCAACTTCGAAGACATGTATCATGGATTTATGCACCCAAGTTAACAAGCTAAAGCGAGGTCGTTCTTTCCCAGAAGCCAACATGATTCCGTAAAATACAGGAATTACAGGAAAGGACGGCGTAAGCGATGAAAGATACAGCAAACTTCACGCGAGATCCAAGCCAGGCATCGGCAGAAAAACCAAAAGGCAAGAAGTGCGGTTTTAAAAAACTCACGGATACGAACCCAGAACCAATCCCAGATCTACAGAAAAAGACCAGTTTTTTTATAACCCTAAAATACAAATCAAATCAAGCACAAAATTCACAATCACCCACAAGCCATCAACTTTCAGTCCTCCATCTCCACGACCCAAGGGGATAAATCGAACAATCCCCAGGAAAACAAAACCAACCGACGCCACGCCCCCGGCAATCCCAGTATCCAAAATCAAACCCACATAACGCGTAACAGGAATAAAATGGAAAAGCAAAAGAAAAAAGGAGAGAAAACCAGGAATTCGGACAGCAGACGAGAGGATTCGCGTTTCTTTCTACCTGGGCGATTGGAGGGAATCGCAGAGGAATGAATAAACTTTGAAGACCAGAGACGGAGAAAGGACGGAACGAAGGGGCGGCGCGGGGGGGGGGTAGTTACTTTATGGAGGAAGAAAACAAATAAAATAACAATATTGGGCTGGGTGGTGTTGGTTCCCCTTCCCGGCCTAAAACACGTGGCGTGAATTGATTGGTCCACTCCGGGAGGAAGAATGTGATCGATGGGTTTAGATTAGATGTGGGGAGACGGGGAGGATGATGAGGAATATCCGAATATGCCCCCGAAACTCTTTAAAATCCCTTTTTTTAACTTACCCCTTTCGTGTGTTTTGGTAAGCACATGCAGTCTCACACGCCACGCCACGCCACGCCACGCCAACTTTGTTGACGACGACCTCTGACTCCAAGAATGGCGCCGTGTCCTGCAAATCGGAGGGATAATCCCGAATTTGAGGTCTCAGACAGACTACCAAAAAAATATTTATATATAATTTCGTCGAATCTTATATTGGGAAAAATCGTAGCTGCTTTAAAAAAATTAAAAATAAAACTAAGTAAATTCTACTTAAAAGTCCATTTCGATTTACACAATCTTATTACCACTGTAGATTTATTCATTGAAACAAGAAGTTGAATATATATTCATAAAGAGAATATCATAAAATTATAAAATGTCGGATGTTAGTTGATATATTTTCTTTTTAATTTAATGTAAAGAGAATTTGTTAATTAAACGTAATTAAGGAAAAAGTATTGAATTAAAAAAGTGAAATGAAATAATAAAATCAAAATTCAAAAGTGCTTTCTTTTAATAAATGCTTTTCCCCCTTTTACATGTAAAATAATGTATTTAACTTTTGAGCCGTTGGCCGCCTGAACCCAATTCAAATTTGAAATCATGTCTAAACACTCCCATAAAAACACACTGCTTGCTGTCCACACACCCCTTCGAACTCAATCAACAAACGATGACCACCCTCCAACAATGCCCTCATATTCCGGATCTGGCCGCGGCAGCAGCCGTGACCTCCCCCTCCTCTGCCCGCATCAACCGACATTCGAAATCCAACGGGCGAAGACCTCTCCGGCCTGTAAACTCCGACCACTCGGGGACGAATGTTGAGGCTGCTACCCCCGCTGGGAAGGGCATCACGAATGCAAAACTGGTCAAACCCCTGCTGGCCGGCGGTGAGTTAGGGAAGGAGAATGAGGACCGCCGGGGGACACGAGGTGGCTGTGAGGCAAAGGCTTCTAGGGTCAAGGAGATGGAGGAGGAGCAGGGGATGGGGAGCGCGTTCTCACTGGAGGAGGAGCTGATGGCAGTGAGGAAGAAGATGGAGAGGATGAGGGTCGATAGGGAGAGGACGGAGAGGTTGCTGGACGAGAGGTTGGCCATGCTCGACGCCAAGATAAGGGAGTTGGATGAGATGGGTGAGGTCCAGAAGTTGCTCGAGATGGAGGTCGATCGCCTCTACCGGCTGAAGCAGCTGAAATCCACTTTCGCCTCGGTGAGTAAACAGTGAGCAAGTAATTGGTAGTCATCGATTCAATTCGATCGATGGCTATGCCATAACCTCGAACTTTGGTAACAGAAAGTGGCTCCCATGAAGTCGCTTAGAGAAATGGAACAGAATAGGAAGAGCGAAGCCGGATCCGAATCAGCGTCTTGGGTGAAGTTTAAATCCCTTTTTCTTTTATTAACATCATCAGCGACATCATAATCACACGGGCATTTGGTTGTTGATGCCAAGCTTTTTGTTTAATAACAGGAGGTTAAATTGGAGGAGAGTCCCAGAAGTTCTGTTGCTTCGGCCAAGAGCATATCAACAGAGTAAATAAACAGAATTGTTGTTTTCATTTTCACACTCTGAAAAGCATATCAGATGGTATTTGCTCCTGGAAATTGATCTCACCAGATTCTGTATGGAATGAATGGATTTCCCTTACATCCCTGCCATTCTATATAATCCGTGTTAACAAACTCCAAAAGCTGTGGTCACATACAAAGAGCGTCCGTAGAACACATTAACCTAATGCTCGGCGGCGGCGGCGGTGCCTAATGGCATCGTTCCATCCCGACCGTCGGTTCCTTCCGGCGCTGTTATCAATAATATGGCACTGCAGCAGAAGGGATTTTCTGGGGGTTCGAACGACGTCGTGGGCAATCAGATTATGGGTCGTGGTTTGGGCCCATTCGGGCTCCGATTGATGTATTCGCCTCTTTTCGGCCCAATCTATGATTTGTCGTGTAGCGACGAGTGACGAATATGGGATGACTCGTTGCCGACGGCATCCGTGGGGGGCCCCACCCAAGAGGCATGGTCAAAGATGGCGTCCAGTTCATTTTTAGAATAAAATGATACTTTGCAATGTCACGTAAGCAGAAAAAAAAAATCCCTCCACCCTTGATTTTTTTCTATATCGATTCATGATGAGATTTAACTTTTGTTTCATGCCAAAAAGTCGTGACGGGGAGGAAATTCTGCATGTGTTTGCAAACATTCCCGAAATGTCCCTACCTAATTGTCAGACACCGGCACATGGCCTAGGAATAGTAGTGAAATAACAGAGAAAAAAGAAAAAAAGGATGATGAGAAGAGCATTTCGTCTGGATAAGGATGGAATCTTAAAGCAGATACAGAAACCACTCTCCTTCTAGATTGTGCCATGGCGGTGCATTTTAAACGCAGGCTTTAATTTTAATTTTCGGGTGATTAATCTATGTTAATCTTTTTTATTTATCTGTTCCTTTTTTCGGGTGAAAATATTAATATTTTCGGGCTATATGTCATTTCTTGCTGTTGTTATTAGTTGCTAATATTTAGAAATGAAGAATAAATAAAAAATGGAACCTTCTCCCTATTTTTCCTCCGTATCTATAAATTCTGTATTGCACGCCCTTTCCAATATCATCAACAACAACAACCAAAACCTCATAAAACACTCTCAGTTGTGTAATAAACAAGAGACAAGTTGCGTGAAAAAAAAAATGACGCCCTCTACCCAAGGAGTCGTCCCTCCTGGCCGCAAAAGGGCGACCGAGGAACTCGTCTGCGGCCAGAGTCTCGCCAGGGAGCTCGCGGACGTCGTAGCCTCTTCCCGCAACGACCCCAACTGGGATGCCGAGCTAGCGCGAGATCTGGCCGAGAAGCTACGGATATGGTTCGATGTGACCATCCCAGAGTTGGTTTTTCCGCTCAAGGAGGAGGGCGAGCATCGCGTGAAGAGGAGCAAGCCCAACAGTCCCGGGGGTTCTGAGGGAAGTGTCCACAGTTCCTGCGCAACGGCCCGTCGGGACCGGAGGGGGTGTTACAAGAGGAGGTACGGCTGAAGTGTTTGTTTCTGCCACTGGTGAATAGATCTGGAGAAGTATTGAACGGCGAGCGAATGTTTTTGGGTGATTCCTTTTAACCTTTTGGAAGCTCCTTGGTTTGATGTTCTTGTTTTTTGGGTGGATGTTCCGATTCGCAGAAGCAAGGGCGAGACTTGGTCAGAATTTTCTCCGGGCATGAACGCCGATGGCCTTCAATGGCGGAAATACGGGCAAAAATCGATCCAAGGTGCCACCCACCCTAGGTACGAACTCAGTTCGTTCGTCCTAATTTTATACTAATTGTCAGTGGCTAATCAAGATGTATTTTGTTAATAACTATTTGGGGATTAATTGATGTTTTTGTCAGCAGGCACTATTATAGGTGCACCCACAAGCCCGATCGGGGTTGCCAGGCCACTAAGCAAGTCCAACAGTTCTCCGACGATCCCATAACCTTTCGTACGGTCTACCAAGGCCACCACACCTGCAACGACGATCGCCGTCTCCAGACCTCCGAGACCGTCTTCAATGATATTCACCGTGGGAGCAACGACCACGGAAGCAACAGCAACAGCTCGTCGTTCTTGGTCAGCTTTGGACATGGCAGCGTGACCGACCCTCCCCCGCCGAAGAAGGAAGAAACCGGCGAGGATCCCTCCGGAGACAAAGGGGAACCGTTCGTGCCCTCTGCATCTTCAGGCAGCAACTACTGCGGCTTACTTGGCCTGCAAGGGGACGTGATGTCAGCCCCATCGTTTGATCTCGGCGACGCCGTGTCTGTCAGCCACCACGACAGCTACTGGGATTGGGACGACACCGTGAATTTCATGCTCGACTTTGGTGCTTCTATCAAAGGCAGTGGCGTCTGCGACCTGTAAACATTACACCTACCATCCAGGGCTCCAGCATTATTACAAACCCTTTGTATTACATGTACTAAAATAAGCATAATGTCCGCCACAGATCGCCCGCTTTTTTTGCATACTCGTTGTAGGAAATCGTTTGGAAATTACTCTTTTGGGAGGATACCGATGATAAGTGCGATGTGGGTCTTTGTTGGGTTTGTTTTTCATCCTCTTTTTTTATTCCTTAAACAAAAGCAACTCGATGTACGTAGTTGTGTTTCAGACCACAAGTATTAAGATAGATTTCATTGTCTTTACGAGAGATTGCCCTCCGATGATGTAGCTGTTCATATCGATTCAGCAACTTTTTCGTGGTCCCAGCATGTGATTTTGGGATATTTGGTCACGTTCACACGGCGCTGTCAGTGCCGCATTCCTCCGCTCCAATTTCTTCCACTAGAAAAAAATAATAATAAAGAAAGAATTCTCTTTTTATTCATTACGCAATCCGATAAATCTGGGGACAACTTGGATAAGTCCAGGGAAGGAAGGAAAACACAGAGAAATTCAAAAACAATAATTGAACGATGAAGTGTATCATGACGTGGCAAGATGACGTCATCCCAACCATTCCAGATAAAAGCATGGATTTTATTTAATGATCCCATTTTTTTGGGGTAGATTTCATTTAGTGGCGAAAATGTCCTCCACTTTCTAACATATGTACAAAGAGATTATGAATTCAAATTTGCTAACTGGACACAAGAGTGCCACAGCTGTCCGCTTAAATTCAAGGTAGTCAAAACTTGTTAGACTGAAGAGAGAAAAAGGCAAGCAGAGAAAGAAAGATTTTTAGTATTTCTCTTTAGTTTTCTTTTGGGATGTTCATTGTTTAGAATTGATGTGTGGTGTGAACGGGTGGTAATGGTGACTCGTGCCCCCCAAGTTTTGGTGCCTTTTTTTCCCAAGTCATAGACATAGCGGGAAAACCAAATAGTGGGGCCGTAAAACAAAAGGGAATCTTGTTATACAAGTCTCAAGTTCAACTCTAAGAAATTTCCCCCTCATCTAGACGGTCGACGAACACAAATTTTTTTTTAAATAAACATTATTATCCAAATTGGGAACTTCGAATTTTTTCATTATTTATTATTAGTATTATTTTAACTTTTGGGGTTCGGACAAGGGCTTCATGGGAGTGCCGCCTTTTGAGCTGTGATGGGCTTCATTTGAGTGCCTGGTCCAACTTTTAAGGCCCACCACCCTCGAAATCTTATATATTCATATCCCCTCCCTCCCTACTTCCTCTCGCTCTAGTAGAAATCTCTGATGATCGATCGAACCCCCAAGACGAAAATCCATCGATTCCCAGCTCCCTGGATCCCGTTCCCATCGAGACCCAGAAATGGGTTTCCTCTGATTCCCCTCGAGGAGGAAGAAAGCTGCGGTCTTGTCGGGTTTCCTGTTGCCTTCCATCTGGACTTTCCTAGGGACCTAAGCCTCTGTACACAACTACTACACGGAAGGGTTCGTCTCCCTCTCCGACGCCTTCTTCTTCCTTGGCGGAAGTGAAGGTCTTCACGCCTCTAAGGTCCTCGATTCATTGGACAGTTCCTCCTCTTCTTCTTCACCGCCTAAAGGGAGGTCCTTCATAAGGTGCTGGGAAGGATCGGAGTTGGACTTAGTTGTTGTAGTCGTTAGGATTTCTTGGGGTTTCGGCATTGATAATTTGTGGCCTTCTGTTTGTGGTTATGTGGGAAGAGTCTATTGGGGCAGAAAATGCATTTTCTTTTTGGGGAATAGCTGTTTTCAACTAACATTCCCTTTTTGGATTGCTTTGAGTAGAGTAAGCCGGTATGGTTTGGAGATGTTAGGGATATATTCCTAGGGTATGCTTATTCTATTAATTATGACGAAAAAGAGATAGTCGCCGTCTCAGTAGCCTACTTTGAAGCTTGGCTGGGTGGAGATTGATCAGTTTGATTTTAAGATGTTTTCAGTTTGCATATATATCGTGTGCTTCCTCTTGCAGAAGAGTGTTGTGTTGTATTTAGTCCCCAATGTTCCCTTGTCTAAATTTACGTTGGTTTGAAGATGCCTAGTTCATAAGGACCAAAGAGTCTGCAGATGAACAACATGAGATGCAGGCAAACACTGGATTGGTGGAGGCCATCATACTCGACGTAAAAGATCGAAACAGGATTGGAGGTTCCTATTTACTGTCAGACAAATTGTGTTGCACCCCCGAGTTGGATGAAAAGGGATCTTGTAAATTAGGGGAAAGTCATCATTCAGCGAAACCCGGATAATCCTGATTGGCCTAGGTGCATCAAGATCTATTTATCTGGGAAACAGATAGAGACAAAGATGGATCCTCAATCTGTGGATATCAATTCTACTGAATGCACTACCTCTATTTCATGTTTTGTAACCCGCAGCTGAAGGGTACCTTAATCAAAGGGAGGACGGTGTGGAGAAATCCGGATGGCTACCTCCCGGGTAAAATGGCTCCTTTGATGGTGTTTTTTGGCATCATGTCCTTGGCCTATCTGGGACTCGGACTGATATGGTTCCTAAAGTTTGTTCAGAATTGGAAGGATGTCATACAACTGCACTACCACATAACTGCAGTTATTGCTCTTGGAATGTGTGAAATGACTCTCTGGTACTTTGAATAAGCAAACCTGAATGTTACTGGTCAGAGACCGGGGACGTCACGACATGGGCCGTGAGCGTTTCTGCTGTTAAGAAAACTCTGTCTCGTCTCCTTTTGCTGGTTGTATCAATGGGTTACGGAGTAGTGAAGCCAACCCTTGGTGGCATAACTTTCAAAGTGCTGCTACTTGGAGCGTCTTATCTGGTTGCATCGGAGTCCTATGGACTAGTAGAACATCTTGGAAACATCAATGACTTTTTTTGGAAAACGACATTGTTCTGGTTCTGCCAGTCCCAGTATTGGATACTTGTTTCATATTGTGGATCTTTTCCTCTCTCTCAAAAACACTAGAACAGCTTCAGGTAATAGTTGGTTGCTCTCTTCATTTTTCTCTTTTGTTGAAATTTCATTCCTCAATTCACGTAAATTGATCCACATTGCAGCCCATTTTAATCCGTCAAAATTGATGTTGATATCATACTCCATCCCTGACCTTCTACATTTGTGGTGTTCAATCAACACATAGATGAAGAGAAACATGGCCAAACTCGACCTCGACCGAAGATTTACCAATTCCCTTGATGTTTCTCTGCTACTTTCTATCACCTGGATTGGCTTTGAGGTATGTGGTTGTTCTTCACTCGGAGAAACAAATCTCACCATTATGCTGTTAGGTATATCTGTCCATCGTACATTTTCTGCATGTCTTCTCCATGTTGCCTTTACATAGTTGTATAATAGGTTCGACATGTTGTGCCTTTGTTGTACGATTTGCTAAAAGCAGTCTTCGTCTGCATTTGCTTCCGTTGTACTTCAATGCTACTGATCCTTTGAGTGAGCGTTGGCAAGTTTACTGGATCATTCCCGCATTCTGGATTCTTCTCGCATACGCCTTTCTTGTGGTCATCTGCATTCTGTGGTCCCCTTCACGCAATCCTACGAGGTAACCAATGCCCTTCTAATGCTTTAATATTTCCCTACACAACAAATATGATCTTAAACATACAACACCATTTACCAGATATGCTTACTTGGAGGAGACTGAAGATGTCGAGGATGGTGTTTCTTTAACTAACAGTAGCGTGATGGCTGCGGAAAGTGTTGGGAAACTCGTGCCTGATCTCGAGGAAGATAAGCAGGAGTAGACGGCTATCGATGCAGATACATTCCTGTAAGAAGGAGATGCGGATGGTTGTTTTCTACATTTCCTTGCTTTGAAGACACCAAGATTCTCCCGACCACATGTCGTTTTCGGATACATATCCCAGAGAAGAGCGATAAGAATGGTAGTGATGTGTATACTCGGGCTTTATGCCCCTCCTTTTCTTTCTTGTTAATGTCTTCGACGATGTAGAGTGGTATTGATAGGCATACCAACAGTAAGATGTTTTACTGAGGAGACAAATAAATTCATCAACCTTTCGGACCTGCTCTTGCCCAATCCCTGGGACAGGTTTTGCCGTAGTCCTTTTTCTGTCGAATGGGTTGTGCGGGCGGGACTGTCATGTAAAATCTAACTGATAGTCTAACAAGTTTTCTATATGTGCGGACTTGGGACTGAGTTTGGAAAAATAATGAAAATTCTGCAAACTAGTGTTCATCCTGCAACTTGTTGCCCCTTGAAGCTCGCTCCTCTTTCGATGGCTTCTCCCTTATCCGGTGGCGTGGATAATACTGGAAATGCAACTTGCTGTAACCCGTTTCATTCAGATTTCTTATCAATGGAACGATGACCATGGTGGCGATGGTGCCCGATGACTAGTCTTTCCACCCAGAATACTCTGCTGTTTCCGTCAATCCTCCACGAGTTTCCTTTTTCTATCATAAATGAGTCGAGTGTTTGAGCAATTGGATCCGTCCTCCATACTGTATTATCCATCTTTGTGTGGATGGCTGCTGTCTGCACGGTTGGCATTTAACAGCTAACGAAACACAAGGCACAGCCGCACGAGACATGCTCGAGCACAGACCAATACATCACACGGGCAGTCTAATAGCATCTGCCGAGACTTATCGCGATGCACTGGAGCTTAAAGAGACTGAACATCAGGTAGAGGAACAAACAACGCTAGAAAATGTACCAGAGACTCGGACATTGAGAACCCACTTCTTATGAAAATGACGAGAAGAAAGGCAGTTGAAGATCTTAATTCTGCTAGATTCCCGATTTTCCTGTCTCGTACTACCGGAACGGCCAAAAAGGAACCAACTTCAAAACACGGCACAACTGCCCGGACGAGGGACCCCTAAATTTAATCCGAGAGGGGGCATGCCTGACGTATCGAGAAGAAGGCAGGAGTAAGAACGATGCTGAGTAGAGACCTGGGAACTCGTTTGACAGTTATTACAGTTAAAAAACAAAAGCAGCCCGGGGGGGAAAAACAACGATTTTCGAAGGTTGTCCTCAGATTTTCATACTCATTTCAATTTGGTCCACAAAGTCTTGAAAATACAGGTCTCTCCATTCAATCCCATTCAATGCAAAAACAAGTCAGCAATTATTGCTCTCTTCACCCGACAAGTAGTTGAAGTCTCTGCGGTGGCACGTTCAAGTTTGTACGTAATTATTTATACAGGGATTCGTGGTTTCTTTAAATTCCAATGTCCAATTACTGAACCGCCTGACGTTTTTAATATATATTCCCTTTTCCTAAGTTTTTTTCTGGGTCTCTCGATATTTTATGTACCCAGATTTCGGTGACCCAAATTGATTTGATGGGCAACTACACCCCTATATTTGCCACCGTCATTAAATTCCGGCACCTGACTCCTATCGGCTTATCGCCTCAGCCGCGCAAAAAAATTTATTACCATACTTTGACCGAAGAACATTGTTTAGTCACATTAATTATGGATATTCAGAACTCATCGGGAGATTTCATATTCAAATTTCAATAATCATATTTTAAGTTATTTATCAGGTTTTAACTTTGACGTACATACATCATCGTGGGTTATAAGATCTTAAGGTAAGAATACTACGTAAGAAAATTTTAATGTCATTTTTTTCCTGGGGGATAGTGTTCTTTGAATATGCCTGGCTGAAGAAATTTGCCCCCAAGATTTCTGTCCCCTTCTGTATGGCGGGAAGACATCGATGCCCACAATCCCGAGGCATGCATTCAATTCTCCCCCAACTACGAAAACCTCAGCCATCAATTTGAATTGAATGTGGTTCACCCACCTCTCCCTCCACACCTCACCACCCTCCATTGATCATGATAATCCTCCCTGCCATATTTAACTCATCGTCATTTAACATGAGTGTTTTTTTCTTACAATGACAAGCTCCCCCTGTCTGTATCACATAATGTCCACTTGTCATAACGTTAGCGTTCGTGAAGTTGGTAATTTATTTTTAGATGTGTGCCTGACCAATCTCAACTGCTCATTGGGTTGAGTAATATGTGAGTTTTGTTTGAACTTGCACGTAGTTCGAGTTCAGTACATCTTCATTAAATTTTTCGCTATATAAACCCTTGCCCTCCCCCACGAGGCCTTCCACTACCTTATATTTATCTAAGCAGCCCTCCTCCCACTTGCGATTTAGTCGAGAGACAATGGTTAGCTCCAACGTTGTTGTCAAGGTCGTCTCCGCGCTCGTACTCCTTGCGTTCATTGCATCCGGCAGCGCCGTGGCGGAAATCCCATGCAACCAGGTTGTTCAGGACCTCATGCCGTGTGTCCCTTACGTGCTCAGTGGGGGTCAGTTGACCGCCGCGTGCTGCGGTGGGGTCCGCTCGCTCTACACTGCAGCCAAGAGCACCAAGGACAGGCAGGACGTGTGCGGATGCCTGAAGAACGCGATCCAGAGCATCCCGCTCACCAGTAACGCCGCGAGGCTGGCCGCGGGTCTCCCCGCTCAGTGCAAGGTCAACCTGCCTTACAAGATCAGCCCCTCCACTGACTGCAAGAGGTAAGACACGAAGTAAAAGGGAATGCCCCTCTCTTCTTTTTACGGACAAAGTCATGCAATGCAATGAAATCTGTTTCTTCTATGTTGCAGCATCAAGTGAAGAGACAAAATGGAGGGAGCAGAAGCTGAGTATGGAAGATTATTATGTTGTCTGAATCACGTAGCGTTGCGATTATCTCTACTGTTATGCTGCTGCCATATCAAAGTAGTGGTATATGGTGGTTCTATAACTCTGCCATATGGCTGGCTGTACTTTGTCCTTGTACTTCTATCAATATCATGGGTTAACCATGGGATCCATCTTAATATTCTAAGCGCGCGTACATATGCTAATCCTCCTCGAGGACCGTAAGAACGAGGCGCGTCTCACCACGGAACGACGTGCTCTCGCGCCGGGGCGAGAAATGACACGGAAAACGAATATAGGAGCCCATAGAGAGATATTAGGCCTAGCCCATTTAATTGAGGTGGGCCCGAAGATAAAATTCCCACGGCCCAATGAAGACCGAATCAGTTATGAGGTTGGGCTCAGCGGCGCTGCAAAGGCGGAGAGATGCTGCTCAAGAGATGGAGCCTCCGCCTCCGCCTCCGCCTCCGCCTTCGCCATCGCCTGACCGCCGGCTCAGCCCGCTTCAGCCTCCGCTTAGCCGCCGAAAGCCTAGCCCCTCCCGCCGTCGAGCCCCGCCGCTTGCTCCCCTGGCTCAAGCCCCGTCCCGCTCCCTCTCCTCCGAGGGGTAGCCGGCCGCGTAAGAGGAAACTCCTCCCGAAGATCTGTTTCCTCGGATGCCTCCGGAAGTTCAGGTTATTCCGCCGTGGAGCAGTCTACCGGACCCCGATCTATCCCGCCGACGACGAGGATGGTGACGGGAACAAGCTCAGGAGATCGATCTATCCCCTACCTTCCAATGCGCGAAAGGCCCGGCCCATGCTTCCCTAACGACGACTTCTCCGTCAAACTTGATTTCAATTCAATCAACGTGTGGTTATGTATATACTGAGGGGAGTGTTTCTCGCTGTGTTATCAGGCGGCGGCCGCTGCTGCTTCACGGTGGGCCGCGGTCGTGGTGTGGATGCTGTCGGAGAGGCTCCGGAGATGGTGCCGCGGCGATGGCTGGCTGGCGGGGCAGTGGCCTTGCAAATCCACGTTGTTAGACTAGAGCCTCTACGTTCAAGTGTGTAATTTTTTTAAACTGGTGATTTTGGGCCGGGTTCGGTACCAATTGGGCTAAATATTATTGGGCCTGTGAACAAAGGGAAACGCGATAACAAACAAGAAGACGTCGCGTTCGGGGAAATCTCATCCGTCGATGCGTATGCTGACTCACCAGTGATCCAACGGCGGATATTGATAGTCAAAGAAACAATTCAAAACTCGATGTTTTTTATTTTTTATTTGGGTTGGTTGGTGTCTTTGACCGGGGGGAGTGGGAGGAATCAATGAATACGTGGCCAGCTTTTCCACCCTTTAATAATTTTTTTTTTTGACCGAGAAATTTGTCCTCTTTGTGTTGAAACTGTTTTCTAGTATTAAAAATTATTACTTATTTTTGTCATTCCTTTTTTCCATCCAAATGAATTGTTTATTCAAACAAGAAAAACAATCCTTGTTTTACAGTTGCGTTGTGTTACTTTCTCCACCACCTGATTCTTCTTCTTCTTCTTCTTCTTCTTCTTTTATTATTTGTTTCTTGTTTCCCGTAATTAGACCGTGAGAAAAAACAAACGCCAACAGCTCTCTCTCTATCTCTCTCTATCTTGCTTCTGCTACCATCGATTCCCTTTTTAACCTCATCTGCCCCCCCAACCCGTTGTTGAATTCACTCCCCTTTTGCCTTCCCCTTTCTTCTTGTTGCTTGCCCCACCCAACCAGAAGATTTTGTTCTCCTTTAGGAGTAAATTTTCAGGTTAGAATTTGGCTGGCTATTCAACTCTTGCTGTACGTCTCTTTTTTACGTGTTTTCTGGTGAAGGTTCAACCTTTTGTTGTTGAGGGATCGATGATTCTCTCAAAGGTTGAGACTTTGAGGGTGTTTCGTTGTTCTGGTGATTCGTTTTTCCTAACTAATTCCCCTGGTCGGTGATTAATTAGACTCAGTTCTATGTTCGGATGGATCCTGTTCGACGGAATGCCCGCCCTGTGTTGGGAATGAGTGAATGCTGAAATTGCCTTTTGTTTTTTCCGTGAGATGTGTGGGTGTAACTCTAGGATTTCCTCATGATAGGTACATAAGAGGGCCTGTGTCGTGTCCGAGATCGTCGAGGACGAGGAATGGGGTGTTTTACTGTGTTGAAGAGCAAGAAGAAGAAATACGATCAACCACCCAATTATGTGAAGTATCAAAGCTTCAAGGAACAAGAGCCGATGACGCTACCCGAGCCTCAAGTTCATACGCGGTCGCTTCAGTCCGCTCCCCCTAGTTTTAAGATGAGAGTAAACCCTGTTCAACCGGCGAATAGGGTCGTGAGCAACCGGTTCCGGGTGTTATCTGCACCTTCGACCCTTGATGTGGCCGAACAGGACGTGTACTCCTCCATGGAGGTCGATGACTACGAAGAGTCTCGATTCCATCCTTCTTCGAGGGAACAGAGATCTGTGAGCCCCCAGCCTCTCCCGTTACCTTCTCCTCAGGGTGGTTCGGTGTTGAAAGCTATGGGAAGCTTCAAATCCGTGCCCGGTAGTGGAAGTGCACAATTATATGCATCTGGACCCTTCCCTTTGCCAGTTTCCGGGACTCTTAGGAACTTCTTGTTCGAGGAAATTTCTGCTGCTTGCCATAATTTCTCCCCTGATCGTTGCGTTTCCGAGGGGTTTTCTTCCATTATGTACAGAGCCTCTTTCGGTGATGAAAACACGGGCGGTAGGAAGTTTGAAGCCACCGTTACTCGCCTCCAGACTTCCTCTCAGGTACTTTGAGTTTCTTGCAACTTTCCGTTTTTGTAATTAATTCTCGAAGTTGTAACATGCATCCGTGTTTGCATAGTTGCTTTGATCTTACTGAATTTTCATTGGCTTACTTGTAGGGGATCAAGGAATTTGTGAACGACGCTAACACACTTGCATCGTTGCAACACCCGAATCTGTGTAAACTGTTGGGATATCATGCCCGTGACAGTTCTGACCTAAGGGCATTAGTTTACGAGAAGCTACACCATGGAAGCCTAGACAGGCTTTTACATGGGAGAACAGACGGTCCTCTGATTGATTGGAACGCAAGAATGAAAGTCGCCTTGTGTGCGGCTCAAGGCCTAGCTTTCTTGCACGAAGAAGGCCCGTTCCAGGTACAAAAGGGCTGCTTTAGTCTTCCTCAATTTGATCTTGTCCGTAATGAGTATACGTAGAAGTTTGTGTTTGCTGATATTGGAATTCCATTTTGCAGGCAATGTTCAACGAATTTTCTACAGCCAATATACAAATAGACAAGGATTTCAGTGCCAAGCTATCCGGATATGGGTGCGCCGGGCAAATCCCTGAGTCAGAAACGTCCTGCAGTTCTGTTGTAAGTCTTCCGTGCGTTTTATAACAATTCACTTGTCTCAAGATTTGTTTCTTTTTTATCAGAGATTTTGGTTTTGTGGGTGTTAGTGCTGACTGTCGGTGTTGTGTGCCCTCAGGCGTTGGCGAGTGTTTCTGTTGAAACGTTGGAGAGGGGACTGCTGACTCCGAAGAGCAATGTCTGGAGCTTTGGAATTGTTCTTCTTGAACTGCTGACCGGGCGGAAAAATTTCGATAATCGTTACCCCAAGGAAGAAAGGAACCTGGTCAAGTGGAGTCGCCCTTTCCTGACAGACAATTGCCGGCTGTCCTTGATCATGGATCCCCAGCTCAAAGGGCGGTTCCCTGGCGAAGCAGCTCGAACCATGGCTGACATAGCTCAGAAATGCCTCCAGAAGGAACCATCGGAGAGGCCCACAATGAGGGTCATAGTCGATCTCCTCAAGGTCATACAAGACATGAAACACGCGTGCAGATTCCCTCTACAGGAACCTGCTGCCGTCACGGGAAAGCACATGTCGAGGTCTCCAAGTATGAATGGAATCGTAACCCCGGCGCCGAGATCGAGTTTATCACCCTTGCCGCCAGCAAGGGGGCCGCCTCCGCCCCCGGCTGTCAAAGTATTACCCAGTTTACCAACATGGATTCCTCCTCCTCAAGTATGTTCCTCCACCATCTCGATCGGTGAATTGAACTGCAAGGAAGGCCGTCGACAGGTGACAGTGGCAACATCTAGCATCGAAGGGTTTTAAGTGTCCATCGATGTTGGATGGTTATGGCGTTTGTATGTTATTAATGCTGTATGTATAGATTAAGTGCGGTTCTGGGTGTCACTCCCTGGTTGATTGGTGGAAGAGGATGCTGATTTTGTAGATGTAGTGTGATTAGTCCTTAATCATCTTTTAATAAAACATAAGCTTCTCTCCAAACGATTCTCGCATCTTATCCTGAACAAACTGCAATGAACCAAAACTCAGACTGGCTTAAACTTTGGCCGAGCACTGTTAAAAAATCTGCAAACCTGAACTAAAGCCGCCGTGAGTCACTGAAGGCCTCGGTAGGATGAACTCTTGCTCTGGCATGGGCACACCAAGTTCTGCTCCAGCTTTAGTGCTTATGTTGTTATCACGGCCCCGGCCCCGGCCGATGCTGCTCACCTGACCCAGAATGGACACGAGGAGCCTCTTGAGAGCTGCCCGGTTCGGACAGGCTGCTGGAAACGGTCTAGAAGCTGGATGTGGCTGTCGTGGAGCTCGATCCCGGCATGCAGGCTAATCATTCGGCCCATGTTGCATCAGCGAGCTTATGCATTTCTGATCCCCAATTGTCCTGAATCGGCCACCTCTGTTGCCTGCGGAGAATTACTCCAAGTTCAAGAATGAAGAGAGCAACGATGGCTGCAACTCTTGTGCGTGGTTGTGGGTGTTCTACTGGCGTGGACTTGAGTTCCATCGACCCTTTGTTTTGTTAGATCTCAGTTGGAACTTACCCGTTCTTCATCTCTCGCAATACTTTGCCTAATTATTTTGGCCAAATTAGCAAATATATCTTGTACAATACCCAATTTTTCCGATCTATCCCGTCGTTTGAAACGTATGGTACAGTAACCCCAACTTAAGACGTTACTTCGGCGTTATCCTCCGTTAGGTCCCATCTTGACGGAGTCCGATGTGTCGCACACGTGGCTCTGACGCCGTTAAAATATAATGGCCAAATTAGTAAATATATCATGTACTATACCCAATTTTTTTGATCTATCCCGTCGTTTGAAATGTATCGTACAGTAACCCCAACTTAAGATGTTACTTCGATGTTATCCTCCGTTAGATCCCACCTGGACGGAGTCCGACATGTCCCAACACGATGGGAGTAACCGGATCCTGCACCGCACCATTAGTTGCCTGATTTCACTCATGAGCTCCGCTGCTTCCAAATTGTGACCTGCTACCGGGTTAGTTCAGTTCTTCTCGGGTCTGTGTATTCTATAATGCGATTTCTTTTCCGATTAATGGTCTGAATGCAAGGAACTTCTGTCAATTCACGGCATGACCATGAACAAATCGACAAAGCCGTTTCGACCGCCCTAAGGGAAAGTAAGCCCGTGTACATCAGCATCAGCTGTAACCTACCTGGCATACCTCACCCGACGTTCCGCAGAGAACCAATTCCATTTTCTATCTCAGACAGATATCGCCATCTGAAATTGACACGTGTGGGGAAGAATTCGAATTGACAGTCGGGAGTTTATTTCATTCTTTTCTTAAAAGGTTTAGGGGCTCGAGCTAACTTTGGACTATGTGAATCTTTTATATTTTTGGCTTAATTAGCAATTCTATCCTGTACTTTTTCCATTTTTTCCGATCAATCATATCATTCGGCTAACGATGATTTTTAACGCCGTCATAGCCACGTGTGTGGACACGTCGGACTCGGTCAGAAAGGAAGCTAACGGAGGATAACGTCGAAATAACCCCTTAAGTACGGGTTACTGTAGGATACGTTCCAAACGACAGGATAGATCGGAAAAAATGGGTATAATACAGGATGTAATTGCTAATTAGGCCTTATTATTTTTGGAGGCGGTGATTGAAGTACGAGGTCCCCGTGCAACTGCGGCCCGAAATGGCTGGACTGGTGCCCTCAACTAGGAGAGCTGCCGCAGATGTGCCAGAAATGACTGCCCATAACAATGTAGCCGCATGGAGAGTCTGGGAGATACCTGGTTTGGACGGAAGATGGCCCGGTGGAGGTGCGCCTCGAACGAGACATGCTCGAAACCGTCGAGAAGCTGGCCGTGGAGACAAACCGTTCGGACAGCTTCGTGGATTAGTGGTGGTATGTGTTGACATGGCAATTAATTTTGGGCCTGGGTTTAGAACGGAAACCCAGTAATCCCTCAAGTCACACTCCGAGTCGGCCCAAGATGTAGTCGTCTAGGCCGACTCACGACGAAATCGACTAGGTCGATTTATGACGAAGTCGATTAGGTCGACTTATAAACGGGGTCGACTAGGTCGACTCACGATGAAGGAATATGATGATCAAAGCCAATCAAGATGACTCAACAGTAGCTAGGTCTACTAGTAGGGTCAAGTCGACAGAATCCTGGATAAAGTCGACTAAGTCGATCACAGTCCGTACAGATCAGTCAAGTCGACGAGGTTGAAATAAATTTATTTTCAATCACGTTTGTTAAGGATCGTAACTGATTCTAATATCCAGGAACGTGATCCCATATATCAAGGAGGTCGTTGAGACACTCCCACGATATTAGGGATCACGATCTATAACACGATCTATCTGTTACGTGTTAAACACGTACAAGTCTTCTATAAATAGCAGAGGAATTTTTCAAGACAAAGCACGACCATACACAGCCAAAACTCCGAAGTTTGTTCGTCAACCTTAGGAATTAGATGCCCTGACCCGGTTTATAGGTCAACTACCCTTCCACCGACAGAGTGAGCTCGTAGGGCCTTTGCCGTCAATCCTTCGCCAGCAACTCCACCGACGAAGTGAGCTCGTAGGGCCTCCGTCACAACTCTCCGCCAGCGACCACCTCCGACGAAGCGAGCTTCCAAGGCCTTCGTCACAACTCTCCGCCAGCGACCACCTCCGACGAAGCGAGCTTCCAAGGCCTTCGTCACAACTTCCGCCAGCGACTACCTCTGACGAAGCGAGCTTCCAAGGCCTTCGTCACGCGTTCTCCGCCGCTACAAGATCCCGCATTGTCACCACCGTTTCCCTTTTTCCCTTTTAATGGCTGTAAGCCCTTTTCTTTTAATTCTCTAAAGATTGTAAGACTTGCATTATTTCTGTATAAAGTTAGTGCATCTTCTTACTGGCGACCACAATATAACTACTGTGAGTCCATTGCCAAATATTTCCAACGTGATCCGTTTCGTGCGCGAACACGTTTTTGGCGACCACAGTGGGAGAACGTTGAGAAAAAAAAGAATGCCGAGAAATACTCGAAGCCGTGAGTCTCAGAATCCCTTAGATGGGAAAAACCAGGAACTTCCTCTGGGAATGGACTTGCCAGCGCCGGCCCTAGGAGGCCAGGCAGCTACAAACCAGTCCACCTTTGATTCACATACCCCGTCTGCATTTATTTCAAGACTGGAGTTCCACAAGGAACTGGGAGATGTGCGTCAGGAATTGACTGCTATGAAGGGTATTCTAATGGATGTCCAAACCCTAATAGGGCGTCTTTCTGGCCCGAGAAACGAGGAAAGAGTAAGACCTCATATGAGAGAAACCCCCTTTAGGGAGTCTACGTTCATGACAGACGCTCGACGGACTGCTCAAGGGCCACGTAACGTGACTTTTGGGCAATCTGAGATAAGGACGAATGCTCTTTTCGAACCCGGAAATCTGGTTCCCCCTGGTCGACCCTCTTCTTCACGTAATCGACCAACGAATACGTATTGGAATGAGGCAGAGGATTTTCGAGAGGAAACAGATCGAGGAGAGGATTTTATTCCGTCTCGTCGCCCTGGAAAAGAACCTGTAATCGACGCGACTGGAGACCCCTATGAGCTTGGAGGTGGAAACTTTCGGGAGGAGCCTTCTTTCTACATGAGGAATCCAGCGAATCAGGCAATGGGGGAAAGATCTCCATACAGCCCGATAAGGTCGACTCGACCTCCAGCGCAGGTCCCAGTAGACGGTGTACCCCCAGACTTGAGGGAGGCCATAACTCAGGTTATAGAGCAAGTCGTCCCCGGAATAGCTCGGCGAGACGATCCCTGTTTGTACAGGTCTCCCTATCCTGCATATGTCGACAGGGATTTCCCTTTACCCAGAGGTTATAAGGTGCCCGACTTTACTCGTTTTTCGGGTAAAGATGAAATGACCCCCCTCCAGCACGCCGCTCGCTTCCCTCACCAACTTGGTGAGACGGCTGGGAACGACTTTTGGAAACTAAAGCCCTTTCCTAACTCGTTAACAGGAGATGCCTTTACATGGTATGCGAGTTTGCCGCCAGGGTCAGTAGCCTCGTGGACTCAGATGCAGTCTATGTTCGTTAAAACCTTTGCTCGACTGGACACCCCCATGTCGATGTTTGAAGTAATGCGCCTTAAACAGGCTAACGGAGAACACCCAGGGCAGTTTCTAATGAAACTTAGGAAGGCCCTACTACGGTGTACACCCCCCATACCGGAGAAGGATCAGTTACTTCTCGCATTAAATGCGCTGACTATCCCGTTCCGGAAAAAGCTGCAGGGTGAGCGCTTTGCTGACCTGTATGACTTAGCAAGGAGGGCTACTGAGTATTATCAGCTCCTTACAGAGGAAGCTCAGCTGACTCGAGCCTACCAAGTCGACACTTATGAAGTCGACGTGGCGGAATTTGTCAAGGGGGAGTCGACTATATGTGATCCCCTGACTAAGAAGAATTCCAAAGCTAAGGCATCCCAAAAGAATGCCGAGGAAAGAAAATATTCTTTAGACACGAATAAAGTCGACGCTATATTCGACTGGCTTTATCAAAGGAAAAGGATTAGGCTTAAGCCCGGCCATCGAGTCCCTCAGACAGAGAGGGAAAAAAATAGGAATTACTGCAAGTGGCATGGGTCCTTCACCCATGCTTCCAAGGACTGTTTGTCCTTTAGAAATATCATCCAGGATTTAATAGAGTCTAAAGAGCTCCGTTTTCCCGAGGTCGATGAAGTCGCCTTGGTGGATGATAATCCATTCGGGGACGAAGTCGCCATTCATACGTTTGACATATTTGATACTGAGGTTAATCTCTTAGAAGTTATTAACGACTCTGCTGTACCCTCGCAGGACTTACAAGCAACCGGCGAGACTCTGGTGTCTAATGCCCTGATGAAGCGACTGGCTGAGCGTGGGGTCTTCATTCTGCCCAAAGGAAGGGAGAAGTGGCTATGCCACTGGCACTTGAACGACACTCATACTACGGATCAGTGCCATACGTTCAAGAAGTACCTACTGGACAGCAAGACGGAGGGGTGGTACGACTTGACCCCGTTCGAGGAAGCAGCAATGTCGCTGAACACTCCCCGAGGATCTTCTCACGCCCTCAAAAGCCCTCCTAGCGCAGATCGCCGATTAGCCTTGCGAGGAGGAAGAGGAGGCCCCCAGGGTCACAAGGGGAATGGGTCGCCCGAGGAACAGAACGCCCGGCACGGCGACTGGAGTTCATAGACTCCTCTGGCCAAAGGGTTATCAGACAGGGGTACACTAGAACTACCCCTGTCAAGGAGATTAGACCGGTAGAGGAGCATAAGGAAGCGGACCAACCTCAGCAGGCCGTGAATCGCAGGCCCCGCTACGCGTCGCAGACAGTTGATCCTCAGGAACTGCGGAGGGGACCACCTATTGCCCAATTCCTGGACGAAAAGCTGCTGTGCCAAAAGTGCAAGCTGATCGCTCACAACCGCATACTCATCACCCAGCTCTGCACAGCATGCTGCGTTAACTACTTCTTGCGGCTCGTCGACTTATCCGCAAAAGGGGAGATGCTGGTGAAGGCAGTCCGTCCGGAGGGCTTAGGTAATTCGAACCCTAACAAGCCCTCTTCGAATAGGCCAGCAGATAACCCTGTGCAGGTAGGATATGACCCAGCCGACGGAAGGTTTGTGGAGGTAAGTCGACTCCCTTTTGGTTCTAAGAAACCAAGGTTCGTCAAAGCGCTTAACCCTTCGTCTCAATGGCAGAAGGCGGAAAGGAAGCTTACGCTTCCCGTAAGGGCTCAAAAGAGAAAAGAAAGGCGTCTAAGTCACGCCCAGAAGAAGCCAAGAATGACCCCTGTGATGCCACCCTTTGGTGGGAACCACGCCACAGGGAAACAAGTTACAGAGCCCGAGCGTGTCGAGTCTACTGACTACTCGGAAGACCCAGGCTCGAGCTTCGACTACACTCCTCTACGAGGAGATAAGCCCTGCGACTTCAACGCAGAGCAAGGGCCCCTCGTGAGCTGCAACGCTCTTACCCTCCCTGCGGAGTTCGCCTGCAACGACAAGTCGGAGGCACCGGAAGGTAAAACTCTCGACTTTAAAGTCATTACATTTCCTTCTGGCTTCCCTCTGCACTGGTTGAGGAAACCATCAGATCGCATGAAACAGCATATGCATTCGCTGTATATCTCAGCCACCTTTGATGGTGTCTTAGTGGGTCGAGTCTTAATAGACAGTGGCGCCACTGTCAATGTTCTTCCCCTCGCCAAGTTTAGATTACTTGGGTACAAGCGAGTTGGTGCGAACCGACGTAGCTGTAAGTGGCTTCAATGGGAGAAAATCCGAGTGCCTGGGCATATGCTCCGTGCGCCTAGGCGTCGGGAGACACGAGCAGGAAACTGCTTTCTTTGTAATCGATATAGCCCCTTCATTTAATGCGCTTTTAGGACGCGATTGGCTTCATAAGGCCGCCGCGATTCCATCTACTTTGCATAGGGAGTTAATCTTATGGCTTGACTCCGAAATAGAAATCGTTAAGGCTGATGAAGACTCCTGTTGTGACAAGGGTATTTTGCATGCAGAGACGTGTAAGACAGTTAATGACCTTACTCTGGACCAGCGCTACAAGCTGGGAGACCCCACAGTCGGACCCTTAGGTCAACCTTCTGGGAAGTTCGACTTCATCGTAAGCTATGGCACCTCTCATCCCAAGCCTGACGAAGGACCGATTGTGCCAACAGGATGGGGGCCCGACTTCACAGACAAAGACATAGAAGAGGTCCTGCAGGAGGTAGTCACGACCAAGGTTGGAAGCGAGACGAACAACAGCCCAAGCGGCAACAAGGGAGAAGCGCCTAAGAGCCAAGAGAGCACTGCGACGGAGTTGGAGCCCGATAGACTCCTACACGAAGGGATGTATGGACAGTGAGGAGAAAGGTCATGCAGTCGCTGATATCCTACAGCGACTTCATAAGCATGTTAGAATGTCTAGGAAAGTAGGATGCCAAATAAGCAACATCAATCTCGAAGCTAGGTCATGTAATAACGTTGACACCGATTTAGGGGGTGTCCAGAGTCGTGAATCACTGATGATGCCATGTGACTCACTCGTAGGTGTCAATTTACGCGAGACTGCAAGCCCTCGAATTGTTTTCATCAGTTCTTCAATAAATAAAGAACTTTTCAATTCTATTAAAGCTACTCTAGAAGAGTTTAAAGACTGTTTCGCTTGGGATTACACCGAGATGCCTGGCCTAGATCGCCGACTTGTGGAACACAAGTTACCAATCAAAACATGATTTAAACCAGTCCAACAGGCGCCGAGGAGAATGACTCATGAAGTCACTCAAGCAGTATTCGAGGAAGTCAAGAAGCTCTTTAAAGCTGGATATATAAGGACATCGAGGTACACCGAATGGATATCCAGTATAGTTCCTGTCATTAAGAAGAATGGTAAGATTAGGGTTTGCATCGACTTCAGAGACTTGAATCGTGCCACTCCAAAGGATGAGTACCCCATGCCCATCGCAGACGATTTAGTCGACAAGACTGCAGGGCACCAAATTATGTCCTTCATGGATGGTTTCTCAGGATATAACCAAATCTTCCTAGCTGAGGAGGATATCCATAAAACTGCGTTCAGATGTCCCTTAGGCATTTTCGAATGGGTAGTCATGCCATTCGGACTCAAGAACGCTGGGGCAACCTACCAACGGGCCATGAACGCTATATTTGATGCCTTGATTAGCAAAACAGTCGAAGTATATATAGACGATATAGTGGTCAAGTCACAAGATGAGAAGTCACATGTTAATGACCTTAGAAATGCTTTCATTCAAATGAGAAAGCATCAGCTCAAACTAAACCCTCTCAAATGTGCATTCGGAGTCAGAGCAGGACATTTCCTAGGGTTCCTAGTTCATCAACGTGGCATAGAAGTCAACCAGAACAAAGTGAACGCCATTCAAAGATTGAACCCTCCGAGTAATAAGAAGCAGTTGCAGGCTTTCTTAGGAAGGGTCAATTATCTAAGGCGATTTATTGGTAACGTCGCTGGACGGACAGAAGTTTTCTCAACTTTACTAAAGGCGAAGGGAAATTTTGTGTGGAGCGACGAACACCAAAAAGCATTTGAAGGCTTAAAGGAGTACTTAATGAAACCGCATGTGCTTGCCCCTCATCGGATAGGAAAGCCCTATCTGCTTTACGTGGCAGCGACTGAATCAGTCATCGGTGCCATGTTAGCCCAAGAGGCGGAGGACAAAACCGAGAGAGCAGTCTACTATTTGTCAAGACAACTAACTGCTACAGAAAAGCGCTATACAATTAAGGAGAAGTTATGCCTGTCGGTCTTTTATGCTGTTAAGAAGCTGAGACATTATATCGGATCCCAAGAGGTTCATGTTATTGCCAAGTCTCCAGTCATAAAATACTTTTTCGAAAGTCCCCTATTGACCGGAAGAATTAGTAAATGGAGCTTGGTCCTATCCGCATACGATCTGCGTTTCAAACCTCAACAGTCGGTGAAAGGGCAGGCCTTAGCCGACTTCTTAGTAAACCACGATTCATCTACATTAATCGATCAAGAGGAATCCCTCGAGGATGTCTGGCAAGCTTGGTTTGATGGATCTTCGGCGAAATCCGGCGTAGGCATAGGCCTCCACATACTTTCGCCACTAGGAAAGGACGTTCGCCTAGCATATCGTTTGTCGGCGACTCATACAAACAATGCGACTGAATATGAAGCGTTGATCACGCTCTTGAAGGAATTATTAGCCTTGGGAGCCAGGAAAGTCAGAGTAATGGGGGACTCTCAACTGGTTGTTAACCAGATGAACGGCGACTCTCTATGTCAAGAGAAACTCGCACCCTATCATCAAGTCGCTCGAAGGCTAGTCAGGCGGTTTGAAGCAATTTCTTTCCTCTTTGTAGGCCGGGAGGAAAACACAATTGCTAACGACTTAGCCCAAAAGGCTTCAGGGTACAAAGCCAAAAGAGGAAGCGATTGTGTCCCAGAAATAGCTTCCCACCTAGCTCCCTCAGGCGACGCGTTCACTCTGGACATAATGGTAAGCGATGAAGATTGGAGGAGGCCAATCACCGATTTCCTCTCCGACCCAACCCAAAAGGCGAACCAAAGAATCAAGACTCAGGCTTTGTCGTACACCCTTATAGATGGGGTACTTTACAGAAAGACCAAAGAAGGGGTCCTACTAAGGTGCGTCGACTTAGACGAAGCGACCCCAATTATGTTGGAGACTCACCAGGGTTTATGCGGGTCTCACCAATCTGGCACCAAAATGTCTTGGACTATCCAAAGACATGGTTTTTACTGGCCATCAATGCTAAAGAATTGCATAGAAATGGCTAGGGGGTGCCAAGAGTGTCAAAAACATGGTCCGGTGACAAGGGCCCCAGCGTCCGATTTAGTCTCAGTCATCAAGCCTTGGCCGTTTAGGTCTTGGGCTTTAGATATAATCGGGGAGATTCACCCACACTCGAGTAAAGGCGATGCCTACATTCTAGTCGCTACTGACTACTTTACCAAGTGGGTCGAGGCTCAAGTATACCAGAAAATTGATCACAAAGAGGCGATCGATTTTCTCAGATCCTCCATCATTTATAGATTTGGGATTCCCCAGAATATCGTAGTAGATAATGGCACCGTTTTCAATAATGAGAAGGTGCGTGAATTCGCTGCTGAGTTTAGCTTTTCAATCACTAATTCGACACCTTATTACCCCCAGTCGAATGGACAAGCTGAAGCTACTAATAAGCTCATAAAGAATAACATTCAGAAAATGGTTGGTGCAAATCCAAGAAAATGGCACGAACTATTACAGGACACCTTGTGGGCCCTAAGAGTCACCAAGAGAGACAGCACAGGAGAAGCCCCTTTTTCGCTGGTATATGGGCAAGATGCTGTCCTACCTATTGAGATTTGATACAAGTCGCTCAGGGTAGCTCATCCTGACTTGCAAGACGAGGCAATGTACCTCGCTTTAGAAGAATTGGAGAAGAAGCGACTCGACGTAATAGACCGACTCGAGGTACATAAGCAAAGAATTGCTAGGTACTATAATAAAAAGGTTGTCCATAAGCGCTTCAAAGTGGGCGACTTAGTATGGAAGATGATCCTACCCCTTAAATCAAAAGACCAAGTCTTGGGTAAGTGGTCTCCTAATTGGGAGGGTCCATATGAAGTGTGCGAGACATACTCATCTAATACGTATCGACTTATGACCAGAGAAGGGGATAGGCATCCATTGAAGGTCAATGGTAAATATCTTAAATCCTACCGCGCGACTATCTGGGAAGCTCATCATAAAATCCTAAGACAAAGGACTCCATTAATTTGGGAAGCGCTTAATTCCTAAGAAAATCGCGCTAGGCTTCAGTAACGCTGTTTGGAAGAATGAATTTAGCGTAGTGGGCAGAAATTCATTCGAGACATAAGATACTTGATTTGTTCAGTAAAGCAAAAATAATCGAATTGCGTTGTTCTTTGGTTACAAGTCTAGCCTCCATAACCCGCCAACTTCTCTGAAATCGAGGACAAGGGATTTACGAGCTCGTCGCTTCGCGTTCACCTTGTTTCGCTGGGCATAAAGGTCGACGACCTTTTCTCTATCCTTCTCAGCATTGGCCTCCAGCTCCTCGATTTCTTGAGTATTGATCGACGCAAGCTGCCGAGTCAGGTCATTCTTCAGGTTCGTGTAGAACTCTATCTGTCTCTCTGCCTCGGTCAGCTTCTCTTGCACATCGACCAAACGTTGGCGGGCGTCCTGTGCAGCTTTAGAGGCCTGCCCTCGAGCTTCATTGATCGACTGAATCTTCGAGTCGGTCAAGTCGTAGGCGAGCAGGTCGGCGTAGTAATCCCTCCAGCGGGTCCAATACGTCGACCTGAAGCTCTTGCAGGCCCCCAGTATTTCGTCCGTGACCCGAGGGGATGTCTCGATCTCCTTCAACAGCTTCTGCATCCTCCTAAACTCGTCGACGCTTAAGGGGTCAATGAGCAGAAGTTGGCAGAATTCTTCAATGTCCTGGTGAAGCTTCACCCATGGGTCGCTAGTCGAGGTCGCTGCAGCAGGACCCTGCAGAATAAGAAATGAAATGGTGCTAAGACACAACATCCCGAAAAGTCGACACCTCCATGCAATCGAATACTTACCTCTGAAGGTAGTAAATCCTCAGAACTTTCGCCCGAAGAAGTGGAGGGAGTAGGAGCCTTCTTGCGACCAGCAGTCGTCTTCACTCTCTTCGGACGAGCCTGTGAAGTGTCGCGGTTAGAATCGCGATAACAACGCCATGCTCCGTGTGAGAGAAGAACACATACCATTGGTGGTGCAGGAGTGGGGACTGAAGAAGAAGGAACGCCTTGTTCTTCCTCCTCTCGCATCGACTGAGGTGGTGCCCCCTCTCGCGTCGACCGAGTTGGAGGATCGACTAAAACCATAGCGGTTCCTTCTTGTAGCAAGACTTCAGGAGCCTGCTCTTCCTAGAGTAGAGTGTAATAAAACCAAGGTTCATATATGAACTAGAGTAATATATCTTAGCAGGGAGTCGAGCTCACCTCGGCGATCGAAGCCGTTGCACCTGTCTCGAACACAACCGGAGTAGGTTGGTCACCACCTCCGGTTGACGCTTCGCCCTAGGCAATATAGTGCGGGTTAGATACAGAAGCTCAAGATGAATTAGAATCAGTAGAATCATACCTCTGTAGTCGCTCCTCGAGCGATGTCGACCGTCGCTAAGGTCGCAGGCACCGCAGCAGATGATGAACTCACTACTGGTGATCTGAATGGGGCCACCGCTGCTGGCGACCTCGAAGAAGAAGTCGCCGCTACGGTAGTCGGTGACTTGGGAAGAGAAGCCGCCACTGAAGATGATACCTTCACTAGTCTCCTCCTCTGGGATAGAGGCATCTCTTCAAAATCTCCTGCCTCGGCCGCCTTGCGCTTTGGAGCGCTTTTAGGTCGAGCCTTAGAGGGATCACCTGCAGCTGTCTCCCTGGGGCTCGCCACCTTAGCTTTCCCCTTGCCAGTCGACTTGAGTCTAGAAGGAGCGGGGGCAAGGGGAGCCTTAGGCTTGGATTTTCCAGAGCCCTGAGGCATCATTGATCCTGAAAAGGAGAAAGCTCACGATTAATACTAAGAACCCAATACTTTTAAAATCAAGCTAAGTCTTTACCTTTTGCTTTGATATGCGCGTCGCCTATGTAAAAATCAGGCTCCTTGGAGACCTCCAAGAAATGCATCAAAGCCCGCAGCTCTTCATAGGTAGTCGACCATAGCACAGTGAAGAACTGTGTGGCAAAACAGGCAGAAGTACCAGATGGGAATTCTATCTGGGAGAGCTGCGCCTTGCTGTTGAGCAAGTCGAGGGTCTTCGGGGAGATCGGCTTGCACACAATTCTCTTCATCCTGTCCCCGCACAAGCCACCAGTAGGGTCGGCAAGTGGAACCGCTACACCCTGGATGAACCCAAACTGCCTTGCACACAGCTGAGGGTTATAGGCTTCAAAGGTCAGGTAGCCGTCGAAGATAACTGGTAGGTCCCTGCGGGTCAATACCCCATTCCAGAAGCCACGAGCAGCTTGAGGATTAATTTCTTGAGCAAATGTCTTGCCGCCTGGAAAGGGTGCCCAGTTGCGTCGATCTACCCTGCCGAAGTCGACGATGTGCTTCATGTGGCCAGTGATCGATGTCATAAGCCATTGATCCTTCCGCTGGCAGCACTGCTCCAAGATGGTCTCCCCATAATAGGCAGACTCGAGGGGCGAAGCAGGGCCCTTGAACCCAGTCAATCCTGGCATCCACATAGCCGACCAGAGGTGAACTAACCAGAGCAACCCTCCTGCTGGATGTTTTGGAAATGGCTTGATCTGAGTCGTCGCTCTGTCCAGATCATGGTAAAGAAGACCCAAAATGAAGGGGCCCCAAGAGATTTCTTCATTGGTCTCCCTCAGAAAGTTGGCCACTGCATAAGAAGTGTGGCTGACCTTCTTCCCAGGGAAGCAATAAACAAACTTGTTTAACCAGGTGCTGAGAAACTCGACCTCTTCCCGGGCGCCAAAACCTTCGGTCGACAACTTTTCATTTGGCTCTTTGCCTGCTGAGGCCATTTTTAAGTGCCTGCTCACCACCTCCATGTACTGAAGGGCGCCCTTAGGATTAATATCACCTGCCTGAGAGTATTGTCGAACAGGGAGGCCATTGATTTTGCACCTGGTCAAAATCTTCACATTTGCCAATGTAACAGACATGGGACCCTCCGGGAAATAGAAGCAATTGACAGCAGAGTTCCAGAAAGGCAGCATGGCCGAGCAAACCCTAGGATTACAGCTCTTGTCTGCCACGGACATTCTAAAGAACCTCAAGATTTTCTGATTCCTAAACCTCTCTGCGAAGTGCTCCTCCCACATCTCGAGCCATTCCACCATCTCAGATTTAGATGTAGAAGGAAAACACAGGAAGGATCCCTGACCTTCCCAGTTGAGGGGATCGACGAAGTTGGGATGGCAAATCGAGATGGGCTTCTCAGTGACGAGGTAGTTGAGCGGCACCGTCCCCGGGAAAAAATGCTCCGGCAGGAGAAGGCCGAGAGTGACGCCCGATCCCTGATCCTCTGCGACCGGAACGGGTCCGGTTGGCCCCGCACGCAGATTATAGAGCTCGAAAGCCTTAAAAGTCGACATCTTTTTAAGGATCGGAAGAGTTTTTGAGGAGGGAGACGAAGAGTTTTTCTGGAAGCGAGGGTTTCTGGTTTCTTGGAGAAGATAGAGAAGTGTTGAGCAAGGAAGAAAAGTGCGGGAAAAGGACGATGACTCTCCTTTATATAGGGTATGATTTCTGCTGAGTCGGCATAGCCAACCCAGCATAAAAGGGGGGCTTATGTTGACATGGCAATTAATTTTGGGCCTGGGTTTAGAACAGAAACCCAGTAATCCCTCAAGTCACACTCCGAGGCGGCCCAAGATGTAGTCGTCTAGGCCGACTCACGACGAAATCGACTAGGTCGATTTATGACGAAGTCGATTAGGTCGACTTATAAACGGGGTCGACTAGGTCGACTCACGATGAAGGAATATGATCAAAGCCAATCAAGATGACTCAACAGTAGCTAGGTCTACTAGTAGGGTCAAGTCGACGGAATCCTGGATAAAGTCGACTAAGTCGATCACAGTCCGTACAGATCAGTCAAGTCGACGAGGTTGAAATAAATTTATTCATTTTCAATCACGTTTGTTAAGGATCGTAACTGATTCTAATATCCAGGAACGTGATCCCATATATCAAGGAGGTTGTTGAGACACTCCCACGATATTAGGGATCACGATCTATCTGTTACGTGTTAAACACGTACAAGTCTTCTATAAATAGCAGAGGAATTTTTCAAGACAAAACACGACCATACACAGCCAAAAACTCTGAAGTTTGTTCGTCAACCTTAGGAATTAGATGCCCTGACCCGGTTTTTAGGTCAACTACCCTTCCACCGACAGAGTGAACTCGTAGGGCCTTTGTCGTCAATCTTCCGCCAGCGACACCACCGACGGAGTGAGCTCGTAGGGCCTCCGTCACAACTCTCCGCCAGCGACCACCTCCGACGAAGCGAGCTTCCAAGGCCTTCGTCACAACTCTCCGCCAGCGACCACCTCCGACGAAGCGAGCTTCCAAGGCCTTCGTCACAACTTCCGCCAGCGACTACCTCTGACGAAGCGAGCTTCCAAGGCCTCGTCACGCGTTCTCCGCCGCTACAAGATCCCGCATTGTCACCACCTTTTCCCTTTTTCCCTTTTAATGGCTGTAAGCCCTTTTCTTTTATTTCTCTAAAGATTGTAAGACTTGCATTATTTCTGTATAAAATTGTGCATCTTCTTACTGGCGACCACAATATAACTACTGTGAGTCCATTGCCAAATATTTCCAACGTGATCTGTTTCGTGCTCGAACAGTATGATTCTTCATTAGAGGGTTAAAAAGCAAAAATGTGGAGATTCCATAATTTCATTTTACCGTCTTACAGAGGAGACTCATATTGGTTCTAATGCTATATTAGAATCCGTAATAGAGTAATAACTGTATTTGGGCCTTCACACTGGATGCTTAAATCGGGCTTCTCGTGTTCCATGCCGGTTGTTTTGGGCCGGCCCATTATAGAATCGGATCCTTTCCTTCCCCTGGGGAGCTTCTTCTTCCCGGGTCTCTCCGCCGTCTGAGCGCATCGACGGCGACCTGAATGGCAGCATGCTCGTGGGGGGACATGAAAGGGAAAACAGAAGAATGCCAAACACCCGGGGTGGGTAAATCATGAATCCCTTACCCATTGTCTCAACACATCATCATCATCATGCATCATTGGACGACTGACTCCCTCTGAGCCTCCTTTGTGTCCCATTGCTACCAACGCCAGGGCATCTGTATCATTTCCGACATATAATTTTACAGACCACTCTCCCCTGCTTGAAAGTTGAACGTGGAGGGTCAGAGGAAAGGCATCAGAGCGTCTTTCCTTTTTGACATGCGCGATTGTTGTGTCTCCTCTTCCCCCCCACCTTTCCTTTTCCCTTTTTAAAAGATCCCTCTCCCATGTGATGCCCCCCCACCTTTTCCTCCTCTTCAAGAAATCCACCATTTTATCACAACATCACCAATTGTTTCGTGGGCAGTAGTTGTAGTAGTAGTAACACGACGACTTCAACCCCAAGAAATCATCATTCCAACTTTGTGGGTGTAAGAATTTTGAAATTGGGATGTTAGTGATGGTGATGGTGATGAAGATGGGTGATCATTTAATCGGTTCCCCACCCACCCCTTTTGATTTTGCTTGGTTCATTGGATAAACAGATGATGATGATGATGATGATGTATCTATCACTTTGAATATGAGCTCCAGATGGACAGAGGTAAAAAAGGAAAGGAACATCATGTGGAATTATTATTAGTCCGAGGAGCATTGGATCAACTCCAGGATGTTGACGACCTCGCCCATGTCCGGCCTGTTTGACGGCACCTGGGTCGCGCATATTAGCCCGAGCTTTATCACAGGGATCACCTCCTCCGACGGGAACATCCCCTGGAGTTTCCCGTCCACGCAGCTCTCTGCATTCCCATCCTCCAATGCACCCCTCACCATCTCGCAGAGCACAACCACGTCGTCTTCCATGTACTCCACCGGCCTCCTCCCCGTCACCACCTCGAGGACTAGGATCCCGAACCCATAGACATCGCACTTCTCCGTGATCCTAACCGTGCGGCACGCGAACTCGGGCGCCATGTACCCTAGTGCGCCCTGGACCTTGCTGCTGAGAACGCACCGGTCTAACTCGGGCAATAACTGCACGAGACCGAAGTCCCCAATCTTCGGGTTACCCGAACCGTCTAGCAGCACGTTGGTCGATTTAAGGTTGTAGTGGACTACACCCATCTCGTGCAAATACGACAGTCCTCTTGCCATCCCGAGAATAATCTCGAACCTCTGCTGCCACGACAGGCAGCTCGCATCCCCAGCCATTGTATTGTGAAGACGTTTGTGCAAGCTTCCACCCGGAACGAATTCGTAAATCAGGAGGTGCAAGGTTGGCGTGCAGTAATAGCCTTCCAGTGTTACGAGATTCGGATGCCTGATACTTCCAAACACTCTCACCTCCTTTTCGAATTCATGCTGAGACTTTATCAAGGTTGAGATCGTTAGCTTCTTGATTGCGACCAATCTGTTGTCTCTGAGGGCCGTTCGGTAAACAATTCCAAAGCCACCCCGCCCGAGCTCCGAGTCCTTTCTAAGCATGCCTTGTGTACCAGTCACAAAACTTGCACTGCCCTCAAACATGAACAGTTTTCCATGGCTCGGATCAGGATTCATGGATTCACTGAGATCACCCTCACCAGATAATGCACGTGCTACCGCAGCAGAACGTGCAATGGATGATCTGACGTGGATGTTGAGTACAGTGATGATCATCACTCCGAAAATGATAAAACAGGCCGCAGCAATCGCGACTAGCGCAGACACGCTGAGTAAGATCCCCTTACGCTGGCGATTCTGGGAAGAGGAAGTATCAGCCGTGACGGAGGAATTCGGGTTAAGCACAATGGGCTTAGGATGCACTGCTGGGCATGACCTGTTCACAACGGAGCCACAAAGCCATGGATTTCCTGAGACAGACGACTCATCAATAGTGTCGAAGAAACCACCCAACGGCAACTCGCCCTCAAGATGGTTGTGGGAAACATTAAAATAGATCAAACCAGATAGACTGGTCAATTCTTTGGGCAAGCATCCGGAGAGATTATTCGAAGAGAAGTCCACAACTTGCAGACCACTCAGGTTTCCGATCGCCGGCGGAACCGTGCCATTCAGATTGTTGTGCGAGAAAATCCTACATGGACAAAAGACTGAACATTCAAACACAAAAAAATACAGACAGTTTAGTGTGTGATCGATCTGACTTACAGTATCTGGAGATTGGAGCATCTGCCAATTTCGTGAGGAATCGAGCCTTCCAAGTGGTTGTTACTGATATCGATTCGTTTGATGGTCGATAAGTTCCCAATGCTTGTTGGGACGGAGCCGGAAAACAAGTTCCAAGACATGTTCAAGTACTCCAACCCGAGAATATCCCCGATATCAGCCGGCATCTTACCGGTGAAATTGTTCGAAGATATGTCCAAAACCACAATGCTTATTCGAGAAATAGGCATCGTGATGGCATGATTATGTTCTTCGATTGCTGCCTCCAATACCTGACCTGTCATATTGTGCCCGAGTAGCCAATAAGGAAAAGTACCATTAATGGAATTCCGGCTCACGTCTAGACTCGACAGCCTAATGCAATCGGCCATGGACTCCGGCAAGTTTCCACCTATGATGTTCATGGAAAGGTTCAGGTGCTTCAGGTACGGCATTCTACCGATCGACTCCGGGATCTCTCCAGAAAACCAGTTCGCGGACAAGTCAAGGCTCTCGAGGCTGCGTAATTCACCAATCCAATCAGGAACTTTACCCGTCAGTGAGTTCCCACGTAAACTGAGGAAAGTGCACGACTGGAGATTCCGCAACGTTTCTGGAAGGTCCCCGAGGAACGAATTCTCGCCCAAATCGAGCACCTTCAAGTGCAGGCAACTACCGATGGCTTTTGGAACAGGTCCCTTAAAGTGGTTTCCCCGCAAATTCACCACCCGAACATGATCGAAGCTCCCAAACCCATTGGGAATCTCTCCCTCGAACAGATTACCCGAAAGATCAATTGACTGCAGCCCACTCAACGCCCACATTCCGGACGGTATATTTCCGGACAGCATGTTCGTGGACAGGTTAACAGCCACTAACCTCGAGCAAGAGCCTATAGAATCCGGAATATGGCCGGTGAGTCCATTCCCAGCAAAGTTAACTACTCTCAACGATCCACATTGCCCGAACAACTGGTACGGAATCCCGCCCGTCAAATTGTTCTCACTGAAGTCCACGACCTCGAGCGATCCGATACTCGTGAGATTGGGATTGATGGTCCCGCTAAAACCATTCCTCCCCACAGACAAAGTCCTCAGAAACTGCAGCCGCAGTAGTCCCCTGTCGATATGCCCGGACAGGCCGAACCCGTCAAGCACGATCTCGGTGACGCGGTTGGATTCCTTGGGATCGCACCCGATACCGTCCCAGCCACAGGCGCTATCGTCGTCCTCATTCCACGACGCAAGCCTATTCCCAGGGTCTCGCACCCCGGCCTTGAACACGATCAGCCCCAGGACATCATCGTTGAAAACCGGATCAACCGACACGGTGGTGACCTGAACAAATGCGAGGAAAACGAAAGCAGGGAGTAACATCTCGACAGACCGACCGACCGCTGAAGAAATCAAAGAACAGGAGGGACAACACAAGGAATGGAATCACATTTGAAAGAAACAGGGGACGGGGCAACGCATGGAGAAGAAACGGGGAGTGCGAGTGGGAGTGATGGTGATGATCACGATTTTTTTTTAAAAGCAGAGCACTTTTTGGTTGCTCTTTCCCCCTTTTCCACGGTCACTCTGTCTCCCCCCATCCCTCTCCGTTTCTCTTCAATTAATCAAAGTAAGAGACAAACTTGAAAGAAACGCATTAAACCCCCACCAAAGTTAAACAGACAGGAGAGGGTGATAATGACTATCACCGATGCAAGGTGGGTGTGATCTTTTTTGCTCGAGAAGGCGAAGAGGGCCAAGACTTTCTTTTCAAGAAAAGCTTCTTCCTTTTCAATCACCCCCTCCCCATCTTTGTTGCCAATCAATGTACAGACACAGTGTCAGTCTGAGTCAATCTTAACTTAACATGTTAGTCTAACGGAGAGATAGTAGTAGTAGTAGTAGAGACAGGGGAGGGGGAGTTCAGTTTCCCAGAAGAAGCCAGCACTGCAGTCCCACTCCACCTCCAGACAAGAAAGGTTTGGCAGTCAGTGGCTGTAAGGAAGACGACAACTTTTCATTTTCCTCCTGCAGGAAATGTCAAAACTTTATGCTCTTAAAGCCAAATCTTAGTTGCATCTCGAAACCAAGGAAAACAACATGGGTGAGTGAGATTAGTTGTCTGTCCGGAATTTGTGGTCAAACCCAGATGGGCCTTTTGGACTTTTGTTGTCTTCTTTTTGAAGCTGCTGTTGTTTTATAATCATTTACCGATGAACTGTCAGAAGAATATTCGGATTTTATCGGTTTGTTGGCATAATTTTTTTAGGTTTGGCGTAAATTACGGGGCGGACTTTGCATTATTTTTAACTTTCACGCAATATCATCACAACCCCCCTGAAAATGTTGCTTCTGCCTTAAACATCCAGTCTTCAAAGTTCATCATATATAAGTCCAATGGACTCTAAAACCAATTGGCCTTATATGCTACTTATCTCGACCAGATTGTCCAAAGGCATGTAACGCGATGTGATTCCGCGTATCTCTGTGTCCATGTACATCCGCTAAGAGTGAGTTCATTTTCAGGAAACGTTACTTGCTGCCCGTCCTACATCGACTACGATAAACGTCCGGCGGATGAAAGAACATCCTAGCTCTTTCTGCAAGTCCTGCTGCAGCTAAACTAGAAACGATCGTCCAGGAAAAGCTTCAGCTAGCGTGAATTGCTTTGCCTGGAATTAGTAAGCAAGAGGATTGATATCCCTTTGTGAAATTTTATCCACGAGTGAATAAAAGGTACCCACGAGCATAAAACCGTCGTGCGGGGGTCTGCCTGCCGGCAGAATAAGCGGTTCGACGTGGCAGGACGCGTGATCGACCGCGTCCTAGGATAGATCAAGCCAGAGGATGACAGAGGAGTCTACGGTCTCATTTTGCGATATCTACTAACGTTCTCAGCGAGAAATGGGCTGACACGGAGAGCCTCAGGCAACTAATGCTTTACCGGAAGGCGAGGAAAATCCGAGGTTTCCTTTGAATCATAATCCACTCCCATTTCATATATCCCTAGCGTTGTTGAAGGAAGCTCAATCATGAAGAACAATGCCCATGTCGCTTGCTCCTGCGACCGCTCGCCGTTGTTTGTCGTTTCGCTGCTGCTGTTTGCGAGTGTTGTTGCTTCTGTTGCACCAAAAAAGGAGGCATAAGGTTCACGATCAATGGCAACACCTACTTCAACCTGGTATTGATTACCAACGTCGGTGGAGCCGGGGACGTTCACGCAGTTTCCATCAAAGGCTCGAGGACAACCTGGTTGCCGATGACTAGGAACTGGGGACAGAACTGGCAGAGCAATTCGCGACTCGTTGGGCAGTCTCTCTCGTTCAAGGTAACGACCCTCCCACTTGGCAGTTTGGACAAACCTTCCAGGGCAGCCAGTTCTAGTCCAAGCACCTCACCAAAAAAAAAAAAGCCCAATGGGCCGGGGTTCAGTGTACGGGGCCCGAGGCCCATAAGTGTAGTAGTATCCTTCTGGGCCGAAAATGATTGTACTTTGGGGACCTTAAAAGAATTCCTTGTTATTTATTGCACATGAATCCGACTCCAATAATTGATGATATTCAACCCCTGATTATATTACGTCTAGGGAAGAGACATAAGCAAACTAAGTTGTGATGTCCCAAAGCATGGTTGAGGTAAAAAAATACATTAAAATGTCGAGAGACCAATTGTTTGGGTGGTTGTTGTTGGTCATGAATAGATATGATGATGTTAGACGACTATTACATCCAACAAGGGAAGTATCCACATTCGAGATTTGGCACAAACCAACATTAGCAGTCGGACGCACAAACACCTTTTTGTCATCTCAAAACTTTTTCCCCTTCTATCACAAAAGGGAACATTCTCCATGATAACCCCACGAGAAGATGAGATGCACGTCCATTTTGTGGACAAGCACAAATGGTGGATCGGTCCCCTCCCCCCCCCCACCCATCTCGTATGCTTCACGATCTCGATACGATGAGACGTTAACGGAAGCGTCCGGCGCTAAAAGTCACCCCGCCGCGCCGCGCTGTCACGGTGGTAGTAATCTTTGTCTTCGCTTTCTTACTAAAACCGTCCCAGGTGGTAATGAACTCTTCCGGGGGAGTAAGAACTGAACTTAAAAAGAGTATTATTATATATCATTTGCATTTGATCTGTAATTGTCTTATCCATCATCTTCAAACATCATCAGCAGCTTCCTCTTCCACCTTCCACCACTTCTTCCAATAACTACAGACCAAACAACGGCAACAGCATCAAAACTTCCTCAATATCTTCGTCCCTCCATCAATCAATCAATCAATCGAGTTCGTAGAAACCGAAACCTAAACCAAAAGCCAAAGCCAAAACAAAGGAAAGGTTTTCTCAAGACAGGAAAACACAAATGATTCTATCAAAGCGTGGCCGCAGGTTCTTCAAGTTCAGACTCCACCTCATCTTCCTCTTCTGAAAAGCCATCAATCCCATCTCAACCCTTCTGTCCTTTTCCGGTTTGCCCCCTCCCCATAAGTTTTTCCCTCTTCCTGTTTGTTTGGTTGGCTTTTTGCTGCTTTTTTTTTTTTAATATACAAAGGAGGGGAGATAAGAGTTATAAAGAAAAACAGGGGGAATCGGTTGTCAAATGGTGAAGAAGGAGTACGAGCGGTACGCCGGCGGGTGGTCAGTCAGTATGGCTTGGATCCTCCTTAGCATCGACTACTCGAGACTCTTCTGGCTCCTCTTCGGTGTCTTCTCCTACGAAAACCACGAGGGAAAACCTCGGATCTTCTTCTAGCACCTTATTCCGAGTCCCCTCCCCCCTCCAACCCCTGCTTTCTTCATCTTTTTCTGCCACCACTGCCTTCCATTTTTCCTTTACACTCTGTTTCCTTATTCATACTGCAAAGTGCAAACTACCGCCCATTAATAGTTCTCTAAAGCTTTGTCGACCGAAAAAAAAGTACTGCGTCTGAGCAATAACGATGCAGCGGGAAAAGATCGGAGGAGGGAGCCTCGACTGCCGTAACGAACTCGAGTACGTGGAGACCGACCCTTCCGGCCGTTACGGGCGCGTAAGTGTTCTCCTCCCACCCCTCTTCTTGAATATTCAGCCTGGATTATATGAATTCTGATGATTAGCCAAATTAAGAACCTGTTAATTGCATAGTTTAGGCGAGAATATTATGCACGAACTGTCCGAACCAACTCGCGTTAGCGCCCCGGAGCCGGTAGGCGCACACGCCTTCGAGTTCCATGGGACCGGTTAAGCTTTGGGTAGAAACCAAGAGATTAGTTTTAGCTTGGTTTCAAAGGTCTTACAAACCATATGGCCATAACTTTTGTGTGTGTGTGTGTTTTTTTTTTCCCCAGATTAGATAAAATTATGCAATCAGAAACCAAAGTTTGGAAAAATAAAATAAATTTTGCCTTTTGAATAGTTCTTCTTTTCAAGGCATGGCCGATGAGGTCACAAAAATAAATAAAGCATCTTATTATTATTATTATTTCTCCCAATTGCTGACTAACTCCTCCAACAAATATTTGTCCCCATCACATGACACAAACGACCTTAACCACCTCAAAACATACACAAAAGGGTTAGGAATAAAATAAGACCATCCTGTTGGATTCCAACGAAATGCCTGCAAAAAAACAAAAGGTGTTCTTGTCTTTGGTTTATTGGAATTCGGTTTCCTCGTGTTGCACTCATTGCTTGGCTTTGTTGTAGATGTAGTGACATAATATGATGTTTAGTTGGGCTAATCTCGTCCGACTCGTGTCTGAATGAGAGAATTGGAGAAAAATATTCCTAGTGGACTAAGTGTTTGCCCCTTTTCTAGATTCGGCCGATCGAGACAGTGTCCGAATTTTCATTATTCTAGAATGAATGAATATTGAACGTTTTGATATCTGACTTTATGATTATCGAGTTGAGATTATGCAAATGGGTTTTTGCAGTACAGGGAAGTACTCGGGAAAGGGGCGACTAAGACCGTATACAAGGCGTTCGACGAGTTCCTCGGCATCGAGGTCGCGTGGAGCCAGGTCAAGCTCCATGACGTCTTCCGGTCCCCCGATGAGCTCCAGCGTCTTTACTCCGAGGTCCACCTCCTCAAGAACCTTGAACATGAGTCCATCGTCAGGTTCTACACCTCCTGGGTCGACCCCGATCGACGAACCTTCAACTTCATCACCGAGCTCTTCACCTCCGGCACCCTTAGGGGGTGAGGAGTAGTAGCAGTTGTTAGTTTTCTCTTGATCCTGCAATGGCTGAGTCCGAAAGGTTATGCTGACAGGTATCGATCCAAGTATCGGCGCGTACATATTCACGCAGTGAAGAACTGGGCACGACAGATCCTGAAGGGGCTCGAGTACTTGCATGGCCACGACCCTCCGGTGATTCATAGGGACATCAAGTGTGACAACATCTTGGTCAATGGACATCTCGGGCAGGTCAAGATCGGTGATCTGGGGCTCGCAGCCATTCTCCGTGGCTCGAAGCACGCTCACAGCGTCATAGGGACACCGGAATTCATGGCCCCAGAGCTATACGAAGAGGAATACAATGAGCTCGTTGACGTGTACTCCTTTGGCATGTGTGTCCTCGAAATGCTCACGTCAGAATTCCCTTACAGCGAATGCTCCAACCCTGCTCAAATATACAAGAAAGTCACTTCGGTGTGATCGGCTTGCTCTCTCCATGCCTTGCTTTCCTGCCCTGCATCTCCCTCATCAAAATTCATCATTCTCATATCATAAACTTTTCAGGGGAAACTACCGAATGCCTTTTACCGGATTCAAAGCATGGAAGCTCGGGACTTTGTCGGAAAATGCTTGAAGCCTGCTTCAGAGAGATTGTCGGCTCTGGAATTGTTATCGGACCCTTTCCTTTCTTCTGATGACGATGCGGGAGACATGCTGCCTCCGCCGGGAGTTCTCGACAGAAACCCGAAGCCCAGCAGAATGAGCAGCGAGAATGTAATGATGATGCCGAAAATAATAGATGATGCCGAAAGGAACTCCGCCATGACAATCACCGGTACAATGAACCCCAATGACGACACCATATATCTCAAAGTTCAAATCACCGACAAGGAGGGTAAGCATTGCGCATCAACTTCGCTGGGTACCTATGGCTCGGGTAACTAAAATGTTGTGCTCTGGCCCTTAGGAAGCGGCAGAAACATATACTTCCCATTCGACATCGAGAATGACACCTCAATCAATGTTGCTGTCGAAATGGTGAAGGACCTTGAGATAACTGATAAGGAGCCTATGGAGATAGCCGCAATGATAGAAGATGAGATACTTTCCCTCGTCCCGACTTGGAAGAATTCTGGATTGGCACGAGATGTTCACCAACATAGTTTCAGCTATCAAGAAGACGAGGATGATGGAGAAGACGGCAACGTGCGTCACCCATTTTATGCTGCTTCATCTAATTCTTCCTCCCTAGCGTCTCTCCCGGTCTTCGAAACCTCATTGTGTTATGAAGACCAAACTGTCAACTTTTGCGGGAGTACTGACACTGGGAAAGCTATGCTTCAAGGTATATCCTTTAGATATGGCAGCTCCTTTCCCGTTTCTTGATGTAGTCACTAGTATGCTGATGGCTTTCGGAAATCGAACTCCTCATTCAGAAGACGATGATGCATTCGTATTAGAAGACGGAGCGAGCTCTTCAAGTTCAGTCCACTCCCTCAGGTACTCGACCTTCAACTACTCCTCAGTCGACGACGAGGAAGAAAGTAATCAGAGGCCTCACAAAGAGCCTCCAGATACCCTGAAGAACAACCACCGGTCGACGAGATTCTGTCCAAACGAAATCCAGAAAGTGGATCACTGCCAATTTCCCAGGGAGAATGCGGACGACCGCAGGAGGTACTTCCCAACTCATTATTGGGGTAAGTTGACGAGGAACAGGTCGTTGCTCGATATCCGGAGCCAACTACTGCACCGGTCACTCGTCGAGGAGATACACAAGAGGCGGATGTTCAAGACGGTAGGGGCAGTCGAGAGCATAGGGTACCAGGACCCTTACCGTTGCTCGGACAAGACCTCATCCTCGGCCAATGGCTGCGGCAACCATCACCGCCCGAGCACTGCCGCCGTGAAGCAACGGTTCAATTGGTAGAAAAACGTATTGTTTCTTACGTTGTTATTAAAAAATAAAAAACAAAGTTGTGGGCTTTATTTTGTAAAAAAATATGTGGTTTGGGCTTGGAATAAATTCACGACCTCATTTGTGAAATCAAACTTTGGAACAATATAAATATTTTTCAAATATTATTATTACTTCGCCAGATATGGGCCGGACTCGGGTGCTCTATTGGGCCAATTGCCTGTTTCTCCAAGCAGTGGCGGCCCGTTTCGGGTAAACGCACGGCCAACCGCGGTTACTCGTGACGTATCAGGCCGGGTTTCGCTTTCCTCCCTGTTCATGTGTTCAATTTACTTCGTTCAAATGAAGGACGATTCTTTATCGATCCGAGAAGATGGCCAGCTAACTTAACGACGGCAGAACCTTCCATTTATGCAGATAATGCATAGTGACCCGGCTCATTATTGACGCGAAACCGAGGGCGAGGTTTCGCCAAATTATGTTCGTCCGAAATCGACTGTGCCTTCATATGCTCGTAGATTCCTTCCGACCCTCAGGACACTGGCCGTTTCACCAATCGATGGAAGCCTGACCGCTCGTTTTACGTGAACGCATGAACGGTCACCTGATTACACAATAATTTCTTATTATCGATTGTGGTGTTAATACGAATCGAACATAATCGATGAGTAAAACAGAAATCAATCTACTAGGTTCAGTTGAATGAATTCAGTCGCTTGAATATTGAGGTCAATCGACTGAATATATATGTCAATTAGAAGGTAGTTTACAGTCGATATAGGTAGTAATCATTTGTGTAATAGTGTATATAATATCCTTGTGAGCGAAAGAAATGGACGACAATCACTACAAACCCTCGGGGTTTTTGGTTGTCTCTTTTCCTTGCGTTATCTTCACACGTGTTCTTGCATTAGTGTTGCAATGAAAGTAAGTGTTTCACATCGTTGATTCTTCATCATTGTTCACATTTAATTTAGAACGACGACGTTCTCTTTTCCTTTTTGTACTTAATCACGCCATATCTCAACGTGTTGTTTTTCACCGCCAACACCGTCGTTACCCCGTGATGTATCTAGCCGGTTCAGGTGTCAATTTACTTCGATCAAATCAGGTCGATTCTTTCTCGTCCCGATTAGATGGGCCAGCTAACTTAACAACGGGTGACAACTCGAAATATACACACCGATTGTCCTGTGACAATAGGGAGGTCCGTCGGCCGAACATTATATTTATGCAGATAATGCACAGGTGACCCGGCTAATTATTGACGCCAAACCGAGCGCGAGGGCCAGCCAAATCCGGTCAGTACGAAATCGACTGTCCTGGGTCTGGTCCGTCGTTTTCATGTGTGGCCATCTCGATCTTAACTATAGTCCGAGATCTTTCTCCGAGACTGCAGTGTCGGATTCAATATAGTTCACGAGAACGAAATGAAAATATATGGGGATACATGAAAGAAAGGCACAGGCAATTGTATGGACGTTGATGGGTGAAAGCGTGAGTCATAACTTCACAACTACTCCCCCAAACCCAAATTTCCCAATTATTGATTCGATTTGATCCTTGGGTTAAGAAAAGGAAGATCAACTCTTTTGATAGCACCACATGGGTTTTTTCAGCTTGCAATGAATTTTTCGTATGGTTTTAGAGCATGTGGATTAGTTTTAATGTCAAGATCAAAAATGTCGGATAAGAATTGTTTATTCACCAAAAGAGACGTTTCTGGAGGGGTTGCACGTGGACGTCGTTTTTTTTTGTCAAACCAGTGAAAAACATTACCATAAAAGTTGATGAGGGTTTTCTCCTCTTTCTCTTCTTTCAATCAGATCAATTATTGAAGGGACAAAGAGTGGTTGGAGGGGTGTGTTTGGTTCTGTGGTAAGAAAAAAAAAAAAGCTTTGGTGATATTACTGTCAGCTGAATTCGAGACAGACGATTCATGATCGATGAATTGTAACTGGCTTTAGGGCATGCCGAAGGTAATATTGTAATGGGATCGTGTGTTTGTTTTTCCGACAGGGAGATGTGGTGGTGATGTCTATGGATAATGTTCTTTTTCCGACCAGCCCGCACCGCGGTGATGATTCTTTTGTTATGTAGGGGCAAAGGAACAAGAAGCCACACGCAGGGGAGATCTTATGATAAATTTGGGCGGTGCATAATCTTATGATAATATTATTGTATGGTTACGAACATCCATATTTCTTACATGGTCAACAATGTCATCCCAGAAATTCCGGATTCATGTTTGGTCCCCCCCCCCCCAATTTTCCTCCTCCTCTATTATGCTCCTATATATCTATCTATCTATCTTTTCTCAACTTTGACTGGTATTCTTTTGGCAGTTTGGTAAAAAGAGTGAAGTTTGTATGTCATATGATACGATAAGATCGCGTCGTCGTGGTCGATTAAAAACCATTATTTGATGATCTCAAGCAAAGTCCAATTGGGGTTCTTTTGTCTAGTCTTTTCTCTTCCTTGCGGCTCGCCGACACGTTCAATATCAAAACACCCCCTCCCCCCCTACCATTTCGAACGACACGACTCACAAGTCACGACACAACACTACTTTGGATCTTTTTGTATATTTATTTATTCATTTTGCTCGATTGGTAGGGGCTCGCATCAATCTCATTAGTAGACTATACTATATATGAACATTGAAGAAGTTAGAGAAAGGAGGAGAGGTGTACATGGAGGTGCACGAAATTTGAGGGGAAACGTTGAAGTGTTAATTCTAAATCACACACTGTCTCCCGAAAATGTAAATTATCTTTACCCTCCCCGAAAAGGTTAAGACAACGATGTCCACTCCCACAACTTGTCCGAATCGATTAATCTATATTAAATGTAAGAAACGGGTGTGTGTACGTGTGTAGGTGGTCAAGTCATCGTTCATTGTATTGAATTTTTCTTCCTTTCTTTCTTAACTGCCCATGTCTTGTCTTCCCCCCGAGGGCAAAGTGATTTTTAGGTGGTGGGAAAATTTTGCATGTACAGGGAAGAGAATGAAAAAAAACACACCCAAATGTTTTCGAGAACGTGTGTCGTGTCCTAAGACATGAAACCATGTTTTATTTTTTAAAATTTGATGTTCGCAGTGGAGATTTTTGTACGTCTTTTGGTAATCCAAAACCAAGCCAACAGGTGTCGTAGCACGCACGCCCCACCAGGACAAACGACAAGGGTTTTGTTTACTTAAGACAGTACAATTTTCTCAGTGTGTCGGGACAAAAACGACTTATACGCATCGAGGATTCGGTCTCCGGAGAAGAGAAAATATAAATAATTAGTTTCCCGGGAACGTGATCGGCGTCGTGTCGCGTCTCCGCGGCGATGGCCGACAGCCGCGGAATCGGAAAAGGCGTGGAAGATGGGGGCCCGTGCATGTTCGTGGTTTAACTCGTGCGAGATGGAGACGGTGTTTGATTTAGGACAAGTTCGATATGTAGTTAGATGATGGACATTCCTACATCAGACGGACGTCCGTGAGGTCGCACCAGATTTGCTTGAACGCCGCTATGATCACCTCGTGGTACTTCTCCGAGTTCAGTGACAGGTAGCACACCAGCAGGTTTTCTAGATCCTCGGATTCCTTGATCCTGTTCTGGACGATCATCTCCACCATCGAGTCCCTGAAGTCTCTCCATGGATCGAACGACGACTTGACGACCGCGACTCCCGCGCACTTGCTGTTGGTTCCTCCACCGCTCCTCCTCTGCCCCGTGGCGCATTTTCGAGCCTGCGCTCTCCTGGCGGCCGCGAGCAGCCTCGGGGAATGCGCCCTGATCCTCATCCCGGGGGATTTCGCTGATGTCGACAGGAATAACCTCTTGGTCGGGCCGCGTCTTCGCTCTGTCCCCACGTCCTCTGCTACTTTCTTCTTCTTCTTCTTTGTCGTCAAGATTGGAGAGAGCCCTAGAGGGTTGACCGCCCCAACCACGACGTCAGCATCAGACAAGGACCGGAAAGCGGACGAGGAGGACGTCGACGAAGAAGAGGTCGTCTTTTCGACAGGGTCAGGGGTGAGGACGCGGTCGAACCGGAACTCCGGAGACGATCGCCTTGGTGGCGAGGAGCAACTAGTAGCATTGGAAGTCGAAGTAGACGGAGAAAACGAACACGAACCCACATGCCGTCCGGGCTTCACCTCGAGGTGGGGAGGCTCCTTCCTCGGCCCTTGCCTGGCAAGAGGATCGGCGGCCAATTCCCGGGTGAAGTGATAGGATTTCCTGGGATTGGGGTCGGCGGGGGGAGGAACCACTTCCTGTCGGGGCTTAATTCGAGGGGAGGATGAGTTGGTACTGGACTTGGAGGTCGAGTTGCTACTTGTCCTGGGGACCCTAAGCTTACTGTACAGCCAGGACAACCTGAACTTGTAGTTGTTGCCCATCAAAACCAAAAGCTATGAAAGAAAGTGTGTGTGTGTGTGGGGGGGGGAAGGAACTAAGGAAAAGGAAGGAGGAAGTCTCCTGATTAAATGTTTTGATCTTGGGAGTTTGCTCCTCCTTGTGTCTCAAACCCTTTTTGTAGCATTAGACAGACAGTAGGACTTGTTTGCGAATAGCCCAGCCAATCAACCTCAGTTGGAATAAATAGTCTTTGAGGGCTGGGGGCAAATATGTCATTTCACTAGTCTCCATTGGAAACACTAAAACTTCTCGAGGTACAAAGTCATTTGTAATATACGATGATGTCAGTCACCCTTATGGAGCAGCGGGTGATTGGAAGAGACGTTTGATTTGGTTTGTGTTGGAGAAGAATCTGATCTCTCTTTAGAGATGTGAGGAGAGATCGGGGGGTTAAGGGTTTGCGTTAAACACAAGTTATTGTATTAACCCTCCCTCCCTCCTCCTTTAGAGATTTGTTTAGCAGTCCTAATCACCCCCTGTTCACTAAACCCAACACAAAAGAACGACTTTGATTACATGACTTCTACTTGCACAAGAAAGTTACCATTGTCCAAAAACCTAGACATGAATGCATTCATAATCTACCGAGAGGTTCCCTTATTTCATTCTCGGTGGCGTGCCACGCATCATTCGAATTTTCGGCACGGCAACGACCACGTCGAGAGGCTCGTGACTTGAGGTGGACTCATTTGGTACATTTGGAAAAATGTACAAAATTCCACCACCCGACAGACCGACCGACCAACCAAAGGGTCGTATATTTGGAGGGGACACGCCCGCATCCCTTCTCAACATTTCATGCCAAAGTTTTTAGAAGCCCTTCTTCTTAGTCAGTTCTATTTCTCTTGGGACCTTCGACTCCATTCGTTGGGATTTATTTCTTTGGTGAAACCGAATACTCCAGAAGCAAAATCAAGACATTGGGGGGTTGGGGGGGGGGGGACCGAATTAATTCTCATTTTTCCCGTTTTTATATTTTTTTTGTAAGATGTGGTTGGTCTCCTTGGACCCCACCAAGATCTGATATTATTTTTATTTTGTTTTTGTTCAATTTTTTTTTGGCAAAATACATGTTTATGGCCTCAATTTTGAGACACACTTTTTGTTTTGTTATATAATTTTATCACTAACTTTTGTTTTTATTTTAATTTTGACCGATAATGAATTTCTTCTAGCGAAAGTCAAACAATGCCTTAATATAGTCTGACATGTGTCCTATAATAGTGGAGTTTCGACATCTCATAATCCACTTTATCCATAATAGTCGCCCCGTAATAGGAACATCATCCGACCTTCATCGATTTTTCATATTTTTTAACAACATCGGCAACTATTATTAACTTCGGCTTCCAATTCACTTGATTTGTCCATCAAAATTTTATAATAAAAAAATAAATGAAAGGTTTCAATATTATTTCCCATTTTTTTTAATTTTTTTTTTATTTTTAGTCGATAAATGAAAATTGTCTATTAAGGTCTGTTTGACTTACGCATGATAAAATTCAAGATTGGTCAAAATCAAAATAAAAGTTGGTGACAAAATTATATAACAAACTAAGTTAATGATAAAATAAAAAGTTTGCTCAAACTTAATGCAATAAATTGATATTTTGCCATTTTTTTTTAATAATGTCGCAATCCTATGAGTTTGGGCTAATTCACGCGGGCCCAAATTAAGCTGGACTCCGTTATTGGACCAACAGATATTGGGCCAACATATATTGGGCTTTTCTCATGGGCCTAGCTTCGGCTCGAGGCACGGAACAACAATATGATGAGAAAACAAACAAACAAATCAATGACGTCCATTCAATTTTAAAGAAGAACGAAAGAAAAATTTCCGGACCACGACGAGTTGCTTCTTCGGGTGGTGGGGAGAGATCTGATGATTCTATGTTTGTGGAGGAGGTCGGCCTCGATGTCGACCTCCCCCTATAAAGAAAGCTTCAAACCATGTAATAAATCCATTTCCTTCTTTCGCCCTGTCATATGATGGCATGAACTTGGCTGTTTTATGTCAGCATCATTATCATAAACTAAAACACTTGCGGTGGTGGCGGTGGTAAGGGACTCAAAGATGGCGGCTTCCTCCTCCTCCTCCTCCCTCACTGTTATTGGAAGCACAATGACACGATCGTGGAAATGATCCGATGCCGTCCGCCGCAGTGCGTGACAGTCAACAAAGAGGCGGTCCCTCTCCCTCGTGTTCTTTAAGTACCAAAAGGTAGATTAGAGTCCATAACCACAATTATTTGCTGATTAGACAATAATAGGGTTTTTTTTCCTGTCCAAACTCAGGGAATCCATCACGAACACGAATTACAGTAGTATTTACAAAACGTTTTTTTTTTTCTCTATGGAGATGATGCCGACGTCGTCATCGGACATGTACCCATGACGACGTCCCGTGATTAAATTAAGAGCATTAGTGAGTCATTCACTCGGGAACACAACTACAGGGCTTCTAAAACGTGTGGACTGGGAGGACAGGAGGCAGGAAAGAGATGGGAACCCTTTGACTTTTTGTGGGCATTTTGATACTCAAATGCCTTTTTTGTTGCTATGGATGCTGGGAATATTTAAGGTAAAGAGGGGCATGTTTTGTACCGTATTTCAAGCTTTCGTTTTTTTGAGAGGAAATTGATACGTCGGCGTTTTTAAGGGTATTGAACGAAGCCGCCGCGGTAGGGCAAAATTCAATGGGGGGCGACGCCTTAACTCTGCCTACCATTTTTACGTGGAGTAAATTGAGATTTGACCCACCCGGCCCACCCACGTGTCGGACGTTCCGTCCGGTTTCGGTTCAAATATTTATGTGGTTAACATAAATTTGACCCACCATTTAATTAAGGAGATTCATGACATCATGTTTATTATATTCAAAAGTAGAGTGACGTGATCATTTATAGAATTAGCCACCTAACTTCCCGTGTTCAAATGGGAAGGGTGTTTCTGTGCATGCCTGCCTTTCCTTATGATTGACTTTCGGTAATAATAATAACTTGTTCGAAAGGCATGTATTGTGACTTACCCAAATTTTATTTAAATCTTCTTCAGTAAATATTTAAGGCTATAGTATAATATATGAAGGGATTTGCTAAACACAAATTCTTTGTGTATGTATGAGAAAATGGCAAAGCCAGAGCCAGCCTACAAATACTAAAAAAGAGAAAAAAAAAAGAAAAAAGAAACCTCCCCACACAATCCAAATCCATCCCAACCTCTTCTTAAGGGAAAAAAACAAAAGAAAAACCAACCAAACCCGTCGTTCTGTGGCACGAACCATTTCCTAACCTACAACAACAACTAGTGCGCAATCGATTTACATCATATTCCTCCTCCCCCTTCTCTTACATGGAGGAGCGAGAAGGCCTTGTCCTGTTCTCGCTCCATCCCCTTCTCCCAACGCGACCCACCACCACCACCTTGTAATAACATCATCATCATCATCCTCGGCGGAAAGGGGGTCCGGACAGCCATCTTCCATCGTCATGACTGAGGATTATCTCGGTGGTGATCCGACCAGGTCGCCGGATTCCCCTGCCAAGCTCATGGGGAAGTACGAGATGGGCCGTCTCCTGGGTTGCGGGGCCTTCGCCAAGGTTTACTACGCCAGGGACCTTAGGACCGGCCAGGGCGTCGCCATCAAGGCCGTCAGCAAGATGAAGGTCATCAAGGGCGGGTTCACAGCCCACGTGAAGAGGGAGATCGCCATCATGCGCAGGCTCAGGCATCCCAACATCGTGAGGCTGTTCGAGGTCATGGCCACCAAGACGAAGATCTATTTCGTTATGGAGTTCGCCAAAGGGGGAGAGCTTTTCGCCAAGATCGCCAAGGGAAGGTTTAACGAGGACCTCTGCCGCAAGTATTTCCAGCAGCTGATCTCCGCCGTCGGGTACTGCCACTCGCGCGGGGTTTTCCACCGGGATTTGAAGCCGGAGAATTTGCTGCTGGACGAAAACTGGGATCTGAAGGTGTCGGATTTTGGGCTCAGCGCTGTACAGGATCAGATCCAGCCGGACGGGCTGCTTCACACGTTGTGTGGGACCCCTGCCTATGTTGCCCCCGAGATCCTGGCGAAGAAGGGTTATGACGGGGCCAAGGTCGACGTGTGGACGTGCGGGGTGATCCTTTTCGTGCTCAATGCGGGCTACCTGCCGTTCAACGATCCCAACCTCATGGTGATGTACCGGAAGATATACAGGGGAGAGTTCCGGTGCCCGAAATGGACCCCGCCCGACATGAAGCGGCTGATCACGCGGCTCCTGGACACGAACCCCCAGACGAGGATCACGATCGACGAGATCCTCAATGACCCATGGTTCCGGAAGGGGTACCGGGCGACAAAGGGGCACCTCTACGTGGAGGAATTCGATTGGAAGGACGACGAGGGCGGAGGGGACCTGGACGAGGAGGAACAGGGCAAGTTCATGAACGCGTTTGGCATAATCTCGCTTTCGTCAGGTATCGACCTGACAGGGTTGATGAGCGACGAGTCCGACAGTGGCAGAGGGGCGGGGGGCATAACCCGGAGCGTGGAAAGGTACGTGTCGGCAGAGCCAGCGGACACGATCATAGAGGCGGTAACAAGGGCAGGGGCGGAGGAGCAGGGCGTGGAGGTGGTCCGGTTGAGTAAAGGGTGGGGGGTCAGGCTCGAGGGTCAAGACGGGGAATTCGTCGTCGTGGTGAGGGTACACCGTCTAACGGACGAGCTCGTCATCGTAGAGGCACGGACAAGGGAAATAACCGGCGGCAACCAGGGCGGGGACAGTCGTAGCAGCGATAGGAGTAGGAAATGCATATGGAAGGACAAGCTGAGGCCAATGATCCGAGCGATGACATACAGACCGGAACAGCCGGTAGCCGTGGAACAGGGACAAACTCGATAAGGCTTTAGTCACAACTAACTTTCCCCTTTCAGTTTAGAGTTTGAGGTGTCCGAAGGCGTACAGTTGTCGTCCACCCTGACTGATTCAGACGCAAACTCCAACTCCAACTCCAAACAAAAAGAAGTGGCGGAAGATCCACGACAGACGACTCGACTACCATGGCGATGATGATGTCTGTCCGAACAGTAAAAGAAAAGAAAACGTGAACGAGGAAGGCGAACAAGTCTCTCTCTCTGGGTTCTTCCTTTTGTACATTTCAGCTGGTGTTTTTTTTTTGTGTGGGGCCCAGATATCTCGTCTTTCTTTTCTCCCCATGGATTTATTTGCGAACTCAAGACTGGGGAAAAATTGTCTTCTGTAACGTTGAAAATCTTTTGGCAAAATAGACTCAAATTTTAGCCGACTTGGTCTACCCTTTTCAATTTTTTTCCCTATTTTGCAACTTTAATTTTATCCGACGTTGCTGTTAAAACATTGAATTGTAGCCACAAATTGTTGAAGAAAAGCACTTTTTTAAAATTAATTATAATTAGGTAATAAATCAATATTTTTAATATAAAAAATAAATACGTCATCATCATCACTTGTATTACTTTTATATAAAAAATTTAATTTAATAATAATAATAATAATAACAACAACGCGAGGTGGGGCTTCGTTGGAATGATGATCGAGGGAAGTGCTTATCATCGTGACAGATCAGAGTATGAATATTCGTTCGAATTAATTAATATTTAGGATTATCAAAGTATTACTTCACGGATCCCTGCTCCCGTCCAGAGGAGGGACCCCGCGATGATGGATGCGGCACCGGACATGAACACCAAGTACTGCCCCTCGAAGTTGCCGTCATCGTCGGCTCATTCTGGCAAACTTTGCCATCGAGCTGGGTGTCCCAGTGGCGTCCGCGATGTCGACGTAGAGAAATGCGATGACTGCAGCCCAGATGTTGAACTTCTTTATGTCCTTGAAGCTCAGGGCCCCAGCAGTGCTCTTGATGGGGTGGATGTCGATAATCTTCTTGGAGTAGCCGTGGGCTGAGTTTCCCATGTCAGTGTTCGGAAATGCCGTGACTGCAGTGTTCCTGAATCCCATAAATCATCGCACCTTCTTGTTCTTTGCGACAAAGTAGGCGATCTGCGTGAAACTGATGAGCCCCAGCCAGAGGACCGGGCTGTCCATGAGATCGTCTGTGCACACGACCTGGTTCTCGGTCCTATAATGACACTTTGGTTTCTCTTGGGCAACCCCCGAAGGTGACCAGGGTCAAGGGGATGTAGCCGATGAGTCCAATTCCTTTATTATTCTGAAGCCCAATGAATGCAAGGAACAGGCGGAGGCCGATGCTGGCCGACGAAGAGACATGGACGGGCTTCGGTACGAGGTTTGGGAGTAACCCCACCGTCCAAATAAGCAGAAATATCAAACCTTCAATGCATACAGCTGCAAGGGCGCTTTGGTAGGATAACTTTACCCGATCCATGAAATCAGACCACTGTATAAGCAAAATAGGCATTAGTGCCCATCCCAGGACCCGACGCGAATGGAAGATTTGAGAACATCCCCATGACGAGACAACCCGTAAGGGATGACAGTATGCTCGCGACAACGAGGTCCTTGTGCACCTGCTGCTAACAGTCTCGGTAGCCCTGGTTCGCAGGACGGAACTTGCACAAACTTCCCAGCTGGATCACTTGGTGGTTCATCCCCATGCACTCGGCGAATGGGATCCGAAAGTCTAAGCAGGTGGGTGTGCAGCTCTCGACCGTGCATGTCCAGCCCAAGTCAGCCAGGATGCTTCCGTAGAATATAGGCCATAGTAAGGAAGGTGGCGGTGCCGGCACGCAGCTCCGTTGAGAACCTTGTGTTTCGCTCCTCCAGCTTGAACTGAGAATATTGACTCGGTTGTGTTTCTTTTCACGACGAATTTAGAATTCATGGCACACAAAAGATGTCAGTATCAACACGGGTTTGTGAATGCAGCACATCCTTCCTTTTCCCATTCATATCTTGACAAGGTTAACCCAATCCTCAATATCTTGATGAAGATGTGCCCTGTGGAAATTCACGAACACGCAAGTCGCCAAACTTGATATAAAAGCAACACATTCACGCAGCCAAACTTGAAATAAGAGCCACACATTTATACAACCTCGAGAATGTGATAAGGTATCACACATTAGTCTAATGTACTGTGGATCACGAAACAAACAACTCGAAACACTGAAGGAAGCACAAATTAAGGGTCATGCGACTCGATGACTTCATCCATTTGCATCTACATGCCGATTGGTGATGACCTGAGGAGATTGACTTGTTTGTGTTCCGTCCTGCTCTAACTGTTGTATAGGGAGTGGCAGTGGCGGTTGCTCTCCTTGCCACGCCCAAATGATGTCCTTGAGAGCAGGACGAATGTCATCCTTCAAAGCTTTCTTGTACTCCAGAGTGTCCCCACTGGTCTTCTTCATTTCAACCAGATGGAAGTTTGGGGTGATCTCGAATATCTCTGCATCTATTCCCAATACCCCCTTCCGGCCAGCTCTCGAGCCTTCGAGCTTCATGATGCCGCCATCCTTCTTCTGGACCTTCAGTCTCAGGCACCGGGCAATTTCCTCCATCTTGGATATTATTGTAGAAGCAGGTTTGTTAGCCATGAACCGAATTTCCTTCCTATGGTCAGTACCCTCAAATAAACCAGACAGGTCGAACCCGGGAGAGTATGAGATTATATCAAAAGCATTCAGGTTGCTGATCTTGGACAATTCCTGCTTCTGGTCGACATCAGAACTGCTGCTGTCAATGTTGAGGCCAAAATTCGTGTCGTCATCAAGAGGAGGTGGCTCTTTTGTCTCTCTGATGATGCATATTGCTCTTGAGTCCAAACCCTTCCGGAACCACGAGCTCTCCATTATTTTGATCAGCGAGATTCTCGTACTGGGATTCGGGTCCAGGATTTTCGAGATGAGCCTACGAACATCCGGTGGAAACCAGTTTGGGAACTTGAACTCTGCTCTTCCAATCTTCTTGTACAGCTCCATGAGATTCGGATCATGAAAGGGGAGATAGCCTGCTAACAGAACAAACAAGATCACCCCGCACGACCAAATATCGGCTTTTGCCCCGTCATATCCCTTCCTATTGATCACTTCGGGCGCCACATAAGCGGGTGTCCCGCAAGTCGTGTGTAGAAGCCCATCCTGACGTTTGGACTCTGCTAAGGCGCTTAAGCCAAAATCCGACACCTTCAGGTTCCCATTTTCATCTAGCAACAAGTTCTCTGGCTTCAAGTCACGGTGAGCAACACCCCTACTGTGACAATAATCAACGGCTGCAATAAGTTGCTGGAAGTACCTCCTAGCGACATCCTCCTTGAGCTTTCCTTTGGCAACCTTGTTAAATAATTCACCACCCTTGGCATATTCCAGAATAAAGTAGATTTTAGTCCGGGTGGCCAAGACTTCGTAGAGCTCCAGAACATGGGGGTGTCTAACTTGTCTCATAACGGAGATTTCTCGCTTAATCTGGTCTATCAGTCCGACTTTAAGAATCTTCTCCTTGTCAATGACCTTGATTGCAACACTCATACCGGTCTTAAGGTTCCTTGCATGATAAACCTTGGCAAATGTCCCCTGTCCAAGCAACTTTCCTATTTCATATCGCTTCATAAGCACGCCCCCTTTCATGTCCATCTTCTCCTTAATTGACAAACACTATTACCCACAAATTTGCACCACACAATATTTTACTATGATCTTTAAAATGATCCAAAGGGGGTCACCAAGCCTTCAACCATCTTCACAGACATTAAACTTCAACATTTCAAGCCCCTTCGAACCAACCCGGGGCATGGGGAAACCCAACTCGTGCTTATAACTAGTTGACAGCCCAATCTCGTCGAGAATGAATAGGGGAAGATCAGGCGCATATATAAACTCATCAACCTTAAAGAAAGAATTCTCGGATTGCAAGCACATCTTTCAGCATTCCCAAGTTCTTTTAACCCGCTAGAGAATACCAAAGTTATATGAAAGGGACAAATCAGGTAAAGAAGAATAACAGAACACCACCAGCAGGCTGCAATCTTATGTAAACCTGCACAAGAGAAAGGAAATGACTACATATATGAAAATTCCGCATCAAATGATTAACAAACATCTGAAACCAGACAACACAATCTGATAATCAGACTATGAACCGATGCCAGCTTCAACCACTTTTCGTAACAAACCAAAGACTCAACTTCAAGTTTGACGCAAAACCTCCACAAGGGGAGAACGTGAAAAACTCCCTCATTCATATTCCCATGCTGTTCCTCCTCTCGTGACAACAGAAGAATCCACGGAAACTTGGACATGGATTGAAACGAGACACAAAATGAGGAACCCATCAGACTAACAAATCTCAAATCTCTCGACAATCACTTAGACTATCTCGGGTCACAGATCAATCCAAAACGCCCAGATCTACCAAATCCCCTAAAGAGACAGAGCAAAACCAGAAAAAAATTCACAACACGCCGCACAGAATCACACCCAGATGAAAACCCACCTCCTAATATGCCACTTTCACGCATACCCAGAAAAAAAAAATTAATACCGCATATCCACGAAAAGACTACCTTTTGACTCGTAGTTCCTGTCCGAGACGAAGAAGGGGGAGGTGGAGGTGGAAGGCGGATTGGGGCGGTTGAGGAATGATGATAAGGAGAAGGTATGCAGAGGAGAAGACCACACAAAACCTCGTGATCTGTCGTTCTGAAGCCTCTGTCGGAACGACCGATGATTTGTTTGTCGTCGCTATGAACCCAAGCGGGTGTCTCTTAAAACCCCTTTTAAGCACTTATTTATTACACATTTCTCTTTTTACTAAAAAAAACACACACACATATATTTTATTATGCACATAACTTTATACTAATATTGGGTTTTTGCATTAATTTTAATTTTTTTGGATAGTTGAATATTGAATGGATTGTAATATTATTTAAGCATATGCAAAATAAGTTTTCCGCAAAATGTCATGCATGTTGTCATTTCACACATTGTAACGAAAAAAGAAAAAGATGTTCTTCGCCATCGTCCACGCGTTGTCCAAATATAAATCCAGAGGTGCACAGTTTGTCAAAACACAATTATCCTTTGTCCGTTCCATGTGTGTCCGACATGTGTAAAGACTCATTCAACACTTCCTCTTTGTTTTGGCTGCTAATCAAATCTACTGATCAAACCAAACAGTCTTTTTTTGCTAAAAACAATTCCCACGTGAAATAATAATATAAAAACCAAAGAAAGGGAAAGCTCAATTATCGACCACCTATAATATATAATATAATCCAATGGTTTATGTTATTCTAATGATTTCATTCGAGGAAGTGTGGGTCAACCCCAGCTTCCAGCCATAAGCTTGGCATATCCAAAAATCATCACATTTTTGTTTAATGTATCCTTCTTCCATTCAATGTATTTCACCAGTTGGGGCAAAACATCATCATTTTCGTGGTCGGCTGCACTGAACTGATTGGTCGTAATAGTTTAATACGAAGGTGTCCTAACCACCATATTTTATTTATACCCATGAAGAAATACAAGGGACTGGTGGTATGGTTTCACCATCTGGACATCAGACCTACTTACTCATCATCTTTTTTTTAAAAAAAGAAGGATGTAATGATCACATGTTATTAAACTAATCCTTCCCCAAAGGTTCCCTGGAAGATGTCGACCCATTTGCCATACTTAACCAAGTTTTGCTAATAATCAAGAAACTCGGACCCCAGAAGTTGCAGAGTTCACCATCCACAGTGTAAAACATTGAGGATCTAACCTTGAGTCACAAAACAAAGCAGGTCTAGACTCTTGTTGTAGTTCTCACTGTTTGCATCCCTGCAGATGGACCGTGACTTCGGTTGCTTCTGCTCGGTTTACATCCTCTCGTCATATCTTAAGGCTTGGCTCGGTCTGGGAAGGCCAGCACATCAAATTGAGCACAACTAATATCCTGGCATGGGAATAGCGAGAAGTTGATGGGAAAATGAATTCCCGGTTCGGGTCACATTAGGGAGCTGCCAAAGGCTGGAGAGCTTTGAGGGGATTCATGATCACGCCGTCGATGAGCCCGTACTCCTTGGCTTCCTTTGCGCTCATGAAAAAGTCCCGGTCGGTGTCCTGGTTAATTTTCTCCAGACTCTGGCCGGTATGGTAAGACAGATATCCGTTGAGATTCGCCTTATGATGCAGCATTTCATTGGCCTGAGTATAAATCCACGCAGCACTCTCACAACTTATCAAGAAGTAACTGGATAAAACCTTCCCCCGGCAAATCCAGCACCAGTTCGACACATTATTGACAAAAGTAAAATGAACCGAACACAACACATCCATGGTGAACATATCAGAGGGGGACACATTAAAATATATCGAACACATAGACAACTTCAAATCCAGATCAGCACAGTCTCATCTTTCTTTGAGATCCTCAACCCCCGATAAAATAATTGAGTAAATTGGCTGAATATTTATGCACACAAAATTGACATAGACAAACCTGAATATCTATATCAGTTTGTCCACCTTGCGCTCCACCAAGAGGCTGATGAATCATTATCCGAGAATTCGGTAAACTGTATCTCTTTCCTTTATAGTTGCAAGAAGAGAAAAAAGAAAACAATAAGCATGCAGAGATTGATGCAGGAGCATAATAATAATATTTTAGATTTTAAATAATAAGGGGTATTTTAGGAATATCGCATTATATTTCTTTTTTAATATAAATAAGGCCTTAGGGTTTCTAAGGAGGAAAGTTGTTATTTTACCTATTATCTGATTTTTAAGAATTTCTTGAGGTTTTCTTACAAACCCTAGAATTTTCTATCGTTCCCTTCATCCTATTCGTTTTCTCCCTATTCTTCTGTGATTTATCCTATTTCCGCTACGTTGCTCCATCAATTGGCATCAGAGCCTGAGTTCTACTCGAGGGTTAGAGTTTATGGTTTTATGATGGCTAATCGTGGTAGAGGCCGTGGGAGAGGGGTTCAACACCAACAGACGGAACTTGCTGAGATGCGAAGTATGATTGAAGATCTATCGCGTGCAGTCCAACTGCTGCGACAGGAACGCGTGGGAGCCCGAATGGAGATTCCGGAAGGCAACCACAACCCCTTAGACATACCGGAAGGTAGTACTGAGGATGAATCTGATGAAATCGAAGACAATCCTTTCCGTGAAGCCGGACCTGTAAACAACACAGGAGGAGGTGGACTGGAGGATAGGCTAATTCGTGCCCTAGATCTCAACAGTGGTGGGATCAGGATTGAAGTGGCTGATTTTCACGGGAAAATGCACGCAGATGATTTTCTTGACTGGGAGACTAGCCTTGAAAATTATTTCGAGTGGAAGCCTATGGTAGAGGCAAGAAAAGTACTCTTTGTGAAGCTGAAATTGAAAGGAGCTGCACTTCAATGGTGGAAACAGCGTTCCCGACAAGGAAAACCAAAGATCAGTACTTGGGAGCACATGAAGAGTAAGCTGCGAAAACAGTTTTTACGGCAGATTACAGTATGGAGTTATATGAGAAATATCATGCACTAAGACAAAATTATTTATCGGTGGATGAATATATTGCGGAGTTCAATAATCTGACTGTTCGAGTTGGATTGAATGAAACCAATGAGCAACTTACGTCTCGCTATCTAGCAGGTTTGAATAGATCCATCAGGGATGAGATGAGTGTGGTTCGTGTATTCAACATGGAGGATACTCGACAATATGCGTTGATGGCTGAGAAGAAGGTGGCACGTTATGGAGCTAGGCGACCATCATATAGCAGATCAGATGGAGGTTTTAGTGCTGATCAGCCACGCCGAGTTGATCAACGACCATCTAGGTTGAATCGGGGGACAATGTCATCTTATAGAAGTGATGTAAATGACAAGGGCAAAGCTGTGGTTAATCCTGGAGCTTAAAGAAGTTCCAAATCTGGTCCGGGTAGTAGCTCTAAACTACGTTGCTTCACATGTGGGGAGCACGGGCATACATCATACGCATGTCCACAGAAGAGGGTGAACTTAGCTGAACTATAAGAGGATTTCGGTGAGGAGTTAGATCCCGTCTATGACGGATATTGTGATGAGGATGAGGAGGTTGATATTTATCCAGTCCAAGGGGAATCACTCATCATCAGGAGAGTTATGACAACGGCGAAGATAGATGCTGAAGATTGGCGAAGACACAGCATATTCAGGACTCGTGTTCTTTGTGGGGGTAAAGTCTGTGATGTGATTATCGATGGGGGTAGCATGGAGAATGTTATTTCCAAAGATGCTGTGGAAAAGCTTAAGTTGCCCTTGGAGAAGCATCCAAATCCTTATAGAATCAGGTGGCTCAAAAAGGGTAATGAGATACCAGTGACATCCCGTTGCTTGGTACAATTTTCTTTAGGTTCTGATTTGAATGATGAAGCTCTCTGTGATGTCGTGCCGATGGATGCTGGTCATATTCTTCTTGGTCGACCTTGGCTTTATGATCATGATATGGATCATCGTACGAAGCCAAACACATATTCTTTTTATAAGGAGGGTAAGAAGTACACTTTGCATCCTCTTAAGGAAGAAGCTAGTAAGTTAACTCCGAGTTCAAGCAAGGTTAGTGGTTTTCTTTGTGCTGAGAAGTTTGAAGCTGAGAGTCAAGACACTGAAGTAAAGCCTATTTATGATGAATATCCTAATGAGGATGAAGGTATCGATCTGTATCCGATCGAAGGAGAGTCGGTCGTCATCGGAGGGATCATGTCTATTGCTCCGGTGGAAGTTAAAGATTGGCATAGGCATAAGATGATCAACACTCGTGAAAGTGAAGGTCCACAGATTGTTATTTTCACAGATACAGTGGAGACTTATCTCAACTCTTATGAACAGAGTAAGATGCACACATTCCTTTCTCTGAAAAAAGACACCGAAGAGTTGGCTAGAAGTGGGGAAAAAATTAGAGAATCTCTTGGCGACAACGAATTCGTGGACAAGAGGAAAGGAGGATATGAAAACTACAAAAGAATTGTTAAGCCACCAGGTTGGAGATTATTTATTTTCCAACTCCAGGAGATCGATATAGGAGTTGCGTATTGTAAGGACATACGGGCACGTGACGATCGTTCCCTGACCTTTCCTGGAAGCGAAGTTAAGAAGATGAAAGGCCCGAGTAGAGAGTATCAGACATTTTGCTGGCACCGTTCCATGTTTGTAAAATCAAGACAATATTGTGGTGTATGCAAGAAAATTTGGCACCATTCAGATGGTGGAGGCTGGGTGTATTGTGATGGTTGTGATGTTTGGGTGCATGTTGAATATGCAGGTTTCTCCGATCGACTTCTGGAGGATTTGGAGAACACTGACCTTTATTGTCCTAATTGCCAGAATAATGTTATCGTTTATATGGATGTGATTATATTAGAGCAGAAGAGAAGTGATTGTGAGGAAGAAGAGAGAGAACTGAGTAGCAGTGATTTCCTAAGAGAGGTTACTAGAAGTGATATAGAAGAGCTGAAATGGGCACGTCCGGTCGCGTTCACTTTCTGTTTTCGAGGCTGGTCTTGCCTTGCTGTTCGAGCATACACTGCATCCAAGGTTGAGGACAAGCTAGAGTCCTCGAAGAGGGATTTCCTTCGGGCAGCATTAGGGATATCAAAGGTGAACCAACAGATGAGACTGAAGATGCTATATTGGTACCTCTTGGACTTCGTCGAGGACATGGGATCGCTTCTTGACTGGATCAAAGAACTTTCAAAGGTCAATGTTCTGGATGTGAAGGAGGCTAAGTCAAGGAGATGGAATTAATATAGGAGATTCTCGGTGAAATGGTTGGGAAAGCCAGCGACGGAAAGTATCTGGATAGCTAAAAAAGAGTTGAAGAAGATTGATCCTGAGATTTATGCGGAGATCGTCAAAGTTTTTGCACCGGAGATGCGAACTTTTCCAACCCGAGGAGATTGATGCAGGAGCATAATAATAATAATATTAGATTTTAAATAATAAGGGATATTTTAGGAATATCACGTTATATTTCTTTTTTTAGTATAAATAAGGCCTTAGGGTTTCTAAGGAGAACAATTCTGTTATTTTACCTATTATCTGATTTTAAGAATTTCTTGAGGTTTTCTTACAAACCCTAGAATTTTCTATCGTTCCCTTCATCCTATTCGTTTTCTCCCTATTCTTCTGTGATTTATCCTATTTCCGCTACGCTACTCCATGCAGAGAGCCAACAGGGATGATATGTTTTCTCTCTTTTTTCTATGAATGAAAAGCATTAGTAAAAATGGCGAGCACAGTAGACAATCTCCAAAGCATATTATCCATATGCACAGAAGCAATAGGTCTAAACAGAGTAATGAAGAGGAATGAAAAAAAAATATACTGTAAACAGGAAGGAAACTTATGGATCATGCTTGCCTTTTGTGCCAGCACTCAGTAGGAAAGCTCCCATACTGCAGAGGAAATATCAGAAAGTGTCCCATTAGTTTCACCAAGTCACATTAATTCATTTCACTAAGACAAATAATCTGAGCAGAACACATAATTTATGGAAATACACTGTAAACTTGCTGCACAGATTATAATGCAATAACAGGTACAGAGTTCATGTACGGTTGTACCTAGCCGCAAGTCCAACACACACAGTTGATACATCTGGACGTATGTGCCTCATCGTATCGAATATAGCCATGCCTGGATAACAAGGAAAGCAAACCAAGCTAATCAATGATGAACCAATAAACAACAATTGGTGGAAGGAAGAGTTTATGACAGTCACATGAAAGACATACCAGCAGTCACTGAACCGCCAGGAGAGTTCACATACATGACAATATCCTGTCCATGCACACCGTAAGTAAGAGTGAATGTTGGTACACACAAATAGACTTCACATTAGATGGCACATGGTTTCCAGCTGAACCATCAGTACAGAAGAATAACTGGGAAAGGTATCTAAAGGGAAACACTGACCTTATTGGGATCAACGGCATCTAGGTACAGAAGTTGAGCAACAATTATGTTAGCCATGTCGTCATCAACGGCACCACCACATCGTATAATCCTCTGACCATTTGTGAAATAACTCACTTGAGGACAATAATTCTAGCAGAAACTCAATGTAAGCAGTCCAACATCTGAAGCCCTTACATATTGGAAAAGCTGACTAATGACACTCTGAAAACGCTCCTGTACCATTGGAGGAGGCCCTTGACCTTGAGCATAAGTGGGGAAGTAATGCGACGATGGAATTTGCACATCATCTCTACAACCATGAATGACAGAAGAAATGAACATAAAGAAGAAGACTTCTCAAAGAAAGAACAAATATCTAACATTAGATGACATAAGAGTGCCACCTTATCGACCAGAGTCCATTCCGAGAGCTTCCCAAAGAAGCATGAGACTCGGCAGAGTAAACTGCTGCCACTAAGGTATTGTGCTTTCCACTAGCTCCTAACTTCTTGAGTTGCCTGCAAGGGATGCTGTGGTCACTCTGTAGAGCAAAATAAGACTCTCCCGAAGTACAACTCTTCCGACAAGTTAGAGGACACCGTTTGGTCTTTAAAACTAGCTAACGAAACTCGAACACTCAAGGCACGTTCAAAGAACTCTTCGTCCTAGTAGTAAATGACTGGTGAGAACAAGCCCCTGTGCAAGGGCAAGGAAGCTCCATCGCTTGAGCCTCCTTGGTTCTCATTCTGAAATTAGACACCCTCACGAACTTCTTACCCTATCCGGCATCAGCCACCAGCAGTTTTCCAGAAACCTTTCTCGGGACCCAGTCTCGCTCACGAGCCTAACTAGAGATTGCCTGAAATCCCTCTTTCCACTACTTATGGGCAATACCGCCCTCGTCGATTTTGAATGACAAGCCAGCAAAAGATCCATCCTTTCCGCTCTAAATGAGCTAATCCGACAAGAACAACAAAAACCCAGGACAGAAAAAGAGAAGGGTTTTACCTGCTGGAAGGAAGTGGTCGGTAGGGGAGAGATAGGCTCCCGGGCCGGAAAGAGGGAATAGGGTTTCGGATGTTGGGTGAAGAGGAGGAGGGCTGGACGAAGGCGGCCGACGGAGGAGTCGTGGCGGTGGACAGGAAGGCCATTGGCTTCTCTTCGTACCTCTTCGAGTTCTATCCTTTCCTACGAAAAAATCGAATCTCTTTTACAGTGTCTTAGGAAAATGGACTCTGTTTTGACCAAATGAAGAGTTCGTCCCTCTTCGTCTTGTGATTTTAGAACGTGGTCATGAGCATTTTAATCCAAACCCAGGATTTTGGATCCTCAGATTTCGAAGGCCATTGAAGAAATCCCTTGAGGAACTAATTGAAAAGGCCCAACAATTAGGCTAATGAGGGACCAGTTGTTCATTAGGTTATAGTAGTAGAATTTTTATGGCAAAACCCTGCAGAATACACAGCTGCTCGAACATACTAGTATGTCAGCAGAAGGTTTATTGTCTAAAGTACAACCTAATGAACAATTGTCATTGAGGGATGCCCGGTCGTGTAGCTTCAATTACGCATAGAAATATATAATGCGAGTATAAAACAGGGGTGCACAGTGATGCCCAATCCATTTCATCGATCTAAGAGGAAGAATGCCTGGAAGATGTTTCCAGACCGATGTGTTGCTCAGCTTTGGATGAGCCGCAGGCGTGCATGGTCATGCAGATGTCCCTCGTTTCTAGGAACAGCTCTGTATAGCCAAGGATGAGCGGTCCATACTCGAAATCAATCCTCTCGCACTGCGACCATGAAACGTCGTGAGAAAATGTCGGAAGATTAGGAAAGACGAAAGATAAGGTAAGAGTCCAATGACCTACAGGAGCATGAAATACTCACCTTCTTCGCAGAGCTTTCCACGGAGTTGCAAGCCTTCAGGAGAATCTGGATAACGTCCATCTATACTCATTCATTAAGCAGATATAGACATGTCACCAGACTAAACAAGGTGACAGTGAAGTAAGTGTGATGTTTATTGATTTAATATCAATCACAGACCTGTGTATCGGGGTTTTTAAGTTTTCCCAACAGCTCTGAAACCACTTGGCGGCATAAGTCGCATTTCTCTTCCTTGACGTGCCAAGAGAGCATCTGATTCCTCTCACAGAGATTAACCTTTCGGCAAAAATCTCCGGGTTTAACAGATGACAATTTCTTGAAGAAAATATGAGCATAATAGTCAACCAGAGTGATGCACTGCAAAGACAGCCACGAGATCAAAGAGAACAGTTGGGGTAAGGTCAGAAGTTTCGAGAGAACAGCAGGAACAAACAATCAGCAACAAAGAGGCAGAGAAAGCCGGTTCAGAAGCTTCACCATCTCCATCGCTTTTCTACTCCATACAGATAAAAGAACAGATTTTCAGAAGCCACGATGAAAGATTAACAATCACCTGCTTCTTTAGGGAGAGGGCCTGAGCACAGCTCTTGTGAAGGACATTGATTATCATAGTCTGGGTCTTAGCATCACGAAAGTAACGCAAGGTGTCGCGGGTAAACTCTTTGCAAAGCGTGCACATTTGCTCATTCGTTGAAACGTCTCCTGATATGGCAAAAGCCAGCTATTTCACGAGTACATCCAAACCGGATCGAGGCCATCACTTTCTATTCATACCCTCAAGATCAACAACACAAGCAAGTATGAACATAAGAAGAGCTCTGTTGAGCTAGAAAAACCCACCATTCAAATTGAGATCATGTCGAGCATCGGCTATCCAGGAACTGCATGAGGCCAACAAAACCAAAAGGCCAACCGGCAAATACATAACGCCTGCGCTCAACGGGAAGCAACAAAACCATAATCAACTCCCTTGAATTCAAACCCAAGATCCAAACTTTGCAGCTCCAAAGCAACAAGTCATCGTAAAAACCCAGCATTCCTATAATGCAGCTGGTAATAACCCTCTAGTGAAACCTCAAACCTCAAAACACCTCACAATCAGCGAAGAATACGCCGAGCCCCACGCCTAATAGTACATCCTCAAACAACTTGAACCCGAACCAGCCAAGGATCGTGACCCTAAACCCATTCAACAGTCACCCAACAAAAAACCCAGCTAACAATCAAACTAGAAGCTACAGTCACTCAAGAAAAAGCCCCACGAGTTTAAAGTTCAACATACAAGACAAACGGAGCGGCCAACGTCGTCAAAGAAAGCTCCCCGATTTGATCAAACGACGAGACGTCATCGAGGAAGCGACGATAAAGGTAAAAGAAGCTGAAAAGGAAGAAGGAAACAAAGACAGGACGAACCTCTCGGTGATTGGGTCGATAGAATGAAGCACCACAAGTTGTGATTTCTCCCCTTCGGCCCGACTCTGAGTCAGATATAGAATGCGAGAATGGAGAAGGGTCCTAAATCCGAACTGATGATCGGTCGTCGGTTTGTGTACGTCTCCGACCGACGCATTTCCTTTGTCGTTTCCTTGCATCCCGCTTACGTTGTCTTCCTTCGCCCGGCTTCGGGTAAAGACCAAAAAGTTTCGATCTTTCCACTCGGTTTCGTTCGAGGGAACTTTCTGTTGTTGTCGTTGATTGTAGCCAATGACTCCGTTTTGATCAAAGGAAAAAAAAAGTCACATTACTTACCGCTAGCAGCCGCGAGCGAGTTTTATGCTCGAGCCATGTGGTCAGGCTGCACGGTCAGTTAGCTGCTTGGAAATTGTGGCATCTCGCCCTTTACTCCCCGTCAATGGCATAGCGTTTCCCCATCTTGAACATTGACTAGGCCGACTGCCTCGAGAAGGATTGATGATCCAAGCAGCCTTCTGATTCACCAAGTTGTCGTGATATAATGTGCTGAGGTTCTCAGCTGCTGGGGTCGAGACGAGAGGAGTGACTATGCACGTAGAAACAGTTGTGGAAGTTTACAACTGCAGGAGGAAGCACCCACGCGGGGCTTGTTGCACAGGGTAGAATCGACCACCGCCTTGATTGTAGGCAAAGCTCGCAGACAGACAGATTCGTAGAGGTTTGGAACGAGCTGTGACATTGCACTAGGCATCACGAAAGCTAGATCAACCACAGACGGCAATGAAAACGTGCTCGTTTTAGTCATTTCCAGAGGTCACAAGCAAAAAGCTAATGCTCAACGGAGGATGGACGTGGATCGTCCATGAGCTGTGGTTTGCGATGAGTATATATAGCGTTGATAGTTCTGGGTGGTTTGCCTAGCATACGCTGGAAATGTCCCTTTTGGACTTGGCCGCCATGAACGAGTAGTCTATCTTTGTACAATGTTGTAAGAAATGTTTTTGGTAGAATTGCCAACGGCCTTTGTTGTTGAGATGTCATTTCCAACACAATATTTCTCAAAAACTTAAAGAGTTGATACATCTCTGATCTTTTGTAATTCTAATTTTTGAAGAAAGCCAGACATCTAAATCATCATAATCGGGTTCTGATACGATGTTAGAATATCGGATCGGCCCATATGTCGAGCCCAACATACAAGCCCCGCGGGTTCCACTCTAAAACCAATTGGTTGTAGAGGGTGTAGCCTGCTAGGCTATATATACTAAGCCTGACTCTTTTCTCTATCCGATGTGGGATTGAGTTTGCTATATGACAACCCTTTTGATTTGCCATGTAAATGGATTGTAATCCATGGATAGATGACTAAGAGATTTTTTAGATGCTTCCACAGATTAAAATGTATAAACATTTGCCTTTATTGAATTATTCCATGAAGTGAGAAGATAATAAAAGAGGATGACATGAAATTCAAATCTTGAATAATGGGAAAACATTCGAAAACAACTTAAAATGGTGAGATGGTGAGTTTGAAGGAGTGAAAGATTTAGTTCACGCGTCGGCAGTTACGGCGCAACTCGCCTTGATTTCCGAGCAACGGCTTGATGTTACCCATCTTGATCATCGACTTTGCGAAGTCCTTGCGGAACTTTTCGATATCCTCGCTATAGTCCTTCACTCGTTCACTTGTCCTTTCGTGGCCGAAGAGCACTTGATCCGACTGAAGGAGACCCTTCTTGTTGATTATGTTCTGGTAATACAAGGTATCGAATTGTGCGGCCGTGGGGTCCAACTTGGCGAGGTTAGAGTCGAATTGTGTTCCGTTCAATGGGCATATGCCCTGGAGGTTTTTGGCGAACGAGGCCTTAATGTCGGAGTTTGGGCTGTGGATCCTGCTCTTGAAAGTGCGGCACTGAGCGAACCCGATTGTGTGTGCTCCGGACAAGGCAACGAGGTCCTTAGCATTTAGTCCTTGTTTCCTGAAGGTACTGATTAGGGTCGGCACATCCATGATCGGCGACGGAATGTCCCTATTAGCAATAGTTCTGCTCGCCGTCAACGAGTCCCTTCTCCCAAGTCGTACGTTCCACGATGGACCCCCCAACTGCATTAAGCGAGACCTCGATCAGTTAGTTATCAATATTACGATCCAACCGTCAAGAGACCATATTCTCATGAAGCGAAAATTACCGCAACGACAGAATCACGGGCAGCCACGGCTAGTATGTCCGCACATGAAATGACCGAACCCCCGCAGACCTTATCAACCTCAGCCTTGATCTGATCAATAACTTCAAACCCTCTAGCGGAGTTGTTATTTGGGCCAGCAAACTTCTCGCTGTCGATGGTCGACGTAGGGTCGAGCAGGATCGAAGCATCGCATCCCTACAATCAAATATTCAGTCGTAAGAGAAAAAACAAACTTCAAACGCTTAAAAATTGAGAGGAGAAAGGGATTGTATTATTACATTGACGAAGCAATCGTGGAAATGCAAACGAAGGAGAGACGCGCCCATCCTCTTCTCCCGTTGCACAGCGGCCTCGACCACCCGCTTGATGGTCGGCAAAGCCCGAGGGCAAACATGGGCATAGTAATAAGGAGAAAGGCCGGTGGTGGGCCTTGCGGAAACGTAGCCGCCGCCGAAGGACGCCAACAGGATGCCAACTTGGATGGCCAACAAGACGATCATTTTAGCGAGTGTCATCTTTGTTCAACAACCACACTGGATCGATCAGATTAGCTAGAAACGGATGAGATTTCTCTGTTCGTCCGATGATGTTTATATAGGGAGAGACCAAATCGAGGGCATTATACGAATAAGCGATACAAGCAAAGTTGGGGGAGGACAGTGTGGATTGACTCGGCCAATTGAGTCTTCCGGACAAGTTTCGTGCAAAAATGTCAGTAGTTGTGAGTTTGGTGCTGGGTCAGTATTGCTCACTCCTGCAAGAAATTGAAATTATTAGCAACATACAGATTTGGAAGTGGTCTTCCCATCGTGGCTGGAGGCTTTGATTATTGATGCACAAGTACTTGGGTTACGCGCTCTATTCTTCTCCGAGTAAGAGTCCGGCCGGGCGGCCGGCCGCGGTATCTAAAATTAGGTACATCTTTCGTTCATAAGTTTGCGATACACTTAGAATTTGGTATTCCTTCTTCTAGATTCAGAAAGGCGGCATCACCATAATCTGCACCATCCACCAATCCTTATCATATAATATTACAGAAAATGATTAGTGGATTAAATGGAATTAGTATCCGGGTCTGTGTGTGATTAGAGAGGAGGGAGTCATAAGCACGAGGAGTTAGAAATATCATAGACATGTCTTCCCTCTGAAGCCCCAAAAAAGGAGATGTGTGGCTCATTACAACATTTCTTTAACCATCTCCTTGAAGACCTGGGCTAACTGGATCAACACGTCAATCGATCCGAACAGGATGTGCATCTTCATCGTGACGAGCGAATGTGGTAATAAGAGTATATTTGTATTCCTTTGTCAAAAACGAATGATTAAACTCGTATATTTGAACTTATTACTCCTTTTTCTTTCGTGTCGTCCCCGTTAAATTGAATGGGATTGTGGTTCGACCAAATTACAATAGTGTCAATACTTTAAGGACTATCTTGTAATATTACCAAGTGTCCGAGAAAGGTGGCGAGACAGGAAAAGAGAAAAAGACAAAACGCGACGCCTTCGTTTGTTAACAGTCCCGCTTTCTTTCCTTTTACCACCTTCATCGTCGGCTTCGAGCTGAGCTCTAATGGCGTGCGTTGATACCACGGTCTCATCGCTTTGCTTCTCCAAGGGAGGAAGTCTCCCCGGGTCGACGAGGGGTCAGCCTGCTTTATCTTCGCCTATCTGGGTCTCTCTCACCGGTGAGCGAGCACTCGACCCTGTATTTCTCGGTTGATTTCTTTTGGGAGGGAGGGCTCCAGTTGGATGACGAGCGAGTTATTGATTCTGGGGTTTGTTGTTTCTCCAGGGAGGAGGAGGAGTAGAGTGGGTTTGATAAGAGTTGAGGGGAGTGATACTGATAAAGGTATAAAGGCTTTCCGATGTTACTACCACGGTTGGTTTAAAATGTTCTGTTCTTTCTTTTTTTTTGGGGGGGATTGGGAGGAAGATGATGGGGTTTGGGAAGTTTGAGGGATTGTTTTCGCGGTGGCAGTTCATGCTCGTGCGAGGAAGGGTAAGGAAGGGTCCAGCTTCAACCAGCTTCTTGGGATCAGAGGAGCTGCCCGGGAAACTGTGAGGAGTTCGTTGCATTGTCTTGACCTGAAAGTAGTGTTTTTGATGGTTTAGTAGACCCTGTTTTGGGATGTTTTAGGTCAGATGGAGATTGAATCGGTGGGGGTCAACGGGTTCATTTGCTGTTTGACTGACTGGCAGGCTGCTTTGATCCATTGATGGCTTTTAGTGGTATTGGATCCCTGATTTGTCGTTATTGTCTTGTGCTCGGAGTTATTGGCTTGGTTGATCCGGCGGGGAAGTTATTTTACTTATAAAGCTAGTTATTGACAAGGGCTTGTCGTGTTATCAGCATCTTGCTTCTTTTGTAATCTCCATGTTGGGTGTACTTTTTCGTTAATCCTTTCTTCTTTCCTCAACTAAAAAGGGTGCAACAAAAAAGGGATTTCTTCTCCGTGAATTGGGTGTTATTTAGGGTCACAGAGCTTATGTTGAAGTAAGACATGCCACTTATTTGCAGAATAAATGGAAGATTCGCCTTCAACTTACGAAGCCCATCACATGGCCTCCTTTGGTGTTGGGAGTGGTATGTGGAGCTGCTGCTTCCGGTGTGTATGCCACATTAGATGTCCTAATGTGTGATCATAATATATTGTGATTGCTGAAATTTGATATTGTTGCTTTATGGGTAGAACCGCTTTAGATGGAAGTTCTTTTGGTTCTTTGATACAAAGATCGACTGCAGGAAATTTCCATTGGAATCTGGAGGACGTTGCGAAATCAATTGTCTGCATGATGATGTCTGGCCCATGTCTCACTGGCTATACACAGGTATCTCCTTCGGAACATGGAGTTGATAACTGACCTGCACTCGAGATTTAGACTGATTTACAGCAACTTTCTGCTCATTATATTAGACAATAAACGATTGGTATGACAGAGAAATCGATGCGATCAATGAACCATATCGTCCAATTCCATCAGGGGTAATCTCTGAGAATGAGGTACACAGTTTAACCTTTAACAATCAGTGCAAACCAACGGTTTTAATCATGTAACTGATCAAACTCTTACCAGGTTATTACACAAGTTTGGGTGTTGCTTTTATCTGGCCTTGGGCTTGCTTTTTTGCTAGATGTGTGGGTAAGTAATGTTCTCATTCCGGATGTATTTCCCCTTTTCAACAATTTCCACGAGACAGCTTCCAATCGCGAGTACTTGTTTGTGTAGGCAGGGCATGAAGTGCCCATCCTTTTCCACCTCGCATTTGGTGGATCATTGATCTCTTATGTTTATTCTGCTCCGCCTCTGAAAGTATTGTTTGTTGTTTCATTGAGTAACATCCTTTAATTCCTCCATTGACTTGACCTACTTTATGTATCACATTATTTCGTTCAGAGATCATGCTAAGGTAAATGTGTAAATTTGCAGCTGAAGCGAAATGGATGGATTGGAAATTTTGCTCTAGGCGCAAGTTACATAAGCTTGCCATGGTAGAGTTGTTATTCCATTTCTTGTGCACCAACATTGCCTAGAAATGATCCACACTGTTGCTTGATCTAAAAACCGTTAAGTCTTTTCCTATTAAAAAGCTGTGAAATCCTTCCCAAAATAGGTGGGCGGGCCAAGCACTGTTCGGAACACTTACTCCTGACATAATTGTTCTCACCCTCCTCTACAGCATAGCTGGGGTAATTCTTACATCTGTCTTGTTTTCTTTTCATAGTAAGCTCTGCTCGCCACTTAAAAGATATCTCTTTCTGCCTGTGATCATTGCAGCTAGGGATTGCCATTGTGAATGACTTTAAGAGCATTGAAGGAGACAGGAGAATGGGCCTGCAGGTAAACTATGTCTGTTGCTAATTTTTCTTAGACAACATCTGGCACTTAACGTGGTTCCTTTTCTGAATGTGCTTTGAACAGTCGCTTCCTGTAGTTTTTGGTCCCGAAACTGCGAAATGGATTTGTGTTGGTGCCATTGACATTACGCAAATCTCAGTCGCTGGTATGTTACACAGATGCGATCTCTGGTGATGGCATTAACCAATATATAGGACAGAGATACCTCATTTGGCTACTCTTTTGATCTTTTACTCAAACTAAAGACTAGCTTTTGCAGCTTACCTTCTTGGGGCTGGTAAGCCTTGTCACGCTTTAGCTCTACTCGCTCTAATAATCCCTCAAGTTGTCTTCCAGGTAAAGATTTTGCAGTCACATTCCCCCATCTTCATGCACTTAGATAGCGCCTGGCTTTAAAAGGACACTCCCTAATATTTCCGAGTAATAGCAATAGCTTTCTTTCTCAGATCTCTAATCAAACCATTTTTCGAATCTTCGTACGTGCACGGAAAAGTTCACTATTCTACGTATTGGGCCACTTTGTAATTCATGCTAATTCGCTTGCAGTTCCAATATTTTCTGAAAGATCCTGTGAAGTATGATGTCAGATATCAGGTATCATCCCTTCTCATTCTTCCTGTACGACAATTAGAAGTGCAGCGACCATCACCACAACGGTCTTGCTGTTTATGTTCCCTCCGATTTCCTTTTCCAGGCTAGTGCGCAGCCATTTCTTGTGCTTGGTTTGTTGGTAACTGCTCTAGCGACCGGCCATTGATCGCACACCAAAGGAATGAATCTGCCCAAATAACAAGCCTGTCCTCGTAAACCTGACTGGCAACTGACCGTGGATCCGGCCCTCATTTAGCATTCATAGGTTGCTCTGTGGACTGCTGGATAGTCATCAGTTGTTTGGTTCTGTCATAACACCTTTGCACTCCGGACTGTTCTGCTCAATATTTCTGGATAGGTGTTTTTGTAATTTCTCCGACCTTTGTAAAAGGAAAACTAAATCTCAATAACATTATGCAGCATGAAATTACAGTTCGACTCGGCCGGTTATGTTTCAATAAACCCTTTCGAATTGCAGTTCGGCCTCAAATTTGGGCGATCCAGCTCATTCGTGTTGATTCGTGGCCCGAGTGACACTGCAATTTTCCTGCCAAAAAGTGGCACCGCAGTCGTCCAGTTCCCCCTCTCTCAGGCGAAATAAACCTACGGCACTGCTGCCGTCACCGACACCGATGACCATGGGCGTAGGCTTTGATGGGAGACTCGAGAAGACGAATTTAAGTCGATCTCATAGATTTCGCGAAGACTCATGTACTGAAAAACATGATTGATTGGAACCAAAATTCTGGCAATAACTTTATTTCCGGATGAACATCTACACCAGCAACTCCAGCAACGACTAATTTCACAGCAGCTGTATATGGCTAAAATCGACAGAAAAAAACCCCGAGACTGGCCTACATCGGGAAAAGGTAAAAGTATTTTACCCGGAAAGATTGATAACTATGCCCTCAACAGATCACAGCAAGTACTTCTCCACGACCGTACGTCCAAACTTTTCTTGCACATCCTTTGGAGTTTCAATCTGAATCAAAACAGAAGCTGTTAATGGATGGCAGAAGCAGAGTAAATCAGATATACAGGCATGAGAGCTGCTTACCGCATTTAAGGCTTTGAAAAGAGCCTTAACAGTGTTATGTGGATTCCTTGAACCAATAACCTACCAAAACCAAATATAATGCAATCAAGTTAGCAACACACCCTAGTGCTCCAAACTCGCTCACTGATGTTCACTGCACCCAGATGATACCTTAGATTTAACATTCTTGAAACCAGCCAGATTTAAAATTGTCTCAACTGTTCTCCCAGCTTTCATCCCGGTCCTTGTAGACGCTGGCCACAGATAAACCTACATCAACCAAAGGACATCTTCGTAACCCGCTCGTGAAGCAAAAGGCATGATGGTAAACCGATTCAGAGTAAGGGGAATATATCTTTTGAGTACCTTTGTTTGCTTATATTTCATTTGAACAGCATGTGCGATTGTATGCTCTTCATGTCGCTCAATATAGTGTAGATTCTGGAAGCATTTCTCGTATGCCTATAAAGATGGGGATAAATTGCCAATTTCTAAGTCCGTAGTCAACAATCGCCAAAGGAAATCATGTTTCATAAGCAAAAACAAGTGCCTCAAAAAGTCTCTCGACTGCTGGGGGTTCATAAGCAAGATCAAGTTCATTTTTCTGATTTGTTTCCATTGAGAAGAGTCACTTTTTCTCTACCATAGATGTAGGTTTCACACGACTGTAACTACAAACAGGGTATACACAGTGTAATGGGAAAACAATAATTTGGTTGAATCACATCAATGGATGACAACATACCTTCTGGAGGGCAATGGGAACAGCCGGGCCTTTTGCTTTCGCGAAGCCAACAACACCTTGATAGTTTCCACAGGCTAGCATTGCTGTGTATTTAGCCACTTGCCCACCCTGATCAAACAAAGGACGACAAGAGAAATGTAATGCTTGCTTCATCAGTTTGATGAATAATAACGGATGAACATACTGCGGAATCAAAGCTGGCTAACCTTCGTAACTTTGCAAGTCCGATTCACATCTATCAATTTCACATCAAAGCCCTGCATTTCAAATCAAGTCAACGATTACTTATACCAATTTTACAAAATAAAGAATTTTTCCTGGCAAAAGACACTAATCTTAATAACTATATAGTGTTAGACAAAAACAAGGAAATTAACAGTCCCATCATCACTAGTAAATTTTAAATTTTTGACTAAGTAGAACATTGATAAGGGAGAGATGTCTGCTAACAGAAATGAGTAGGTACAGTCACATGTTAAAGATCCACTCTGATAGAGTATTCTCCCCACTGACATATTTCTAATACTGACAGGATAACAACAAGAACTCACTTTTCTGTAAAGAGGCTTTCTTTTCGATTCAGTCAAAGCATTTCTTTCCTCTGCAAGATCTCTGATCTCCTCCTCTAGAGCTTTACCTTTTCTTCCAAATGTGTGATCCAACTCTGCCAGCTTCTCCTCTAAGAGCCTATCGATTTCATTAAGCTTTGCGATAAGTATGTCGTCCCGTTCTTTCATGTCATCAAACTCCTCCTCGCTGTCATCATCGACTCTTGCTGCGATTTCTTTATCTTTATCTTCCTCAAAGTTTTCCGAACGTTCATCGGGAGGACCACCTTTTTCATGCTGAATGATCCCAAAATTTGCCGGATTGTTTGGGTCATAAGCTTCTTTCCACTGGACCAAGGTCATAGCTCTATTCAGCTTCTGCTGGAGAATAAACTTTTCCTTCCCTTCTGCTATCTTTAGGCGATTCATCAGCTCACCAATCACTCTATACTCGGGACGAAGCCGAAAGTGCTTCTCCTCAAACTTATCAATCCTATCCATCCATCTAAAGGCATCGTCAAGTGTTTCTGCGTGGAACCCAAAAAAAAGTTCACAGTTACCTCATTACATTTGCAGTAAGCGTAGAAAAAATTTTCTTTTTGCATGACACGTTTCTAGGCAAAAGCTCCACGAGAAAAAAAAAAGAAAGTAAATTTGGCGGAAAAGCTACCGGATTCGACGAAATTCCCAATCAACTCCTTGTGGCGATTGAACTTCTTCTCGAAGAGCTCGAAGCCCTTCTTCAGATTCTCGGGAGAAAACCTCTCGTCGTCCTCATCGGATTCAGAGTCGGAAGGCTCCTCGCGGAGGTTAAGGTCGGCAGGGGGGTCCTTGAGCTTCTCCTTCTCGAGCTTCTCAATCAGTGAGGCAATCCCCATGAAATCCTCGTTATCCTCGGCATCGATGTCCTCGGTGCCGAGGCCGGCCCTCTTCCTGGAATCCCTCTCCCTTTGCTTCTCCTTCTCGACCTCGGCAAGAAGCTCCTGAATAACCCTGGAGGAAGCCCCCGGGGTGAATGACGTGGAGAAGCTCGATCTAGGCGTGAGATGGAACCCGGAGATCCTCCGATGCGTAGGAATAGGGAATGCCCCGTTAAGCGTAGTAGCAGTAGTAATCCGCTTCCTGAAGAATAAGTTGGTGCAGGAGAGTGACGAGGTCGTCGCCTTCCGGGACAACAACTTGGCGGAGCACATTCTCCTCCTCCTCCCCCGCCGACGGAGATCACCGAGGAAGGGTTGGAGTCAGAGACAGTGAGGTTTAGGGTTTTACCTCCCATCCACCGGTCTGAACCGGACAGAAAATTTTTGGATTTTTTTAAATTAAAATAAAATATAAAATAATATAAAAAATTATTACGAAATTTTATATTTCGTGAAAACGACTTTATCTCTAACTCATGAAAAAATGAAACATACCTTAATTCATAAATTCAATTACTGACTAAAACTGTAAAAAAAAAATGATAATAATACTGAAATATTTTATCTGTTTTTTATTATAAGATTTTAATAGTTAAATTAAGTAAGTTGGAAATCGAAGTTGGACTGTAATTATTGATGCTGTTAAAAATTTATAAAATCGATGAAGGCAAATGATGGCTCTATTGTGGGTATCTCTGTTTTTCATTATCATCCTCCACCACGTATCACTATCTTGCATAAAAGAACGAGAAACCACTTGCTTTCATCTCCTTATTTTTTTGTCATGCGTATGATATGCGAAAGCGAAAATACGTTGATATATGTATGGGTATAGGTGTTCTCGGTGTAGGAACCAAATAATACATGAATATCTCTTAAAACCTAGCCTCACTAGATAAAAACAAAATATTAAATACTCGTATATTATTTTTAATCAAAAATTTAAACAGCAAATTATCATATGATCTCGAGACGTAAAGTTCCCAAGGTGAGGCAAAAGTCCGTACTGAGATGAGCTCTTGCTTTTCTTTATCCGCCAACGTCAAATACTAACCTAAATCTCAACTTCTAACCACTGAGCGGATGCTGCTCCTCCGGTTCAATACTTCAATCGGTGGTTCGGATATACTTCCAAAGCATCACTGACGTCAGCGGCTCGCTGGCACTTGCAAGTTGGAGTTGGATGCAAACTCTCCGTGTCGGGTCCACGTGACGTCTTTGTCGCATTTAGTAACGACAGTGTCAGTGTGTGGTACGAGGACAAAGTCTTCGTGGTCAATTTTGCCATCAATTACGAGTTGTGGAACAAAAAAATATAATGAAAAAGAAAAAGGTCTTCACCGCAAGAACTCAAATCAAACGCAGTCGGCCGGCCACTCTTAACAAAATTAAATTCCAAGGGGCACTTGACATGAATATTACAGCAGGTCGGTCGGTTTTTGGAACCCGAAAACAGCGGCGACAGAATCCACGCCCCGGTAACACCACGCAACCTGCGTGATTGTCGGCGGGGGTGGTGATGGAAACTTCTGGCTTTCATAAAACCTCTCCTTCACCACCACCACATAGTCCCGCTTTATAAAAGCCGGAGGAGAAGGAAAGCACCGTCGTCATCTGGACAACCACACTTCACCAAACAGAGAGACGGACAACCCATGTCTTCCTCCTCAAACTCCAACCTCTGCTCCCTTCCCTCCACCACAGCCCTCACCCCTCCCCCTCCCTCCGCCCCTTCCAAGTCTTCCTTCACCCTCGGCGGCCACATCGCCCGCCGCCTCGTCCAGATTGGCGTCACCGACGTCTTCTCCGTCCCCGGTGACTTCAACCTCACCCTCCTTGACCACCTCATCGCCGAACCCAGCCTCAACCTCGTCGGTTGCTGTAACGAGCTCAACGCCGGGTATGCCGCCGACGGTTATGCTCGCTCCCGCGGCGTCGGCGCCTGCGTCGTCACCTTCACTGTCGGCGGTCTCAGCGTGATCAACGCTATTGCCGGCGCGTACAGCGAGAACCTCCCCGTGGTTTGCATAGTCGGAGGGCCGAACTCGAACGACTACGGTACTAACCGCATCCTGCATCATACCATCGGGTTGCCCGACTTCAGCCAGGAGCTGAGGTGCTTCCAGACCATCACTTGTCATCAGGTGATGAGAAAGTTCCCGACTTCCTTTCTGATTCCGTGTCGATCTTGTCGCCACTCTTCGACGGCTAATCTTCGGCATGATTTAAGTCGTTTTTGATTCAGTAAAAGATCTGATGGGTCTGAAACAGTTTTTGAACTGAAATGAACTGAATTGAATCCTCAGGCAGTGGTGAATAACTTGGACGATGCACACGAGCAGATCGACACGGCCATCTCGACTGCGCTCAAAGCAAGCAAGCCTGTTTACATTAGCATCAGCTGTAACCTGCCCGGGTTGTTTCATCCCACCTTCGGCCGAGAGCCGATTCCGTTTTCACTTCCGGCAAAGTACGTGTACTCGGATGTTTCCCTGTCAAATTCCTGCTTTATTTGTCGTGTGAAAGAGATTAAAGAGTGATTACACTGCAGGTTGAGTAACAAGATGGGTATGGAGGCTGCTGTGGATGCCGCTGTGGAGTTCTTGAACAAAGCGGTAAAGCCGGTACTGGTGGGTGGCCCAAAACTTCGAGTTGCACAAGCTTGCGATGCGTTCGTAGAGCTGGCCGACGCCTCTGGCTATGCTGTGTCAGTCATGCCTTCAGCAAAAGGGCTCTTTCCCGAGCATCATCCCCATTTCATAGGAACATTCTGGGGAGCTGTTAGTACGGCTTTTTGTGCTGAAATCGTGGAATCCGCAGACGCATACCTGTTCGCCGGACCAATTTTTAACGATTACAGCTCAGTCGGGTATTCTCTTCTCATCAAGAAGGAGAAGGCCATTATCGTGCAGCCTGATCGAGTGGTGATCGGCAATGGCCCTGCCTTTGGGTGCGTGTTGATGAAGGATTTCCTGCGGGAACTGTCAAAGCGGATCAAGCCCAATACGACTGCTTACGAGAACTACCATAGGATATATGTGCCTGATGGACACCCGCTGAAGTGCGCCCCCAATGAGCCCCTGAGAGTGAATGTCCTGTTTCAGCATATTCAGAAGATGCTCTCCAGCGAGACAGCCGTTATTGCTGAGACCGGTGACTCCTGGTTTAATTGTCAGAAGCTTAAGTTGCCAAAGGGCTGTGGGTAAGATTGCCGGATTTCATCTAAAAGATTGCTTTATCCCTTCCCTTCCTGATGCATAGGCGGTGAGGCGGGGGTGACTTGTTCGAGCCTTTATTGCAGGTATGAATTCCAAATGCAGTATGGATCCATCGGCTGGTCAGTGGGTGCAACCCTCGGATACGCACAAGCGGCCCCAGAAAAGCGCGTGATCGCCTGCATTGGAGATGGAAGTTTCCAGGTATAACGTGACCAATTGGTAACGGGAGTGACTCGACTTTGTCTCAAACTCAAGTAAGGATTGGTGTTGTTTGTAGGTGACTGCACAGGACGTGTCCACCATGATCAGGTGTGGGCAGAGGACCATCATCTTCCTCATAAACAATGGCGGTTACACTATCGAAGTAGAGATTCATGATGGACCTTATAACGTGATCAAGAACTGGAACTACACCGGCCTGGTGGATGCTATTCACAACGGCGAGGGGAAGTGCTGGACGAAGAAGGTAAGTTAATCTAACCCATCCCAAACAAAATGCCAGTCTCTGTTAACAAATGATCACGCCAACGAAACACTCCGCATCTTGGTCATCCTGCAGGTGTTCTTCGAGGAGGAGCTGGTCGAAGCCATCGAAGCCGCAACCGGAGAACATAAAGACTCCCTATGCTTCATCGAGGTGGTGGTTCACAAGGACGATACTAGCAAGGAGCTGTTGGAGTGGGGTTCGAGAGTTTCTGACGCGAACAGCCGCCCTCCTAATCCTCAATAGGAATCCCATCTGTTCCGCATCGAACGATCAGATACCGCTGAATACTATATCTGTATGTTGATTTCGCTAGTCCTGCGTGTAATGTACAGCATCAGACATTTGAGTTGGATTCTAAGCCTGCAACTTTAGTAGAAAAACACTCACCGGGCATTCTAGCGTTCCAGTGCTGTCTAAGTTAAACATAAGCCGATCGTTATGATGCAATGATGCAGGGAATGGTGCCTGGCAGATCCTGGTGTGTGACTTCAAGCAGTGGATGTTCGGGTGTGCGCTTTGGCATCTGTGGCACCGCAACTCCCTGGCAGTAGGCTTTCGTTGTGTTTAATTACTGACTTATCATTCTTGGCAACTTGTTCAATCACGTCTACCGAGTCCTGGAACAACGCGGGTTGAACGAGTTCCAGTGCTTCTTTTCCTTCTAGTTGGGTGAATTGAAATCTTGGCTAATCACATGGAGATGCAGCTGCCTCAAGCCCGACGAAATGAGCTAACTCGAGAATGTGCTTCTCTGCCTGCATCAAGCAGTGATGCCACAAAACCGAGATCAGGGGAAGGAATGCGTAGCAACAATGCAGATATCAAACCAGGAACACCGCGTTGAGCGATTACCTTGGGATGGAGATCGTTAACCACGACAACATCGTCTAATACTTCCATTAACAGATGATGTTCGGGATGCATGGCAGTTTGATGCAGAGCCAGAGCCCACGTGATCACTATTTGGACAAGTGAACAAAAATGATGTGATCTCTAGCCTCACCAATTTTTGCATTTGCAATTGAAGTGATCTCTAAGCTTACCAATTTGGTTGCGTTTGCGATCACATTGCCGCGCAAGCCTCCAAATGAAGAAAGATGGACTATATCACCTACAAATGTGAAGAACTTGCTCGAGATCTAGATTCGTCTTTGAGGCTTTGACCACAACCAGGGACAGAATCTTTGATCCTGAAGTTAAGTCCACCCAACAGAGTTTCGCAGTCCCGAGTTTGTCTACGAATTCCCTGATGCTGTGACATCAGATACATTGTCAGGTTATTCAGCAGTTGCAATGAAGGAAATGCGAGTATAGGCGTGACCATGGCATCCTATTTCGTTGTTTCTTCCTCATGATAAGCACTTGTAGTCAGGAAAGCATTCTTCTCAGAGCAAGATTCATTCATCTCCAGTTTGTGTGATGAACCTGAGCATGAGTTACCAGAACAACAGGGTTCGTCATGTGTTTACGGCGTGATTCTTTGGCCTAAATGCGTTGGACCCTTGAGACAAGATGATTTGCTTCTAACCCAGCGTCCTAACACCCATCCAAGAACATGGACTTGTACTCCTTCCTGATTCTGCGTCTCCAGCTCATTCAGAGTACGGGACTCAGGAGTCCCTCCTCAGGCAAGCCTCTCAGATATTCAGACAACTGGCTCATCCATTTTGCCAATGCAGCACTCATCGAGAAAAGTTACAATTTACCAGGTTGATCGGTTTCCGTCGTAGCTGCGCCATTATATTGTTGTCTTGAAGACTGTTTAAGAGAAAAGCATAGAGTCTGCATATATCAACGAGGCTGCAAACTATCCAATGGCCTCGTGATGGACTTTGTTACTTAAATATTGAGCGCCGATCTGTTGATTTTATCGCATCTCTAAAGTAGCTTGTGTGAGGCACTTCAATTATCATCACTCTCCTGCGGAATAGCTAGTTCTCGGAACCAATCCTGTTTCAGCGAGTTCAGTGTGTATTGGAAAGATTCATCAAAGTACTCTAAAGACACTATCTACAACATCAAGGCTGTGCACGAAACCAGACTACAGTCGCTACATCGAGAAAAGAACTCTAATTAACAAGAATGAGACTTAACTAGACCAAACACATGACATTGTCTTCGTCCCTTCAGTCGTGGATGATGGAATGAATCAGTATGGAGGCCTCATCGGTGGTTGGAGCTGCGTCTTCTGCATCCAAAATCATCGACCGTTTGCCCAAAAGAATCAGAATCCTTGCGGGAGAGTTTTCATTACACCTGCAACTGTCATTAAAGCATACCAGGAAGTGCGTGTGCCAGGTGAGACACAATGCTCCTGATGATTCCGCCACTGTCCTCCGATGGAACCTCGTCGTACCCCCTCTCGCTGTTCCCAGGCTCTGCCTCGTTTTCCCTATCAAATTTCCCATTTCCGCTACCTTCGTCCCCTGGTGGAAACAAGGAAGTTATCAGATTCTTGATAACTCCGCCGCCGCCTTCATCGTCGCAGCTCTCTGTTCCTACACCAGTTTCATCTTCCGACTTCGACCCGTTGTTCGCATCTTTCTCATGGATGTTCCCGTCCCCGTCCTTGGCTCCAAGCATCTCCTCTGCCTTTCTCTTGCTGGTGCTGGTGCTGATGCCAGCCAACACCCCATCTATGTCATCATCTTCCATCCTGAATTTCCTACCTTTGAGAGGGCATCGAGGGTCGGTTTAGGACCAGCTACTGCCATCTATATATATAGGAAGCGGTAAGAGAGAGAGAGAGAAGCCGTGGATACATTACACGTTGTTTATTACAGGAGATTGTCTGTTTCTGGTACCCTGTAAGAAATCGCCACGCAAGGCTTTATGGGTTTAAGTGTCAGATGCACATGCAATCTCCTGACAAGGTCGGTGCCAATTCAAAAGCTCCATACTTTGTTCTGTTGTTTCACGGTTTACACAAGATGGTCTTCATTCTCAACATCCGGAAAACACGACCAGCAAAATTTGGCATATGACAGTCCCCCGAGTTCCAGCAAAACAGAAGCAACAGCAGATGGATGGCAAGGAAAACCTAAGGGATTGGAATATCGCCGAACCTGGCCTTCTCGTCGGCCCTCTTGTCCTCCAGCCTCCTCCGCTCTCGTCTGGCATCTCTTGCCGCAGCATCGACCTGGACTTTCTCCATCACTTGGTCGAAACCGGGAATAGTTCGAACTAATTTGTTGTAGGCGCGGTAGCTCAGGTTGAAGAAGACCTTGAACAGTCTCTGAAAATAAGACGCAAGATAGTCGAGCAATGAATGCCCTTGAATACCAATTTCGCGGGAGTGGAGAAATCGAAGGGTACGCAAAACGTGTTTCTCAAAATGAATAGGATGGCCGAGTGACAGTACCATCACATCCTTGTTCCAGTGGCGGATGTATGGGGGGCCGGTGTGATAAGTTCCGAGCGGTTCACGGTACCACTCCCCACCATATGTGATGTGCTCCATAGCCTGTTCGATGCTCAGAACTTCCCAAGGCCGTAATCCGGGGATTATTTTAGCCAACTGGATCCTATAAAAGAAGGAAGTTTTGAGTAAGACTGATTGAAGAGAAATAATAGCAATATCAACACGAATGAACAAGAAAACAAGATTGATCATAGTACCTCAGATCTTTAGAAATGTACTTATTAGGCATGTGGTCCTTCTCCAAAACTGTTGTCAATTCTGCGCCACTCGCCCAGAGGAATAGAGCATAACTCGGAGTTCTCAACCCAGGCCAAACGCCACCATTGGCTTTAAGCACGGCCATGTCACGCCTCTTTTCTTCTACAGCTTCTTGTTGGAGCTGCTTGTAAGTTTTTGGCTCGTGTCCTTTGAGAGGAACCCAAGGAGGTATGCCTTTCTGGAGCTTGTGAATGAATGCCGTAGCCGCAGCACCAAGTCTCACTGGAACACCATTAGCACAAGAATCAAAACTTTGCCAATAATTGCATACCGCAAATAAGGGAACATACGCGACTAATGGGGAGCAAAGCACCTTCCCAGGTGGCAATAGCACGTTCCATTCCGTATACCATACAAATTGGTGCCCATTCGTCCATGTCTTCACCCCAGATGAATGTGTCCTTATCGATTATTCCAGCACCCCAAGCTGTCTTAAGCTGTATCAACTCCATCGGACCACGACTACGACCCAAACGATCCTTGTAGAAAAAGCCACCACTTTTCATGATAACTGAAAAACATTGGTCAGAATCAATTATGCAATTTGGATCTTCTCCCCGCACCTTCACCTTCCGAACAAAGTGAATAATCATAAAAAGGTGTATTTTCCAGTGTCATTCCTTGTTAACAGTCTTTCATCCCACACACTTATCTCCAACTAAAGAATGTTTCAACTTTGCGACAAATCACATCTACAACCTCTATCCCAGCAGCTCATCATAAAATAATGCATGCCATTTCTACCGACTCTGTTCGATAGTGAATTTCTTTTATGCATTAAACATTTAAATTCCTTCAGAAGTTCGAAACATCTCCACTGGCAAAAAACACAGATGTCGGGCCTTCTGTACGGATTGCTAAGCATATCAAATTTCACAGAACTAGGAATCAGTTGCATCAGAGTTATGTTGCAACTCAAATCGTAAAGGGTAAATGCTCTATCAGCTAAAGGAGAGGTACAGGCCCTAGAATTCACGAAACCTAAAGCCCTATGAAACCAGAGCAGCATTTCCATGAACACATTGAAGACACCGGAGCAAGCCTAGAAGCAACAAACTTACAATCGTAATACCGCTTCTCAAGCCTCTTGTACCCGATCGCCTGCGCAACGTCGATTGGCTTCCCGGGAGGATAAGGCCGCTGCCGGAACCCCCACAACCCGAACAGGAACTGCCTCATGAAATCCCAGAACTTGTCATCGCTCTCCTTCCTCGTCTTTATCGCCTTCCGTGGCATCGGCCTTCCGTCCAGCCCAGTCACGTGGGGTATCGCCCTCCAGTAATCCCTATCCTCCCTACGGTACGGGTCGCGGTTCTCCCTAAGCTCCTGCTCATTAATCTGGTCTTTGATCTCCTCGGCCCGCTGAATGAACTTGATAACGGGGTGGGACCTGAAGTCCTTCCACCACTTCTCATTGGCGGCAATCTCTTCAGGAGTGGCATCAGGTCGGGCCTCGAGGAGCGGGTGGCGGTCGTTGAGGATCCGTTCGACCTCGGGAGTGTGGCGGTAGTCGGGGCGGTTCTCGCATTCCAAGAAGAAGCGGTCGGCCCAGGCCGAGTAGTCGAAGGGCGGGGAGGATGTAGACTTGGGGTCCTTGGAGGGGTTTGCCGGTACTGAGGAAGAGGAGATGGAGGCGAATGGCGGGGTAGACGAGGCGGCGGAAGGGCGGAGGTGGTCGGGAAGTAGGAGTGGGCTGGGGTTAGGTGGTTTGGAGAACCAGTTGCTGAAGGAGAAGTTGGAGTTGAGGGAGGACATCGTCGGGCGGCAGGGGAGAAGCGGTTCGGACGATGGAACGGAAGTCCGAGGTGGTCGGAGAGGAAGAGCCGTCGCTTGCCCTCATGTTTTGGGAAGTTGGGAAACATGGTGGATAAATGACGTCATAAATTTTTCGGAATTGCTTTTGGGCTGGTCCAATGGGCCTAATACAAATATTTTATATGGGCTGGGCCGAACAGTTAAGCAGGATATTGCTCACATTTATTTACTGACATTCTGACGTGGTGCTGATGATCGGGCGATGCCCTTCAGAAATGTAGTATAAAGTCTTTTACCTTTACTTTACTACACGCACTGTCCCTGTAATAAAACCACCCTCCCCCACCACTCTTCTGCAACTTGCAGATCAAATAAATTCTTCCAGAGAGATCCCATCATCACCAAGTTTGCACTCACAAGAATGATTATGGCGACTTCCCAATCGACTTCTTCTTCTTCTTCTTCTTCCTATCCTTCTTCTCTTTTCGCCAATCCCAATCTGACGACCCAACTACTGTTCTTGTGGTTGCTCTTGTCGGGGTTGTCTCCCGTCGCTCCGCAGAAGGTCACCGTCTCGCTTTACTACGAGACCCTCTGCCCTTACTGCGCCACCTTCATCGTCGACTCCCTCTCGAAGCTCTTCCAAGACAACCTCATCTCCATCGTCAACCTTAGGCTCATCCCTTGGGGGAATGGCATCGTCCAGTCCGACGGCTCCATGGTCTGCCAGGTGCCCCCCCGTTTTGATCCAGAAGTCATCCCTTGGTAGATCATTAGTATCTTTTAGCTCTTGATTGGGTTGTATGTATGGCAGCACGGGCCGGACGAATGCCTGTTGAATGCGATTGAGGCGTGCACGATCTCCATCTTTCCAGACACGGTTAGTACATTAACTAATCGAGGTCAGATATTGTGTGGTTCGATTTCCCCTTATGGAAGCGTGTCATAACTACCTGCTGTGGCGTGGCGAGTGTGACCAGTTAGGAGGCAGTGCACCGGTCTCGAATGAAGTTGCCGACTTGTGTTACTGACTTTCACAAAATTGTTGATCCCTTAAAGGTGAGGCAGTTCAATTTCGTGTACTGTGTGGAGTGGCTGATGCTGCGGGGACGGCACGGAGAATGGTCCCGTTGCTTGCAATCCACCGGACTCGGGAATGCGCCAATTGACTGCTACAACAGGGGATATGGCAATCAGGTGATTTAAGCAGATATTGATTGTCATACGTATGACCTTTCTGCGATACGTGGATAACAGAGGCTCAGTACTTTTCCAGCTTGAACGGAAGAATGCTGACGAGACCGCTGCTCTAAACCCACGACATAGGTTTGTTCCATGGGTAATCGTCGACAACCACCCTCTTCAAGAGGTAACTGGATTCCTGATCCATGGGTTACCAGGTCATCACTGCAGCAAAACATGTCTCAGTTCACGATTGTTGATATGATCATCGATCGCAGGATTTCCCGAATTTCGTGAGCTACATATGCAAGGCCTACAGGGGCAACCAGCAACCAGCAGCCTGCAGGGCATTGTCAGCTGGAGACATCCGGTATTCGGACATCAAAGTAGACCATTCGGTTTGCTACACGAGCGGAAATGCTCCAAACGTTACTTCAACACTCCAATGAAGAAAGATCGGCTCACAGAGAAAGCGTTAGCAACCACTTTGTGTATCGATACTTAATTCGATGTTCATCTATACAATCTATTGTGCTGGATTACGTACAACGCGGATCGCTACCCGAAGATCTGTCCATCTAAATTATCTACAACTTTGGTCTGCAATCCCAAGTTGAAACGCTAGCCATGGGATTTCCTCTGTAATCTAAGACTATCTTATTGTCTTTCTCCGCCATCCTCACCCCGAAATCGCACTTCTCCTTAATTAATTCTCGGGTTTCCATCAGATTTGATCTGCTGATCGGAAAGCCATCCAGAGCGGGGCAGTTCTCGATGAGTTCTGGTCCAATGCCAGCCCTCACTTCCTCCCACCTTTGCAGCCACTGTTGTGCAGAAATGAAGGGTGAAATGAAAAGGGACTCCATCGCAATCCTCGCCTCAGGGAGGCTAGCGAGGGATTCTGTCTCCATTGATTCCAGGAGAGAACTGTAGTGATTCAGGCACTTCTCGAAGAAATCCCCGAAGCTCGGGGAGTGTCCTAACGGCATCCCGCTAGGGCTTCCTTCCCCGAGCACGAGAATACCCCTTCTGCTTCCAAAGTAATTCACAGAATCCCACAAGAATTCCACGGCTACGCTCATGAAATCCACCACCATCCTTCTGCTTGTGTCCCTTGCAGCATGCGGCAGCCCGGACATGCAGTTGAACACGGTCCATTCGTCTGCACAGCTCGTTCCCCTCAGGGAGTCAGCCAATCGCTCGATTCCGACCCTCTCAACCGTCAATTTCGCGCTGCAAGTCCTTCTGTGATTGAGCAGGAGCCTCTCTGTCTGCTCGAAGTTGTACCTCTGCGGATGTGAATCCTCTTCTTCGCCTGTCACATATGTCAACTTCAGTTCCCCACATTTCCGCCCGATCGACTCGAGCATCAGGGCCCACTGGATGCCCTCTCCAAGGCCAAAGTCGATGATTCGAAGCGTCCTGATTCCGCTGGGGATGGAATCCAGTATGGCACAATTCGCCCCCAGATGGGCGAATCTGCCGTAGGGATACACCTGATAAAACGCCACCAAGGCAGCCTCGTAGTTCTTGAGAGACTCCTGCTCGAGGTACTCTCCCTCGCCATCACGGTCCCTAAACAGATGGTACGCGAGCCGCTCCTGCACAGTCCCGAGCGGATTCGACTTATCCGCGATACGCTTAGCCATCACCTCCACGAGCTCGCTCTGCCCGCAATCCACAGCATCTCCGTAAGCCATGAGGAGGTGACGCAGGACGAGCGCGCCGTCGATCTCCATACCTTGGGAAGGCAGAGTCAGTTTCTTGGAATCCGAGGAATCATCCACAGAGCACGGCCTTTCGTCGGTCCAAAGGGAAGAGCCGGGACTCCACCCCTGGCCCAGTTCGCTCGAAGTCTGCATCGAAGGGGAGCCGAAACTCCCGGTCTCAACGCTCGTGGTGGTGGTAAGATCGAGGCAATCATAAATTCCCTCCATATGATCGGAATGAAGGAAGGCCTCCAGGGCTTCGAATTCGGACATGGAAGAAGCTTCATCGGCCAGGTAACCTCCGACCTGAAACGGAGGGAAGGGGAGGTCGAACAGGGGATCGGAGGGGGGTTGGTCGTGGATGGGCCATGACGAGGAGCGAACGGACTGCATCGTATTTACTTACTCCCTTCACGACTTTACGATACTAATTTTAATCAGGGATTAAAAGGAGAACTTGATTAAGGGGTTAATTAGGATGAGAAGGTAATTAGTGGTGGGGGGTATTTTATACTATCGGCCCTATCATATTAATAATAGTAGAGACGAACCATCTCCTTGATTCCGTTTAAAGTAATCCAGCCTGTCCACTCCTTTTTTTTTTTTTACGTATTGTAATAAGTCATTAATTTATTATATTAATTCGTTATATGGATAAGTATTGAGTTAGGAGGTTGAGGACTTTCTAATGGGAAGACCAAGACGAAAAAGAAGAGTAGGACCCGACCAACCAAACTAATACAATTCTCAGGGGTTGTTGTTGTTGTTCATTAGCGTTTTGGAACTTTATACACAAACAAAGAACGTATATTTACCACATTAAATCACTAAATTACTATAATTTAATTTAAAATCGCTCAAATTTTTTTTTTTTTTTAAATCCATATTTTGTGTGTATCTACTACCTAACCTTAAAAGAAACATATTTAGTTTTAACTTGGAAACTGTTTCTACCGTGTCCAATCAGTATAAGTTACTTATGGCCAGGGGATTCTTTCGTGTGAGAATTTTTTTGTACACAAGTATTTGTCGTCCGGCTGACATTCCACAATCTTCTAGCGTAAGAAAATTCCAGTCATGAGTTGTTGTTGGTGACAATTTTGATTAACTCTTTTTTATGTGATTGTACTTTAAATATATATATAAGACAGGTCATCGGCCAAATGTATTATAATAATTGAATGAATCCCACAACTTAACTCTTTCATAACTACATGTAACATCAAACACATGAGGAAATAAAAGCACCTTGGTCAGAACTATTGTATATTTACGGTGAATGTCATTATGACTCTTATTTATCCATCATTAGTATACGATCTTTATTATTCCTTTCGTTACAATTATTATTTGCTCATGTATTTTTATTTATTATTAAATCTTAATATTTTATTTCATTTCATGAAGAAAATGAAGGTTCCCGAAAGTGAATTCTCGACAAATGAAAAATACACTTGTCTCGTAGACAGTGAGCGCATCAATGCATACTATTTTACAAAGCAAGAAATTTCGTTCCCTCTTGGTATGAATGAAACAAGTGAGTATAATATCTGGAAGTACAAAAATCATTGAGGGCTCCAGAAGAGAAAATATCTTATTATCCAGAGTAACAAATATTCATATCGATAATGCGTTATATTCCTTTAAGTCTCAGAGAAATTTATTGAGTTTTAAATATATCCGCAGTAATGAATATCACATTGAGACTTCGAATGAAAATGACAAAGAATATTTGTGTATTGCAAGTATCATCTCGGGTAAGAAACGTATATTAAAAAAGACTATATTTCACAAATATAAATGTTGGCGAAGTACATGATGTTACAAACTAGAAGTTTGTTGATCAAAATAATTTTATTGCTTGGTATGATCGATTGGGGCAATCTGGAGCAATAATGATGCGAAGAATAATTAATCATTCGTATGGGCATTCTCTGGAAAACCAGAAGATTTTTCTTCCTAATGAATTTTCATATGCCTTTTGTTCCCAAGGGAAAGGCCATCACCACCGAAAATCAGGACTAAACCCTTGAGATTTCTTGAAAGAATATAAGGTGATATATGTGGGCCTATCCATCCACCATGTGGACCATTAAGAAATTTGATGGTATTAATTAACACATCGACTAGATGGCTCAATGTGTGTTTATTATCAACTCGTAATCAAGCATTTGAAAGATTTTTTGATCAAATTATTAAATTACGAGCTCATTTAACGAATTATCCAATAACATGTATTCGTCTTGACAATGCCAGAGAATTTACTTTCCAAGCTTTTAATGATTATTGTATGTTAATTGGGTTAAGTGTTGAATATCCAGTAGCACATGTTCACACACAAAATGGCCATCCAGAGTCATTGATAAAACGTCTTCAATTAATTGCAAAACCATTGTTTATGAGAACAAAACTCCTAGTTCATGTTTGAGGACATGCTATTTTACATGCGGCAGCTTTAATTCGCATCATAACTACAAATTATAATGAAGTCCCCCCTTTGAAAATGGTTTATGGTTAGGAACCAAATATTTCCCATCTAAAAATTTTTGGGTGTGGTATATGTGCCAATTGCTCCACCACAATGCACAAAGATGGGATCCCAACGGAGATTGGGGATATATACTGGATATGAATCACCGTCTATAATTAAATATCTTGAGCCATTGTCATTTTGATTTATTTACGGCACGGTTTGCCGATTGTCATTTTGATGAAATGATATTTCCAACACTAAAAGGGGATAATAAGCAGCCGGAAAAGGAAATAATATAGTGTGAGTTATCATTGGCCACTATGATCCTCGTACAAAGCAATCTAAACTTGAAGTTCAGAAAATAATTCACTTGCAAAATTTAGCAAATCAATTGCCAGATGCTTTTACTGACCCTAAGAAAGTGAAAAAGTCTTGTATTCCAGCTACAAATGCTCTAATAAGAATTGATGTCCCTGAAGGACAACTTAGTATTGCTAATGAGCCTCAAATGCAAGTGAAACGTGGTAGACCAGCAGATTCCAGAGATAAAAATCCAAGGAAAAGAAATGAAGTAAAGGCTCAAATTGAGGAAATAATTACTCCAGAGAGCGTCCAGTCATTGAGAATATGATTCCAGAAGAGTCATATGTACCTGAAAATAAAGAGATCTCTATAAACTATGTTTTGACTGGGAAAAGATGGAATCAAGCTAAAATCGACGTCGATGAAAATTTTGCATATGCTATAGCATACGATATTGTAAATGAACACGAAGATCTTGAACCAAAGTCTGTTGAAGAATGCAGACAAAGAAATTGGCCAAGATGGAAAGATGCGATTGAAACAGTGCTTAAATCGCTTGCAAAACATAACGTTTTTGGACATGTTGTCCGTACACCTGAAATTGTAAAACCGATCGGTTATAAATGGGTATTTGTAAAGAATGAGAAAAATGAGATTGTCATATATAAGGCATGACTTATTGTCAAGGGATTCTCGCAGAGACCTGGTATTGATTATAAGGAGACATATTCTCCTGTGGTGGATGCAACAACATTTAGATATCGTCCATCAATCTGCTTATACATCAAAAGTGTTAAAAATATTTTATATGGATAAAGCGCATCCCTTGAGTAGTCTAATGGTCGTGAGATCGCTTGATGTAAATAAAGACTCATTTCGACTTCGAATGAATGATGAAGAGCTAATTGGTCCCGAAGCACCATACTTAGTGCTATTGGGGCACTTATGTATCTTGCTAGTCATACTAGACCTGATATATCATTTGCAGTGAATTTATTAGCGAGACAGTTCTTCACAGACGAGGAGACATTGGAATGGAATTAAGCACATTTTTCAGTATCTTCGAGGAACTATGGACATAGGATTGTATTATCCGTATATGTCTGAAGCAGAATTAATTGGATACGTTGATGCATGATACTTATCCGATCCTCATAATGGTAAAACACAAACGGGTTATTTATTTACATGTGTTGGTACCGCTATATCATGGAGATTTATGAAACAAACAATTACCGCTACATAATCTAACCATTTTGAGATTATTGCAATTCATGAAGCTAATATAGAATGTGTGTGGTTGCGATCAGTTATACGTCACATTCCAAGGTCATGTAATTCGTAAATAAGATTTTTCCAACAATTTTATATGAAGATAATGCTTCTTGCATTGCTCAATTAAAGGGATGATATATCAAAGGCGATCGAACGAAACATATATTTCCAAAATTCTTTTTCACCCATATCTCCTGAAGAGAGATGATATTAATGTTCAACAAATACTTTCATCAGAAAATCTGACAGATTTATTCACAAAGACTTTGCCTATTACAATTTTTGAAAGGTATGTGCATAAAATTGGAATGCGTAAACTTGGAGATTTAAAGTGATGTTACTGAGAGGGGAGTAAACATATTGTAGTCTTTTTTTCTTTTTCCATGGTTTCTCCATGGGATTTTTCATGAAAAGTTTTTTAACAATGTAATATCATAATGGACATTCAAGGGGGAGTATTGTAAATATATTTATCGTGAATGCCATCATGACTCATATTTATCCCTTATTAGTATACAATCTTTATTATTCCTTTCGTTACAATTGTAAATTTCTTTCCGTTACAAGATCCCTATAAATAGAGGGATACGTATTGTATATGTATATTTTTTAAAATGAATAAGATATTCTCCTATTTCTCTCTTTGTTGTATTCTCTCGTTTCTTTCATCCTCTGCTTAAAACATCTATTTTAATCACCTTATTTAAGTTGAGTGCGTGAGACCACAAAGCATTATCGTTCCAATTCCATCCTCACTTTGACATAACTGTGGTTTCACGGTTAAATAATATTCGAAATATGAAATATATCACGCTTTTATTTAAACAAATCAAAATATTTATTTTAACGAGAAATTTGAAGTTAGATGCATTCGAAATTAATTAATCAACTAAGTAACCCTAACCGAGCAATAACTCTTGGGTGGAATAGAATGAAAGACTTGGATAGCGACCCAAAAGTCTTAACTAATCCGACCTGTCATGTCAATGTTTGTTTCATTCAATTCTCTTGATATTTAAAACATGCTACAATTATGATGTAATATATTCGTTATATGACGTAACCCTTACGATCGAATGACCTTATCACAGTCAGTAGTAGGTCAAACAAATAATTAAAACACTTTAATTGGATTAGGAGACTCGAAACTGATTTCGATTGGTTAGAAATGGGAAGTTGAAACGGAACTACCAATCTCACCAGTAACAAACAGACAGTGAACCAAACTCCGGGGATCCATCCTAGGAAAGCATCTAAGGTAGAAATATCTTTGGGGGTAAGTACTTTGTCCCCATGTACTTGTCGTCCGGCTGATCCCGGGAGAGTTTGATGCCGCTAAGAAACTCTTCACCTTGGATTAAGATTTTTGTCTGACAAACTCTTTTATTTATTTGTTCTGGTCAATTGTAATTAATAATTATGTTTTAACCAGATCCCCCAACTAACTCAAACTCCTGCTCTTTCTTTTCTTTTTTAAGTTTTAAATGTAAATGTTTTGGCACGTGAATCTAATAATTATATTATTTATGGGATTAATTGTTGGGTTTTTACCGGGCGCGGCCGAAAAATTGTCCGAAACACGGTCTCGAATTCGTGTGATACGTATAAATCGAATAATAAAAATTATTAGATAACTCGTACCTTGTTGTTGCGGATGTAACTGTCTTCAAGAGTTTGAAACGTGACTTCTCTAAAAGTATCCACACTCACGTCGTCGTAACACGGATGTCTAAGCTCCCTCGTGTGCTAGCCCTTGAAGCTCGTTACTAAATTCTCTTTCGGAAGCCTGGTTGCCTTTTTCTCGTTCGGCCGATTGTATGTTTTCCTGGGCCAAAAGTATAATTTCCTTTTCTCAATTTTATAGTACTTATAGAATAATTTACCTAACTCATGGGGTACCGTCTCAATTTGTTTATTACACTTAAATGGCTCAATCCCACACCTTAAAGCTACATCTTTCTGACAAGGAAATTTCCCTAGAGTAATAATAAATTTCTTCATTTAAGGGTAACTCAATAATATAATAATAATAATATAAATAATAAAAAACAACAATAAAAATTTAATAAAATAATATAATTAAATATTTAAATTATATTATTATAAACTTTGCCCATCAATTAGACACATTCTTTCTTACTTAAATCCAATATTAAGATTTTGTACTTTCGAAATTTCATAATAAATTTGTAGTTCAACAAATTGTAATTCTGAAACTTTATATCTTTTAATTCCAATATTTATTAGAATAAAATAATCAATGTCCGTGTCGACAAACTTTTGCGTCTAACAATAGTTTTCAGCCACGTAACGTAGAAGAAAAACCGCTCCCGCTTGCTTTCATCTCCTTTTGTAGGACATAAACAACCTTTCAAACACTTCACAAGACTTCCACAGCTCTCGAAAGATCACTAAGGGCTCTGATACCAATTGTAGGCTCTCACGTTGTGGAAACACTCAACATCAATAGCAGAAACTATAACAGAAACGAGATAGAAAACAAGATAACCTTCTGCAGACCCTAGCTTCTGTTGCGCAACCTTCCGCAGGACGGGGGCCGAACAAAAGCTTAAAAAAACTCAAACAACCTTTGAAAGCAATTTTCTTAATTTCAAATTGACAGAATTGATAGTGATTCAGAAACCACTACATCACAACACTTAAATAGACAAACAAAAGAGAAATGAAGAGACACACACTAAGAGAAATGAAAGGACATCACAAAAGACAACAAGAAAAGACAAAAGACAAAAACAAAAGAGTTCTTTGCATCAATCTTGATCCAAACCATTAAACAAAAAGATAAGATAGATTCCGGATTGTTGTCGCCAGCCAAAATTACTTCCACCTGCATTTAGTTCAACGATCTGGACAGAATCCCCAGAACGATGAGATTCCCAGAACTACACATGGTGAGATTCCCCGTTGTCAACACCTCCTTTCACCAATTCGGCTGCAACCGTATTCGACGAAGATCCATCTTCGTCAACCCGCATCGGAGTTTGAATGCGCCAGTCCAGAGTTTTCGTGCGACCGGCACCAAGAAACGACTAACAGGAAAAGAAATAATAATAAAATAAAAAAACAGAACAGACGAAGAGTTATCATCATCTGCAGATCAAAACCATCCTCTACTTATTACATAATTCCAACAAAAACCTTACCTCAAGTTGTAATGATTGATCATAGTTCTAATATTACAAAATATAATATCTTTTAACCCAGATTGCATAACGCTCATAGGCCCCAGATCCAATATTATATGCAGATTACTTTCTAACTTTCACCAAAAACATCAAGAATCGAAATGTATCCGACCTTATCAGGCAGACACGAACAAAGACCAAAGACCAAAGAGCTCAAACGCGAAGCGCACGCTAATCCAACCCCAAACCAAAGAAAAGTCAGCAATGGCGGCGGCTCCAAATCCAATTTAACAAACTGCAGAAAAAGACCGTGTCTGTCCGTCGACGGGGGGTGGGGCCTGACGCGGTTTCCTCTTCACACCAATGAATTCGACAAGTTTCATAAGAAGAAGAAGAAGAAGAAGAAGAAGAAGAAGACTTGTTCAAAAGGTTTTTGATGGTGGTGGAAGTCCCCCATGCAGACCAGACCAGTCGTTGTCTTGGACTCTAGAAGAACCAGCCCCTCTGCCTCTTACATTCACTTAGAAACGTAATGATAATAATATAAACACTTTGACTAATCAAACTCCCAATGTTATCAGTTATAAATGTGTTAATCGAACTTTCCAAGTCACGAACAGTGATTATTAGTCTTTCTACTCCTACTTTCCAAAAATTAGAATAACTAAGATCGAATTTTCAACGCGCTCTTCCTCTTCCAATATTTTCGGCCCAATTCCTGCATTTATTTCGTTTTCTTGTTCATCTGGGAAATTTAGGACGACAACTGCCCATCCTTTCTCTTACAATGGCGGATGCCCCCTCTGTCCTATCCTTCCTGCTGATGTTGCTGTTGCTGTTGTTGTTGTTTCCCGCCTTCGTCCTGTCCCGGGATGCAGCTGACTTTGTGTTCAATGGCTTTAAGAGCACGTCTCTCACCCTCGACGGTGCCTCCGTGGTCAAGGCCAGCAGCGCACTGAAGCTCACCAACGTGTCGGACGACTACATCGGCCACGCGTTTTATCCTGATCCGGTCCAGATGTTCCCCACGGGCTCTAAGTCTTCCTCGAACGCTTCTTCTTTCAGTACCCAGTTCGTGTTTGTGATACGGCCATCGAGGCCACACGGGCAGGGAGGGTACGGCCTGGCGTTCGTTGTTTCCCCCTCGAACAAATTCCCCAGCGCGGAGGCCGAGCATTATCTGGGGCTCTTCAACTCCACCAACGATAACGACCCGAACAATCATATGTTTGTGGTGGAGTTCGATACGATGAATGGGTACAACTCGAGCGAGGATTTCAAGGGGAGCCACGTGGGGATCAATGTGAATGGGATGAAATCGATTGCTGCGGAACCGGCCGGTTACTACAAAGATGGCGAGACCAATAACGAGGAGATCCCACTGGAGAGTGGCCAGGCGATTCAGGCTTGGATAGATTATGATGGTGAAAGTCAGCTGGTGAACGTGACAATCGCGCCCATCACAGAAGCAAAGCCAGAGAGGCCCCTTTTGTCGGCGAACGTGAACCTGACCGACATTCTCCTTGAGGACATGTACGTGGGATTCTCGGCCGCGACTGGGAAGACGACGAGCTTGCACTATGTTCTGGGTTGGAGCTTCAAGGTGAACGGAACCGCTCGTCCGCTGAATCTAACTCTGCTTCCTCTGCCTCCTAACGATCAAGATTCGTCTTCTTACAAGCCGCAAATCATTGTGGTAATTGCGGTGTTGTCCGCGGTGGCGTTTCTATTAATCGCAGTTTTGGTGATCACTGTCATGGTAAGACGAAGGCGACGGCTGGAAAATCTCGAGGAGTGGGAGTTGGATTGCCCTCGCAGGTTTCAATACAAAGACCTTCACGAGGCTACGGGAGGTTTTAGCAAGACCAAGCTCATCGGAAATGGGGGCTTCGGATCTGTGTACCAGGGAATCCTGCCTTCCAATGGTTGTGAAGTGGCAGTGAAGAAGATATCTCAAAATTCAATCCAAGGGATGCGGGAGTTTGTGGCAGAGATCGAGAGCCTTGGCCGATTACGGCACAGGAACCTCGTCCATCTACAAGGATGGTGCAAGAGGAAGGATGACCTCCTCCTTGTGTATGATTACATACCATACGGAAGCCTCGACTCCTTGCTCTTCAAGCGGAAAGATGGCTTCGTCCTCGGCTGGGATCAGAGACTCCATATCATCAAAGGAATCACAGCAGGTTTGCTTTACCTCCACGAAGAATGGGAGAAGGTTGTGATCCACCGTGACGTGAAGTCGAGCAATGTCCTCATCGACGCTGAGATGAACGCCCGTCTTGGCGATTTCGGCCTCGCCAGGCTTTATGAGCCCGGTGCAATCTCACACACCACAAACGTCATGGGAACTGTCGGATACATTGCCCCCGAGCTGGTTAGGTCTGGGAAGTCTTCGGCAAGCACCGATGTGTATGCCTTCGGTGTTATGCTACTTGAGGTGGCGGCTGGGAGAAGACCTGTCGGATCAGGCAACTTCCTGTTAGTTGAATGGGTGGTCGAATGCCACAGGTCTGGTGATATCCTAAGGGCTGCCGATCCAAGGTTGAAGAGTGAATACAACATCGAGGAGATGGAACTCGTGCTGAAGTTGGGTCTTCTGTGCACTCACGATAATGCTCAAGTGAGGCCTTCGATGCGGCAGGCAATGCGGTACCTGAACCGGGACGAAACCCTTCCCGTTGTTGCAGACTGGCGACTCAGCGACTCGAGCAGAAGCACAGAGATGAGCATGAAGTTCCTCGAGATCATCTCCACCGATACATTCACAGGTTCTCAGGAATCATATAATTCAACAAGCCGCCCCTTTTCATCTTTCGGACCAGGTAGATAGCACAAGGGATCAGTTTTGAACACATCAAAATTGTTTTATCGTTTCTTTTCGCCATCGCTGTCCATATGAACCGACCATTTATATCAACAAAGAAACTGAAGTTGCAATAGCTAAAAATGACTCGTACAATGGATCGGCAGATAAACAACAGATGTTTTACCCTGCATAAACGATACGTGATTTCGAATATCACGTCCTACATACCCCGCCACCGCATCTCCTCCACTTTTCTAACCCAAAAAATTTCCACGAATATGTGGACGGAACTAAGCCCCACTTTACCTTACACTTATGCAGACCCCTTTCAACAAGTAAATAAACACGTCCATTCATAAAACAACAGAAAGAAAAGAACCAGAAGAAGCTTCACGAGACCATGATACGCCCGAGCATTCCCTGGGTCCAAGTAGCCGTCTCCTTGAGCTGCTCGTCATCAGATTGAAGGCATTCGACCAGAAGTTCCAGGCAGAACGCACGATCCTTAAATAGAACCTTTATGCCGGGACCAAGTGCATCTGCCAGATCGCCTATTACAGCCACGACAGATTTCGTAACCGCCTCATCCCTACAAAAACATTAACTAGAATGAAATCACAAACAAAAAGCAGGGATTTAAGATTTTGAATATGAAGGTTACCTCTGTCGGTCTTTGAAGACCAGCTCAACAAACTGCATGAGGTGAGGAGCATATGGGAGCATGAACTCAGCCTTTGTCTCCTTGAAACCCTGAAGGATTCCAGAATAAGCTTCGAAGATGCTGCGCTTGAGTTGGTACCCGTATTCCATCAACTCCTCGTCATCAGCATCCATCTGTGCACAAACCTCGGCAGCCCGCTGCATCATTTGAAGTGCATGGGGCGCATATTTCTCAAAATCACCCCCTATGGCCAGAGCAATGTCACCGAAGCACGAGAATATAGGAGGTTTAACAGATCGGTTCAGAACATCGCTTTGGAGATCCTTGAGAAGTAACTCCATTATTCCATCACAGTACGGTAAGATCTTGTCATCTAAGGCGCGGCAGATGTCACCAACAACCCCCACTGTGATGGAACACACTTGATATTCCTCAAAATTCTGCAATCCCTTCTCCAAGTACTTGTAGAATTCATTCATATACTTCAAAAAGTCAGCACCAGTAGCATAAGCTAGAGCACCAATTGCAAGCATTGCCTCCTCATGAACAGAAGAGCTATGGCAGGCAAACACTTGAAGAAACAACATCATGATTTGGTCTGCACACTGAATCAGCAAAGGTTTAGTTTCATCATGGCCGCTTAGCTTTTGGATGATAACCTGAAGAACACCGCAGAGAGAAGCCTGCAGGTCACTTTGTTTCTCCCTCTCATCTGACAACACAATCTGGAGATTGAATGTTTGTGACAACTTATTCATGATGACAGGAAGTAGCTGCAAAATTATCTGGGATGATTCAGCAATGTTCGAGCACCTAATCATCTCATTTATGGTTTCATAAGCAGAAGAGCGGAGCTTCGAGTCGCCGCTGTCAATGCGATCCGCAGTGCCCATGAGGCTGGTCATTATGTCCAGGAGGTAAGGCGATAGGAGAGAAGAGCCTGATTCAACATCTTCGAACCCCTGTGCTAGATAATAAATTGCGCCACAGATCTTCTGAGCAACATTGGGGGAGTCCTTAATGCTCTCGAGAAGCACCCGAATGATTCTAGGAAGGTTATCCGATGTGATAATGGTCATCTCGAGCCCTGGATTATGAACCAACTCAAAAATGCGCCCAAGAGTCCAGGCAGTAGTATCACGAACATGATTGTTCTCATCCTTTGTCAGATTAAGGAGAAAATCCAAGCCTGCGACAACTAGAGGGGCAATCTTCTCAAAAGTTGGACCTTCAAGAATTGAACCAAAAGCAAATGTGGCGGCCTCACGACAATGCCAGTCTGCTTTTGTTATGTTTTCTTCCACAAAAGGCATCACAAGAGGTACAATAGGATTTCCAACGGTTCTAGCAACAAGACCCAAACACGTCCCACCAGCCATAGAAATGTTCCAAATGGTATCATCTTGATCCTGATCCTCCTCCTGCTTGAGCAACGTTTCCAGTAGCATAGGCACCAAAGCTGGCAGAGCCTGCTCCACAAAGCGCGAATGAGGAGCTCCAGAGTCTGCCGTCTCCTCATTCTCATACTCTTGAAGATCTATCTCTTCATCACAGATGGAACTCCAGAACTCAACTGCCTGAAGGGCAACTGCCTCCGTGTCGCTCTTAACAGCATTTGCAGTTAGTTCATATAAGGTCTGCATATAAGGCTGAAGCAACTTGTAGTATGTTGATGCGATGGAGACAAGGCACTCCAAGGCAGCTTGCCTGATATCTGCCTCCTTCGAAATAGCAGCCTCACAGACCATCTTCATGATGTAGTTTCGCTCATTTTCATCATTGAAGTTGGCTTCAGCAAAGTTTAGAGCATTATACAACGCCCTGGTCGCAGAAAGCCGTACTTCCGGACTGTGCTCAGCATGGTTCATGCCTTGAACCACGGCAGTGAGGATAGTATTAACCTCAGCCTGCGACAGATCTTCATGGGAAATCTCCTCACATACAAACCCCAAGGTCTCCAAGGTCGCCTGCTTCAGTGATGATGGCTGATCTCTCTGAGTCATGTTGTTGAGCAACAACCCGACCAGCTCAGGCCATTGCTTGTGTGGTATCTCAATGGAAGCTATTTTGGCAATTACCTGTGCAGAGGTATGCCAAGCCTCTTGAGTAGTCGAGCCAATAGTTTTAACAAGTAGATCCTTAATCTGGGACTTGATAGCCACATCAATAGCCATCCATTGTTGGACAAGAGCACTTTTCCTGCCTGCATCTTTCGCATCCAAGGAGTTCTTCAGAACGATGCCAGCCAGGCGTCGTGATTCAATCGGTTTCTCGTTGTTCGAGAGCTCGAATGACAAAGACAGAAGAAACACGGGCAAGTTCTGCTCTTGGAATTGCCTTAGGCTGGCTTCTGCTTCAGTTCTAACCTTTGTATCAGCCGACTGAGCAGACAGTAGAGCTTGAGTGATCTCCATAGCCATTTCTTCCAAGCCGACAGGGAAAAAGCTGCAAAATCCAATGGAAAACAAGAGTCATCGTCACTTAACAGATCTAAAACAGGCAACATCTAAGAGCTATTCATCTTAATCCAAATCATGCCAACTGAAAGCATGAACCAACAGACGCTAAATAATCGAGCGGTCAAAGAGATTCAAAGCAATAGCAACAACAAAACACGGTCCGGTCGTCCATCCGTCCAACCACTCAAAACGCAAAACAAGAAATCTAACTAACCAACTCGCTTCCCACCACGGAAGGGAACGAGAATCACCCAAACCAAAAGCCACAACCACGCACGAAAGTACAACCGCAGCGCACTCAATCTTACCTTCACCCAAACAAACGGAATCGATTAAACCACCACAAAAGGAATAAAACCCTAAACTAGGGTTCCCGCAACAGTCCAAGTCAGGAACAACGATCCCCGAGGCCAAACAAAGCCGATCGATGACAATCAGAGGAAGAGGAAGCGTATCGAGATCCTCCGGCGAGGGGCGGCGGCGGAGGACAGTGGAAGCGTGTATGGATACCAAGAGAACTGATTTTGGGATGGGGACGGGCGAGGGAAATGAAAGGGCAAAATATACTTCTTTTCTTCTTTTTGAATGAGCGTGGGAAGCGGGAGTTAACCCCCCCCCCTACACTTTCTTTGTCACGTGCGAAGGGCGTGATCCTAGGAATGGGCCAATGGCCCTTACATCTAGGCCCAAACAAGGACCTCATTGGGCCACTATTTATGGGCTCATATTGGGCCCATAAAGGAAACAACGAAAAGGCTTTTGTAATTACGACCAAACAGCAGATATGGGTTCTCCTCCAAGGAGTGCCATGGCATGGTGTAATGGCGTCGTGGCCGAGTTGGCGAGGAGGAAGAAGATGGCTGTGGTTCTGGTGTGCTCGTTCCAAGGGTCTGAACGAGAAGAGCTAAGGGAGATTCTTACAAAAGTGTCCGTGAAGTGGTCTCCGTATCCAGGTTCTCCTTTTTGTTTACCAATAACTCTTTGGTTTTTTATGTGCCGAGGTCGGCTCAAATTCGCCATTGGACATGTTCCTCGAGGATGAGAAACACGAATTCAAAGAGAGGGAGTGGATGGGTTGGAAGTATGCACTTCACCGCTTCGACTACCTAGCCACACAGAAGATGCCATCTTCTGCATCTGTGGCCTAAGTGCAAGGATACTGATCCAGGTTGCATCGATCGTGTACTGAGTCTGGCCCTTTGTTTGACTCAAGGGCCCTCGACTTCCGAAGGTTGCGATCCTCGTTGAGTGAAGCCGAACACTGAACTGTGAAGGCCTTAAAACCTCGTCTATGTTCTTCTTACATAAATTACATGCAATAATAGTCTGTCGTTATAAAATGGCTAGAAGACAAGTAAAACCAAAGGCTTGAATAATTTTAGAAGATTCGGCCTCTGTTCTTCCCGAAATGTGGACACAATTGATCAACGAACAAGTTCATCGTCTTCATCGGGCTATGATTTTTGGCAATGAGTAATGTGTTGAGCTATGTTATATACAGACATGATGAAATCTCGCAACTTGAGATGTCATGGGAAAAAAGAAGATGCATCGCCTGCCTACAATGAGGATGAGGATGACGAATGCCAAGAGTAAGAGGGTGAGGTCTGCGGCGTGTCGTAGCATGTACACTTGGGATTGTGAATGACCCTCTTCATGCTCGGGTCGAATTTCGTACACAACACACAGTACCTTCCCCATCTCTCTTCTTCCCGTTCCGGTTCCCCAGAGCTGTCTTGGTGGCCATATCCGAACTCGTGGTTCAAGCCCGTGCAGCTGTTCGTGACATCGTCGTCTTGTTCGTCGTCGGAATTCCACCTACGGTATATCAGTCCCATCAGTGGTAGCAGCACCATCAGGATCTTGTCCACATGACGGTCGCAACACATCCTTCCTCTGTCCCAGAACATTGTTGGGGTGATAACTGCTGCTGCCCCTGCTCCGAATCCCAAGCCGACAACAATGAATTGCCAGTTGAAGCTTTTGTCAGAACTCTGTCTATGGTTCGACTTTGCTCGGTCCGTCGTGTTTGTTGTAGAGCAAATCTTGGTCATCGGGGGACCACAGAGACCGGGGTTACCTTCGTAGGAGCTGTTCATGAATGTCTGGAATTGTTTGCGTGTTGGGATCTTCCCGACGAGCTGATTATATGATAAGTTCAAGATCGCCAGGAAATTAAGGTCTGAGAGAGCCTCTGGTATTGTCCCATTCAGTTTGTTCGACGATAGGTCTAAGGACTCAAGCTGTTGCAGATTCCCTATCGAGGATGGTATAGGCCCTGAAAGCTCATTGGACGACATGTTGAGGACATATAGCGCTTGAAGTTCTCCTAGAGTGTCCGGTATCAGTCCCTCGAAGCTGTTGCTCGAGAAATCTATGGACGTAAACAGTGTTAGGATCTTGACTAACTCCAGCTCGAGGCCCTTGACGGTAACTTGAATGGTATCCTGATAATAGAGTCCGGTCAACTGTAGGTAAGAATATTGTAAATGGGAGACGTCGGAGCTGGTCTTCATGGCATCCCATTTCGTGAGACACTGAGCTGGGACGATTCCACTAAACTTGTTTCTGGATAAATCTACAATCTGAAGCATCTCCCAAGTGCCTGCTGTGTGAGGACAACCGATTTCCCCGTAAAATCTGTTGGACCGCAACACAAGGACACGCAGGCCTGATATGATCTTCAACTGGCATGGGAACTTGTCGTGGATCAAGTTGTTCCCGATATCTAAAACCTCCAGCGTCGAGCAGTTCTGCAGTGACTGGGGGACGACTCCTTCCAATTGATTACCATTGAGGTCCAAGGTCTTCAATCCGCATGTTGCTTGAATATTGGAGGGAATGCTCTCATTGAGATGGTTGTTCCGGAGATTCAGAATCTTCAGGGATTCCATCATTATGCATTCTGGGATGGCTCCTTCTAAGTTGTTATTTGATAAGTCCAGAACTTGCAGAAACTGAGCATTGCAAATTGATGCGGGGATCACTCCGTGGAAGTTGTTCCTAGACAAGGAAACATATACTGCAAATGAAAGGTAGTTTCCGATATTTCCAGGGATCTCTATACTAAAGTTGTTATCCGAGAAATCCATAAATGAAGGAGATGGTGGAATTGGCAGCATTTGGCCCCGAAGCTTATTCAAATGAAGATCGATAATTTGCAAGGATGGACTGAAAGTTTCTGGCGGCCATTCCATCTCTTCCAGGAGGTTAGCAGAAAGATTGAGATAGAGCATGTCGCTGAATTCCCAAATCCATTGCGGTATCTTCCCCTGAATTTGATTGTCGGAGAGGTCAAGGATCACCAGATTCTTTTGGTGAGCCAAAAATCCCGGCAGAGTCCTTAACTGACCAGAGGCTACTCTGAAGGTCGTCATCTGGGGAAATCCTAAATCAGGAGCGGCAGGAGGACTGGTAGTGTTGATGGACAGCTGGTTGTAGGAAAGATCGAGATATGAAAGATTCTTCAGCATCTGAATTTCATTAATGAACAGCGAACCATTCAACTTATTGCAAGATAGTGACAGGTACTTGAGCCCCACGAGCTGAAACATGAATGCCGGCACCGCACCCCGAATGTTGTTGTTACTCAAGTCGACTGTATCCAGCTGATGGGAGAGGGCATTAGATGATCCATCCAGCTCGCCGGAGAACTGATTACTGGCTAGCTGTATCTTCCGTATCATTGGAAGTGTGAACAGAGAGGAAGGAATGGTACCCTTCAATGAGTTGTATCTCAGGTCTAGGTTCACCAACATTCTAAGGTCACCCCAACTTGTCGAGTGGATGTCTCCGGTCAGGTTGTTATGAGATAGAACCATTTCTGTGATGTTCCTAAGCAAGCTGAAGTTTGGAAGCGGACCAATCAGATAGTTTAATGAGAAGTCCAAATAAGTCAGCTGCGAGAGATTTGCCACTGACGACGGAATCAATCCCATGAAGCTGCAGTTAGCCAAGCTGATGCTTTGCAGACCTCTTAAGTTTCCAATCGACTCCGGCAATGTCCCTGACATGTTCGTGAAGCTTAGAACCATCTTCTGCAGATTACCATTCATAGGAAATTCCGGCAAAGAACCACTGAGAAGACGATTGTTTGACAGGTCGAGGATCTGCAGGGTCGGGTTCTGGAGGATTTTAGCTGGGAAAATCCCCTGCAATCTGCAAGAACTTAGTCGTAAAGCTGTCAAGTTTGAAAAGCCTGCTAAAAACTCTGGAACAATTGTGGATAGATTGTTGTTGCTCAGCCCGATCATGGAAAGTGAACTAAGATTCAGCAGGGATCTGTCTATCGGACCCGCTAGGTTACAGCTGATCATGCTCAACACCTCAAGTTTCGGCAGAGAGGACGACAGTGCCCCACACCACTCACCTCCCGCGGCCGACACATTAACGCCATCCAGATATAGCTCCCTAAGCTCCTTGAAATTACCGACGAGCATCTTCAGGTTCGGGCTTCTGAGCGTCAGCTGAGCCATGCCGGGGAAAAACAGCGACGACAGATCAAGGGTGACTAACCTCGTCAGGTACGATAAGTCGAGAGGAACTTGTCCCTGGAACCCGGAATTGGACAAGTTCAGGTAAACCAAACTACTGAGATTGGAAAAACCCATCGGAATTTCCAAAGACTGGAACATATTGTGAGCCAAGTTCAGCCTCTGCAGGTACTGAAGCCGAAAAAGCCCGGAAGAGTTACCAATGCCACCGGATATCGACTCGTTGCTGAGATCAAGGCCAACCACGGATCCGCCCTCGCAAACCACCCCGCCGAATTCACCAGCGCTGGAGTTCCACGTAACGAGCCTCGTGGACAAGGACGAGTTAAAGACGAGGCTGTTCTTCAGCTCCAGGAGGAGGGATACCTGATCGCTACGGCACTGGCCATAGACGGAGCCGAGATCGGAGCCGGAGCACAAGGCTATCAAGACAAGCCAAAGGGAGAGGAGACTTCTTCTCATCCGAAGGAGCTCCGGCCAATCGGGCCACACGCACACACTCATGTAGCAGTCAACAGCATCGGATGGAGATGCAGAAAAGGAAGAGGATTAAAAACAAGGGTCGGTGCCAGAGTTTGGTTCAGACGCACAAGGGTTGTCGCAACGAGGAGGAGAAATGAATGGACTGCAAATTTGTCACTAGTTTGTGGGGCCGACGCGGTTTCTTTCAATGTAGTAAGTAAGGTGGGGGGAAGGGATGGATCGGAGGATTTGTATAATGCTTTTGTCCGAATTCTTTTACATTATTTGCTGTTTTGTCCGGAGCCGCCCTGTTTGATCTTTCTTGTTTTTTGGTTTCTCCGTAAGTGGGTTTGACTTTCTGGGCTCGTTCCCCACAGTTCACAATGAATTCAATGAGGCAGGAGCCAACCAGGGATGGAAGGAGTTCATGGTGTTCGTTGAGTTAAAGTCCGAAGATATAATTTAGTTTCGAAGACGACAAAGGATATGTATTGTTAATATATTATTTAAGTATACAAAAAAATATGTTTTTGAGTGTAGAAGTTTGTCTTTATTATCTTATCGATAAGTAAAGAGATTTATGGACGATTTTAACAAAAAAAATATTTAATTTAGTCGGCAGAAATAGTTTTACAAGATAAAATCTATTATCTAGTGTACTATATTTCCCCTCTTATGGAATATGACACGACCTGATTTATTAATATCTCTCTAATATAGTAAGAATATATATAAGATGGAACGTTTTTTGAAAACATATAATCCCAAAGCCAATTGATTTATTATTATCTAATGTTACTAAGGATAATATTTCATGTTTTTGGAAGTTATTCCACGGTATCAATTAGTCATTTATGATTAATTGGATGTTCTACCTGAGATCTTACTAGAAAACTTCGAACCTTCACCATTACAAAAGCTTCGAGCGTCCGTCGTGCATTCATCGAGTTGATTACCTCTCAAACTATTCGTGCTGTAGATGTTTTGATTGTGCAAATCGTTAGTCACACAGATTATGTACAAGGAAAGTTGTGTAACAGGCTGTCATACGCAAGGCATGTGGTAGCCGTTAAGTCGCGTTTGACAGGTGATAATCATTAAGCCATGTTTGGCAGTGTGGTAGCAGCTAAGCCACGAGTTGAATAGTTGTTGTTAGTCACGGGTTTCTGTGCGCATGTTAGTCACATTTCTGGTAGAAGTGTGCATCTATAATTTCCTCTTGTTCTTTTTTGATAAATTGCCTTGATTAGGTGATTGGGGTGGGAGGGCGGACCTAAACATTATTAGCCGAACCACTATAAATCTTTGATACTAATACGTAAGATTACGTACCTCAGAACTGCGAATTTTTCTAGCAGATCAAAGAGCGCTATAGATTTTACTGCACTAATTCAACCTTCTTAGTACAATCATATACCAACATAGGAGAAACACATGCCTCATGTAAAAAGAAGACAATGTTCCTCTAAACCCAGTTTCATGTTTGCCAAATCATTGGCGACCTCACAGTGGCCGGACTCAGATCATCTTCCACAACACCACTCAAATCGTCCATGGCCGAACTCCAATCTTTCACGACCTCATGCGGGTCGTCTGCGGCAATGAATATAATATAAAGGCTGATATAAAAGCAGTTTGACCTGGATTCTCAGTGGATTTCCTTATTCTTCTTTCTATGATAGTAAAAGATATGAAGAGACATCTTTTATGTTGATGGAACTGGTAGAGTATTGCTGTTGAACAAACATCTACCAGACTGTGTCTTCATCTGCACATGAGAAAGGATCATATCAGTATTGTCACCCAAATCAGACCAAATTCTTAGAATAAAATAAATAGAAGAGAATTGGACTAATCACCAATGCAAAATCCAACCTACCGTTTGACCGGGACCCAGTAAAACACCCCCCCCACCTAAAACTATGAGCATCTTTTGGTAAAGGAGATAACAGACATTTTGCAAGAATCCAAAAACAAAATCACTACCATTACCAAGGCGGCAGGCAGTGCTCCTACACTACACATTGCAGTTTCCTTGGAATTGTACTGTCCATGTTTTGGTAACTTAGACCCTAAACTAATAACAAGGAATTTGATAAGTTGAGTGACTTTATGTCTCCATCCCTGCTTTCTGTCTGATAGTGCTTGTATGGTACTTGGGTGGAAGAGTTTGGGACAGTGGCTTCATGATTTGAAGAAGGTTGAATGGTTTATAAGGATGGCAATCCGCGAAGAGGAGGTTGAGGTTGCAATCAAATCCACAAGTATGGAGAGGTGGGGGAGGTGGCTGTGGTTGGGTCTGAGGAGGTCATTCCTCTTCAGAGCCAAGAGTATGTTTGTCAAAGCAAGTTCCAGTCTCAAGCACAAGGCCAAAGGTAAACAAACTATTAGCAGAAGCTCGATCCTGGATTGGTTCCGGGGACTTGATGTTGGTTGTTGTTTCGGTTGGGTGCAGAGAATAGGCAGGGACTGGTTAGCCTTTACAGGGACCTGGAGATCTGCGGCGGAGAGTACCGAGACATTCGGGTGATGTGGGAGATGATTCAGTCCTCTCGGCCTCCTGTGAATCACCATCAAGCTTCGGTAATCGGTAGGCAACGGGGATTCTGTTTCAGCTCGAACTAGGCGGTTGTCATGGGAAAGAGAAATCAAGAGCTCGATTTAAATGTTCCGTATGGATGTGTGATGATAAAAGAAGCTTTGGCACCAGATAATTTTGCACTGAACAAGGACAGTGAGGGCCTTTCATTAACACAAGCAAATAGACACTAGCTGTAGTTTCAACTTCAGAACTTCTCCACCGCGACTCCGTCCCTGAGCACCTCGTAAGCGACCCGATTCCGTGTCCTCCTCACGCCTGCTGCAAAATGAAGTTTCGGACCTTCAGACGCAACAGAAGTCACCTTCACCCAAACCATCACCTTGGTCTTCATCCCCTGCACGTCCGCCAGCTTCCCTTTCTGCAAGTATCCTGATACGATGTCCGAGAACCTCAGAACAGAAGAATCCCTATAGCCCACTTCACAAACCGAGGGTATGAACACCGTTAACTTCCCCGTCTGTTCATCAAACTCATAATTGGTGGCATCACGCGGGAAGATCCCCACCGGCAGGTCGTGATCCTTGAGAAGCTCCGGCAATGGCTTCTGCATCTTCCCTGCAAATACAGTTAACACCAACCTCTCAGGATCCAAAACGCATTCATCAAAAAAGGAAACGGATTCCGTCGTCGATCATCCCCGGAATCGAATCAAACCGAACCTTTCAGTTTGTTGACCAGCCACTTGGCTCCGCCTTCGATACTGCTGGATAGCGACTGCACCTCAGGGACGAAAACAACATGGCGGCCGACGATTAACAAGGCAGTTCAGAACAAACTCGACATTAATTTAATCGATCAGGCTTGCAATAAAGCTACAAAATTTCCCTTCGCAACAGAACCCCAGAAAGCAAGCAGCAAACTTTTCGCTGACGGGACATCGGCAATAAGAAACAGAATTTACCCAAATCAAAACAACAAATGATCTGCTCAATCCTTAATTACCCACATAAATACAAAGAAGAATCAGAAGTTGGGCGGGGGGGGGGGGGTGGGGGGAGGATTACAGTGAAGTCATCGCCTATGGAATCGATCTCCTTGTTGGCCCTCTTGCCAATCCAGTAAGATCCCACCTTGTTCATTATCTCGTCCATGGTATATCTCCCCACTTCCCTCGAGGAACAAAAGATGTAAAAAATCAACAACAACAATCAAAACCCAGAAAAGAAAACTCGGTTCTTCTTCTCTTCCTCCGCGTCTGGGTCATGCCGTGGAACTTCTAGAAGGTCTTCACTTATCACAAAAAAAACCCCGACTTTTCTAGTCTCCTTCCGCACACCCCCAATTTTTATTAAATAAAAAAAATGCAAACGATAAGACATTCATGTGTTGTTGTTGCATTTGGACGAGGTTGTTTCCTGCACCACATCCAACTCCTGAAAACTCAAACAGACATAACTAAACAATCTAACTAAAACTACTTAAGACTTAAGAGACGATCTTGATCGCAACGACCACAATTCCATGTTGGGGGGGGGGGGGGGGTCATTCAAGCCCAACAAACATGTGCAAACGAAGACGATTTGGCCCAACCCAACCCAACCCAACCCAAAAATCCAAGGCTCAATCCCTTCATTTCAAGCAATTTATGTTATAAAACATGCAATTTGCCCAAGTTGTTCATATTCCTTAGTATTTTTTCAATCCCCATAAGACTCGTCAACGGGGGGGAAATAAATAAGATGAATTAAAACTAAGAACGGTCTGGATGGGTCTTCGTTCATGAACCTTACAAAAAGATTTACACACAATTTTGTATTAAATTGTGAGTTTCACGTCACGCGGGCCACCCCCCCTGCAGGATGACAAAAGTAAAAGCCGACACCTTATAATAATAACAACAACGTTTAACACTCCACATTGTGACGAATAATTACAATGAACGAGGAGGCCCTCCTCCTTAGCTGAATATATTATATGGACAAGCGGTTAAAATCGGATCGTTCGTTCTTATCTCTCGATAAATAACAAATAACAAGGTAACCGAGATTGAGATAGCGAGGTTTGTAGGCGTGATATTATACCATAAGATAAAAAGTAGTAAAGAGAAATAATTTGAGGAGCCGGCGTCAAACCTACGCCTCTCGAATATGGAGCGAATCATCATTTATCACGCAAGGCAAATTTAGGGTTACGAGTGAATTACTGTAGACTTGTGTGAATTTTCAAAAACACTCTTTTTTTTGGGGGGTTAGTAGAAAAATGAGGCCGAGTATTATCGCATTCGAGGTTCCTTAATTATAATAATATTTGATGATGATGATTATGATATGATATGATAAGATAAGCATGGTGTTATTTATTCTTTTGTAAAAGAAAGGGCAGTTAAAATGGTTTAACATGAGACAATTTGTCTCCTCCCAAAAAACATTATAATATAACAACATCCCTAAACAATTAATCTACTTGATTTAATTGAAAAGTTCCCGATTCTTAATAATTGTTATCATTACTTGGTGGGATTAACAATTATGAAAAGTGTGTAACATGATTTTTAATCAAATCAACTTCTCCCCACAAGGGGAGAGGGGGGGGCAACAAAGTAATAACAGCTCACCTCCTTTTTTTTTAGTAATTATTTTATTTTAATTAATTTTGTCAACTTGCGGTAATAAATAGCACAGGACCAACTTGCCCCAAAATCTCATGAAATCCAACTTGTCATGTTCCCCCTCACCAACTTGGTCATTTTTTTCTCAATTTAAATAAGCGATCCATTTTTTAATAAATAAATAAATAAAATAAGAAAGGCAGCCCAGCCCGACCCTCACAATTTATATATTAAAAAAATAGAGGAAAGCGATCTGAATTTTTAAAAAAGGAAATGACAGAAGAGCCCCCGACCGCTAACCACAATATAAAAAGAAATGGGCATCCTCTCTCCCCCCTCACACAGGCCGAGTCGCATGCACCGCCGAGAGTGAGGAGGGGAAAAGGGTGAGAACAGCAACCACCGCTATGCCTTCCGACAACCCGAGATCCTCCGTCCTCCTCCACCGCATCAACCCCGTCTCCTCCTCATCCTCCCCTTCCTCCTCCTCACTACCGAAGATCGAATCTCCCCTCCCCGCTTCCCTCCCTATCCCCGATGCCGTCGCCGTCTACCACACCTACACCGTCCACCCCAGCCAGTGCTGCTCCGCCGTCGTCCAACACATCGACGCCCCTCTCCCCGTCGTCTGGTCCTTCGTCCGCCGCTTCGACGACCCCACAACCTACAAGCACTTCGTCCGCTCCTGTCACGTCATCTCCTCCTGCCCCGCCGGCCCCAACTCCGTCGGATCCCTCCGCCGCATCGAGGTCGTCTCCGGACTCCCCGCCGCTAACAGCACCGAGCGGCTCGAGATCCTGGACGACACCCTCCACGTCATCAGCTTCAGCGTCGTGGGCGGGGACCACCGCCTCGCCAATTACCGCTCCGTGACGACCCTCCAACAGTCCGAGGACGGAACGGGGACCGTCGTGGTGGAGTCTTACGTCGTCGACGTCCCCCTCGGTAACACCAAGGAGGAGACCTTCGTCTTCGTGGACACCATCGTCAGATGCAACCTCCAGTCCCTGGCTCAGATCTCTATGAACCTCGCCAGGGAAAACAACGGAGTCGACGACTCCGACTCGGACTCATGAGACATCATAACAACTCCTTATTTAGCATCGATATTCCTATTTGCATGGACGCACCATCGTCAGGTCCGTTGTTTGTAATGGGATGAAGTATTGTTGCCGCGTCGGTTTTCGCCGCAAACGATGATGATCCGATCTCGTGCGGTGACCTTTCCGGTGGCCACAGGGAGGATTCGTGGTTTTGGGGGGTTGGGCGCTGTTTGGATGTTTAGCATGGAGGATTTGTGCGTTCCAAGTTCCAGAGTTCCAAATCCAAAAAAGCTCTTTTTTCCTTTCTTTTTGGGGATAGTTGTAACAATTTATTACTCTTAAATTTTAAAGCGCCATTCATCAGTCAAATATTTGTACATTTCGTAAAATCTTCTTCTTCTTCTTCTTCTTCTTCTTCCTTCATCATTCATCCATATTGTTTTTTTTATTTTTTATTTGCAAAACCCAATCCTGTGGGCAGAACCCAAAACCACCTTCTTGGGAGTTACGATTAAATATATTTATTATGAGTAGTAAAATATAGAAGGCCATGCTAAGCTCATGTTGCTATAAAATAAATGTGCGATGTTGTAATCTGTAAGTATATTTTTGAAAATGTAAATGGGGAAGTGGGGATCCGAATGAACTTTGGGAGCATGCAAGTTGCAAAGTTGTTGCGACAATAATTTAGTAAGGAAAGGAAAGATGGTGGGGCGAAAAAGATGACAAACACCAACTTGCACTTGCAAGTTGTGCAACTTGTAAGACGAAAAAGGAAGAAGCTTTTTCTGAAAACGGCTGAAAATGTTGCAGGGGCATTTGGTTATTTATTAGCAACTGGGTCTTCTTCCCCTGCTGTTTGTTTACCTGAGGATGGATGGATGGATGGATGAACTTCAAGAGATGGGATTGACCGGACTTGTCTATGGCTGAAAGGGGACCCTTTTATCATTGTTGCAAGTGGGTCGTTCTTGGACAAGGGGGAGATGGTCATTGGGGGAACTTGTGGTGCTCGTTTTATTTAAAGTAATTAGAATTGAAATGGAGAGACCTGCAAGTTGGGGTTCTTTTGTTTTGGGTGGGTCAAACTGGGTTTTTGCAAAAGTTGCAACTAGACTTTAAGGTTGAGGAGGTGGGAGGATTGTGTAAAGAGTATTATTATTAGGATTAGATATGAGATTATGGTATTCCCAAGGTTGCTTTCTACCCGTGGACGAAATTGTTGACCGTGACATTGTTGCCACAAAAGTCTTAAACAAACACACACAAGATAAGTAAGTAGAGAGAAGAAGGTCCGAAGAATCTTTAAACAATAGTTGGGCCAAGCCCAATGGGCTGAGAATTCGGCCCACTTATGGATACTAAATCCACCCGAGCCAATTCGTCTATATGACTGAAAAAAAAAAAGATCAGGACATAAAGCAAACCTTTGAATTGTCGTGCGTGGAAAGGAAGGGTATCTCTCGACCAAATCAGATATTTGACTTGCCCTTTTCCTTTTACCCTCATGGGGTGCAAGCAAACCGCCTTGATTTGGAAATCCCACCCCCCCAATTCGGAGTGAAAGCAGATTTTGCAATTTGCCAATGCCGAGTGATTGACACAGAAGTTTTCTTTAGTTTTTTTACCCTCTAAAGAAAGAAAGAAAGCAACACCTCCACCAAACCAAACCCCTCACTCCTTTCTTACCAAATAATACTTATGACTGTCCTAATTTTAGGGATGTTGGGATCAATGGGGGATTGGAGTGGAGTGGACCATCCCATCATCATTACATAGATTAATCAAATCAAACTTAACTTGCTATAATTAGCCACGACCACCCCACGATCCAAGACATGGACCAACAGGATCAATCAGGCGAAACAGCTAATAAGCTAAGACAAGTGAACCTCGTCAACTAAAAAACCCCTGTGGCCATCTCCCCCATTATTACCCCCCACCTGGGAGTGGAGTCTCTAATGTTCTTGTCCTGGAAAAGAAATTCTCAGAACCTTCGTTTTTAGGACAACTGGGTTCGACCCAATCCCTTCTTCCTCCCCGGGGAAAGCAACCGAGGATGATCCAGAGATGGAGCCGGAAGAAGACGCCCCTTCCGTTGCTCACCCTCATCTTCCTCGTGCTGATAGTCTGTTCCGTTTTCTATAACGAGAGCAGCCTCAGGGTCTTCAACCCGGATCAGACTCCCCCTCTGCGTCATCGTCCCAAGATCACCTACGTTGAGCCCAATCGCGACCCCACTTCCGAACGAGGTCCCATTCTCGGTCTTTCCTTTCCTTTTGTGGGTTTGCTTCGATTTGGCATTTGTTTGGATAAAGTTCGAGTCTTGCTTCCTGGGTGTTTCCTCAAATGGCGTTTTGTAGGGCGACTGAGTGCGAAATGTCTGATCTTGTCCGGATGGTTGGTGTTTTTTCGATTTGCAGGGGTTTTGGACAGATTTAGTCGGTGTAATTCTACGAAGGAGTACTCTGGCCGGAGTACTCGGTCGGGTGGGAGTGGGGGTGAGGGTGGAGGCGGGCCTGGTCGACGGGATTCGGGATCCCATGAATGTGACGTGACTTCGGGGAAGTGGGTGCTTGATAATGTGACGTATCCCCTCTATGAGGAGTCGGAGTGTCCATACATGTCCGACCAGTTGGCTTGCCATAAGCATGGGAGGGCTGATATCGGGTACCAGCACTGGAGGTGGCAGCCTCACAGTTGTGATCTCCGGAGGTATATATCCTTGTTCGAAATTGTTGTGTCCTCCGGCTCATGTTTTCCTATTGGATTTCGTCAAAAGTAGATTTGATTTCATGTGGTTGCTTGATTAGATGGAGCACGTCGGAGATGTGGGAGAAGTTGAGGAACAAGAGACTGATGTTCGTGGGGGATTCGCTCAACCGGGGCCAGTGGATATCCATGCTCTGCTTGTTACAGTCGGCAGCTGCCAAAGACAAGAGATCGATAACACCTAATGCCCCTCTCACGATTTTCAGGGCGGAGGTAACCTGGATCCTTTGGTGCCGACTGTTTTAGGAATCATAGCAGCACGATCAGATGTTTTTTCTGAAAAAATTGACTCGTGATTTTGCAGAAATACAATGCGACCGTAGAATTTCTCTGGACGCCTCTGCTCGTCGAGTCTAATTCCGATGACCCAGTGAACCACAGATTGGAGGAAAGGATAATCCGCCCCGATTCGATCCGAACACACGCATTAAAGTGGGAACAGGCTGATATTTTGGTCTTTAACACTTACTTGTGGTGGAGACAAAGTCCTGTCAAGCTCTTGTAAGCATGCAGCATTTTTCTCGCCTATCGAACCCGAAAATTGTTTGGTGGAGATACCCCATCACGTTAACTGTGTCTCACTGTCGGTGTAGATGGAGTGATGATGAAGAAGGCGAATGTGAAGAGCTCGATGGTATGGATGCCATGGAGTTGGCGATGGAAACATGGGCAGACTGGATTATGACCAGGCTCGATCCTTCGAAAAGAGTCTTCTTTGTCACAATGTCACCCACGCATCAATTGTGAGTTCAAAGCTATAGCAAAAAGCCCGCCAATGTCATCGTATTTAATCTTTCCCTTACTATTTGATATCCAGGAGCGAAGAGTGGAAACCTGGTAGCAAAGGTAATTGCTATGGCGAGACCGAACCAATCAAATCAGAGAGCCACTGGGGAAGCGGCTCGGATCTCCCAACAATGAGGATGGTGGAGAGGGTGCTCGGTAGGCTGGGCTCAAGAGTCTCTGCGATCAACATCACGCAGCTATCGGAGTACCGTAAAGACGGGCATCCATCTATATACCGCAAGTTCTGGGAGGCTCTGAGACCCGAACAGCTCGCTGACCCTTCTTCCTTCTCCGACTGCATACATTGGTGCCTCCCCGGCGTGCAGGACGTCTGGAACCAGTTGTTATTCCATTTTCTGTAAAGTCAACTTGCAATGTACATTACAGAGAATTACAAAACTCGGCAGCCGTCGCAGTGAGGCTACCCTTTTCGAGTTTGACAGCCAATATGCAGAGATATGCGTCGGAATTTCGTGGATAACTAACTATGGCTTATATGTAAAAACAGAGCAAAATCAAGATGGAGAAAGTTTTTTGTGTTTCAAAATTTGTGAAGATGGGCCATTTATTAAGGAGTTGTCTGCTTAAGTCTTTGATTCCTCCTAATGTTTATAATTCTGCATATTTCAAGTCCTCCGGCTACGAATAAAAGTCTAAAAAGTCTACTTCGTACGATCTATTGATTTTAGAGCGGAATCTCGTTGGTATTTTGACCGATCTGATATTATTATATTACTAACGTTATGCAGGTGGAGTTGGTGGTAGCAGTTTGGCGGGGCTCCAGACATGCTTTAAAATTTAACATTTCACAAATCCCATAATTTCAGTAACTACCGGTCAAGCAAGCAAACAACTACCTGTGATTTAGAAATCCCACAGGCAACTAATGACAGCATCTTGCAAGAACATGACATGATTAGGCCACATGTCTGAAACCCATCCGTCCGTTTGCGTAATGTTGTGTTGAACAGGTGACGTATCTGATCTGTCGGTAAGGACCACGATCGTCCCATAACCACAGAATATAAAAACAGTTGGGAGTATGTCAGCTTGACTCTCTTCCCGGTTCTTAGTGTAAGAAAACCGAACTAAGGATGACGATGATTGCCGAATCATGGAACCTATAGAAGGCGCCACTGTTGTTTCTCACCTGAAGTTTCTCCGTATTCGTGATCTCCACTGTCCACGGTAATGACCGCATCATTAGTTTCTTTGACTGTGGTCAGAGTCCCCGTCGACATCCCGAGGTCACCTACGTCGAGTGCAATCAAGCTCCCAATGCTGAACGAGGTCTCCTGGCATTTATTTTAGATAGAGTTCGAATTTTGTTTCGTGGGTGTTGTTAAGGCTTTGATCTTTCAGATTGGTTTGGCATCTTTGTCTGCAGGGAGCATGAAGATTCAACCGGCTGAGAGCGAAGACGGAGGTATCCGGTCGATGGAACATGGGATCGGAGGAATGTGACTTGACTTCAGGGAAATGGTTGTTCGACAATGTGATGTATCTGCTCTTGCACACGGTTGTGATCTCCAGGGGTAGATCTTGGCTCGAATTAGTTCCTGTTCGACTTGTGTTTTTCGGCTTGGATTTCCTCATGAGAGGAGTTGAGGTGGACTGTTTCATTAAGATGGAGCATGACGGAGACGTGGGAGAAGTCAAGGAGTAACTGATTGATGTTTGTCGGGGATTCACTCAGCCGAGGCCAGTGAATATCCATGTTCTGCTTGTTGCAGTCCGCAGATGCCAAAGACAAGAGATCAATAACGCCTAATGCCCCACTCATGATTTTCAGGGCAGGGTAACCTGGATCCTTGGATGCTGCCTGTTTTACTAGTCGTAGCAGCATGAGCAGATATTGTTCCGAAGAGTTTGAATCGGTGAATTTTAAAGGTATACAATGCGACGACAGAATTTCTCCGGGAACCGCTGCTCGTAGAATCTAATAATGATCACCCAGTGAACCACAAATTGGAAGAAAGATAATCTGTCCCGATTCGATATGGACGCAGTGCTTTGAAGTGGGAACTAGGTTGATACTTTGATCTGTGATTGATACTTATTTATGGTGGAGCCTTGGTCTAGTTAAGCTTCCTTAAGTTATTCAGCTTCTTGGTCGCTCATGGAACCTGAATTGCACTGTTGTAGATGGAGCGACGATGAGGACGGGGAATGCTACGAGCCAGACGGTGTGACAGCTATGGAGGTGGTGATGGAAACATGGGCAGACTGGGTCATGACCCATCTCAGTCCTACAAAAAGAGTCTTCTTCATGACAATGTCGCCGACCCATCATTTGTGAGTCCAGAAACTGTGCCATAGGTCTGTTAAAATGCCATTCTTAATCTTTGCCTTTTGATATCCAGGAGCCAAGATTGGAACCCTGGGAGGAAAGGTAATTGCTACGGCGAGAATGAACCAATAGGGTCGGAGGGCTACTGGGGAAGTGGCTCGTATCTTCGAACAATGAGGATGGTGAACCTGGGTAGATTGAGCCGAGACTGTCGGTGATCAACATCAGACAGTTGTTGGAGTACGGGAAAGATGGCATACGTCTGTTTGCCACAAGTTCTGGGAAACACAAATCACCAAACAGCTCTCTAGCCCTTCATCATACTCCGACTGGAAACACCGATGCCTCCCTGGCGTGTCGGATGTCTGGAATCAACTGTTATTCCATATCCTGTAAACTACCGGAGTCACGAATTCTGACAGCATTTGATAACTCTACGAAAGTGGAGTTATTTAGCCACTCATTTGAACATTATTGTGGTTAGTTCGTTGAGCTTTGAAGTGGTTTTGAGTTGTTTTTCCGTTGATTTTCATTGCGTAGTTCTTTCTGATGTGGAATGTCTATGAATGAAGGATGAATGGGGAAGCAATGAGCCAAAGGACGAATAGAGAAAGTAGATAACATTGAATTTTAAGAAGATTAGAGATACGATGAGACGACGAGATTTGAACAACCTTCCACTTTTGAAGATTGTCTTTCCACAATAGAAGATTTTTATTTCATTTTTAGAATGTTTTGCTCTTTATTCTAATTTAAAAACTATGTAAGGGTATTTTCGGTATTTTAGGGGATATTATACTAAGACAACCCTAGGTTTAAATAGATTGAAAGGTGTGTGGACATTGGGAGGAGGCGGGTGACAGGAGCGACTTTGGTCTACTTTACCGATTTTCTTGTCTTAGTTTCTACGATGTCATTTACTTCCATACTTGAATTGATGCTTTCTTAACACGTGTTAATTGCCTAATCACCGGTTAGCATTAATCTAATATACTAAGGAGACTCGAACGGTAGACTAAATTAGATCACGGCATTCATTTTGAGGCAGAGCAAAGCTGTCCGACTTTGCTCGCTAATAGGCAACAAAAAGTGTCCGAATTCCATACATAAATATGGTAATAATCATGCAATTAATTCTAAATCAGGAGCTGTATTTTCAGTCCTATGAAGGGGAGACACAGAAGTATCACAACCATTGTGCCACAGCAAGTTTTCTGAGTCATAGACAAAAAGAACAATGCTGCATTTTACCATAAAAAAATAGGCTACATGCAGTAACCCAAGAGTGGCAACCTCCTTTGACTTCCAGGTTCCTGAAAATGTTTTAACAGCATAGCCATAAACATCAGAAAGTGTCACGCAAGTTATATAGGAAGATGGAGAGAACCTAAATCACGTGACAACCATGGAACCCAGAACACACTTATTCTTTAGATTGCCCAAACGCAAGCTTTTAGATAGGCAGGACAGATTAAAAATCACATCATGCTACTCCCCAGGATCATAAAATAGCATCAACAATAATCCTACCGTCACATGCACACGCAGAATGGATTACCCGGAAAGAACCAGACCAATAGATTGCTTCATCCAAGAGCTGCGACCTTCATGTGCTAGTCGCAAACTGTAAATTATTTTCCTATTCAACCCAAGCATGCAATTGCAAATTAGTATAATAGTAGACGAATGCTGATGAAGACGATATACCATGAAGGGGTTTGGATAATGATTGTTCCCTATCATCAGAAGTAAATAGAGTCCTAGACATCAACTTCAGAGCTAACCAGGGCCCGAAAGGTTACAGTTAAAATTATAGGCAACACGAAGAACAGCATTCAATTTTGACCGACTGTCTTGCTTCAAAGATCATCACTTGACCCTCACTAAGCTCTTAAGCAGCACCAGAGATATAATTTCCTCGACATGTAATTCACAATAAGCATTGATAGCAACTGCAAAAAGAGAAAGCTTAAGAGTTCAAAGTTCTGAAGAGAAGGGCATTAACCAGTAGTAGATTGTGTCAAGTCCATGAACATTGGCTGCCCACTATGCATCGACAACTCTCTTGATCTCGGCGATTTCGGCTCTTAACTTGAAGTTACGCTTCTCCTGACATGGAATAAACAAGGATTTGACAACCGAATTCCTCGAGACAGATCTAACTTAAGCATCGAAAGGAATCACAAAGGACAACACATGAAAATTCTCAAACCATTTCATAAACAGCGGCGTTACTCTTCTCGACCTCCCTGCCCAAGTTCTCGACCGTCATCAACATCCTCTCGTAAGCCCCTTCGACTCCTTTCTTATACCTCTCCGCATCGTCCCCGACCAGCCTCTCGAAACCCTTGGCCCCTAAACCCCCATCCTCGTCCTCGATCGATCGGAAACTCCCGTAACTACCACGAAACCCCAACCCGCCGACATTCACGATCTCTACAGAAAGCGCCTCGAACTTCCCCGAGCTGGGGAAAAACTGGAAGGCCTTATACTCATGTGTATGGATGAGGGCAGCAGCGGCGGCGGAGGACGAGGATGGCGGCGGGGTGGTCAGAAGGAGAAGGACGCGAGGTAAGGCGGGATGATCGAACGGAGGGAATAGGAGGAGGGAGGAATCGCGGAGGGAGGGGATGAGGTGGGAGCGGCGGCGAGAGGAGAAGACGCCTAGGAGGGGGGATGGGGATGGGGATGGGGGTAGGAGATGGGGGAGGGAGGAGGAAAGGAAGGAGGTGACGGTGGCTGAGGAGGAGGAGGAGGAGAATGGGGTTGGTGTAGGGGCGGGGTAGTCGGGGAGGGAGGGAGGGGAGAGGAGGGAGGTGTGGCCGAAGAGGAGGCCGATGGAGTCGGAGGAGGAGGAGACGGTGGCGGAGTGGAGGAGGGAAGCGAGGGTGGCACCGGAGATGGAGATCTTCTGGAGGCGGGGCGTCGGCTCTCCGTCCACTTCCATTTTCCCGGGGACGGCGAGTCGGAAGGCAGTCAACCCCCCGCTCCTCTCCTCTCAACAATTAATAATTGAAATATTTCCTTTAAAAGGTTTTCGCCAAATCAGAGATCACCTCAGCTTGATGGAAGTCATCAGCAGACAAAGACGGACACACCCAGCAGCACCTTCCTCGTTCATTGTAAGAGCATGTTCATGCATCCAACATCCGTTAGGAGTAGCAGTGAAAGTGACTACCACGTTGGGGCGACAAGGGACGACCATCTCGGGCGTGAACCGGGTAAGTCCTGTGCAATGAAACGACACGATTACGCATTGAAATTGCCGGTCCCGCAAATTACCTGTCTATGTATACAGCTTGGAAACCACGCTTTCCCGAAAAGCAGAGATAGCACATAACAAAGGCGATGGATCCGGGGGCAACCCTCAATCACTGGGACATTGATGTGTCTCCTCCACTGAAAGACCATGAGCAACGGGATCCCGGTTATGCCTCAAGCATGTGTTTCCATACAGATCATATCTACGTAAATTGTTCGATGCATTGCCGGTAAAACTCCACTGAGACACTATAAGACCGCTGCATCCCCAAAAAGATGTTGCGCTTCACTCAAAGGAAATCGCGGAGGCAAAGCATCGTTTCCCGATGGCCGTGTTTCTTACTTCATGCCAATTTCCCCCCTCCTTATAACACTCAACCTGCCGCATGTGAAAAGGCAAGAGCAAGATGGATTCAGGAGAGTCCATAACGAGCCTGGTTTGAGCAAAAAGCATAAAATATAAGCACACCAAGTATAATTATAAGTATTTGCAAGCTTACTGTATCCACGATGCTTTCCTCATTACCGAGACCTCCGATGACATAGATGGAGTCCCCAAGGACAGCAGCAGAAGAATATCCTCTGGAGCTAAGCATGGGTTCGACAGGCATCCAAGAATCTAGGCGTGGATCAAGTACTTCGACAGTTGAAACCATAGAAGTTCCATCAAAACCTCCCATAGCATACCTTCAAAATCATGGAGATTCAGAATGTCCCTTCAATGATGCGTAACTCAGCCAACAAAGTTTCACAATAATCCATCACAGCAAAAACAAGTTTGTTTGCTCATTAACACGAGTACCAGTACATTTGGAAGAGACGGATGCTCTTGATGGTTTTCAGTAACACTATGAAAGCTGTAAAATCTGAGTATAACTAATTCAATTTGCTGAGATAAACAGAAGTAACCACAATAATCAACTTACATCTTCTCATTAAGCACAACCAATGAGTGGCAAGCCCTCCTGGACTTCATGGCAACAACCTTCATCCATGAATGTTCTCTCGGATCAAACCTTTCGCAAGAACTAAAAATCCGGAAGTTTAATCAGTAGCTGTAGGAGCAGGAGGCCAATAAAAATGCAGCGATGAACTTCAATATGTTGTTAGGAGGCGGGAAAAACCTAAGTCCATTCATAAAAGTGATTTTTCTATTTTAATTTAAATTGTAATAAATCTTTAAAAACAAAGTCATGGAGTAAGCCGAACAAGGGTAGAAAATCTGCCCAGTGAAATTTCCGAAGACATGCCAGAGTTCCTTCATGCATAACTTTCTCTCTAGAGAAATAGGAGGGGTGGGGGAAGAGATAGATAAGGCTTCATATCTCACTTTAAGTACTCAATTCCATCAAATCCGCCAGTGCCGTAGATTACCCCATTAAATTCAACCGCAGCAAGAGAAAATCTCTGAGTGAACAGGAAACCAAAAGTGATCATTGTGATGTGTGCAAACATACATAATAGACTAAAAGCAACTCTGAGTGAAGAGGGAAAAGGAATGCACTTTACCCTTTGGGTCATAGACCGTGTAGAAATCCATCTACCGATGTCGAAATCAAGCATTTCAACGTCTGCAAAGCAGTCAAGGCCGTCACCACCTCCAAGAGCGAAAACTTTGTCACCTACAACTGCTCCAGCTAGACTGCCTTTCTTAACATTAAGAGATGGTTGTAGAGTCCACATGTTTTCATCCAAACTGTATGATTCAACTTTGTGGAATGATAATAAATATGTCAGAATAACAAACCCTCATTGGTAATAAGTACCGAAAGATGCTGATGGCGGTACCTGTGTCGAGCCAAGAGCTCCCATCACCACCGGCAAGCACATAGAGCTGATTCTGCAATTTCACGACTGAAGCATATGATCGCACTGAGGTCATTGGGAGAAGAGATTTGATTACATCATGTGAAGGAAAGTAGGAATCCAATGAGGAGAGCCATGTGGAACCAGTGTATCCACCAACTAAAAATATTGACTCCCTAACATCAAGATGTGTCACAGCAGAGGAATCGAGCTGTTTTTCTTCAGCGATTTGCTCTGAACAACTAGATGCATACTCCAACTTCAAGCAGCGATCCTTCAGCCATTGAATTTCAGTTTCTGCCTTAGCCTGGAAAACAGGTACACTTTCTAATTATTACTGTACGTACAACCATGTAAAAAAAAATTATGTGCAGGCCTACTGCGTTTCGTGCTTATAAATTACAAGTAGAATAGAACACACATCGGATGAGAGACAACCATTTTTTTGGATAACAAAGAGAAGCATAAGAAAAAGGCTCCATGCTTATGTTTTCTGGACATAATGCGAGATTAAAAGGAGATCTTATCATCAAATCTACCAAATGATATGGGAATGAAGGATCTAACTTACCAGCTTGCTCTCCAAATGGGCCATTTTTTCCGTTTGCTGCCGCTTAAAGTCTTTAAGCTCATTAAGTTCTCGAATCAACTGCAGCACACCAAAATCCAATCATGGGGAAAAGACAAGCTATAATTTACGAATGGGCAGGTGCAGCAGGATGTTTAAGATTTGAGCCATCCCTGTCAAAAGTACTAATCTTTCTAGTCCAATAGAAGATTGCTACTGATTGACAGACCACGAAAACAATCTGTTATGACTACCTGGTCTAAGGTGACATGTGACTCCAAAGAAATTTGTGAATTCTCTGCTCCATTTTGTACTTCAACAACAGACCCAGCGAGTCTTTTACCCTCTACTTCTTTAGTAGCAGTTTCTTCTAAAGAGCCTTTGGAACCTAAAATAGGAAAATCATCCTCAAACGCCATATCTTTGAGTTTATCCAATACTAGATCCTTTTCACTTTGCAGTGGCAGAGTTGCTTCGACACATCTACGGGGGAGCTGCACATTTTCTTTGAACAGAAGATGCAGAAAAATAAGTCCGCTATCCATAGCCAAGGTGTACGATTTGTGGAGAATATGACATTGAACTTTATGCTGTACCTCTCGCTTCAGAAATAAAGGCCGCAGGTTGGGAAGTGCTCCTCTCCGGGAAATACTTTGGAATAGAAGAGGGAGATGCTATTTGAGCAGATGCCAAGGATATCAACATACTTGTTTGAGCATGGTCTAACTCAAACAAGAAGTGGCTATTGGTGTAGTAGTTGGGCCCAATTACTCGCTTGAACTGATCCTCCAGCAAAGGTACACAGTGCATCCTGATACGAATTTGAACCTTTGGAAAACAAGCGCACAACATGATCACTGACATAGCATTAAGCTGCTGCGTTTCATGTCTCCCACATCATCAATATTCCTCAGACAAGATGCCAGGAAAACGCGGTGAGATACCTGTGCTGGATACTGTGTCTTCTCCTGACCATTTGTGGTCCACCCATATGGGTCTATATTCATCTGACCATGACTAGCAGCTTCGAAAATTCCATGAAGTTTTCTGTCGGAGTAGTTGAATAAAAATAATGGCAAACCAGGCATAATATTCTGGACATAAGCAAAGTGCGGATACGGCAAGCCTGCAAATTATGCACAAAATAGGAACATCATGGACAATACTATTGTGCACCCTGGAAACAGAAAAGCAAGTGCAAGCCGCCTAGAACATGGGGAGACAATCAACAGGGTTTTGAAAGAGCAAAAATGGAGAGATTCCAGTAAGTCCCACAAGTCATACACGGGTTAAGTATCTCACTCGATAAAGACTAACATAAAAGAAACAGGCAAACTAGAACTAAATCTCAAGTTTCAAACTATTTATTATCAGAACAGAACCTTAATAAAAACCAAATACAGTTTGCAAACCATTACTTGTAGTTAGTTTAATCATCACAAACATATACAATCAAGTTCATGAATCGCATAACTGATAAACACAAGCTTTCGACGGTTCAACTCTGCAGCAAGACAGATGCGAAATGACAATGCTCTACGAAGAAAAGAAAGAGCTATAGTCATATCCTTATCAACCTATCTTCCTCATCGAAATCAAGATCACTTTCTCCGATCATACCAAGCTAGAAAGTGAATAACCACCAAAAAATGATCGTCCCTACAATGTCCATCTCTGGCAGTAACCATCCAAATGGAGGCAAAAACCATGCAATGCCTGTAAAAGAAGAGAACCAAGACAACTGCGAGATAATTCCGACGAAACAACAAGATTGCGCGAGGCGGTTACCGAAGAGCTGCTTCGAGAAGCACTCGTGGATGGTCCCATTATTGCATCCAAGTATCACACCTCCGAGGGCGCCCCTGCCCAAGTTCCTGAAACCCACGGGGCTGGCCTGAACGTTACTAGCCGATTTCAGGACAATCTCCGGTCGCCTCGTCGAGCCCATCATCCCGAAGAAAACCCTATACCATCATCCTGAAGAACAGCAAACCCTATACCATCATCCTGAAGAAAAGCAAACCCAGGACTATTCAGCGACATCACAAGAAGACGAACCTAAAACGATGACGATGAGGATCACCGGGATTTTATATCAAGAGGGAAAAATGTTGACAACCCGCCACCCGCTTCAAGCAAAATCGGTCAAGCCGAATCCACTCGTTTATTTATTTATTTTCTACGTGATGTACGAAATTATCTGTTCTTCCTTTCTTATCAATGTAGAAAGACGACATTGATCTTCACATCACCTTTTTTATTACAAACCAAACATTATGTTAAAAAAAAAAATTATAAAATACGATTTAAAATTTTTAAATTAAAAATAATATTAAAATCGCTACTTTAAATTTATAAAAAAACCACGATTCGAAACAATAATTTTTCACTGATAAAATTACGGTCCCAAACGGGTACTTTTTTTTAAGACTTTTCAAAATTCGATATAAAGCTAGTTTTTTGTTTCTGGGTTTTGTTTGTTAACCGGATTTTCAGTCGTGGTTCCGAGGAAAGTCGTTAACTTTAGGAATGTTTTTTTTTTTTTGGGGGGGGGGGCGGTGATGTTAGATAAAGGCTGTTTGGATATCTTTTATCGTGCGATTCTTGGATGGATTTTTACTGGGTAGCTTGGTTTGGACTCGCTGAATGCTACAACTTTTGTAGACCTCGTCTGGGGTGCATGCATTGTTTTGGTTTGCTTCGAGGTTATTGCAAACTGGTGCCGAATTTTGATGTGGGTGACTTGATTTGGGGTTTTAGATGGAATTGGCTAAGTTGGAAATTTATATATATGTTGGAAGTCCTCCCTCTGGAAATATATGATCATTCAATTTGACACGGAAGAATTGTGTTTGGCCGCCCATCTGTTGGTATCTTATATTGTCCTTGTTTTCATCCAGGGAAAAAAGGTTGCTAGTTTTTCTGCGGTTCATTTAATCAGATGGCATCCCGTTTCTGGAATCAGGTTTGTGCCTTTGATTTTGTTTAGATTCGTCAGTTTCAGTCTTGATTTCTTCTTACAGAAGTGTTTTCTTGTCTTAACAGGGTGATGACAGTGATACCGAGAAGGAGAACAGCGATTATGAGAGTGATGATGAAGAAAGGGAAGTTGACAACTCTGCACCAACTACAACTAGTAAATACCTTAAGGGTAATGCTAGCGATAGTGATGATTCTGATGCGCAAAAGCGAGTTGTCAGATCCGCAAAAGATAAGCGCTTCGAGGAGATGTCATCCACAGTCGACCAGATGAAGAATGCTATGAAGATCGATGATTGGGTTAGCCTTCCGGAGAGCTTTGACAAGATTAACAAGCAGCTGGAGAAAGTTATGAGTGTCTCTGAGTCCGAGAAGGTGCCCACTCTTTAAATCAAGGCACTCGTGATGCTGGAAGACTTCTTGACTATGGCTTTGGCAAATAAGGAGGCTAAGAAAAAAATGAGCAGCAGCAATGCAAAGGCCCTGAATTCTATGAAACAGAAACTCAAAAAGAATAACAAGCAGTATGAGGATTTAATCAATAAGTTCAGAGATCATCTTGAAAGTGAGGAAGAAGAGGAGGAAGAAGAGGATGAGTCTGAGGATTCAGAGATTGAGGATCCCTCTAAATTCGAAGCTTTTGACAATGAGGATGATGACGACGATCGTGGAAAGGGTGCTTCTGATAGCATGGAAGTATGGGAGACAAAGTTGACCAGGAAAGACAAGCTCATGGATAAGCAGTTCAAAAACCCCTGTGAGGTCACGTGGGAAACTGTTAACAAGAAGTTCAAGGAAGTTGTCGCTGCCCGGGGAAGGAAGGGAACGGGTAGATTCGAACAGGTGGAGCAGCTTACCTTCTTGACCAAGGTTGCGAAGACCCCTGTGCAGAAAGTTGAGATCCTTTTCAGTGTTGTATCTGCTCAATTTGATGTGAATTATGGCCTACATGCCAATCAATGTCTGGAAAAAGTGGATGGAAAACATGCTTGTCATTTTAGACGTGTTGGTTCAGTACCCAAAATAATTGTGAATGACTCTGTGGAACCTGATGAGAAAGAGTCCGAGAAGTGGGCTGATTATAGTGGGACTATTCACATATGGTTTAATTTAGTAGCTTTCCTCGAGAGGATAGATTCAGAATTTTTCAAGAGCAGTGTATTGATCCTCATACACGAGAATATGTTGAAAGATTGAGGGATGAACCTATGTTTCTGGTTCTCGCACAGAATGTTCAGAAGTACTTGGAACGTGTTGGTGATCTTAAAGCTGCTTCAAAAGTGGCTTTGAGGCGTGTGGAGCTCATATACTATAAACCACAAGAAGTTTATGATGCTATGAGGAAACTGGCTGAGGTGACTGAAGATGATAATGATGATGATAGAGAGATTAAGGCCATTGAGGAGAATGGGGGTCCATCTGCATTTGTTGTCACCCCAGAAGTTGTGCCGAGGAGGCCAACTTTTCCAGAAAATAGCAGGACAATGATTGATATTCTTGTATCTCTTATATACAAGGATGGTGACGAGCGAACCAGCGTACGGGCAATGCTTTGCGACATCTATCACCACGCTCTCTCTGATGTGTTCTCGACTGCCCGTGACTTGTTGCTGATGAGCCACTTGCAGGAAAATGTCCAACACATGGATATTTCAACCCAAGTCCTGTTCAATAGGGTTATGGCACAGCTTGGCCTTTGTGCTTTCCGGGTAGGCCTCATTGCTGAAGGACGTAGTTGTCTTGCTGAGCTTTATTCGCGGGAGTTAAGGAGCTTCTTGCACAAGGCTTTTCTCAAAACATATATCATGAGAAGACACCCGAGCAGGTTCTTTTCTTGATACCCTTTTTATCTTATCAGTATCTACTCAATTACTCTAGGTCTTCAAAATGCATGTTTGCAAAGTTTGAGGGTGTGGCATCACTTGGCAGAATCTTGTTTCTGGCGATAATACATGAAAGTTTGAATCATGTAGTAATGTCCACTTTGGTGTTTTCTTGCCCTCATAGACTTTGTCGCCCTAAAATACACTACGTGATGTACTTTATCTGCTGGTTTATGTCACAGGCACCTTTGCACTTCGTTTCTTAGACATGTCTTAACAGCTTATCCATGTTCTTTTCCAGGAGAGGCTGGAAGCTGTCCATTTGATTTGTGCTATGTTGCTAGAGGTCCCTAACATTGCCGCAAACAGCCACGACACGAACCGTAAGGTCATAAGTAAGAACTTCAGACGGTTACTTGAGTTGCGCGAAAGGCAGGTGTTTATTGGTCCCCCAGAGAATGTAAGGGACCATGTAATGTCGGCCATGAGGGCCCTAATGTAAGGAGACTTCCAGAAGGCTTATGATGTTGTGCAGTCGCTTGAAATCGGGACACTCCTCCGTAACCGGGACGATGTCCTTGACATGCTCAAGGCAAAGATTAAAGAAGCAGCCTTGAGGACCTACCTTTTCACTTATAACTCATCATATGAGACGATGAGCTTGGATCTGCTGACAAAGATGTTTGATCTCTCTGAGTTACAGACCCACAGCATCATCAGCAAGATGATGATCAACGAGGAGCTCTATGCAAGCTGGGACCAACCGACCCGGTCTGTCATCTTCCATGACGTCGAGCATACAAGGCTGCAGGCCCTGGCCTTCCAATTAACGGAGAAAATATCCATCTTGGCTGAAAGCATTGAGAGGGCCATGGAAGCAAGGTCGGCGGTACAGGGATGGATTTGCCTGTCAGACAAAGAGATGGACAGGAATATGGGGCTTCTGTGGGGGGCAATAGGTGGCAGGATGGCTCGTCCTGTGGTTAGGGGAGACAAGGCAGCAGCGATGGCCAAATGAGGTCACTCATCGTTGGCCAGTCCGGGGGAGGCAGCTATTCAAGGCAGCTCCGTGGCGGTAACCGACACGACGGCAGCTACAGCGGGCGGACAGGCAACATGGCAAGGGGAGAACAGACGAACTGTTCCTCTCGCATGGTCAGTCTCAACAGGGGCGGGCGTGACTAAGAGATGGGCACTTTCTGAGGTTTTGTTTTGAGAGGATGATTGTATTGGTAATAACATTGTTCCAAAAGGTTGAAACTTTCCTTTTCGACCGGTGTTTTGTTTAGTGTACTTAGGTGATATTAGACTATAGCTATTTAGTTTCTTCCCTCGGCTATTCAGAGTTAAATTCTTTTGATGTTATGCAATATATCAGGTTGGAGATATGAAAGGTGGTATATTTTTAAGGATAAAGCATGCAAGAGTTCTTACAAAACACACTGTTAATTTCTAGTTTCATTGTAAACACACGAGAGTTGACGGAAAGTTAAATGCAGCACAAGCAGCACAATAGTCACAGCAACTTTCTTGTCCTATTGATGCGCAACCTTGACGCTTTCTGGTTCCTCGTCCGTCTTGGGGCGACTCAAGTTCGAGGATTGTTGCGGCACATTCACGAGGGAGTTGACTCTGTTCACGCCATCGAGAGCGTTCCACTCGTCTGTATCCTTGTCAACCACCGATTCAGCGGGCTGGGGTAGGTCGGCTTTTCGGGGCTTCTTTGATTTCCCGGAAAGTGATCTCCGGATATCTTTGATCCTGGATGAGGCAGGGGTTGTTCCTCGGGTTTCTGGGGGCGGATCTTTAAAGAATAAGCATACAACTGCGCAGTCATCGAGCTTACAGCCAGGAAACCTTGTTCTCCATGCCAACGATGCATGAGCTACTAACAACTTCGCAGCCAGTGATCTTCTCTTCGCAGATGCAACAATCTTCACGACCTGGTCATTGCTTAATGCATCCCATATACCATCAGTGGCTAGGACTATGAATTCATCATCAGGGGAGATCATCCTGTAAGAGATCTCCGGGACCGATATGAGACCGAAGTCTTTCAGGCAGAAATCTCCAAAAGCTCGAGCCATGGCCAGGCCGGGGCAGTTCTCTTCAGGCATCCACACTCTGAACACATCTGGCTCTTGGTCCATCGCAAATACCCTTCCCTTGCATATTCGGATCCTCTCTGCTTCACCTGTGCAACAAGATTACAATAAATTGGCTCACAACAATGAGTTAGTCTAGTTTATTGTCCATTTGTGCAATCATAATTTACAAGATGACTCACTGGCAACGTTCGGTTTCAGATCAACCGTGAGCTGCATCGGGACGAGCTGATTCTTCTGCCCTCTTTTGCAAAGAACCGCACGTGAATCACCTAAATTCGCTATGATCAAATGTTGTCCCTGCAAATTTCGGAAATCTCAGATTGGCGTGGGCGTATAAATAACCACCATTGCACCATGGCATTTTAGTCTTCATCCACCATGATCATCTACCTTTTTTACTAGGGTGACTGCCGTGGTACCACTGCAGTAGCAATCGATCGTGTCATTGGCGAGGTCTCCGTCCATCTCCTTGAACGACCGCATATAATTAGCTTCCCACAATGAAGGAAGGATGTTATCACCATAATCATCATCCTGACTTGCCGGCATGTCCACGCTTTCATCATCCCCCGGCTTCCTCTCCGCCATATCAGTCGAGTCACCGTTGATCCCCAAACCGCTGATCTTCCGCGAGGACGATTCGATCACCGCAGACAGCTTTTGCGGCAGCTTGTCGCGTACCCGCCTCGCCACCCTGTGTCCTAAAGGGCCGTGACCGTCGAACACCCCACAGAAGAACATGCCCTTTTCTCCCGTGAAGTTCTAAAACACCAAGCAACCGAACAGATAACAATAGACACCGAAACATTCAGACACGAAAATCAAATGTCCGGTCAGGGAAAAAACTCGGGTGGTTCGTGTTCGGGTTTCTGTTACCTCCCAAACAGTCATGGCGTCCTGATTGACGCCCTTCTTGCCCTGCTGCTTGAACATGGAGACATGATCCGACGATCCCCTGAGCCTAATCTTAGCCCCACGATCACCTTCCTTCAATTCGTACGCCACCTCCTCTTCGTCATCCACATAATCATCCTCGTACACTGTCCTACCATCCACCACCCCAATGAACTTCCTGCCGCCCGTCCCCTTCACGTCCCTGCTGAAACACCCCCCCATAATTCACAGCTAAGGAACAAAAAAAAGAAGAAGAAGGATTGAAGCGTGTCCTAATCCCGACCCATGCCCGAAAACAACACGGGATTGTTCCTAGGAGCATGCATTGGCATGCAAGACCCCACTTTTTTTTTCTGGGACGATCGAAAGATGGAAACTTTGAGGGATTCAACAAAATGGGTATCGCAGGGATGGAGTTTCTCTGGGTGGACGAGGACGAGAGAGGGAGAGGGAGATGGATAGAGATGGGGAGGGGGAAGATGGGGGCAATCCGAGTTCTTCCCCCCTGAATGAATTTCCAAAATGGCATTTTGTTTTAATAACACCCTTTTGTTCAGAGATGGAGGAGAATTTTAGAACTTCCTCCCACCCTGAGATTTTCCCTGTGTTTTTGGAGGGGATTTCGGTTGTTGGTCTAAACTAACCGTCTGTTCGTGGGGGCATCTCTTGACAACTAACAACCATCGTCGGACAGGACAGACAGTCGTTTGTTTCTCTGTCACAATCCCTTTTGCCGCAGGGCTTGTCCCTAACTATTTTGTATCCACATCGTCAACAACAACAAGAACAACACGTACACATATTACGTTTTAAGAAAAAAAAGAAAACTTGTGTTAAAGTTGTGTTGGTTATCTCGATTAGTATGATCAAGAACTAACTCAAGCTCATTGTAAGATTACATTGAGTAAGTTATAAACTAAGCAAGACGACGACCCAACTCAACTTCTCCCATTAATCATATGATCGAACCCCCCGAGAAGTGGGTGATTTTAATTATGTTGTTACTCTGGATTTGTAGAAACCTTTTGTCGGAACTCCAAGCCCGTACCTGGTACACGATACTATCATTTAGTAGAATAATTCTAGACGATGGATAAATAATGCATTGCTCAATGGACCAATGAAATTGCCACTAGTGGGCTTAGATTATCTTTTCTTAGCCATTGAATTGGGATTCTTCATAAGCCCTTTTCTCAAGAAGCCGAACTCGAGGGATTTCGAAGCTGACAGCAAATCTAGGATAAGGGCATCATTCTTGCAAGAAGCAACTTGGTCTGATCAGAAAAGAGGAAACATATGAGATCCCCACCTCAGGCTCTCCTCATGGGAGGTTTTTCAATCGCCAATTCTGTCGTTCATGAACCTTACAACGCACAAGGAAGAAGACGGGACCTCTTTTTTTGAGTTCTACCACCATTGATGGACGAGCACGCCACTGTCCCTAAGAGACTTGAACAGATCAAAGCACTGCCCGTAGGTCTTGTCGTACTTGGAGCTCCGCTCTCCGGGGCAACACCTCTGCCACCTGTTGTAATGGCACTCCAGGAACAGCTCGTCGATCAGGCATATCGCCCCCGTCTCAAATAGTCTAGGTATCAGGTCGAACTCGGTCCCCTCCACATCCATCTTCATCACCACAAAGTCATTCTCTGTTACCGTGCTTTTTAACCACTCCGCGAGATCGAATCCAGGGACCCTCGAGACATCTCCGCTCGAACCACCACTGTGAATCCTACCCATCCCCCTGCCTTTCTGCTCTCCTGGCTTCTTACCCGGGTCATGATTCACCTCGAAGGACAGTGTATCATTCCTAATCCATGCTGCGTAGGGAAGCAATGTCACGCCCTTCTTCCCTGCATACTCATCATGAAAGGCCTTGTCAGCCTCGATCGCGTACACGTCGAAGGTCCTGTTCTGTTTCGGGTACCGCTTCCTAAACCAGCTGCCGATGCTCGACCCATAACTCCGAGCCCCAATGTCTACGTACACATACCTATTCCTAAAACTAATGTCCACAATCGATGGCAAGTACTTGATGCTGTTAAGATTTCTCTTCAGCGTAATCCACGGCTTCAACGGCTCTTCCTCGATCAACTGCTCGGCCTCCAGCACCAGCTGCAGTTTATGTTCCCTCAACAAGCACTTGCCGTCTAGAGAATCACCCTTTCGCCCAGATCGCTCTAGAATGCTAAATCCCTTCCCTTTCTTCATGATGATCTCGCGAATTTTCGGTAGCCCAATATCAACCCCATCGACTTCTCGGGTTCTGACTACGTAACAACTATTGAATAAATCAACGAAAGAATGAAAACTGTATGTATCGTTAGCCCTCACATGGAAAACTGCAATCCCTTCGGGTTTCAGCATCCGTGTAATCTCTGCCGCGACATCGGCCGGCTGCAACACCTTGTCAAACTCTCCTCCGCCTACGAACACAAAATCGAACCAACCGTCCTCGAACGGGATCCGGTGTGGCATACCAGCAATAACAAGAGGCTTCACAGCTTTCTTTGCAATCCCGACTGAATCTGCCACACCAGCCTCCTTCAACGCAAGGACATCGCTCCCGCCGTTCGTCCCAATACACAGAGCCCTCGAACTTGGCAACAGCATCCCCTCGTCTATGAACCCCCGGAAAACAGAGGCATAGAATCGAACCGAATCCACAGAATCCTTACTAAGCGGATCCCCAGAGCCGGCACCACCCATCCCGACCACCCAGTTCGCAGTCGTGACGGGAATCGCCCTAACAATGTCTCCGTTCTTCTCTCCCGGAGCTGAAAAGAAACAGAACGTCCCAAGGCTGCAAGACTCCCCCGCCAAAGTGACAAGGAACGCAAATCGGACCGCCGCGGCAATCACCGCAAACACCAGTAACCGAACGAGTAACTTCCTCAGGGAGCCGTTACCTTGGCCGTGCTTCCAGGCCGCCGAGGGCTCCATGCCGGAGCCCGTAACCGTTAGCAAAGCTATAAAATCTACGCCGTGTGTATGGAAAACCCGTTCGCGCGCGTGTATGGACGGAGGTTTTGTTTCTCGAAAGAGAAAGAAAAGAAGGAAAGATCGAATCTTTATAGCAAAAAAAAATATAGATTGCAAAGAATATACCAAAGGAAAAGGAAAGAAGAGGGGAAGGGGATCAGCGGGAGCAGAAGCGGGAGGAGGTGTGGTTGCCGCCGATGAGCCGGCGAGGGGGGAAACAGGAAAAGGGCATGGCTGGTTTTTGTTTCGTCTTGATTTGGGTAGTCGTCGAGGGGGAGGGGGGTTTAGGGAGATATAGGCCGCCGCCGCCGGGAGGAAAAGCGCGGGTGAAGGTGGGCGAAGAAGGCGGAGGAGGAGGAGAAGGTGGTGGGTATTCACGCGGTTATCGGGTGGGGATGTAAGATGGCGGGTCCACCGGGAAAGAAGGCCGTTGGGCTGCCCTTTTTGGACCACTTCCCCTTCCTCTTCCTCTTCCTCTTCCTCCTTTATTACATAAATAACATTATTTTTTAAGTTGGTCTGATTTCATTGCAATCGAATCGGAGAAATCGCGGCGTGATTTAGATTTTCACCCCCTCCGGAATCTAAGGAACCAGAAGGACATCCCTTTTTTTCTTTTCTGGGAAAGCAATTAATTCCTTGATTCTTGTAAGAAATACGATTTTGATCATAATTTCATTTCAACCATATCGTTGCCTAAAATGAAACCTAACTCTAATAATGTCATTATACTTGTTTCGTGTATCTGGAAGCTTTCCAGCTGTATTTTTATTTTTTATAAGCTTTCTGTGTAGTTGGATTTTCCAACTTTACCATGTGAATCCCCCCCACCCAACCCACCCATCCACTTTACAAGCCCATTCCTACGTTTACTGGGCCCACCCTAAGCCCATATTCAGCCCTAGGCCTGGAATGTATCTATTTACGGGCTTGATATTATCAGCACGTATGGGCTTAAGCCCTAAGAGAAGGCCCACATCCCCGGAGCCCATCTTCAGAACAAAAAAACAAAAGATTTACGGATGGGTCCGCGACGACAACGTCGACATCGACATCGACATCGTATTCATACCTTTTCATAAAATCCGATTGTAGTGATTACGATCGATCCTATGCGAAACCAATGTCTAATCCCGAGTTCTCCTCCCCGAAAAACCATGTCCAGTCTACTCCCGGCACGGCCGAGCCCCCGCAGGCCGGAGCGGTTCCCATGATAATTCGCCGGTGGAGGAGGGACGATCTCGTCCGGAAAGGGTCGTTGGTCCTGAGGGGATTGGCGTTTATGTTCTCCCTTCTGTCCTTCATCATCATGGCCAGTAATAAGCACGGCGGGTGGAAGAACTTCGACAAATATGAGGAATTCAGGTGATTTGCGTGTTTCGCGAATTCTCTGACTGTTCCTTGATTGATCGGATGGACGGGAACTGATCGATTTTGTTGGCGGGGAGGCAGGTACCTTTTGGCGATATCGATCCTGTCGACTTTGTACACGGGGGCGCAGGCCTTCCGGCACGTCCATGAAATCTCCACTGGGGGACTCTTGTTCAAGCAGCAGGTGTCGGCCTTAATCGACTTTGCCGGTGATCAGGTGTGTTTCTAATTGCTTGTGGCGGGAAAACCCTCCTATGTTCAAGGGCAAGCTTATGGTTTATGGTGTTTCCTTTTGTTTAAGATCGTTGCATATCTCCTGGCATCCGCGGCATCAACTGCAGTTCCAATGACGAATCGAATGAGTGACAACGTTGAGAACTTGTTCACCCAGTCGTTAGCAGCTTCAATATCCATGGCCTTCCTCACCTTCATCATGTTGGCGTTGTCCGCTCTCATTTCCGGTTACAAACTATCAACACAGTCGGCGTACATCTAGCCGAAGATGCTTTCTCGACGCACCATATTCTCTTCTCTGCATCAGGTTAAGACATCCGTGATTGTTTCAGGTAAACTTATTGTGAGAGCACATCACTTGTAAATTGATTGTTCCGTGTGCAGTAGTCATAGCATGCTATTGCAATATTAGGGAGTTGTAACATCTGTTGAAAACTTATGCTGAGGCTAGATATGTCCTGTTAGGAGCACTTCACATTTGCTGCAAACTTCAAAACAGATAATCGACAAACTATAAGAAGAAACATCTGTTGTGAAGTCCCCGCCTTCGAGGGTGAATAAATACTATATAGCCGATTTACCAGCATCTCAACGTGAAGCAATTCGACAGGTTCAACAAATTGAGCAGAGTGACTCTCTTCCACATAATAAAACCGAGAACCACGATCGACACACAGACCGAAACCAGTCGCAATACCGATCGTAGAAGCTAATGGTTTCAAAGCAAGTTAACAGCATGTTGCTTGTTGCCTGTTGCATATCCATAGCCGAGGGCTCCAAAGCAGTCCTCCCTACAAAATACACAGGAAACCTTTTATCCAATACAAGCTGACAGGATAGTTTTGAAAGAGGAAAAAAGAGAACTGGTTGGATCCATATGAAACCAGCACCAGTAAGCAGACTGTCCAAACTCTCTCAGAACCTTGTTGAAAATAGAAGCAAAATGATTCTGCACCTCGATGCATGCCACCAAATAGCTATGTTAAACTAATATAATTCATAGTATTGTCAAAAACCTCTCCCAAAGAAACAACAATCTTCAGTTGATTCCATCCATTCTCGATCACCCTTCTTAACAAAAATATCTCTTAAGCAAAGTCTTTTCCAAAACATTCCTGGCACCACTGCTATTGTCCAAAACATTCCTGGCACCACTGCTATTGTGCATGCGGTATTAGCCCACATCGAGAAGCATCAATCAGAAAACATGGCACACCAATTTCAAACTAGAGAACTTAGATATTGGATATGCTACATTTTATATTCCCGCATGACCCGTACAGGTTTTCAGGATGAGGGGAACTCATTTCTTTCTCTTTAGGATTCATGGATTTGGGCAAAGACAGGAATAAGCTATTTCAATACCACCATTCACTGCCTTACTTTTTGCCAAACAAAAAATTAAGAGGATATCGCATTAAAAAGCTAAGTACCAGTTCGAGAAACCCTCAAGTGCTCTTGCTATGAGTTTAACTTCAATTCATCTGAATCTGAATCGCTCGCATTGTAACCTACAATGATAAAGTCCACTAAATAAGACCACAAGGACACATCAACAACAAACAACGTCCCTCTTCCAAAAGGAGAAGTCAATAGTATCAACCTGGATGCTTGTTGGAAACTTTCCAAACAGACAAGCGGATCCTCGATGCCTTAGTCATCCAAAGCCTTCCCTGATATAAAAACACCACCCACCAAAACACAAAAAAGGAAAAAAAAAAAAAACTCAGCATGATGAAAACACAGCAAATTCAAATCCCAAAGTTATCCACAACCCGGATATCGAATTCATAACAGCAGGCACAACACCCTATCTATTCCTAAGTAACAATTACAGAAAACGAACCCTAGAATTGGCCAAACTTAAATTTCCCAGCCCTCCACGAAGGATCACACCTTCTGGGCATCCCGGGGGACGCCATAACCGCTGTAATACATCTGGCCAACCAAGACCTGCATAGTAACATCCCCCATCTTGGCCTCCTTCAGAGTATCCTTAAACCACCTCTTGACACAATCCGACACAACCTCGGACAAGGGCAGCCTGGACTTATCCCCTCCGTTGTCCTGACCTTCACCGCCGCCGCTCTCCATCCGTCCGACCCGCCGAATCGAAAAGCTCAAACCTTGATGGGCGAAGGGAAGGGAAATCGAACTGGGTGTCACGGGATTAGCAAGTAGAGGAGGAGAAGAGAAATGGGTGGGGATGAGCCTGGGGGGGTTAACGGCGGGATTGGGAAGAAAGTCGGGATCTTTTTTACGTGGGCAACGACATAAGAGAAGGGGTTTATGGAGGATGACAAAGCACGAAACATCCGCGGTCGCGGGGCAACTACAGGCGGCCACTCGTTATACGAGAACGACCGTCAAGAATCGAATTGTTCTGATTAACTATCATTCCTACCACCGTTTTTTGTCTTAAATATTTCAAAAATTAAAAAATTTAATTTTTAAAATTCACGATATATATATATAGTTTTAAATCTTTTGTCGTATTTTTACATTTTATAAACGTACAAAAAAACTCCGGTTTGTGCTATCTATATAAATCATATTTTCACTCCCTGGTCAGTTTTGTAAATGGGCCAGGAAAACATGGGCCCAAGCACCGCGTTTATCCATTGGACTCGTTCAAGGCCCAATACAAGACTACATCAAGATAAAAACATTTTTTTCTCTTTATTATTATTATTTAATTATATATATTCATATAAAATGTAACACCTGGTCATCGCGCATTACAAGAGTGATGAATGTACCTAGAAAATGTATTGAGCCCCCACCCCAGTTGGAAGATCACGTGAGATCCAAATCAACCCAATCAGCTTATCACTAATTATTGTCATAACCCTAAAAAAAAGAATGGTCCCCAATATTCGAGGAGGAGGAATAATCCAGACTGTAGCAGTAAGTAAGTAGTAGTAGTGGTAGTAGTGCATCTACATGGAATGCAGCTGTCAATAAATAACAATTCATTTGGTCATGAGGATGAATGAACATGAACCACGGATGCATGCATTAAGGTTAAAAACTTTTTAAGATACGATCTAGATTTTTTCTTAATTTTTTTAATCCACTTTATTAAAATAGAAAGATATTACCTGTTGTTCTTCTTCTTCTCCTCTATTTTCTCTATAATAATGACCCTATGAAATTTTGTTTATTCATGGGATGGAATCGAGAGCTGGATTACGATTACCATAGAAGATGGTGGTGGTGGGTGGGGGCTAAACCTTTTTCTTTTGTTTTTTGGTTTTGTTTTTCTCAAGTTTGGTGACCGTAGATCATGGGATTTAAGGAGAGAAAGACAGGAGAAATCCATGGGACAAGATCCCTCAAATCCATGGAAGAAAGAAAAAGAAGGCGGGTCAAAGTGTGGCGATGGCTTTCAAAGTTTCACTATCAACAAAAAAGTCTCTTCTGCCACATTCCCTCTTGATAACCTTTTTAACCAAAGTCCCCTCTCGGTCGTTTCTATCATTCGTGCCCCCCCCCGACCTACCCCAGTCATTTGTTCGTGTCTTCGTCGTCATCCGTCGGTCGGTCACATCCCCATGGCAGAGAGAGGTGTACGCGTTTGAAATGCAGCTTCCAGGAAGGCAGGCAGGCATTTAGATATATTTAACTTTTTATGGGGTTCCTATAAAGAACGCCCACCTTACCCTTTTCCCCTCCCCCTCCCTCTCTTCCTCCTTGTAAGAGAAGAAGATCATCAAATAAAACAACCACCTTGGCACTTTCAACAATGCCTGCCCAAGTCTTGCCTGAAGTCATTCACCAAGACATCACCACCCTCCTCCATAATGACAACAACAACAACAACTTCAGAAGGTTTGTCAGTTATTATTGTGTCTCGTCTGCCCGTATTATCATTTAGTAGTATATTATTATTCATGGGAATTGGAATTCAGTCTTGCATTGTTGGCTCCTAAGTAACAGGCTGGAAGGGAAAGTCGCGATAGTCACAGGAGGCGCCAAGGGCATTGGGGAGGCTACCGTCAGGCTTTTCGCTAAGCATGGGGCCAAGGTCGTCATCGCCGACATCGACGACTCCCTCGGGACGGTCCTCGCGAGTTCTCTGTCCCCTCTGCCTGTGAGTTATGTTCACTGCGACGTGTCTTTGGAGGACGACATCGAGAACCTCGTGAACTCGACGGTTGCCCGCCACGGAAGGGTCGATGTCCTGTTCAACAATGCCGGGGTGCTTGGCGACCAGTCCCGTCGCAAGAGCATTCTGGACTTCGATGCGGACGAGTTCGATGCTGTGATGAGGGTGAACGTCAGGGGGACTGCACTCGGGATCAAGCATGCGGCCCGGGTGATGGTCCCCAGGAGGTCCGGATGCATAATCTCGACAGCGAGCGTGGCTGGGGTGGCCGGCGGGCTCGGGCCGCATGCGTACACCGCGTCGAAGCATGCGATTGTGGGGATCACGAGGAACGCGGCGTGCGAGCTTGGGAAGTACGGGATAAGGGTGAACTGCGTGTCGCCTTTTGGGGTGGCGACGTCGATGCTGGTGAACGCCTGGAGGCCGGAGAGGGACGGAGATGATGAGGATGGAGCCGGGCCGAGCGAGGAGGAGGTGGAGAAGATGGAGGAGTTCGTGAGGGGGCTGGCAAACCTGAAGGGCCCGACGTTGAGGCCGAGGGATGTTGCGGAGGCAGCACTTTACCTGGCCAGCGACGAGTCCCGGTACATCAGCGGCCACAACCTGGTGGTGGACGGCGGTATAACCACCGTTCGGAACTGCGTTGGATTGTAACCATTATTCCCTCCCCCCTTATTCTTCTTTTGTCAAAAATAAATTTATTTGTCATGAAAGGCTTCTCCAATCTCAGGGAATCGAATGAGATGTAATACTCTCTGACTCGAGTCAAAGTTTGACATTGATTCTCGGACCGTGGCGAAGACTTTTTCTTACAATTAGTAGACCGACACGATTCATGTCGGCCTCGTCCCCCTAAACTCGGCCCAAACATAGCGGAAGGCCACGGCTTTTTGTGGGCGTTCCACCAGCCTAAATGAGGAAATTTATTAGAGCCCAGTTCCTTGATTTTATGATAGGAACAAGACTGTATTCTGGAGTAGTAAACAGGGAGGGATAATGAATGTTTTTTCACTAGCCTGAGTCATGGGAAGAAGTAAATGCTCTGTTTAAGGTGTATTGGTGGAGGGCCAGGGGAATAACAAATGTATTCTAGCAGCTTTTCTCTTAGATATCTGCTATGGAATGAAAGAAACCAAGGCAAAGAAGCTAAGATTGTTCTTTCGCAGGCTCCCTTGCTGTAAGATTTTTTAGCTTTGTTCGACTCAGGAGATGAGAGTCAAGAGACCTCACTACACCAGGGTCGCATCTTCTGGCCCAGGATGTACTACGCGCTACTGTGCGAGATGGCTGGGCGCCTAAGATCATAATGGAAGTAGAATACGACCAACAAACTCCACGTTTCTTAATCGTCTTTCCATGTTCCCCGATATGGCCAAGTAGTTTCACTTCCACAGAGTGCAATTCCCTTAGCGACAACACCCCCTCGATGACTGCTATGTAGTTGATTCGTAACCATGCCCCCAAGGCGGATATGCTCGGAATATAAACCTTTGTGCCGAATAATGTTCCGGGGGGGTCAATCAATGCAAGGCTGGATCCAGCTGTGAAGAGTAACTCCTAGATGCTGGTTTTTGCCCCGAGAATCGTAGCGCCCCTCGAGGGGACACTGAAGACGAAACCAACTACTCCTAAGAGCGACGTTATTTGCTGTATGAGAGGACTGACCCCATTTTCCTCCTGATGGAAATTCGATATTTTCTAAGGTTGTCTCATAAGGGCAAGACTCCTTCAAGCACCAATGTGGGGATTGATCATGGCTTTTGGAAGCCATAATTAACCTCCCCCAGATACAAGCTATTCATCCATTCATCACTCTTCTTAAGAGGGTTAATTACTAATATCTTCGCCGAATCGCGACTGACAAAAAGGGTCGAATTCCCTGCGACACCTTATTTCGTCCTCTCCCGTTTTCGCAATCTCCGCCAGTTGATCACTAAAGACCGTTTCGCAGACCGATTTGGGTTATCATGCCTGGAAATCCTGCGTAGGAAACAATGGCGATTGCGCGTCGAAGTTTCGTGTGTAACGACCACATGTTTGTAAGCTTAGGAGTTTTAATGTTTGCCACGGGACGAATTGCATTGACTTCTCCCCATTTGTTCTGGTGAATATGAATGAGAATGTTCATCATGCTAGTCCTTTTGATTAAACCAACTGATAAGAACACATAGTTGGATTGGACATTTCTTGAAGATCTCAACGATGAAATGAAATCTAGCTGTACCAAAAAATATGGCAGTCATATGTGACAGGAGGCGTGCTCAATGTGTGTCAATCGGCATGTTTACGCCCATTTCAAATGGTGTGATCTGAATGAGATCATTCCTAGAAGATGATCAATCTCCTCCGTCGTTTGTCCCTAGAAGATTAGATTACAGTTGGCATGTTACGTAGGTTTTAGTACTAACTCGAGAATATTATCCACAAGAAAACAAATCTCGCCATCTCGGAAATGTCGAACTGCTGGCATCGACGGAGGAGCGTAATCGCAACCGTTCATTTATCGACCTATCACAAGAATGGGATCCATCTTGGTTTCTCTTAATCTCTCTTCGTATATATAACCTTTAGTTGAGAAACTACGAAAAGCATAATCTCACCACAACAAGAGGGAAGGGAAAGAAAGGAGAAGTCCATGGCCATGGCTATGGATCCCTGCGGCATTGCATCGGGAATTCGAAAATCTGGGGAGGACACCAAACAAATGTGGAACAAATTAGTTGTGGAGACGTTATATGAGTCCCTGGCCCTAAGGGACACAGAAACCGTTGAGAAGCTATTGGCTGGGGACCTAGAGTGGTGGTTCCACGGCCCGCCCGGGAGCCAGCACATGATGAGGGTGCTGACGGGGGAGTCGGACTACTCACGTTTCGAGTTCCGACCGAGGAGAGTTACCCCAATCTGGGGCTGCGTCATCGCAGAAGGGTGGGAGGGGGATGAGGCATACTGGGTTCATGTGTGGACGGTAGAGGACGGGACGATAGTGAAGTTTCACGAGTACTTCGATACGTGGCTCACCGTGAGGGATATGAGGTCGCTGCCTGGATGGGGACGAACAGGGCGCGCGAGAGGCACGTTGTGGCAGAGCCAGCCTAGGTATGGGTTCGATAGATCATTGCCTGGTCTATTATTCGCTATGTAAGAGGTACATAAAAAGTTCTAAATTTTGTTCGAGGGCAAATTAATAATGTCGCTTTTCCACCTTTTCTTTCAAAGTATATCATAATGTCATACGTTGTTAAATAATCCCAAAGAATGAAAGGGAAATGTGAAAAACATTTGAGAAATAATTCATTTCAGCATGTACATATATTATCCATGTGTTTACTCATTTAAATTACATTTTATTTCTGCTAAGTTATACCGAGCTTTAGTCCTACAATACAAATGGAAATTCTATTAGTTCTTTTGCGTATCTCTCCGGCTGAATCGGACCGTGCGTGTCTTGGAACTCGACGCGCGCGTGTGTCTGGCAAATCCGGGTTGCGCTCAATGTCATCCGGTCACCCTTGACTCGAGCATTGAGGAGATGCGAAAGAATCAAGGTTGATCCTCCCTTGATTTCTAGAAGAGCCTTCCTTGGACAACCTTCGACTCGTATATGCTCATGGTTTTGACCCGAAATGGAGTGACCCTGATTTTACACGCAAAAACTAGGGAGAGTTCATAATTAGCTGTGCACTCATGCATAGCTAACTAAGTATTATCGGAAGGTCACAAGAAGTAACATAAATGAGTCGGTCCAAAGTTCATCTTATGCCCACAATGAATGAAACTCATGTCAAACAATCAAAACATGCCATGATTGATGCTGTCTAGCTTAAATGTGGTGAAGAGATGCCAATGAAGTCGGTAAGACTCATCCGACAATGCGGACGGAAATACTTGTTCAACTTTAAATGAATGAAACGACAATGCTTTAATCACTGTAGATTTGTGCAGTCATAGAAAACATGTCATAACTTTCAGCACCAGTCGCGACCAAGCCGTGACCATCCCTCGATCTTTTCGCTATTGGATTCCTCTCCAAAAGGTTGTGCTCGATGATGTTTCGGCCAACTCCTTAGGATTCACCTCATGCGCACAGATTGGACATGCACGCGCTTGATTGAGCTCCGCTCTCCTGAAAGCTCGAAGATACAATGACGATCAACTCCGACGAGCTCTTCTTGAGCTGGTTTGGGCTGATCGCGGGGGCTTCCTACTAGCTTTAGGCTCACCTTGAACAAGCTCCGATCCCCTGAAAAGGAAACGATATAAATTAAATGATACTCTAATCAAACCAAAATTAAAATGAAATGGTAAATTGCCAACATGGTTGTCATGCACGATGATGATGAACATGATGCCAATGGGTTGATGTGAATTCAATAAAAATCGTCACTACTTTGTAATTAGTTATTCTAATGGGCTTACTTTTGGGCCTTGGCCATTTCAACATCATTTTTAAGGCCCAAGTTCGTGTATATGAACTTGGGTTTCAAATTAGAATGGGCTGGGATTGTTTTAAATGATTAAGAGTAATAAAATGTGAAAAATAAATTAAACTATGCATTAAAGATGTAATTAAGAAATTAGTTACAATGTAATTAATTATTAATTGAAAACTAATTATTTAATCACGTTTAAGGATGATTTTTGAAGGATAGGAAAATGAAGACGTGGCGTGGAATTAATTGAAAATTTCGAAAAATCTGAAAATTCAACTTACTAAAACCGAGATTTGGTAGTTTACTTCGAGTCTTAATTACATTAATTTGAAAGTTAATTTTAAGGTATAATTTTTAACGTGGAGTACTGAAATACAACATTTTCCGAGCTTGAAATCGCTTGCTTTTGTTTAGATTCATCTTGCTCCATCTCATATTCGAAAATTCAATTTCGAGTATCTATACGAACATAAAAAGAAAAAAAAAACTTAATTTTCGACACAGTATTCTCACGTAATTTAATCACACGTAGCAAAAACTCATGACACTGCGGCAGCCTAAAACAATACCAAACCAACCCATCGAAAGACACACCGAGCTCCAAAAAAGCGATCCTTCCCTGACCTAACATTAGTTCCCCCTAACATGTAAGAACCAAACAATGTGATATTCCAATCGGGATCACCAAACCAACCAAGAGTACATACACGCATCAAGTAAACGCGGCCGAACCCGAAAATTCAATCCCTATCGAGTCAGACGTGCAGCGTGTGGGACTGATCATTGATCAAGAGATATCTATTTGTAGTAGGCCCGATTTAATTGCGTTTAGCTGGTGCAGTCAGACATTCTGTATAGGAGAATGGTGGTGGTGATGGATCCATGGATCAGAGTCGCGAAATTATACAAAAGATGGGGTAAGGAGGAATGTCATCCAATTATTGTGCACGAGCGGAGATGCGCGGAAGCTGGATCCAGCTTGCTGCTCTTAAATGCCGCCCCTCGTGTTGTCTCCTTCAAGGCGGGCCAAGAGACATGGATGATGCGCCGCCGCACATTACCGCGCGAATTAGCGTGGACGCTCACGCGTCTGCTGACCGCTTGTCTTTCATGTCTTAACCATCATCATCCTCCCATGCCTCCCATGCATTGATATGATTTCCTAAATGAACCATTCCTTCATCAACTACCTTAAATGTTAGCCTGGTTTCAGCGATTGTTGTCAGAAAAGAAAAGGACATGGTTGAGGAGTCAACAAAGGGTCAAATCTGACACGTTTTCTTCTACTTTCCATAACGAATAACAATAACAACACAATTGTGATTCTTTTCTAGGTCGATATACATTCAGACAACGTTGGTACGTCACGATCAGATTATCATACAATTGATTGGAGAACTAACCGGGGGAGTCATCTCCCCAGCCACACATCAACTTCACTTTTTTTTTCCAATTCGATTAGTCCCCTAAGTTCAAATTCATGTAGCAACCCAGTGTCATTTATTCCATCTTAATCAATGATTCATTAGATCCCGCATGCCCTATATTTGACCTCCACCAGATAACAAATCATCAAAGCGACAAGCCCGAAACGGGTCAATTCAATTTCTTCGTAAACTCCAATGTGAATATGATTGTTTATGATTTCGTCTCGGGGTCGTGTGTTGAATGCGCCGGGGTTATGATTTGCCTTTAGGGAAGTGTCCAAAGAGATGTGACTAATAAACTGTGAGGGCCTTGGACCTTTGTGAGCTCCGAGAGATAATTCCAGGCAATGACAAATTAGGGCTCCACTGATCAAATGGTCTGAAATTCAAAGGTGGTAGTAATAAGGGGGTAAATGGGACCGGGTAAAATCCATCTCAGAGACCAGGGGGTCATCATTCAAAGTAGGAGATCTACAGGAGATTAGTCAACACCCAAGAGAGATGGAAAAATGAAACAAGAACATCATCAAATAGCTCATGCTTAAGACTAAATGGGTATTATTAGTTTCTAAATGGGTGCTTGTTATTTTGTGTGCATCTGGGTTTGGTCCAACGACTGACCCTTAAGAAGATCATTAGGCAGTAGAAAATTATCTTGTTCATCCAAAAGTCCCCTTCCCACTAGAAAGAATTTAAAAAAGTATACAAACCACGACAACCCATCCCTTGACATAGGAACGATTCCTGACCGCCAGATGTTCCACGTCACGAAGATGTTCTCAATCTGAGCCCTCCAAAAGTCCCCGTCATTGCCCCAAAAGGAGATGTCGAATAGTTTTCCTGTCAATAATTTCTTCCTATAAATACCATCTCGACCGCTTCTTGTCATTCATCTTCTCATCGAGTTCCAATTCCAACCAAAGGTTTAAATTGTGGGGAGAAAAAGCAGTTCTTCATGGCCAAGGATTCAAAAGCCAATGAGTTCTATGCGCTGAATGCTCTGGAGTTTGGGGAGGAAACGGAGGAAACGAGGAAAGAGGCTGTAGTGCGGACACTATACGAGGCCCTGGCCCTTGGGGACTCGGCCACGGTCGAGAAGCTCATCGCGGAGGACCTCGAGTGGTGGTTCCACGGCCCGCCGGGATGCCAACACATGATGAGGGTGCTGACGGGGGAGTCCGACATCTCCAAGTTCGAGTTCCGTCCCCAGAGAGTCACCCCCATAGGGGACTGCGTGATCGCTGAAGGGTGGGAAGGCGATACATCGTACTGGGTTCACGTGTGGACGGTCAAGGACGGGGTGATCGTTCAGTTCCGGGAGTACTTCAATACTTGGCTCACCGTAAGGGACATGAGGCCGCCTCTCAGGTGGGCAGAGGCAAGGCACGCGAACAGCACGCTCTGGCAGAGCCAGCCAAGGAACCTCTCCGATCAGTCGCTCCCGGGGCTGCTTCTCGCCATATAAATGTACATATTGTATCCGCGCCATGATAGGATACGAGACGAGACAACTAACGTTCTAGCATTTGCATGATTTGTAAGTTGTTTAGCATGAAGCAAAAGAGAGGAAGAAGCCCCTCAGCTTTCCAGTTTCATTTAATGTGTGCATGATGCAAATTGAAGTTCACCGATGTTTCATGAAAAAATTCTGTCTGATTCCATGGATCGACAAAGTCACCGGAGGCAACCCAACAAAGCCTGCAGCGTGCCCATTAATTGTCTGGACGTTTCTTTCATCCAAACAACAACACAAAATGGGTAAGAATAATTTGTGATTCATTCATCGGGATAGTCTTTTGCATATATAATATCTTACATGCTCATAAGTTACACAGTGTCTAAATTAACGTGCCATTCCGATTTACCGTCTTGATCACCTGCAACCCCGAAAACATCAAACAATTCGGACATGGGCTACCATGAAACTCACAGCCCCTAAAACTCACAATGAATTTGTCACGTAGATGGGGATTACAGACAGAGTTGGGAGGCTTGTCCGAACGACCATTGGGAAATTTCCCCATCACTCCAAATACATGAAAGAGAAAGACAATAATTGGAAAAAGAAGGACAAGCTGTCGATTCAAGGACGAGGTGATATGATGATGGGCATTCCTTACCTAAGTTCATGTATGACGGACATCTCTTATTCTTCAAATAATAATGACAGCAACACGATAATTTTTAGTCAATCGAATCAACGTTCGTTCAGTCGACATACAGATATGTGGAAATTATTCGTGATGTGAACAAGCAATAAATGAGAGTGGAGCCTTCTTACAACCATTTCAAAGTTACTTCAATTGTGATTTTGTTGGGGTCGAAGACATGCAAGGACAAATGTTGCTTGACCACAACCTAATTCCAGAGCCCCCCACAAATTCATGCACCATTAAATGTTCTCGACCTTTTCTTCAATATCAATCATGTCTGACCAGCTTATCTCGAATAGTAGCCGAAACCTAGCGACACCAAATAATTCATACCATGGTTATTTGGGTCTTAACTCGACCCAATAAGTTGATCTCACCGCTGGCATTTCATCGGGAACTTGAAAATCTAGGGAGGAGGCCGAGCAAATGTAGAACAAATCAGTCGTGGAGACGTGATACGAGTCCTTGACGGGGGACCTAGAGTGGTGGCTCAAATGGTCTGTCCGGGATCCAGCTCATGACGAGGGCGCTGACGGGGTCAGATTACTTGTGTTTCGAGTTCCGGCAATGGAGAGTTACGCTGACCTGGGACTGCGTTATCACAGAAGGGTGGGAGGGGATGACGCGTACTGGGTTCACGTGTTGGACAGTCGAGGACGGGACGATAGCGAAGTTCCTTCCGCGAGTACTTCGATACGTGGCTCATCATGCAGAGGATATGAGGCCGCTGGTTGGATGGGGAGGTACGCGCCTCAAGAGCGACACGCTATGGCAGAGCCAGCCTATTATCATTCGCTATGTAAAGAAGGCAAACGGAAGTTTTAAGTTTTACTTGTTGGAGCAAATTGATAATTTCACCTTCTCTTTTGGCATGTTATTCGCTCGCGAAAGAATTCGTTTCGGCATTTCCATATATAATCTAAGTGTTTACTCATTTAAATCACATTTCTTTTCTAATAATTCTTTAGTCGTATCTTTCCGGTGAGAGTTCTTCTCAGATTCCCCACTAATATTAATTAGCTCTCTCCAAATCACGGTTACCTAGTTGTTTCTTGAAAAGAAACAAAAATAGAACTCACGACGATGTCGAAGAAGAGAACGTAAACATTGAATGGTCGGACATCAAAGTTGGCCTTTGTTTGGCAAAATAAAGACTTTATTGGATCGATCTTTGTTTAGTTTGGCGCTAACAACCTTGCCACTAGAAGCAGAACTTTCTGTGTCCCTTCCACGAAGATAATACATGTGCCTTTTACGTCCTTCTGGATCACAAAGCTGCGAATACGTCCTACAAATCTCATCTTCGACTTCCGCAATCGAGCTCCAAAATGTGATCCTTCCCTGACCTAAGGTTCGTTCCTCCTAACATGTAATTACCAAACAATGTGACCTATCGATGTCACAAAACCAAGCGTACGTACACGCATCTAGTAAATGCGGCCGGACACTATAATTGAATTCCCTATCGAGTCAGACGTGCAGAGTGTGGAACTGATCATTTTATCAAGAGATATCTATTTGTAGTAGGACCGGTTTAATTGCATTTAGCTGGTGCAGTCGGACTCTCTCTGTTTGGTGGTGATGGACCAATGGATCTGAGTCGGGAAATTATATGAAAGATGGGGCAAGGAGGAATGTCATCCAATTATTCCTGCACGAGTGGATGCGCCAAAGCTGGATCCAGCTTCCTGCTGTTAAATGCCGCCACTCGTGCTGTCTCCTTCGAGGCGGGCCAAGAGACGTCGACGATGCACTCGCCACCCCCCATTACCATGCGAGTTATCATGAACACTTGTGTGTGTGTCCGCCGACACTTTTACCCGTGAAACTACCATGTTATGCCATAACTCCCATCCTCCCATCCCATATGTATTGATTTGGTTTCCTAAAAGAACCATTCCTTTATCTCGTAACAAGTTGGTCTGATTTCAAGGATTGTTGTCTGAAAGAGGACAAAGGGGGAGGACAGGCTACACATCAACTTCTTGTTCAGTTGATTAATCAACAGATTTAGATATCCTAATTGACCTCCACCAGATAACAAAAATTATCAAAAGGGACGACCGGAATGGGGTCAATTCAAATTCCTCGGCAAACCCGAATGTGCATTGTATTACTTATGATTTGTTTTGGTGTTATGATGTTTCCTTGGCAAGTGTCCAAAGCGATGTGACAAGAGTGTGTGAGAGGAGGAGGTCCTACGATTTTTTTGACCTCTCGTGGACTGATAAATAACCCGAGAGGCGATGACAACTTAGGGCTCAACTCAATAGTCTTTAAATTCAAAAGTAGAAGTGCTACAGGAAATCGGTCAAAAGACAATAGATACTAAAGAACAAAATAAAACAAAACAAGAACATCATCAGAATGTTTTAGTATTAGTTTCTCAATATGTCGGGTCCAAATGACCGACCCCCAAGAAGATCATTAAACTGTAGAAAAATTTTAAAAATAACACAAACCACAAAAAGACGTCCCTTGCCGGAGGAAAGCATCCTGACCGCTAGATCCTCCACGTCACTAAAGTTTTCTCAATCTTGGCCGTCCATAAGTCCCCATCATTGCCCAAAAGGAGTTGAATAATTTCGTATCAATAGTTTCTTCCTATAAATACCGTCTCGACCACTTCTTGTCAATTCATATTCTCATCGAATTCCAGCCAGATATCATAGCATACCGAACAAGGGAAGCCGCCATTGCCATGGATTCCAAAACCAATGAGTTTGATTCGCTGAATGGATGGGAGTTTGGGGAGGAAACGGAGGAAATGCGGAAAGAAGCCGTGGTGCGGACATTATACAAGGCCCTGGCCCTCGGGGACTCGGTCGTGGTCGAGAAGATCATTGCAGAGGACCTTGAGTGGTGGTTCCATGGCCCGCCAGGATGCCAACACATGATGAGGGTGCTGACGGGGGAGTCCGACATCTCCGAGTTCGAGTTCCGTCCCCGGAGAGTGACACCGATAGGGGACTGCGTGATCGCTGAAGGGTGGGAAGGGGATACGTCGTACTGGGTTCACGTGTGGACGGTCAAGGACGGGGTGATCGTTCAGTTCCGGGAGTACTTCAATACTTGTCTCACCGTAAGGGACATGAGGCCGCCTCTCAGGTGGGCAGAGGCAAGGCAAGCGAGCAGCACGCTGTGGCAGAGCCAGCCGAGGAACCTCTCTGATCAGTCCCTACCAGGGCTGCTTCTCGCAATATAAATGTACATATTGTATGCACGCCATGATCGGAAAAGAGACGAGACAACAAACGTTCTAGCGTTTGCGCGATTTGTTAATTGTGTAGCATGAATCAAAAGAGGGGAAGAAGCCCTCAGCTTTCCAGTTTCATTCAATGTTTACACGATGACATCCTCAATTGAAGTTCGTAATGTTTCATGGACAATTTTGGTCTGACTCCAATGGATCGACAAAGGCATCGGAGGCAACCCAACAATGCTTGCAGGGTGCCCATTAATTGTCTGGACGTGTCCTTCATCCATACAACAGAAAATGGGTACAAAAATAATTCGGGATTCATTCATGGGATTTAATTTGTTTTGCATATATATAATATGGGTACATGCTCATAAGTTCTATACAGTCTAAATTAATGTGCCATTCCTACTTGCCTCTTGTGATCACCTGCAACTTATCGACATACAAATACGTGGTTACCATCACTTAGTGATTTTATTGGGCTTGAAGACAAGTCAAATGTAAGGACAAAGTGTTGCTTGGCGACGACCTAATTCCAGAGGGGACCCCCTGCCCTTTCCTTCAATATCGATAATATCGGACCAACTTATCACACAAATCTCGAATAGTAGACTGACACCTGGCCACACCAAACAGTTCAACCGACGAGTCTTAACTTGACTCAATATGTTGATTCTTGCTAGCATGGTTACGAGGAAATAGGGTCAACAGAGAAAGAGATGTTCAAAGAGACGTAATAAACCCGTGAAGGAAAAAACCAAAGTAGTAGCAGGGTTTGGAAAACCAGTCCGTAGCTGATGTTGGAGCCAAATCGCGAGTTCATCAAGAGATCACCATTGCTGAATACTCTCTGATGCCAGATCAAGCAGTGTCCGGAAGAACTGGTGGGGGTACATGGGAGGATTCTCGGCCAATGCCTGAGAAAGCCAAGAAAACCAGTTATGAGAATGTGCAACGATGAATGAGCCCCGTGCATAGCTGTGGAAGGCTCGGATGGGTGCGAGTAGCATATCCCGAAATACAATTACCTGATGAATGAGAACCGTCGACGGAGTCATCCCCGGCACGGTGTTTACCTCTATGATTAAAACCTGCATACATTAACCGATACGTTGTAACCAAGGAGAAGCTAAGCAAGAGAGAGAATGGCTCGAGGGAGGATTATTAAAACATAATGCCGTGCAAGTACCTCCCCACTGTCCACATTAACGAATGCATCTATGCGTGAGAATCCTTCCAACTGCAAAGTGTTTGCAATAAGCTCGATGCGTTCTTTACATTTCTCCAGTGCCTCATAGCTGATTCGATATAGATAAGAAAAAGGAAGTCCCGTGATTAGTTCGATAAACAGACAAATCAACAAATACGGAAGGGCATGCCACCATTGATAGTGCATACTAATGGAGTAGAGCACTGTAAAATGTACAAATCCAGAATATGCAAAAGGTCGCAACTCAAATCATTGCGACACAAGCGCTATGTTTAGTTGTGCCGGACAAACCTCATGATTGAAAGCGGTGGTGGAGTCAAATTGATGCCAGTTCCACCTGCCAAATAAAATGACAGAAGAAAGTTTATAAACAAAACAAAAAACCAAGGATAGTCCAGAAATTGAAATGTTCCTCAAGCGAAAGGCAAAGATTCGCGGGCTGAGGACTAGTATCATAAGAAGAAATTTGTTCCCATGGATTACTTCCCTTTATCAACACTTTGATCAATTATCCAGGAATAAAGCACTATATTTTCAGAGACCAAAGATTCTATATTCAATTCTTATGCTGTGGATTGTTCATAATTACCTTGGAACTTTTCCTCAAGTGAGAGGATATCTCCGGATTCCTTGACAGTCACACTGGGACTTAGTGAACGCATTGACCCTTTCTTTCCAATCACCCCAACAGTAATTTCTACCCAGCGGCTACGACCATCCCACATGAGAGGTGACGCATTTTCTTGGGAGGTTTTAGTTGAAAAAGTAATATCGTCGGTCTCGATGAATGGTTCAAAAATTAAGGATTCCGGAGGAGGGTTTGGCATCTCAATCATTCCATGAGGCTGCGAACATCGGTCAACAAGAGAAAATCAAAACCCATAATGTTTGTTTATGATGTTTCATTGAAAACCTGTTTGAATGAAGAGTTTTTCATATGATCCCACCTTCGAAAAACTATTGGGAGGAATGCGTAGAAGACCTTCTTCAAGAGCTTTTATGTAAACCTGGAGATCCTCCATGCACCTGCCAAAAAAGGATAGAATAAACAAACTTGAAGTTCCGATCAACATGGATATGTTGCAGCTAATAGCAGAAAGGAATCGGTGACATCTGAATTTACCGCAATCTGGCAACACCTGTAGAGCATCCATCCCTGGCTGGCTTGATGCAAATGCTTTCACACTGGAGTTTTGTGGTTACTTCTTTCCAGATTTCAAGTGATGGCCTCTCCAACAGATCCTTTTTCTTCCACACATATTTCTTTATGGTAAGAACTCCCAAATTCGATAACTGCCAAGATGTTCCATATTGTCAAGCATTCTCCACATTGTACGGGATAATCGCAAAGAAATAAGATGTTTACATGTAGATCACAAACATACATTTTCGAGGGCAAGAGAGGTAGCAACTTTGTCCATACAAGTCCTTGAAGCCAAAACTCCAGGGCCTACAGAAAAAAATAGATGTTAAAGCGAGAAAAATAAATCCAAAAACAAAGTGCTATTCGTTTAGCACCTGTATGTGGAACTCCTTGTTCTTCTAGCAATGATTGCAATGTACCATCTTCACCAATTCCTCCATGCACTATAAACAATATAAAGTATATCAAGGAAATACAGAGAACTGGTGCCTCAAAAAAACCAGAGAGAAATGAAGTTCAAACTTGCTGGCCTAACATTACCAAAGTAAAAAATCAATAAATTTGTTCATCTTTGTGTAGGAATTAAATGTAATGAGCCAAAATTGTAATGTTAGAACACCAACTGTGAAGCCTTCCCCTTAAGAAAACAGAGGTCTGAAAAACACCAGTTGGTAAATGTCTATAGATGAAGTGAATCAATGAAAGTAGAACCTGCAATAAAGACCGTGGCTTGGAGTTCTTTAGCGTGTGTTACCCATTGCTCCAGCGAATATTTGACAGGAAATTCATCCTCAATATCAAATCCCGAAAAAAAGCTTTGTTTTCTCAGACCTTCCATGAGGTCATGCATTACTTGATTACGGAGATGAGATGTCAAAGCTGCACGGGATGGCTCCATAGCCTCAACACATGCATCTAAAACTTCTTCTGTGGTGTGTCTGAGTACGAGAGAGTAACTAGGAAAAATTGAGAAAACAAAAGGTCAATATCATGCCAAGATCTCACATAGCAAGCAGCAACACTAATAAACCTCTGACAAGCAAGAAGTATCCAATAACGTGCTGAGTTCAAATCCACATTATGATGCCCATTATAGACAATATATACTCACGGAAGTGTCCACACTTCCCAGGATCTCAAACTCCGATCCTTTTTATCTGCAGCATTTGTTGATGAATCATCATGTGCAGGAGAAAGCAGGCATGGGATCACTTCAAGCTGTGACCCCGAATTCACAAGGAATAGTCAAAATAGAGATTCTAATCCAAAGGCATTGTCATGAATAATTTGAGACAAGGAGTCTTACATCATCAAATGTTTGCAGATTGAGCCAAACATTTGTACCGCTCATCAGGGACACTTGTCTTTCTGATGTGTTTCCTCCTAATATGACGAAGACCTTGCGAGTTGCTTCATCTTTCTTAGAAGGTGCAGCATTTAGTGATGAGGATTGTGATACGGACGAATGACTGGATACATTGTTGTGAGAGAAAAGACGTGGAAACCTCAAACAAGCATGGTGGATAATGCTTTTGAGGACATTTGAATGAGAAAATCCCACCTATGAAGGTAATCATAGTTACATCCAGAATTCACACTAATCATATCACTTTAGAGCTAACAAGAGAATCATTCCAAGCTTGGACATTATTTTAAAATTTTCAATGCAATAAGTCTAGCCAGGTCACTGTGGTAAAAAGCAATGAATGAGAGGCACCTTTGACGCCTGCTGAAACAGGAAGCTAGTCTGTTCCATCCCACTAATCTGTTCAATTGTCAGAAGCCACGTCAGCCTAATCTAGAAATCCAGTCTCCAGTGACAAAGCAGGATGCACTCACTATCTTACCAGATTTATGTCTGTGAAAACTATTGTACCATAGTCAGTCTGTCCAAATGCACCTTTCGAAGATGAGAGGCTCTTTGAAGGCAAAAACCATCCATCTATCCTGGCAAAATCTTGCAACCCCAGCTTCTTGAAAAGCACTGAAGCTCCTGTGCGAATATGTTCGATTACATCTACTGGGAAACGAGGTGGAGTGTGGTAAGCAACCTGTTATGAATATCTGGTGTAAATTGAAATCGCTTATAACAGAGAAATAAAATAGCCTTCAGTTGTACAGCATCACTATTTGAAAGCTCTTCAACATCAGTAACTCATGTAAGACAAATAAATAGCTTCTTTAACTGAATGGACAAGGGGAGAAATTGCTTTCTTAAAAGTTAACGTCACCTGCTGGGTCGGGAGATACTTTCTGCGATAGTTGAATATGGCATCCTTCTCCCTCACATCAATACTTCCTTGAAATTGTAGCTCCACCTAGAATAAGATGAAAAAACATAACGTGATTATAATTATAATCTCTATTCGAAGATCACACCAGTTGGGAGAATGGGAGCTAATAGAAACTTTGTTTCACATGTACCTCAGTTGGCAAAAGTGCAACTGGATGGCTATCAGATCCACATCCCACATCAACAACTATAGTTGTGAATTCACTTCCACCTTCCAGAAAGATCTCAACAAGGACCTTATCATCAATTCCCTGCAATAATTTACAGGGAAGACTTGAATTATTCTTCCTGAGATGACCAGATCTGAAAAGATAAATCATCAAAGCAATATACTTGTAAACATTAAAACTTGCATATCTCATTCTCTATAACATGGATAATAAGTGACAAATAGACTCCGAAAATATTCACAAAGCATTTCTCTCACATGTGGCTGTCCAACCCACCAAGGCAATAAAATAATGCAAGTGCAATGCTCCCCAAAATTGCCAAACAAGCGAGGTGCCAAGAAGAGGACTCTATCACCTTTTGTTTCCCTCCGGACTATGTGATAGATCTTTTACACCAGGAAATTCCGACTACGGCTCCTAATGATGTTTCTGGATTTTTGAATCGTGTGACCCAAACACTTGGCCATCTATGGCTTAATTACGCAATCCTCTTTCTACCAAAAAGAAAATGCTCCCCAAAAGAATACCTCAGAGATGATCCCAGAGGCCTTTTCTATAGAATCTTCAACTCCATATGCAACTGTGACACCAATGCTTGATCCTGCTCTGGCTGGTTTCACCTGTTAAGAGCAATTATTCAATTAGATGCCGCAGTCCATCAAATTATTTCCTCAATAACAATCAGCAACAAAGGAACTTTGCCATACCACAACTTTTCCAGAGACTGGATCAAGCCGATTACTAATAAACCACTCATTCATTGCATCTTTGTTCACTTCATTTCTCTGCATATATCTCACAGGTTACGAGTTACAAAGCATAAGATGACCTTTATAACAATTTGCAGATTTAAAATGCAGCGGGAATTTTTCCCCAGTCCACAAACTTCTCCCAGTAAAGAAATACGAATAGATTGCATTAGTTTACATGTTAACACGGGAAAATGCATGTCAGGTCGAAGGAAGGTGAACATCTTCTAGTCGCAGAAAAGAAACAGTCAAGAGAAAGATTAGTACCTGAACTAGAAAACTTGGCACAGTCACAAAGTCCAACTTATTGAGCGCCAAGGAGGCATGGTACTGCAAATATTTGTTCGAGAATGAATAGGTATATAAGATGATGTAGTAGCTGAACAAATTACGGATAAGGCTATGCAACAAGTGCTAGAAAAATAAAAGTTGGCAATTAATGACCCCAGCAGTACTTCTACAAAATTTCATATAGTTTTCGTTGAAGCACTCAAACTTGGCTGCATTATATGCCTAGTATAATCAGCCATAACAGATTCAGTAATGCACCAACAAATAAATTTCTAAAGCGAAAACCAAAACATGAAATATTCCTCCTATGGCATTCCAAGCATAGCTAATAATTGAAGAACCTTGGAAACTTGAACAGACAGGGGAACAGAAGAAAAGATTACCTTATCAAATGCATTTCGGCATTCAGATGATCCGGTCCCGACAAATGGGACATTATGCTTCTCCAGAAGTTCCTAGAGGAACAGGATATTCGGGCATTTAAGAACATGCAAATAAAGAAAACTTCACGGATTCTGATAGTGTTCATGAAAAAGAAGGATGAACTATCCAAGTAACTTATGGGTTCTTCAGAAAAGAGGCAACCTAAGAAATTATCAGATTTCTGTCTCTGAATGGCAGCCCAGAAATGGAAGGCCATTATTAATCCAACATATAAACTTTTGGGTCCAATTCATTAGCGCTTCCCTTGATCTCATTATAAAGAACAAAACACACCTGGATCCCACCATCTTCACCAAACTGGCCATGAATAACAGGGAAAACAATGTCTACATTTGCCGCCAAATGTTCTGCAAAGTCAGAGAGGGAGTTGAAGCCTTGAGCAAGGCTGCAGAGACAAACAATGCATAGTCTTAGTATTCGGAGAGACCCTGATGGAAAAGAGGCAGAAAATTCAGGTCAATTACCTTTCAAGTTTGAAATCAAAGTCCGCGGGAGTATTTGAATAAACCTAGTAATTGGAATCACATTAGTACAAATCTACAAAATTATCCATTTCAAGAGAACAAGGGCATCAAGTTTCCACAAAGTATTCCTATGCATGTACGTTCCAACAAGTTTACTGATCGACAAACCGTCGATGCTCCAACAAATGGTACTATCTACAGATGTCCACCGACAATCTTAGAAGAAAGGTAACGCGAATTGAAAGGTAACATATGCGGCATTCACAAATTAAGGGGGATGGACGAAGCAAACCTGAGCAGATGATATAGCATAGGCGTTCATGTCGCAGTCGATGTAGAAGCAACTTACGCGCATATCCTCTCCCTGATTTGAACAAGGAAACGAAGTCTCCAGGGTCAAAACTTTTGAACTTCATTAACCAAGCAATAACGACTGCATAAGGCAATATTATTTAACTCTCTAGCTCTGAACTCCTATGATCAAACATCAAGCTACCAAGATCAACCACCTCTCGAGAAACCATAAAGATCACCTGGATGTGATCGAGAACCGATCTCGCAGAGTTCAGCGATATCCCCCGCTCAGCAGAGGGACCTCCGCACACGAGCCCCACCCTAAGTGGCCTCCCGCCGCCCACATCGTGACCAAGGACAGCCGTCCTCTCCTCCGTCGCGGCCACCGCCGCGGAACCCAACTCCGCACGTGCAGAACGCATGGCCCATCGGGCGAGCCTCCAATCACCCTCCGCCCGTCTCCAGGACACCAACTTCGGCGCCTCGACAGCACGGAATCGCCGCCCGTCCACGGAGACAGCTCTGGCCGGCGAGATAGAAGAAAGGCGGGAAGACGCCATCGAAGAGAGAAACGGGAGTCAGCGTCGATGGTTGGGTGGAAGAGAGCGTGACACTGATCCAAGTCGACCGCCATCTTTATGCAAGCAAAAGCAGTTGTCTGTTTTCTCCGGGTCAATTGAAAATGTTTTCTTTCTGCCGGGACGGCAATCGGGAAATGACGTCGGACGGCCGGATTACTAATGTGTTGTTGGACGTTGTCTTTGTCCGTTGTTGGCCTTTTTTGTCTTTTTCTACGCTCCTTAAATTTGTTTATTCCGTTTCAAATAATCAGAAAAACTACGGGCCGGCTGAACAGAGAGATAAACAGATATGTCATTGGTAGATTAGAAAGGAATCTTTTAATAAAGGGCAGATTGGTTGCTGTGGCGTCACCATCTCCAAAATTGTTATATTATAAAGTAGAACAAAAGTATGGACTAATCAAAACCATCATCATAACCCCAAGCGAGGGAGGAAAGTGAGGAACTGCAATGTTTCTGGTGTAGTTGCCTGCTGAATTTGCAGTAGGTACTCCTAAATCATTGTCTGATACTTCTACCTCAATGTCCTAAGGAATTCCCAGAAACTTGGTTTTAAATATAGAAGCCTCGTTTAATGCATTGCTAATAAGAGATTGGTTGCACAAAGTTGCGCAATCCGTCTACTTTATATGGCGAATTGATTATGATGACAGATCATAAGATTGAGGGAGTTAAAGCAGAGCGTCCTCGAGAAAAATCTTCTCAAGTGTTGTTGCGACTTGACTCTGCATCACCGATACAAGGTGGAGATCCTACTGTTGGTCCTCTGGGGGGGGAGCCTTCTGGAAAAAATTTAATTACATCATCGACCGCGGCGAGGACCGATGTGACCCCTCTTGGCTGGGAGTCTGATATGTCCCAAAGTAACCAAGAGACGGATGAGATCCTCAAACCCAGTTCGAGAAAGACCCGTTGCTGCAAGGAGAGCATAAGGGAAGTGATGAAGTGAAAGCAGCGGATAATGTTAAGCTAGGAGATTATAGAAGTGATCGATGGTGATCAGAAAGCCCCAATGGATCCGAGTTGGGCCCGAAACCTTGATAAAATCCGATCTCCAAAGGCTTAGAAGAAAAGCTCAAAAAGACAAGACAACCCATCGCTTTTTACAGGAAGCCCACCAGCCATAGGAGTATGCCACTTGTGTGGTGGATTTGTTCTGGTGATTTAGTTGGAGTTCTCATTGATTAGTGTTGCTGGAGATTTCCCTCGCGTGAGCAGCGAGTTATATGGCCACTTTGTGTAGGTTCAGGCTCACCCCCCATAATTAAAATGAAAATGACTTACTTTCTCTTTCGTTTTCGGGACCAAATGTGTACGTAGTGGACTTAAAGGAGATATTAGGGTTAGAATATTGTGTCATTGTTCCCATTTGCTGATGATGGGGGTGGACAAAAGACTACTCGCATGATAATCATCATATCGAACTTCAACATGATTTGACGAATCAACACAAACGGAGTAGGCAGCAAGAATCCTTCGTTGATTGTTTTCCTATGCGACTTGTTGAACATGAACCATACTAAATTCAAGAACAACGTTAAATTAAATTTCAAACATGATGGGATTTTTCTTTCAATCGTGTGCAAGTCTGTTAAAGAAACCCAAAAGACTCTCTATATGTATCAAAATAATAGCTCATGAACTTCGATTCAATTATATGACTATTACAACATTCGGTGGGGGATATCATGTGCATTTAATAGGAAGCATCTACTACCCATGTGATCAGCATACCTCGGAGATCGAAACAACCGTATCAAACATTATTATTTTATTTTGTGATTGCTATTTCCAAAGGACAAGTCTCCTTCTTGAGAAATGTCGATAGCAGCAACCTTTCTCGATCCTCCCTTATTCTTATGTTTACTAACCTGTCTTGCTTGTAAAAATGAATTAGAAAGGAATAAAGTGAAGAAAGAAAAAAAATGAGCATATTCTATTCGTTTCGTGTTTCTTTTTATCTTCCCCTTTTGGCTAACACACAAAAACGTCTGGCAAGTAAAAATTCTGAAAAAAGATTTTTGTCCTGGTCTAAATTTCTCAAATCATGTTCCATCCCATGTCAAAACATATAGATGTGAGTTATCATAATTATTTCAGCAACGCTCCGTTTGTCTGCCGTCGTTTCCGATGAGACGGACCGGCCACCAAACACCCCCGAGCTTCTTGGTACTAGTATAAAAAGAGAGCCCCCTCCCTCTTTCTTAAACATCTCAACTCCTCATTTCTCAAATCTTCTTCTTCTTCATCCTCCTCCTCCTCCTCCTCTTCTCCTTCCTCTTGGTTATTTTGGGATGGGAAAGGTGTGTGGTAGAGCATGATGGAGAAGCAGGGCACGTGCATTAGCAACTCCCCACTCTCTCTGTTGTCTGTGTGTCCCTTGTAATAAGACCATCCAATGGTCTTACTTCTTACAGATGGCTTAGTGAAAGAAGAGGGTTCAGAAAGGGTTTGGGGAGTTGGTTTCTTCATGTGCCCCTTCTTCCCCATCCTGACTTACATTCCTTGGTCAATTCTTGTTTTTAATCCATTCCCAAAAGCTGAGACTGGGAGAGGTCGAGTTTCTTTCTTTTGTTTCCATTTTTATTGGGTTCTCCCTTCATGCATAAAATCCCATCTCAGAGGAATTCATGTTGGGGGACATCACTAGGACATGTTGTTCTGGGTATTGATTTTTGTCGTTGGTATGTGTATAGAAATTGATAGCACTGGTCATCCCTAGTCCCACTTGTTTTTGGTGAGGCCTCCTTTGTGCCCGTAAATGTCAGGTTCAACACTATAAATAGAAGAAATTCATTACTCTAAACGTCATAGGAGTATGTTCACCATGATTCGATGTCAGCTTTTATTTATTTATTTTGTTAGAGTATCATGTTGAAATGGCGATTCTCGATCAGAATGAAGATAACGAGCTTGCCCTCCTGTTCGTGTGCAAGGCAGGATTAGCCCGACCTCTACTTGGGTCATCCTTCCTAAAGCGGACCAGACATCTCCACTGTCCGTACCTCCTGTATGAGAGTCAAGATGCGGCCATAAGAAGTACACACCGAGTATGCAGCCCCCGACTGTGCAATCGTGACGAAATCCAGTCGACAAGGATTTCATCCTTCCGAGTTCACCGGCCAAGTTCTCGGAGAAACCATCCGTGGATTCACTGGAGACGGAACTGGTGGGACAAATTTCACCTGTTTAGTTCATATGTCTTCATATTGCAGTATGACTTGGAAGCAACCACACACGAATATCCTCCACATAATTCAAACAAGAACTAGTGGTTGTCTTTATGTTCACCAATGAAATGAAATGATCCAAAACATATGTGAAGCTCGAATCAAATCACATGAATCTACAAGTTTCGTCCCAAATGCTGGCATGCTCAAGTTAAAATAAACCTTGTATGTAATTTTGAAGTAAAATTGCCAAGCATGTTAAGAAAACCATTAACAAGACAATCAAAATCATGTGTTCTATTTGGCCAACTCATCAAATCACAATGACAAAAACTTTATGAAATTCCCAATACTTATATTATAATTTTCTTTGCTTGCACTCTTAGCGAAGAATGATTTCAAGTACAAATTTTGTTTTTTTTTTTTAATATATGGAAAAAGTTTGACACTTCGACATGATATGATAAACAATGGAATCGAGGAATCTTAACTTTTGGGGGGGGGGGAAGAATGAGATCTAGATATATTTTTTCTTGTGGGGTATCCTTACAAAATTAATTTGTTGCCATCACAAAGTGGGTAGAAAAACTTGATAGATCAAATGAGTGGGATGACAGATCGAATTGGGGTGGCAAAACAACAACAATAATAATAATTCCTGATTTCATGACATTAAAAAGAGGGGCAACGAAACCTTCACCGAGGCATAAAGTTTGCCTTGCCCAAAACCTCTGTAAAATCCAATATTGATAGAAGAAGAGGCTAGAAGAAAAGTTCAAATGACAAGACGCATTGCTCTCTTATGATAAGCATATTCTACTTGTCGGGATTCCTTCTGGTTTTGTTCAAAGTGTCAAGAAAGTTTGCTAAATAATTCTCTTCATTATATACTGTTCGTGGGTGTGACATGAGTTTAACGGTTCGGAGAAAAGTGCCTAAAAATAGTTGGAAAATAGTTTCACGTTGCCTAAAAGAGGTATGTGTTAAATGCTTAAATATATTTGAAATTCTTCACCTAATTGCTAGCTTTTAGGTGGAGCGAAACCCGACGTATAATTTCGTTTTTTGATAAGACGAGTTAGGGGGAAATGAAATGAATATATTTCTTTTTCACTTCCTGGACCAAATGTGTACGTAGTGGACCTGAAGGAAAAGGGTTGGAATATGTGGTCATTTGTTTCCATTTGATGATTGGGTGGACAAAAGACTAGGACTCCACTACTAACTTCGAAAATAATAGTGAGGGAAAGGGTGTGAGGCAACAGAGAGACCTTCTCCGTTAACTTGTTTCTGTTTGTTACTCTTGTTTTTCCATAATTAATTCAAGAACACCAATATGCAACACTAACTTCGTTAAATCAAATTCCACCTTGATGGGATTTCTCAACTTGTGTGAAAGTACAGTAACCCAAAAGGCTTTTATTATGTGGCTTGTTTTCATGAACGTAGGTTACTATAATACCCCAAATTTTTTCACTCGATCAAGATTTCCTTTAAAATTGCAATCACATTCAAATCAACTACGATTTCGATAATTCATCGTAAATTATCTTGAGAAAAATCTTCAATCACATCCATCACTCCAAAAAAAAATATCTTACCTTCTTTGTCCAATTAGGGGATGAACCTAGACACAACCCCCTTCACATATCTAGCCAAAAGTCTCTAAAAAATCAAAAATTAATCAGACAATCACACGTAAAGAAAAAAATCAGAGATTCCCCAGAGCCAAAGCCTCCCATTCCCCTTCAGACAATTATCAGACATCAAAGAAGAAAAATCAGACTTTTAGACAATCAGAGAATCGCTGGAGACGTCCCTCCTCTTAGACGTTCATCCTCCCTCTGGGGAACCGGAGATTCCACCTCCCCTTCCATGGAATCGGAGACAAATTTCTCCACATACAACCGAAGGCCGACTCCTCTAGGTATACATAGAAAACCGGAGCCAAGGACTCCCCCTCTCCTGTTGACAAGCCAAAGCCTTCGGACCAGCCGACACCCTTCTCTCCGACAACACTGCCTTCTGACACAGCCACAACCCAAGCATGGTGCTCCAAGGCAGCCTTCTAACGGACTCCTCGATGTCCTTCTTCTTCCTCGGGCCACCCCGAGGCGAGGCAACCCCTCGGTGAGTTTTCGATTTTTTTTTTAATTTAAAACATGATTGACCATCTTTTACATTTGTTAAACTCATCGGATGTGATGTGGGGAACGCAAAACTGAGCCCCAACGGAGCAGCTTAGCCTCGACCACAATGTAAGGGAGTCAGTCTGCAGGCCATAAGTTTTACGTCCATTGTCGGAATCAGACAAAATCTGATTGTACCGAATCTCTTATCCTGTTAACATGATTGTGATTAAATTTTAGCCAATTTGGTTGAGTTTTCCCTTACTTTTGACTAATTATACTTGGGTTCTGTATGCTGGAATAACGAATTACAAAAAACGCATGTGTTTGATCTGATCTCTTTTTATTCTTCAGACTATATTTTAACTATAAAAATAATTTTTATAGAAAATACGTTTAATGATCTTTGTTTTAATATATTATGTACGAATTTATCACTTTTAGATTTTAAGTTATGATTTTTTGAATATTAACCATATTTCTGCCATGTTTTCAGTACTATGTATCATAAACTATTTTGTTTTAAAATTTTCACATATTCAAAAATTTTGAAATTTTAATATGTTATTTCTTATATGACTAGAAAGACATATAATTTTATTTTACTGAATTTTTACGTCTTCTGATTAAAATATGCTTAAAACGTTTTCGACATGTGATCTGAACGTTTTCAACAGTTTTGTTTCGGTAAAACCGATTTCATTTGTTTTATGTGAATCTATTTCCCATAAAATTTTATAAACATAATCTCCCTTAAGTTAAGCATCTTTTAACACTTGTTTTACTTCATTTGGATTTCTAGATCAAAAGTTACATATTTTTCTTTAAGTGGTCTGCAATCAGATTGCGCGTCGGGTTCGACCCAATTTCGTGAAATTTTCTGCTATGTTGGGCTTAATATCTTAATTCCAAAATTTGATATTTCATATTTTATCAGGTTAAGAATATGTTCCTATAATTTTATGATTTTTTAGAGCCCATTTGCATATTTTTTGACATTTTCCCTTACATTGCATCATTGAGTTATTTTGGGCTCTTTGATTGTTTTATTATTGGGTTTGCAGGTATCCGTGGACCATCAACGTCGTTGGTCAACTTCAACACACCTAGAAGGAGTCCCTGTCGACGGTGTTCAAGACATGACGACACGTGGAGTTCGACCGCGGTGGATGCTTCACAAAAGCGGCCCCAATTGACGAGCTTAGTCGATGACATGCCATCTCGACAGGCCACAGGTACATGATGGAGGTGCGGGCCTCCCGTTTTTTTTATTTTCACATGTAACGGGTCGTGGGCTCAAGTGCATAGGCCCACGATCACCACCCTTCCCCTCTCCCTTTCATCTAAATAATTGTTTGTACTTGGCCGCATGCCTTAGACTCATAGGCTTATCGTCGCATGTTGTTTGCCAAACACACATGAGTTCGGGCCCAAAAAGCCCGAATCGGGTCCAATGCCCGTAAAATAGAAACATGAGTCCGGAGTGATGTCCGGATCGAGTTCAACACCCGTTAACCAAAAGCAAACTTTTGGAGCAAACGCCACATTTTCGTATGTTTAAATGTAAGAGTTAGTAATTAGGGATCCCCGAATCCTACTCTGGTTTTCCGACTTAGACCAATTTTCAAAAATAAGTCGGTGGCGACTCCGTAATCGTTTACCTAAGTTAAACAATATTTTTACGAAGCCATTTTGGATAAGGGACTGGCGACACTAGCCGCTCCTGATTTCTCCCGAAAATTCCTTCTTCGGATCATGCTCCGCCTTTCGCTCGCCGCCTCTTAGGAAAACAGAGACAGTTGGCGAGGGCCCGAGCATGCCCAGTTAGGAATCCAGGGAGGGAACACCCGATTCCCTTCCACAGCGTCCGACGCTCGAGTCGTGACGTCGACCGGTTGGGCTTTGGGGAGCAGGCCCGGATCCTCGGGTCGTCCGAATCGCCGCGCGCGTACAGTGACCAACCACGGCTGTATTATATATATCATGTGCAATAATTTGTTTTGACGTTGAAAATTCGCACGGGATACTCCATATTATTCCATGGAATCGCAACAATATAACATTCAGGATTGACATTGATGAAATAATCTCCTTTAAAAAAAAGTCAATGATTTACTGGTATGTTACACTTTCAAATCATCGTACGATTTCACTTTTCTCCGATCTACGAATTGCGTTATAATTTTACCTAATTCATTAACTAATCATTTTGAGACTAGTATAGATAACTCGTATCAATCGAATGTATATGCATACATAAAAAGTTACTTCCCCGTTTGTAAAGTTTGAAATGAGTGGGGGATATTTTGAGCATTCAATTGGAAGCATCTACTACCCATGTGGCGAGCATAGCCTGATAGGTGATCGAAACGACTGATGAGGGGTGAATCCTCCATTCGGATCAAACATTTTATTGTGATATCTGTTTACAAAGGACAAGTCTATTTCTTGAGAAATGTTGATAGCAACTTTAGGGAGGTGATGGCAGAGGGGGTGGTCCTTTCTCCATCCTCCCTTATTCTTATGTTTACTAACCTTTTGCTTGTGGAAATGCATTAGGGGGCCCTCTAAAGAGCAAAAGGAAACGAAAAAAAAAACATCGTATTCGATTCATTTCGATTCTTTTGTCTTACCTTTTCTTCTCCCCTTGGGCTAAACAATAATTTGCTTTTCATAACCTTGAAATCACGTTTGTGTATCTTAGGAACACTCGTGTGTAACTTCCCATCATCTCCGATGAGACGAACTCTCCACCAAACACCCCAATCCTCTTCGGTACTATATAAAATGAGAGCCCTCCATTGTCGTCCCCCCTTTCTGAGCATCTCAACTCCTCCCCAAATCCTCAAATGTTCTTCCTTCCTCCCTCCTTTTCTTGTTTCTGGGATCGAAAGGCGTGTGGTGGAGCAAGATGGAGAAGCAGGGCACGTGCATTAGCGACTCCCCCTCCCCCCTCTCCCAACTCTCTGCTGTCATGTTGTTGTCCTTAAAACCTCTTTCCAAGGGATGCTCTTACAAGGACTCGATGAGAAGGAGAACGGTTCGAACGAGGGTTTTTCGGGAGTTGGTTTCTTCATGTGCCCTTCTTCACCATCCTGACTGACGCGCCTAGGCGAAATTCTTCTGTCAATCCATTTCCGAATGTTGTCACCAGAATGGAAGAGGTGAGTCTTTCTTTTCGGTGGTTCTTCCCTCGTGCATAAATTTTTAGGTTCTTGATCTACAAGTTGCGTTCAGTATTGTTTTTTCTCCTTGGTAAGAAAAACAATCATATCAAATGACAAGGTTATGGGGGCCAGATTTGATTGTGGTGGAGGGATATGTCGATTTGAAATTGATAGCACTCGGACATCTCTAGTCCGCTTGTTTTGGTTTGGGGTGGGATCCATAATGTTATTACAATGTTTTGTGTTGGAAAGGACCATTGCCCATAAATGTCAGAATTAACACTATGGATAAGATGGATTCAATCCTCTACTGTCGTGGGAGATTTTTCATCCCCATTATTTGATGTCGGTAAGAGAGCATGACGTGCCGCGAAAATGTGGGTTCCCGGCGTTATATGTTCTATCAAGAACTTCTTTTATTAGTTGAACTTTTGTAGTTGGGGAGACAAGTCGTCTTCATTAGCTGTTTGTCTATACAGCACCTCGAATTCTCGAATTCACACCGGTGAGAAGAAGCTTAGGGGGCGGGATGAGGAGCCCCTGCTCCTCAAATTCGCTCCTCCTGGATTCCCTCCTCCGACTGGTAATTGACTTCCATACGATTGTAACCCCACGGGAGCAACTTGCCCAGACTGTACCGACAATGGAACACAGATCACACATTCTGCAAAATTATCATCCATGAACACACTTACAGGCTGGTATTTACTAACTTATCCAACAAGCCCTCAGGTAAATCGACCACCTCTTTCACTTCCGAGACGGCTAAAAATGAGTCAATCAGAAATTGATAGTTTCGTCTATTTAGCTGGATACCCTTTGCCTGGATCTCCTTCAAAAGCATCTCTGCCCGACTTAAATTCCCAGCCTTAATCAATCTCTCGAATATGATGAGGTATGTAGCCTCGTTGGGATGGCAACCCAGTTCCCCCATACCAGACGCGACTTCGATAGCCGCCTCGATGTCATCCCGCTTACATAAGCTCATTATATACACATTATAGGTGGACACATCTGGAACCATCCCCGCAACCAGCAGCTCGTCAAATAACTCATCCGCCTTCTCGAACTCGTCTTCCTTGATGAGCCCACTCATGATCATTGTGTAACAAGCCACATTGGGCCAAACGCCTTCATCCTTCATCTGATTCAACACATTATACGCATCCGACACCTTTTCGTTCCTCATCAAAAACTTGATCACATTGGCATAGTCCACCACCTCAGGACAAAACCCAATCTTTCTCATCTCCTCCACGAACCCCAAAATCCCTATTCCGGCTCTGTCAACCGCACCCTGATCAGACCAATATGACAGTATCCTCGAACACGTCTCCGCATCAACTCCAAACCCCTCGCCAACAACAATCCTCACCACCTCGACGGCCCATCCGACTTTCCTAAACCTACAGAGTGCACCAATCAACACCCTAAAACTCGATTCGTCAACCCTAAGCCCCATCTCCCTACACTTTGACAATACTGCAGGGACCATCCTCGCGGACTCTCCTTTCGAACAGAGCATGAACAACAAGGCATTGAGTGAATGGACCGTAGGGACGCACCTGAACCTCGGAATCCGATAGAACAAGTCAATCGCATCATCCACCCTGCCCAATCCGCCGTAGCTACTTATTAGCTGCCGGAAAACAAACTCGGGGACTTCAAAAGCCTCGACCTTCTCTAAACGATCGAGCAGAGGCGGGATCTGCCGGTACTGCCCTGTATTGCAGAGCAAATTCAGCAAGAATCCGTACGATTGAGGAGTCGGGTCGCAGTCGTGGGAAGAGAACGAATCGAGCAGGGTTGAAACAGCATCAGGGATGGGGTAAGATTTAGCGGCGGTTTTAAGGGATTGCAGGGCCTCTTCCTGGCGGAGGGCAAGGTGCCACCGGGAGTAGTAGGAGGGCAGCGGCCATTTCCTGTTCTTCCGCAGGAAACGGTTTCCTCGTTTCAGGGAATACCTCGTCGACATCGTCGCCCCCGGGGAGAGGGATGAAATGATGAGGACGACGGAAACCTCGTACTGTTGTCTGACCGGAGGAGGATAAAATGGCGAAATTGCGACTTGGTCTTTGAATTCTTGTTATTTCAAATGCGAGTCCTCTAACTTTTACTAGGATTTCAAATCGGCACATTTTGAAAATTATTAGAGTATCTATTTCTCCATACATTAATTTTTCTAAATCTTTTAGATAAAGAAACAACAGTCTCCTCAAAGAATAAACTCGATATTTCTAACCTGAGACTTTATTTGACGATTTTTTATTGCCTTTTTTAACGAAATACTTCGTCGAAGTTTATTTTAAAAAGAGCTAAATCGGTCCGAACCTAGAGATATCAACACCACCGTGGTCTTTATTTTATGCCCATCATTAAGGGCATTAAGGATGGACAGTTCAGACCAAACCTATCCACAAATCTCTCCATCTTTGATGCCCGTTTGACGCGATCCGATCTGCAGTCAACCAATGACGATGTTCCGAGACCGGTGCCGTTGCTAATGAAGGTTTTGATGAGGAAGACCATTAGGGCGTATCGGGAGTTTTCCTTCCTGCTGATTGACCTCGCACTCTCACGGTCACGGCCATCCGGTTCTCCGACACCGTTGCATAAGGGCCTTCAGGTTCTATGTTAAGTGCCGATACCCCAAATTCGATTTCCGAATCCTAAATAAAGTAAGAGATTTCAAGATGAACGTAGACAAAAGTAAAAGGCTCCGTGCTTGGTAAATGTAATTTCATAATTCGGTCCCAAACGCATGTTATCAAAGGTTCCAGATCAACTTATAAATCAATCTTTTAGTAAGTTGAATCTTTTAGAACAAATAATTCCTAAACAAAATTATGTTCAAATAAGAATTAGTTACATCTTTAATGCATAATTAAAGTTAATTTTGTTACAATCATTTAAATCGAGCTCCCTAGTTTAAAGCCCGAGTCGTATACACTTTATTTCTTTCTTTTTGCCACGGATGAATGATTTCGAGTAAACATTGCATCGAGGGATGTTCCGTTTTGGAACCAAATATTGTTTTGGCCCGTGAACCCTCATTGACAAACGAAGGATTGGCTTAGAGCGAAATCTTATCGGAGGTTTGACATATGGGCCGGTTCGATAGTCTAACATGGTATTATAGTCGGGTTAAGCCAAGTAAAACTAATGATCGGGACCCCTCGCCCGTTTGCGGTACTTCAAAAAAAAGGTACTCATGTGTGGACCGGTTCAACTCAAAAAGGGTACTGGTTTATTGGGCTCGTACGTGAGCTTGGGCTTGAGGGGGTGTGTTGAAAAATGGTGCAAAACCAATTTCACGTCGGAAAAAAAGAAGAGTTTAGTCTAGTATATAAAGTCCAGCATACTACTTCCTTTACATTCAATTGATTTTAGAGTGAAATCTCCTCGACTTGTACGTTGGGCTGGACTTATGTATCCATTCGATATTCTAATAGTCAATTGATTCCATAACGTTTGTCTTCGCTATGTCCCCTCCAAAAGATTTAATCTCCCTCCCAACCCCCGGTTCGAGAAATATCGATTCATTGCAACAATTCAAAACCCACGTGAAATGTATATAATAAACATAGAGAAAAAGTACTATTACAGAGGCCCCCCCTCCCAAAAAGACAAGGATAATTTGGCCTCGGCATGCATGAGGAACTTGTACTTTTCCTATCATTGTTGTTGATAGCTATTATATGTGATAAGAAAAAGATTGGTACGTCTTCTCTCCGTCTCTCGCTCTTATTCAAGGGGACAGCATCCGAAGCATTAGTGTTAGTCCCTTTGTTTGGTAAGATCAATCATTCTAAAGCTAGGAAACAAAAGAGACGCGCACACATGTCATGTCCCATGTTTCTTTGTTTTAAAATTCAACCTATAGTTAGGACATGACAATGGAAATACAAAAAAGAAGACACTCGACTCATACCATCAGGATGAACACGAACAATTTACTCGTCACGGCTCAAAAGAAGTCCAAAGGAAAAGAAAGAACACCTCTCTGTCAAGGGGTTTATGTCCGTCTGTTCATTATTTTGGTAGCATTCGGGTTATGTCGAGACGTAACGATTGACTCCGACACGTCACCCTCTCCAGTGGTTTTTTTTTTTTGTATCTTCATGGCAATCGGATGAAGGAACTGGTGGGTGAAAACTCCACGACACCAACCGCAACTATTAAGAGATTCGCGACATGGCGTCTAGTTATCGGACGAGGGCCGCCCTTCTGGAGAAACTTGCGACAGCTCCGCCCCATTGCCGGATCCCGTGCGGTGAGCGATATTCGGGCAGTTCGATGTGGCGGCGCTGATGTTTTTGTTGTTGAGGTGGCTTCTTCTGTGCAGGTGAATAAGGCCTCAGTCGTCGTGGGTAGGGAGCTGAAGGAAAGGGTGGAATCGTTCGAAGAGGAGAGCAACGTGAATCTACCGATGGTACGCGAATTTATTAGGAAGAATTCATCTTAGGAACGTACAAAGAGCTCGTTGGTGATGATTGATTCCTTAGGAGGTTAATGTTGAAACGCTCGATAGAGGTTTCCGCATAAACGTGTACTCGGAGAGGAGCTGTCCTGGCCTCCTGGTTGCCATACTCGAAGCTTTTGAAGAGCTCGGACTTAAAGTGCAAGACGCTACGGTTTCGTGTTCGGACAACTTCAGCTTAGAAGCCGTCGGAGAAGAGGTAAGAACTCTAGGATGCCGTGGTCATCCTTTTGCTTTAGCCTGTTCAACTTATCTTGCAATGTGCAAATGGCAACACGACCATTTCAGGAAGATGAAGATGAAAGCATCGATGCTCGATCGGTGAAACAGGCAGTGCTTCAAGCTATAAAGAGTTGGAGCGAAGATCAAAAGGGGTAAACCGATATTCAAACGACCCCTCTCACCAAAATTTCTTGTAAGGTTTCTGTCTCTGTTTCGTAAATTTGATCGGATCGTGGCAATTTAGCAGGAACTAGTGACCGGACCGTGAATAGGAATAACAAAGGTTGTAGGTCAATGGTCGGTAGATGTAATAAGGTTGTGCTAGTTGAAGAAACGAAGTCGTGAATTACTTTCTGTCGTCCAGAATCTTAATAAAACATAGATTTTTGCAGCGTGACAACATTCGACTCCAGTTCTTGCAACCAAATACTAACAGTTAGGGACAGAACGGGTTGAATGGGGGAACAAAACAGTTTTGCGTGCGCGTTTTTGCGTCTTTAGCTCATATAATTCAGCATCAAATGATGCAAGCAATTCGAGAATAGGCATTCGGAGAGGTTGAGGTAGCTGACGAGAGAATGATCCGGTTGCACCACACAGAGGATATAGTTCTTAGCAATACTATACTAAAGCAAAAGCAGCTTTGAAAATTAACTTCATTCCAAAGAAATTAGGCAGCAGTTATATAATGAATCTAAGCAATTTCTTTTCATAGATTCATACAGCATCTTAGAGATCTGTCACAATTTCAAGATCAACACATACTTTCAAAAGAAAATGCATAAAGATTAATGTTTTGTTTTTTTGAAAATTATTTTCACGAATTTCTTTCTAAACTGACATGGCAAGATGCTAACTCAAGTGCCTAATTAAGTTTTCTTTTTTTTTTTCAAATGAAAATGGGCCTAACGATTTGTATGGAATGGGCTTTAAGGGGCCCACTAAAGCACAAATTCACAATATTTTTACATTAATAAATAATTATTGCGTTATCCAAGTATTGTTCTAATCAATACAAAAAAAGTATCGCTTGTGTTTGGGTTATTATGGAATGTTAATTGCATTATTCAAAACCATAATCGATATTCACGTCCGTAGAAAATATTTAGTACGAAATACAAGAGTTTAGGAATACTATAACATTAGTCTAAGAAATGAAATAGACAAATGAAATGAATGAAATGTAGTTCATGCGATTATTCCGAAAAACGAAAGAAACCTTACTAAACGAAGAAGCATTCAGCGGAGGTGCATATATTCATCGGAATTAACTCATAAGCTTTGATATGTTATTTTCCAACCAAGGAACGGATCAAACCCCCCTCGGGAGGAAGACAAATCAACCGGAAGCCTTGAATATTGTGGGGGAGCTTCGAGAATCCATGGTTTAATCCTCACGCCATCTGCTAATACTTTTATTACAAACATCCATAGTTTAAACACTTGACCTCCCCGATGCATGTAATAAAAAAGTTGTTACTTTTGACATTTTTCGCATTCAAACACCCCAACCCAAGAAACAAAAGGAGTTATATGAGATAGTTGTCCCGGGGATGATAGATAACATGCGGCCGCCGCCGCCCCTCATCATGTTTTTGCCGACCACGCTTTCCCAAAGCAAAGCATGAATCATATTTTTGTCAACACTGTAAGGAAAAGGAAAAAAAAATAAAAGAAAGAAAAAATCAATAAAAAGTTGTGTTCTGGAAAATGTTGTTATCACCTACTCCACACCCCCCTCCAATGGGAGAAAGACATGATCCAACATCACTTGAGGTAGATATATACATTACATCAAATTTTAATATTACCTTATCAAGAAACATTTGAAGGGACGGACTGATTCAAATTTGTAGTCCGGCGTAAATACGGGTATATTTTTTGTTCGGAATTTGTCACATAAATACTTTATTATTATACGTAAGACCATGTTTGAATCGTAAATATTACGTATATTTTACGTAACAAATGTCGAATGAAAGATGTATATAAATCTAAATACTTACCCGCGTCGGCTCCCCGTCTCGTTACACTGCTAAAACTTAACCATAGGGGGAATGACAACGAAAGGATTTGTGATTAGACCGATATCTAACTAGTAATTTAATATGGAGAAACTTGTGCCAACCTCCCCATTTTCAAACGTGATTTTCTTTCCCATCTAACAAGATTTTTTAATGGTTAAAAAAAAAAGATTTAGCTTTGCTAATCAGGTTTATCCCTAGACACATCACGACAGCAATATCTCTTGGCTGTTTCAAGATATATATTATAATATTATTCATGAAATCTAAAAAAAATCTAAAAAATAGTGTCATTTCGTGTCCATTGCCAATGGGCTGATGAGGTAATGCCCCCCGCTTCGAATAAATAATCAAAGGAAAAGCTGTCGGGATTATGATTGATTGCTTAGTGTTCGTCTAAAGCAACCTTGTGGGCCTCGCATTTGCATGGCCGAATTATTCCACGTTTGTTTTACTTTGTCAAAGTGTGTTTTTAGCCAAACCAAACTGCATTAATTGTAATCCAAGAAAAAAAGAATTAGAATGACCATGTAATCCCTCCCCCAGTTGATGGAACATGCCTTTACGTTGTTGTGTTTGCTCGACCACGACATGTTCAATCATTCGCGAGGCAATCACACCACGACTGGCGTCGAGCATTGCACCGCGGCGAGATCGCGATGTGGATACGAGAGACTTAAGATTAAGTCGGGTTTGCGTGCATGCTAACAGAAGAAGTCCACAATTTACGCCCGCAAAATTTCACCCCGGTTAGTTGTTGCATGTCGGGTGGGGGGGAGTTTCCATGCTCACCTTTTTGACCGAGTGATATGATCACGAAGAAGCAACAGTCGTTTCGATCGACTCGACCCCAAATCATCTTGTCCCGCGGAAGAAAAAAAGACGGATCATTTTCTTAAATGTGATTGTAACTTTCGTTGTTGAGGTGTTATGATGACCACCAAGTAGTAGGTGCAACCTCATTTTCTCCTCCCCCCCTACCCACATCGACTTTTGATCTTTTCGTTCGTTTATCTAGACTTTATTTGTCCGAATCTAACATCTCTCGTTCATTTAATTACGTTCATGTCTTGGTAGAGTTCATCTTGTTTCCATGAATTCGAATATATATTCATTTTTTTTATTTATGCTCAGGTCAAATGTGTGTGCCGATTTCAAACATCGAAAACATGTATCTAACACATTGACTAATGATGCCTCAAGGTGTGAAATCCAAATGATTCCCTCCGGCTCGTTCGAGTATTTTAGATGTGGCTATGTTTTTCATTGGCATGTTACATTGACTTAAATGTCGTTACCCCATATTGCTTTATTGGGTAAATTCTGATACGTTGTCATTTCCATGTTGTCCAATCCCACCGTAGGGAAAGATAAAGTTAACTTTAAGACAAATAAACAAAGATTCCATGGTTTGGTGTGGGAACTCGACTCTTTTGTAATGTTTTCGTCTGTAATAATATTTTTGATGATGTATTTATGAGTGTTTAGTTCGGTAAATATGTTTTCCAGTTGACTATGTTGTTGCTAACAGTGTCCGAACAGATCCAAAGCCACCTTCGATGGTGTATAAATAGGGGGGCGTCATCCTCAACACCAACACACAAGTGAATTTACACACACCTAAGAGCTGGAGAGCTTCCTTCCCTTGCTCATGGCTTCTCCTCGTTTCTCCGCGGCTTACCTGTTGGTCTTGTTCGCGGTCGTTGGGGTGGCCGCTGGCCAGTTGTCGAGCAACTTCTACTCGAGCAGCTGCCCCAAGGCCCTTTCCACCATTAAATCGGCCGTCGATGCTGCGGTAGCCAAGGAGGCTCGCATGGGCGCGTCTTTGCTCCGCGTCCACTTCCACGATTGCTTCGTCAATGCAAGTCCATTTCCATCTCTCTTTCACTTTTTTTCTCGGTTTAGAATAGTTGGTTTTATGGACTTTGATGTAACTTGTGTATGTCTGTGACAACAGGGGTGCGACGCATCGGTCCTCCTGGATGACACGTCGAATTTCACGGGAGAGAAGACTGCTGGGCCTAATGCGAACTCCCTGCGAGGATTCGACGTCATCGACACAATCAAGTCGAACGTCGAGAGTGTCTGTCCTGGTGTCGTGTCCTGTGCCGATATCCTGGCCGTCACCGCCAGGGACTCCGTCGTGGCCGTATGTATCCCACCCGTTCTGAGGATTCCGTTTCTGACTCCGTTTCTTCGTTAATATAGCATGGAACTTATTTCAGTTAGGGGGACCGTCGTGGACGGTTCAACTCGGGAGGAGGGACTCGACAACCGCTAGCCTGAGCGCTGCGAATAGCAACATCCCTGCACCTACCTCGAGCCTGAGCACCCTCATTTCCTCGTTCTCAGGAAAAGGTCTTTCCACCAAGGACATGGTTGCGCTATCAGGTACATTCCATCACTCCCTTAAGCTTCACATAACTCCGTCGACTTCTTCGGACTGATCATGCAATCCTGACGTATTATTTGGTGCAGGAGCTCACACGATTGGGCAGGCCAGGTGCACAACGTTCAGGCAGAGGCTCTACAATGAGAACAACATCAACTCGTCGTTTGCGACGTCGCTCAAGTCTAACTGCCCGAGCTCAGGAGGGGACAACAACCTCTCCCCCCTCGACACCCAGACCCCGACTAAGTTCGACAATGATTACTACAAGAACTTGCTCGTCCAGAAGGGTCTCCTGCATTCCGACCAGCAATTGTTCAATGGCGGGTCCACTGACTCCCAGGTCACTACCTACAGCAATAACCCGTCGACCTTCTCGAGCGACTTTGCCAGCGCCATGATCAAGATGGGCAACATTAGCCCACTCACCGGAAGCAGCGGCCAGATCCGCAAGAACTGCCGGAAAGTGAACTAAACCAGAGGCATATATCTAAGAGATTATTTATCGGAATTTACTGAGTCTTAAGGTTTGGTTTGTCTCTCAAATATCATTTGAGGAATAAAAGGAGGTCTTCATCTGCAAACATTTATTCAAGTGGGGGATCTTTTCTGTTTATTCTGGACCGAGATTATTACTTTTACCATCTCTTTGGGACAATAGCTTTCAGACATGTTTTACAGCCGGCTTCTTGTACTTGACGCGGCCGGCTTAAAGCTGGCAAGACCTGTCACCTCCCTGCCGGTGACCAAGGTGTTGATATCATAGGTGCCTTCATATGTGTAGATGGGTTCCAAATCGCAGAATGCCTGAGGAATCAGTCAAAAACACAGCTTGTGAATAGGACCCGGCATGTGTACTCATAGATAGATAGAAGTTCCACGTGAGGAGTATTAACACACCTTGGCAACTAAGAAATCGGATAAGATTCCGTTGCCACCAAGCAACTCCCTTCCGAGGGCAGCCGTCTCCCTGGCCTTAACCGTAATCCATGACTGCAACAAATAGAAAACAACAGAATATCAAAGCCCGGATGATGGATGCCTAAGGGAACTTTTGGACTTAAGAGAAAAAGAAGAGGCTGACACCTTTCCGAGGCTTGCGTGTCCTGGAGTCATTTTACCGCTCTCATAAAGCTTACAGAGGCGCCAGCCGACAAGAAACATAGCTTGCACGTTCCCCAACATCTGAACGAGTTTCTGCTGGTTTAGTTGGAACGCAGCCAATGGTGCTCCAAACTGCTTTCTCTCCTTCGCATACCTGCTAACATCTAATAATTATATCCATAACATCCCTAGATTCGAGGAGATCGCAAGGCTTATATCTGCTTCCCACCTGTGACAAATGTCATACACTCCCATTGAAATGCCAATTGGCTGCCAGGCAACCATGACACGTGAAACTGCAAGTACCTGTAAAAGTAGCATGAAACGAAAATCAGAGATGGCCCCATGCCCAGCCCTTTGGAAGGAAGTGCATATGGACAATTATGAAGAGAAATTGCAGATACATGAGCTACTTGATGATAATAGGCAAGCAGTTTCCCAGATCAAACTTTGTTTCAACTTCATGAATGCAGAGGTTTGTTGTCTCGTTTAAGTCTTTCGAACCTATAGCTCCACATGATACAATTGGATTTCTACCTTATGTTACTAGTATTCCAAGGCCTCAAAACTCTATATGCATTATTTGTCCGAGAAATCATATGAAGGAAAATAACTGAATAATAATGTGATAATTGACAAACAATTACCCGCAACGAGGACACGAAACAAACAAATCAACGACAAATGGAACATGAGAAATTAGAGATTGGCACCTTGTTGGTGTCCTGGAAGGAATTGACACCAGGCAACCGGTCACTATCAGGAACAAAGACTTTTCTCATGATAATATCACCATTTTGGACAATACGCAAACCAATTTTATTTTCAATTTTTGTTGCTTGCAACCCAGGAGCATCCTTCTTGACTATGAATCTGAAAAGCAAAGAAACCATATCAGTAAGTCTAGTTAATTGTATGCATCCATACCAGAATAAGAAACAACTAATACAAAGTGAATGCACCGGAAGGAACAGTAAGAGCCAATCGAAGGCATCCAAATAAATAACGTAATGAGGGCTTTTCATTTATGGAAATTAGTGACACCAAGTTATGTGGTATACCCATTTATTTGATTGGTTGAAGTATTCCTTGCAAAAATCACAAGCAAATCTGCGAAGGTGCTGTTTCCTATCCATCGTTTTTGGCCCTCTAGTATCCAACCTCCTTCCACCTGAGCAATGGTTATAAGGAGAATAAAAAAACTGCACCCTGTCTCGAGTACATCTTCCTCTGATCAAAATTTGATTCGTGAAACCTCACCTTAGTTGCTGTTGTTTTTAGCGCACTAGCATCACTTCCATAGTCTGGTTCAGTTAAAGCCTGGTGCATGCAAAAATTCAGACCTTAGCAATTGCATAAGGATTAAATTAGAGAAACTCAAGAGATCAGGACAGAAGTACCCAGCAAGCCACAGTTTCAAATTTGGCCAAAGAAGGTAAATATCTGTGCTTTTGTTCCTCAGACCCACATAAACCTGTCCTAGGAAAAAAAATGAATCCCCAAACAAGTTTACCCAAAAAAATATCATCATTAAGGCTTCTGGAAAAGGAGAAATAAATGAAGGTCTAACCAATCGTAAGCATTGCCAAAGATGAGTGAACCAAAATAAAGGTTGAACAACTGGCATCAACCCTTGCGACCTCTGCTGTGGCAATAGCACTTCCAGTGATGGAGAGGCCAGGGCAATCATAACCCTGATTGGCCAAGAGGATCAAAGCATCAGTTTTAGCAATTTAAACTTACATGAGGGAAGGCATATGCCATGACTTGAGAAATAACAGCACATGAACTTGTTGAGTGACACGCCAAATTGATGAAATGAAAGAAATACCTTGATTGTTCCACCAGCAACACGAAGAGCACCAAGCTTGGGGATGACTTGGAATGGAAATTCTGCCTTCTCCCAATACTGAAAGAAAATAAGTCTCTTAATAATCCACGGAAAAGAAATGTCATTCTAAAATCAGCTCTTAAATCAGGCATATCATGGAGCTGATAGGACCATAGCCTGCACATATAAAGGTGAAAGAGAAGAACCTTTGTCATAATTGGGGCAACTTCTTTTTCCATACATTGTCTTACATTTATCCTGAGGGCTTGCTCCTCGGGTGTCAACAAATCATCAAAATGGTAGTAGTCTGATGCTGAAGTTTATATGGCAGAGAGGAGAGACAGTAAGGTAATTTCAGTAGCAGTCTTCCATTATTGTAATATAAATCATGGAAGAAACACATAGGTCTCAACACTCTTGAGGAGAGCAGAGCGGATAGTTTTGCATAGCACACAGATCTTACTGAATACACACATAAGCACACCAAAAAAGAAATTATGTTAAAAAACATTATTGCATTTCAAGCACGGACATACAGATCTCAGAATAATGTGCAATAGGTGTGAGTGACAGGCTAAAAAATAAGAACTGAAACACAAATTATCATTTCATATGAAAATCCTGCAATCAGTCTCAAGATAATGTAAAGTGCCAGAAAGGATGATCAGCACAATAATCCCCCAAAAAGAAGAGATGGAGGAACAGCTATAACCAGCATAAATCAGCCTTCCAGACCACAAGGCCATTGGAAACCAGATAATACCATTCCCTAAGAGAAACGGGTCAACCTTACAAGGTCTACTGCAAAGTGCAAACACGAGACACAACCGGGTGTTTTTCTTACTGCAAGGAGGGAACACGGAAGCTGGAGTAGCCTGAGGGAACGCAACAGAAACATCCAAGGGCGGCGACTTGAAGTATGATGTTCTTGGCTTCTCAAAATCATCTGTGTGGGACAAGAGTGAGATCTTTAGACAAAAGCTTCCAGAATTGATCCGACATAACAACCAGTGCTGGTGCCAGAAAAACAAATAACAAGCCTATGTAACATTTTACTTATCAAAAACAAAACTAACAACCCTATCTCGTTCTACGCAAAACAACTACCGCTAGAGAAAAGTCGCCTTCACCTACCCCACTAGAAAAAAATCTAGCAAGGGAGAGGCGCACCCAAACAATCAATCGAGATAGAGCAAAACCAGTCCCAAGATCAAATATTTTCGATAACAAAAACAACCCAAGGAAAACCGAAACTTCACAAGAGAAACCCAGAATTGGCCGCTGCTGCGACCAACAAAAATCATGCGAAACAGGAGGGGGATCGCGCGCAAAAGGGTGAGCAAAAGTCCACAGCTTTCCAAGGAGAAGAACCTGATCCGGCGGAATTGGGATGGCGGGCTGCAGTCATCGTGGCCTGGGACAGCGGGAAATCAAGAAGTCCACTGGGAAACGGCGAAGGGAGGGAATGGGGGAGTTGGAGAGGTGTTTGTTTCTTGCTTCACAGGACGAAGTTGTCCGAACGGGAAAGGATTGGCACGTTGATCGAGAAGGCTATTGCCACGTCACGACTTACATATCTTTACAAGGAAGGCTACAAGGCCGACGAAACAGGGAGAGTAATTTCTACTTTTAGTAAAACGATAAAATTTATGACGAAGGCTTACGTACTCCTAACGAAGTAGGAGTTTTGTTCCACGATGACGTCCGCCAAACGACGCACTAACGAAAATAATTCGCAAACTAACCCATCAAAGTTGTCCTTACAAAGACCGATTTTGGTCCTCAAGGAAGTCGGCCTTTGTAAGGCCGACTTTGATTTTGGCGAATGGAAGTCTGCCTTACCACACTTAGAAAAAATTTTAGCAAACGAAATCTGGGACGCTACATGAAGGAAGTCGGCCTTCGATTTTGGGGAATGAAAGTCGGCCTTATAAAGGTCGACTTCCTCAATTATCTTTTTTTTTTCAAAAGACAAAAAAAAAATTAAGGAAGTCGGCCTTCCTTAAAATCGAAGTTGGCCTTATAAAGGCCGACTTCCTTCATGCAGCGTCCCAGACTTTGTTTGCTAAAATTTTTTTTAAGTGTGGTGAAGTCGGTCTTTGTAAGGCCGACTTCCATTCGCCAAAGTGAAGTCGGCCTTACAAAGACCGACTTTGGTGTGTTAGTTCGCGAAATATTTTTCAAACTGCTTTTGCCGAAATATTTCGCAAAATGACGTGATTATGGAACATTCGTGCCCTTTTCGAACGACATTACTTGCCATCTCCATTTCGATTCCCATCGGAGTGATCGCCGCCCGATGTTCGCCAAACGGATCCTATCCAAGGCCATCCATAATCACCTGCAGGTGGTATTCGACGCTGCGTTCGTTTAGTGATCCCTGACGCGATCCTGAGATTGCGTTTCCATCACGGAAAGTTGTTGACTTGGTTTGATTGCTTCCTGAATGTTTCAGCGTGATGCGAAGCGTGCCGACTCGGCCGCAGATGATGTGGATCTTCGAGTGTGCATGCATTATGGAGTCCCATCGACGGCATCGATCCTCGCATTTGATCCGATCCAGCACCTGTTGTCTATCGGCACGCAGTGAGTCCCTGCCAGGGTTTGGGCATTGTGGGGAAATTAGGGTTTGCGGAGGCAATGTGTGTTCATAACATTTTATATGGCTGCTGGATGCCTGCAGAAAATTGTGCGATTTTGTCGTGACTGTGGTCCCCGTTTTGTTGCAGGGATGGTAGGATCAAAGTAATTGGTGGTGATGGGATTGAAGGGCTTTTCTTATTGCCAGAGCAAGTTCCTGTCAAGTTCTTAGAGGTTTGGCTGTGAGATGATGAGATTAAGTTTATTCTCTGGCTACATTTTGGGTTTGTTAGTTTTCTAAGTTGTAAATAATACGTCATGATTCTGGGGCTCATCTCGTTTTTCTTTTGCCCACAGTTTCTACGGAACCAAGGGTTTTTAGCGAGTGTTACCATCGACAACTCTATTCAGGTGATAAATGAACCGTGACGAGCGTGATCTCTGGTGCCCTTAACATGAAGTTATTTTTAGTATATCTTGGCTTTTGATTAGGTCTGGAATCTGGAGAATAGGGGCCTGGCTTCATGTCATCATTGTGAATCTAACATCACAGCATTTTCTGTGATTAATAGCTCCAACTTCATGTAAGGAAGTTAACTTATATGTTTATCCTACTTGAAAACTAGTATTCCTGTTGTTCAAATGGTACTAGGCAATGGATGTCCTGCGACGGAATAACTCTAATTGTACTCGTAGATATCTCGGAGATGAGCACGGTTCCCTTTCTGTCTTTGAGTTTGATGCTGACACTGGAAAACTACTGCAGTTGCCCTATCATGTCTCGGCAACTTATATAAGTGGTAATTTGTACTACGTTCTCCACTATTGTTACCAGATTCAATCCCAGTCACTCTGCATTCTCATACTTAAGCATCTGGAGTTGTAGTGATGGTGGTAGTGTAATTTTATTCAGAGACTATGTTTAGTTGCTGAATTTTCGACCTTATATTTCTTGCTTGAAGTCAAGTCTCTGTTCCATGGCTCTCGATGAAGTTTTGATGGAAAAGTCCTTTTCGAATTTATGTATTCTTATACTGCTCAGAGAATCATCATTCAGAGCAAAAACAAAGTATTGATTTGAACATTCCAGAAAATGCCCAAGCCTCTAGTACCTTGAGGTTGAAACTTGCCTAAATATCTTGGAGGGAGATTTTCTCTGTTACGCTTTACCACGCAGCCCTTTTCATTAGCTAACATCGGATCTATTTTGTATGATGCATAATGTGTTAATTTATGTGAAGGTGATTGGTCCTTAATAATGATTACTCTAGAGATAAGTGTGAGAAAGAGAAAATAACATAATGAATCCATGGGTTTATTTCAGAAACACAATTTTTGAAGTTCTCAATGCAATTTATCTTGCTTTGTTTCTATGCAGAGGTTGCTGGAGTTTCTCGTGCAGATTTCAACAACCCAGTGGTGGGAATTCTTCATCAACCTTGTGTTGAAGGATATAGGCAAGGTTACTCATCCTGCTTTTAATGGTATCTAACGGGACTCTTAGGTCATTTTCCATTGCTGATGCATCTATCTGGATGCGATTTTAGCTTACTTATCCATTACGGTACTGATTCACTTTTCCTGTGATTGTAATAAAAGTAGCTTGGATGCAATTATATGCTTAAGTTTTCTCTTACAGGTATTCTAGTCAGCATTTAAATTCTTGCGCCCTTTGATGAAATAGGAAATGTGGCATCTTTTCTGCTCTTGGTACTTGCTCTGTGGCATAGCTTCAAGAAGCCAATTGAGTTTCTACTGAATTATTCAAAATGAAGAGCAAGATTTTTCAAAAGTAATGGGTGACATAAGAATTACAAAAGAAATATTGCTTTTGATAATTCATTTCAAGCAACCTGTCACTTACCCTGGGACTGAAGCCTTTTTATGCTTATCTCTTCTGGTTTATCCATGAGAGTCATGATATCTGACCTCGTATATTGATGAGTGGGCAACTATTTCACAGGGTGCTTATTGCATATGAGAATGGGTTGATTGTCCTCTTTGACATTGCTGAGTCACAAGTTCTCTTCATTGGAGGGGCAAATGATCTCCTCCTGAAAAGCAGTAATGTTGATTCTACCTCCCAGCTGGAAAGTCATCTGATGCAAGACGCATCTGAACATTGTTTGGGGGAGAAGGAGATAAGTGCTCTATGTTGGGCATCGTGTGATGGGTCAATTCTTGCGGTTGGATATGTCGACGGAGATATTTTATTTTGGAACACGTCACGTTCATCTCCCACAAAACATGAGCAGCCAAACTTGCTGTCGAATAATGTCGTTAGGTTGAGAGTGTCATCTGCTGAGAGAAGACTTCCTGTTATAGTTTTACAGTGGTCATCGATTAAAAAATGTCAACAAAGCAATGGCATGTTATTCATCTATGGTGGCGATCAAATAAGAGCTGAGGAAGTTTTTACAGTGAGTTATTTTTATCTCCTAACATATGCTATGAAATTACCTTGTATTTTGAAAGGGCTTTCTTCATTTTAGCTTCTTATTTTTTAAGATTCCGTTCTTCTACTTTCTCCTCATATAATTGATGCTATCTTTTAAAAGTAGCACAGTTGGTGGTTCAGGGAGAATGTCTATTCAATTCATATTCATCAAATAGAGTTGTATGTATGCTTGAGTACTATAAAAGTGAATTTGGATTCAAGGCTACTTTGTCTACTCGAACTGATTATGCACTCGAAATGGCTTCTCATTGACCCATTCTGCTGATTACAGATTTTAAATCTTGAATGGTCGTCGAAGATGGATGGTCTGAGATGTGTTGGCCGTGTGGATATTGCATTGGACAGCTCTTTTTCAGATGTAGTATTATTACCCAATGTTCGAGCATGGAATAATCATAATGCCAGCCTTTTTTTGTTGACAAATCATGGGAAACTACAGTTTCTTGATAGCAGTTTGTTCTTTAACTCAATGTCCCACCAAGAGAGGGTAAAAAATATTTCTGCAGTGGAGTTTCCCACCGTATTCACATTATTAAATCCTTCCGTAACGGTTTCTAGGCTTAGTAAGTTGCTGACTGGTGGATGCTCATCAAAGGTTGTATTCTTGTCTTGGGACTTTATTATGTTCCTTGCAATGACAACAATTTTGGCAGTTCTTATATTATTTTTCTCTTGTGCAGTTAGCTGAATATGCCACATCATATCCAACTCATAGAAGTGAAAAGTTCCCCTTGACGGGGGGTGTGCTCATGCAGTCTAATGAGAATGGATTCCAGGCAGTATATATGGTTGGGTATGATGACGGATCTGTGAGCCTATCAGGGGCAACTCACATTTCACTCTCTCCCATTTGCTATCTGCAGTGCAAGGTAAATTATGATTACAGCTGTGGCATCATCATCTGCTTCTTCTCATTTTATCGTGCACAACTAGTCTTCTTAGTTGCAGATGCAGGGAATACCAGTTTCCATTTCAAGCAGTCCTGTTTCATCACTAAACTTCTGCTCCCACACCCTGAGCTTGGCTGTTGGCCATGAAAATGGATTGGTTAGTGAGGATTCTTCTGGCGAACAATCTCTGGGGATGGATTTGAAGAGATTTATTTATTTATTTACTTACTGCAGGTATATTTTTATGTCCTTGAGAAGAGCAGAGAAACTTCTAATTTTCACTTTATAACGAAATCCGGAAGTGAAGGTGATTTACTTTCTATATCATTTTGATCAAGATCCTTCATTTTCTCCAAGGGGATGCAGTTGATTTTTTTCATATAATAGAAGCAATTTAGATATTATTTTACCGACATTAAAGTCTGTGAACTTTGACTCGTTAGGAAATCTAGTGGATTATCAGACTACGTGTGCAGCCCTTGACCCTGTCTACTGACTATGACCTGAAATTTTTTGTGCAGTGTACCCTCTTCCTACAAAGGAAATATCTCCTTGTAGAGCTATATTTTCACTCTTCAGCTCCCCTGTTCAAGTGCTAGAGTTTTCCAACCAAGCTACCAAACTCGCTGTGGGATATCTGTGCGGAGAAGTGAGTGTCTGATAGTCATGATTCTAGTCTTTAATGTGCGTGGAACATTCCTTTTTCATTTGTAACTGACAACTGATGGAGATATTTGCTTTCGTTCCTTCATTTGGTTACACCATGCTTATGTTGCAGGTGGCTGTGCTTGATGTGAGCGCCTTGTCGGTCTTATTTTGCTTGGACTGTTCAAGCAATTCTCTTTCTCCTGTAGTAGCTACAGTTTGGAAATCAACTCTAAAACTCCAGCACGATCAAATCAATGAGAATCCAAATGCAAAAAGTATTGATGATCCAGTAGATGAATTTGTCTTTGTATTGACAAAGGATTCAAAGATCCATGTCATAGATGGGAGAACAGGTGAAAAGATCAATTCCAACCCACAGCAATTGAAACAGAAGTCCATACCCATATCCATGTATCTCATAGGCAAGTGGAGAATTATTCTATACGTAAGATTATCTAGTTGAGCTGCTTTACACAGATGTGGTTATCTTGTATTAAGGATGGGAATTGTCTTCTCAGAGGACAGTGATTCAACATCCCTTGATCCGTCAAATGAGGAGGTTTTTTCCAAGGAAGACCATTTGCCACAACATGATGGAGTTCAAGAACAGATGCATGCTCGCTCAAATGAAGATGATTGTACTAGGGATAGATTGTTAAACTCACTTATTTATCTGTGCTATGATGATTCTGTGCGGGTCTACAAGACAAAATCCATCATGGAGGTAAAATTTTGTTATCTTTTACTTATATGTCGTACAATTCTCTGGCCTTTGACCTGCCCAACAAAATTTTCAGGGAAAGGGTAAACACAAGCATAAAAATAAACTTTCAAATTCTTGTATTTGGGCTTCAATATTCGAAAAGGATGGGCTGGTGTGTGGACTGGTCCTTGTTTATCGGACAGGAGACATGGAGATCAGGTAAAGAGCTTATATGTTTCTATTTCAGTTTCTGCATAAAAAGAAAATTGAAGAATCTCGCAATTCAAAATGAAAGAATGAAATTAATTTGAATCTGGTTACATTCCTGAAAGATGTGCATATTTTCTTTTATATTGGAAAGTGAGATTTTTCTGACTTTCTCTTTGCTGTAAGTTATCTGACTGTCAGTTTCTACCTGGATGAACCATTTTGACAGATCTTTATCTGACTTTGCATTGGTGAAGAAATGCTCCCTCAATTCCTTCCTTCCCTGCAATTTCGAAGCAAACATCAAGCAGACTATTTCATGTGATGGAAAGAAGATTGCATTGGTATGACTCATTTTCTTTTACTGATCTGAATATCAGAATGTACTAGAGGAAGCATTTAAGTTCCCTTCTGTAAAGTTGTTGAGTCTTGTCTTTATATCCCGTCACAGATTAGCCTGCTGAATATGCAGGTTTACTGTGACATTCATCTTGATCATTTAACTAATTTCAGGTTTAAGTTTTTAAATATATTGTCAAAAGTTTCTTCGCTGGTTCTTGCGATCAGATACTAAAAGAACGGAATGCTTAGGATAAACCTCCAGCTGTTAGATCCTTTATTACATTATCACATCATATCTTTTATGTTGCATGTTGTGTGTGTAATTACAAATGTTGACTTGAAGATGTGGGTATTGTGTAGGCTAATGGGAGCGAATTGGCTTTTATTTCATTGGCAGCTGGAGGAGTTGCGAGGTAACCAGCATTTGGTTTGTAGCAACATATTCATCTCGTCGTTTCTATAAAGTACAGAACCTCGTATGTTTCCCCAATGTACCATGGAAATAAATCCACAGTTCTTTTTGTAGGATGGCTGAAGCTTTGCCCAGTCTCCACGATCATGTTGTTGCTGCTGCTGCAGATGCTGTTATTGGCCTATCTTCGAGTCAGAAGAAAAAGCAGGTTGGGCAGCTTCATGACAAATCCCCTTACTAAAACTGAGTGTTGCAGCTCATGATTCCCGTTCCTGTAGGGATCTACATCAAGGGTCGTTAAGGGCATTGTTAAAGGCTTTAAATCCGGAAAACCAGTTGAAAGGACCTGTCCAACTCTTTTGAAACCCGACAATACTCAGTTACGGGAATTTTTCTCGAAATCTCCTTCGGCAGACTGTTTCCATGAAGGTGTCAAGAATGTTAAGAACACTGATCAATTAAGCACCAGTGACCAGGAAGTGGACCTTAATATTGGTTAGACCTACATCCGGATTATGTTGCTCTATTGTTGTGTGCCTGTGACGAGTCGATTTCTTTCTTGTTCTGTCTCAGACGACATTGAAATCGATGACTTTACACCTGCGCCAACTTCAACTGCTGGAGATGGAACTGGACATGCAGGTGAATGTCCAATTCTGTGCAATGCTAAAATGATGGCGTTATAGTGAATTTATGTGATTTTCCGATCCTTTCCTACCAGGAAAACCGACGGACAGGGAAAAATTATTCCATGGTGCAAGCGATGACGTCACACCTAGAGTTAGGACACCTGCTGAAATCATGGCTCACTATAGGAAATGGGTAAAGAATTGTGGATGGTTTTCCCTCTTAGTTACTGTCTGATGGTATCAAACCAGCGTTCTCCTAAAAAATGTGTGTAGGATCCTTCCACAGCAGCAGAACATGCAAGAAACAAGCTTGCAGAGAGGCAAGAAAAGCTGGAGGTAATAACATCATGGAGAAGTATACCCCCCCCCCCCCCTTCCTGTAGAAATAACCCTTTGCTCATGACAATTTAGCGGGAATTTTTGTTTTTTTTTTTACTGCACGTGATCAGAGAATCAGGCAACGAACAGAGGACCTTCGAAATGGAGCCGAAGACTTTGCATCTCTAGCAGATGAGCTTGTCAAGACATTGGAACGACGGAAATGGTGGCAAATATGAGAAAAACAGATGGTGAGTCCAAAATATAATGGGTATGTAACCCTGTGAAAAGGAGAGAGGGAATCCGAAGGTGGCATCCCACAACTAGCATCGGATGATGGAATTCTCTAAATAAGGGGACTAAAGAAGTTATTTTAGAATGCGTGTATTGTGGCCCGTATCCGATAGTGGGGAGGAAAGAGGGGTTGGAGCTGCAGGATATGATGGAAAGGGAATAAAGGATTGGCCTATTCATAGCTCACCCAGCAGCAGAGAATTAGATAATAAAGAAATTATAGGCAGGTGATTCACGTGGGACTACTACAACTGCATCCCATTTCTGTTGATGCTACTTGTTGAAATATGTATATATATATGGATAGATTGATTAGATGATGTGTTGGTGGTGTTGTTGTTGCTGTGATCCCACCACTATCTCTCCATTTCAGCAGTGGAGGAGGAGGATGGGATTTGTGTTAGAATATCCGGAGAAACCAATTGCCCCCAAACAAAGTGTCTACCAAATACTCATTTTTTTTCTGCACCACCAACCATTATATGGGAATGAACAACATGCCAATTGTGTTTTTAGACTTGGAGTCAATGGGATAGTTAGGCCTTTTACTGTTGCCATATTATATAATAATCATAGTGTCTTTAGAGAATGATCAACAAGTTGACGGATTCTCCAGAAGCACAACTTCAGGAGCCCTCCCTGTCTCCGACCCCCTTTATTATGCAGAGTGGTGTTGGCATGGTGGAAATCTTTAAGGGCCAAGGCTCTCTCTCTCTCTCTCACACACACACACACAATCTTACCAGCAACAACATCATCAAAAACATCTTTTCAAGTCAAATTCTCTACACTTCTTCTTCTTTTCCTCCCCATCAGTTCTTACACATTTTCTCGAAGGCATATGGGGAGTTGGGCTTTATTACAATGTGGGATACGACCTCTCCCCGACATCTCCTCGAACCCCATTCCCAGGACTATACTCCCTTCGTGCCATTCCTACCATGATGTCCAAAGGACAAGCTTCCCTACCTCAAATCGCTGGTTCCATCAACGTGCCACCTCCTTGGGACAGGTTAAGAGGAAATCAGGAGCCTACGATGCACATACAGTCACGGAAACAGGCCATGACGAGTTCGACCCTGGAGCCCCACCTCCTTTCAGGCTGGCCGATGTCCGGGAGGCCATCCCCAAGCATTGCTGGGTGAAGGACCCATGGAATTCGATGAGCTACGTCGTCAGGGACGTGGCTGTAGTCCTTGGTTTGGCGGCAGGTGCAGCATATGTGGACAATTGGGTAGCTTGGCCCTTGTATTGGTTTGCTCAGGGGACTATGTTCTGGGCTCTCTTTGTTCTTGGCCATGACTGGTATTTTTAGTTTTGTATCAACTACTAACTTCTTTTACATTCCGAAATGCTTGGCATAATTTGAAGCTTAATCACCTTGCTTTGCGTTGAAGCGGGCACGGGAGTTTCTCAAATGATCGAAAGCTGAACAGCGTGGTTGGGCATTTTTTGCACTCTTCCATCTTGGTGCCTTATCATGGATGGTTGGCACTTTTTGGAATCCCATTTTCCCTCCTTGTTCGTGACTACATTAATTAACCATGATAATAATGACAATAACAGGATTTCTTGTATCACTTGTGAAACCAGGAGGATCAGCCACAGGACTCACCATCAGAACCATGGCCATGTGGACAACGACGAATCGTGGCACCCTGTGAGTTTGCTGTTTATGCTTTCATTGTGCTAATCATTGAGTCCTTTCTCTGATCAATGTCTTCTCATATTTACTCAGCTGTCGGAGAAGGTCTACAAGAGTTTGGACACGATCACGAGGACGCTGAGATTCACAGCACCTTTCCCGTTGCTGGCCTACCCTTTCTACCTGGTACAAAAACATTTGAAACTGACCTTCAACTTTCATTTCCTCTGCCATTGGAAATTGGCCTATGGCCTGACACATCTTGTCCCCCTCGCGAACAATGAAGTGGAACAGGAGTCCGGGAAAATCAGGATCACATTTCCACCCGGACAGTGAATTGTTCCAGCCGAACGAGAAGAAGGACGTGATCACGTCAACCCTGTGTTGGTTAGCCATGGCCGCGCTGCTTGTTGGGTTGTCCTTTGTGATGGGGCCGGTTCAGTTGCTCAAGCTCTACGGCATCCCTTACTGGGTACATCCCCTAAATTCTCTCCTTCTTTTCCTTTTTCGCATGGTTAAGACATAAGAATGAATCACGGGTTTGGTGTCTTAAAAAGATATTTGTCATGTGGTTGGACTTTGTGACGTACTTGCACCACCATGGCCACCAAGACAAGCTCCCCTGGTACAGAGGACAGGTATTATTATTATCAGTATTACTACAATCAAATTTTCTGCTTTGGGTCATTAATCAAAACAATCCTCCCTCCCAGGAATGGAGTTACTTAAGAGGAGGGCTGACGACGTTGGACAGGGACTATGGTTGGATCAACAACATCCACCATGACATAGGCACCCACGTCATCCACCACCTCTTCCCGCAGATCCCCCATTACCACCTCATCGAAGCAGTAAGTGAAAAAAGTCGATCTTCGACGATTGCCCATGTTGTAGTTTGTGGATTAAATTATTGGGGCGATGCTATTTTTTCTCGCAGACTGAAGCAGCTAAGCCGGTGCTCGGGAAGTACTACAGGGAGCCAGAGAGATCTGGCCCTCTGCCTGTTCACCTGATAGGGTGCCTGATCAGTAGCCTTAGGAACGACCGCTTTGTTAGCGACACCGGTGATGTTGTCTATTACCAGACCGACCCCAGAACTGGCGGTGCATCCCGCGCTCCTACCCCGAAAGGTGGATCATGATCAAAACCCCATCCCAAAGATCTGTGTTATCGTGTTTATTGGAAGAATGGTCGGTGTTGTTGGATCAATGAATTGGGAATTACCAACTAGGGGATAGAATTAAGACATGACATGGGAAGTGTAGGTGATGAAGTGGAATTACACATCGGCAAAAAGCACACGTTGAAGGAAATGGAAAAAGAAGAAGGTGATGCTCTCGCATTGTGTGTGTGGATGTTCGGCCACGTTTTCGGATTGAATTAATACGGCATGATTCGCTACCAATACCTACCTAGTAATTCGTACTCATGATGTTCTTTGTCATTGAAATATGGTCTGCCCCCTCCCTTGACACAACTCATGAACCATCCCAAGTAATTCTATCCATTGCATGATTCCATAAGGTAACAAATGATTCTAAATCCCGCCCAAGGGAGACTCGCTGTAGTATCTCCTATAGTGTGGTATAAATGAGAATGCTTAGTTTAAACTACAAAGAGAAAAAAGAGAAAAAGAGAGGGGGAATTGGTTTGTGATATTTCGATGGGGTGGAGAGGGTAATCATGAACATGATCATGACCAATTTTAATGGGTGCATATTCCCCACGTTATGTTGGGCGTTGTCCATTTCCTTTTGTTGGTCTCATGCCCTACTGTTTGAAATGGTTTTCTGACCACCCACCATTTGGTCCACCCCACTTTAGATGTTGACAATATCATCATCATCATCCCATTTTGGGCGCTTGATGTAGTAAATTGGGTGCATCAGGGTCGAGGATCGTACCACATTAGTTAAATACGGTTGAAGTTTGCCAAGTACAGCCAAGAAAGGACCGAAAGCCCATATTTCAAAATTGGGCCGATTGTGGCCCATTGGTATATGTACAAAAGGCCCATTCGATAACCCCACTTTACCTATTTATCAAGCCCAACCTAAAACCCATAATCAATGGGAGAGTAGAGGACCCGAGATCATTATTAACACATGGAATCTTGTTTGACTTCATAGTTCAATGTACTTTAATTAGACATAGACCCACCATCCAACAACACTTGACTTTTTATCTCAATTTGATTCTAAATCCCGCCCAAATGATTCCAATTAAAGCTTACCAATTTCAAGATTTAACTCAAACCTGTTCTTGAATTTCTTCTCCCACCACATACCAAACTCTTACAACAAAACCTATGTATGAGTATATTATATGAATGTATGGTCTGAATCATGGAGAGCGCCAAGAGGAATGGCGAACTGGGGTGCTTGTCTGCAGTCTTAGGGCATCTCCTATCCCGGCGCGGAGCCTCCCGGTGCCCGATGGATGTCATTGGCTATCTGGATTCTGAGTTGATCGGCCCCGGTGGCAGATGTCTCGAGGTCGGAGATAAGTTGGGAGAAGGTAAGGATGAATTGGGAGCGATATCTGTGTCTGGGAGACGGGCAGGAGTGGTTGCCAGGCTGATGGGGCTGGAAACACTGCCGGATGTGAAGCCAGTCCGCTCAAAGCCCCCGGACATGTTCTCGAGGAGCCGGTCAGTTGATTTCGTGGATAATTCCTTGCTGGAGGTGGACCTCTCGTCAAGCAGGGCGCGACAGCATAACAACTGCAGGGTGAGTGCCTCGGCATCGTTCCGTGAGGTTCCCCTCACAGTCCCGAGTCCCGAGTCCGAGACAAAGGAGAACAATTTGATCGTTTTTATACTGGAGAACCATGAAAAACTGGCAGAGAAAGAGGACAAGACGATGCACGGGAAGTCGAGAAAGAGCGATGCCCAGAGTTGGAAGATGATGAAGAAGAAAAAGACGAGCGATTATCAGAGTATTAAGGAGAGTAAAGCTTCAAAGCCAAGGGATGAGCCAAGGATCAGAAGCCTGGCCAGGTGCATCAACGAATCTGGTCGGTCGAACAATGCAAGAGCTGAATACGAGAAGACGTGCAGCAGTCTATATCGATCCGTCCTCGATAAGTTTGATCACTGTCCAAAAGGTTCGCATCGATCCGTCCTGAACAACATCCCAACGCCGGTAATGTCACCCGCGACTAACATTTTAGCTCTTTATGTTCCAATCTAGAGATAAGAGCGTCAAGGATTCTCGATCCCGTGATCATCAGTCATAGAAAGAAAGCTGCCGTGAAGAGGAAGGAGAAGGTGGTGGACAGATTCACAAAGATCGGAAAGCAGACAGACAACAACGCGGTCAAGAAAGCACGCGGATTAGCAGTAGCGAAAATGGGGAAGTCATGTCGGCTAATGCCTGGGCCGTCGGAGCACGGTGAGATCTATACCATGATGGAGGGGGAAGTCCTAGATGGCCTCCTGGAAGAATTCTGTAAAGATGACTGGAGTGTGTGAAAGAAAAAGCAGGATTTAAAAACTGACGGGTCCCATTTGTTGTTCATTTTGTCAATCTTACTCTGGAAAATGTTCCTCTATAAACTAAACGTCACGTCTTGCATTGTCGACATTTCTTCAAGAGAGCGGTGATGAGCGCATCCCTGTTCTCGGCCCTGGCTTCGTCCTTTGCCCTCCTTTGCTCCTCCCTCTCCCTCCACCTCCTGTCCATCATTATCCGCTCGTTCTTCAATGCCTCCTTTGTGTTTCACACGTAAATTTTGGCTCAAGAAGTGTAAAACTCTGTACGAGCATTACTCGAGAAGTGTCTCCAAGAATAAGGGTCCAACCTCACATATATACCCAATAAGTTAATCCTTTCAATTTGTATTGGAGTGGACTCCGTTGAACTTGCATGCTGGACTCCGGAATAGATCGACCCGGGATTTTCCACCGTCACCATAGAAAAAAATATGTATTCCTTTTATGTGGATGCAGCCGCCTTTGTACAGGTATAAAAAATCAAAATTCACTAGATTTTAATGTATACGTCACTCTTATCATCTCTCAAAGGGTTTTTATACCAAAGTTTGATCCTCAAAACATGTCATCCATCCCATTCCTTAGAGTGGTCTGATCTGATCTATCCACACGGAAACACACTCCCCTGATCTCAACTCGCCCCATCTTCCTTTTTTTTCCCGTTCCCACTTCGTAAACACATCGTCATTCTAACGCACCTCCATAATCAATCACTCCAACTTTCGTCCTGTCCATCCTGTTAATCTCTAGTACGTGCGTCCGCTGGCCTGTTGGGCACATGCACTGATATTCGGACCGGACGTATGTTGTTTATTTTCAGACCTTGAAAACCGTGTCCAAAGTCGAGGGAATTACGTTTCCCTGCAGCTCCCACGTAGAATTCCTTCCTCCTCGTGATTTCGGTCTCTTGAGAGCATATGTTACTAACTCGAACTTTTAAATAAATGCGTGATATATTATATATTTTAATTTTTAAAGGTTTAATCACGATTGGTTCTGATTTCATTACGTGATTATAACAATAATCATCTAAAGAAGCGATGATGTCCTCGTTCAAAGGACAAGAGAGTGTTCACATTTTCTTGCTTTAAAAAAACAATGGGCCGGCCCATATTTTGGAATGGTTGGGCCTGTTCGTAATGATCATGGGCCTGACTGTTGGGCCTTCCTTTGTGGGCCTGGGAAAAAGAGATGGAAGGAAGATCGGGGTCTGCATGAATCCCAGAAAATATTTTCTTCATCAGTGGAGGACACAACACAGCTTTTCCTCCTTTTTCTTACAAAACCTTCCTCTTTTCTTGGGTTGTTGGGGGGTGGGGGGAGTTGTCTGCCTGGGCTCACTGACTGACGTTTGCATCAGAAGATTGCTTTATGCACATGCAACAGGGGAAGCAACAGTGCTCTTTTCCTCTCCAAGAGGGAAGAAGAAAGAAAAATGTACACAAAGACATGAAATTCCTGGAACCCAACCCCCCGAAAGGAGGGTCTCCACCCAATTACTTTGTCATTTCACAGACCGTTGGGATTGGGGGAAGGGGGGCGGGGGGGAGTAAAGGGATGGAAAGCAAAAAGAGAGCGGTCAAAAAGGGTTGTCTGGTTCTTTCCCGAAAACAATTATTCCATTTTACCCAATCCCATGACACGATGATGACCACAAACACTAAAAAATTCAGAGCAATAAATGTCAAATTAGAACCTTTGAAAGTGGGTATTATTGTTTATTAACGAAAGCTAAAAACCATGATAACCCAACAGGGTGGGTGTTGTGCCTTGTGTGTTTTCCTACTGTGGGCAGGCAGTCAGAAATGGTTGTCTCTGCACCTCTTTTTTTTTTTTTTTTACTTTTTTTGAGTTGACTGGGTAGTAATTAGTTTTGGGAAACGATGTCTACAAACATTTGGATGGGAATTGGGACATTTCTTTACAGTAATTAAGGATCATGATGATGTCAGTTGCAGACAGTGAAAGGGGGCGGGGGGAGATCGGGGAGAGATAGATCGACAGAAGTCATAGGCAATTAACTGGCTTTGGCTGACAGTTGTTCCAAAGCTCTTTTGTTTCAGACAGTAAGGGAGTGAGAGTGGCAACTCTTTCTGTCCATCTCCGTACGAGAAAACCCATTATGTCTTGATCTTGTCCAAGCAAGACCCTCCGGCCATTCCCTCCAAAATTCCTCCGATGTGATCCCAATCCCACTTTTTTTTTGAGGTAAAAAAAAATGGGTAACTGCTGCAGATCCCCTGCCTCCGTAGCCCGGGAGGACGTCAAGCCGGCCTCTTCCTCCACCGCCCCCTCCCCCTCCTCCAAGAAGCACCCACCACCTCCCCCTCTCTCCGTGCTCCCCGACCTCCCCCGCCTCCCCACCATCGAGGACAGGTACCTCATTGATCGCGAGCTCGGCCGCGGCGAGTTCGGCGTCACCTACCTCGCCATCCACCGCTCCTCCCGTGAGCTCCTTGCCTGCAAGTCCATCCCCAAGAGGAAGCTCCGCACTGCAGTCGATGTCGATGACGTCCGCCGCGAGGTCGCCATCATGCGCCACCTCCCCAGGAGCCCCACCATCGTTAGCCTGAGGGAGGCCTGCGAGGACGACGTCGCTGTTCACCTCGTCATGGAGCTTTGTGAGGGGGGCGAGCTCTTTGACAGGATCGTCGCCCGTGGGCATTATACGGAGAGGGCAGCCGCTTCCGTTACGAGGACCATCGTCGAGGTGGTGGAGCTCTGTCACAAGCATGGGGTGATCCATAGGGACCTCAAGCCTGAGAACTTCTTGTTTGCTAACAAGAAGGAGAATTCCCCGCTCAAGGCCATCGACTTTGGCCTCTCGATTTTCTTCAAGCCCGGTGAGCATTTCCGAATTCGCTCTCTGGACTTGAATTCCGGTTGTTTATTCTGTTGCTGGGCAGGTTATGACTCTCGGAGCTCGCATTTCATTCTTGTCGTTTTTAGCTTATGTGGTTAAATTGGATGGGTGGGGAGAGATCTGCAGATTCAGGGGCTTGTTCTTTCATTCTAGCAACAGTGCAGTAGCTACCACATTGTACGTTGTAAGTGTGGAAAAGGGTCTGCAGATGTGATTTTAGCATCTAATACTAATTGGCAGCGAGGCTTTTATTTTCGGACATCAGTGTTACTTAATTGGAGCAATGTGCATTCTCTGCCGGCCCATACGCCTAAATAGATCTCTCTCGACTGCTATGAATTCGCTAAGGTTTCTCAACTGATGGATAGAACAGGAGCAATTCCCTGCCAGGAAGGTCGAATCTTGAAATTGTAGTAGGTTCTCTATTTATAGATTGAAAGGTTCCATAAAGACCTCCTGTTATTAGGTTATTAGAAGACATTGGAGGTTTTGTAAGCTGTTCAACACATTATCAGAAGAAACCCGAAATGATATTGTCCCTTGTGGTTATGGTATCAAGGTAATGAGTTTCTTATGGTGGAAGATAGAAACTGACTGCATTGATGAAAATAGTCAAATCAAGGGAATGGTCCTATATTACTATGCCTTTCACCGACTCATTTTTGTTTCTTGACCTTTGATTTTGGGGCAGTGATCCCACCTACGTTACGTCATGTAACATCTCCTGCTTATTGAATGTGAAGGCGAGAAATTCTCAGAGATTGTGGGTAGTCCATATTATATGGCCCCAGAGGTGCTGAAGCGAAATTACGGACCAGAGATTGACATATGGAGTGCAGGAGTCATTCTCTACATCCTACTATGTGGGGTTCCACCCTTTTGGGCAGGTAATCTCATTGAATAGTAACGACTCTTTACTTTTTTGTGCAGATAGATTAATTGCACAAAACATGACATTTTTATGAATCATTTGATTCCTTCATTAGTTACCTACAAGAGAATCAGATTTCCCCTCTACTTAACCTTTGCTCGTAACTGCTTCTACAGCTGTATTACCAGCAAAAATGCTCTAGGAAATAATAGGAAGACTACTTAGTGATAAATTTGATAATATTTACTTCCACAACCTCATCTGGTTTGTACTTCATGTGAAAATTTGAGATTTCACACTGCAGGTCCTTCTTTGCCATTGAAAGTATTCGACGAGATTGGGATTCGATTCACAACTAGTATTACAGGAAATTGGATTGAATATGGACTACAAACGAATTAGCATGCCAAGCTTAATCTTTTATTTATTTGCCGGTGCTGGTGCAACACTGAAAAGAGCTTGTGTCTGCCAGTTGAACGAATTACTTCCTAAAGACACTCTTCAATGCAGAATCCGAACAAGGCGTAGCACAGGCCATCATTCGTGGGTTGATAGATTTCAAGCGGGATCCTTGGCCCAATATTTCAGAAAGTGCCAAGAGTTTAGTCCGGCAAATGCTTGAACCAGATCCAAAGCTCCGGCTAACTGCTTCACAAGTTCTTGGTACATATGATTTTGCACATAGTTATGAGGCCGCTTACTCTTAGAATAGTAGGCAGCACATCGATGCGACCATGACAGAGATAGGTTAACCTACCCTCGCCTGCTAGCAGTTGACAAGCTCAATGAACTGCTGGAAAAAGACTGATCCATAAAAGGAGCAGCTGACCCTGAAGAGGCAGTTTTAGCTTATGAATAACACTGCAAATATCAATGGCATGCAAAAGAAATGCAAATCATATCATACAAGATTGTTGGAAATTGTTTTGGAAAGATAGAAAAATGGATCCTGCAATTTTCTACCAAAAGTAAAAGAAATATTTTTTTTATTTATGCAGCATTTAAAGAAATGGTTTGAAAATGAAAAAGGACTGTGCTCGTTGTTACTAGAAGGACTTGGTCATGCAATCATCCTTTGATAAATAGACTGAATGTTTTCGTGATGGTTAACTGTTAACCTTTTGGTGCTTGCAGAGCATCCTTGGCTACAAAATGCTAAGAAAGCTCCAAATGTTCCTCTAGGCGATGTGGTCAAGTCAAGGTTAAAGCAGTTTTCGATGATGAATAGATTTAAAAGGAAAGCTCTGAGGGTATGCATAAATATATTCTTGTAATGTCTTACTTAAAGAAAACATAGATAAGCTGAGTGTAGTAAAGATACATATGCTGCGTAAATTTTTAGGTAATTGCTGATTTCCTTTCTACGGAAGAAGTCGAAGACATCAAAGAAATGTTCAAGAAAATGGATACTGATGATGATGGGATTGTTTCGATTGAAGAATTAAAAGCTGGACTCAAGAATTTTGGTTCTCAGCTTGCCGAATCTGACGTTCAGATGCTCATTGAAGCTGTAAGTTCCCCTTCTTCATGTGCAGCTGTAAGCTCCAAGCTTGATAGATATAAGCTTAGTATGACTATATATTTCTCTTACTTTCTTGCTTGATTCCTAAGATCATAGAAATCCGACTCTTTAATGAAATATGGACGGTGTAAAATTGCGATATGCTACTCCACGAGATTATTGGCAATAGCCATGATAACCAAATGTCATCCATGGATGGTGAAGTGAAATGCAACAAAATGAATGCGCTGCAACTCACAGTATGACAACTACGGCTTCTAGAAAAAGAGAGTTCCAATGCTATGCGATAGGCCAGCCTCGATGGCCCCATGGTGACTTAATTTGTGTCCATCTGTAACCTCTTAGTAAATATTTTATCTGCTTGGATGCCATGGAATAGGGATATGTCAATTGAGTCAGTCGTTTGTCTGAAGGTATCCAGAAAACTCATATAATGAAGAGATGCTTTCCATGACTGTATTTTAAGTATTTTGAGTATGTTGACTGGAAAGCATTGTTGATTTTTCATGAATTCAATACCCCAACCCACAATATGTGTAAAACTTTAGATGCCATTGTCTGAAGCGGTTGTTATCCTCGTAAAATTGGATCTGAAAGGATAACAACAGCAGTATTCTCATTTTAAGAGCTATGATCTTTTACTTGACTATATGCTTGACTTCAAATCTGAAAATTTGTATTTTGATGCTTGTATTGACACTAAGCTTGCTCGGAACAGGTTGATGCGAATGGAAAGGGTACGTTGGATTATGGGGAATTCGTCGCTGTTTCCCTCCATCTTCAGAGGATGGCCAACGATGAACACCTTCGAAAGGCATTTTCCTACTTTGACAAAGATAACAATGGTTACATCGAGCCCGACGAGCTCCGGGAGGCACTCATGGAAGATGGCTTCGATGACTGTGATGACATAGCAAATGATATCTTTCAGGAAGTCGACACAGACAAGGTTAACAAGGAGCATACTTTACTGAATTTACCATATTAAAAAGAAAAACACAACTGCGAGACAAAGATGTGTTGAACCACATGCTAATACTCTGTTTCACTTTTTCAGGATGGACGAATTAGCTATGATGAATTTGTATCCATGATGAAAACTGGAACTGACTGGAGAAAAGCATCCCGTCATTACTCCAGGGGGAGATTTAACAGCCTCAGCATGAAGCTAATGAAAGATGGTTCTATCAACTTGGGAAATGAGTGAACCTCAATATCTGAACTCCTGCACTCGGTTTTCCATCAAATAGAGGAAGGGATGTACCGTATGATGGACTCGCGTCGGAGTTGGACTCGAAAGGTTCTTCCAGCGGTTGCTCTCGGAGGCCGTGATTTATTTAAGCCCCCCTTTTTCAGTGGTGGCTGGCCGGTAACTGCAGATATAGTTTGTTCCCTGCGGAGATCTCCATCATGCTCGACTATCTACTTCCCATGAAGCCTAAGTTTGTCAACCCCAGTCCAGGTCCGTGGCCTCTAGCAGCGTCCACCATCAATTACTGCTCGATAGTGTTATAGGATTACTGCTGCTGCTGATGTACCATGTGTAGTGTACCTTTCTTCTTTCCTTGTGTCGAAAATCAATGTGAAATTCCGATTGGTCAGTGGCAGTCGGTAGTGCTCCAAACATATAAAGCACCTTTAGTTCCTTTGATGGGACAAGTGATGCATTCGTGGCGATGTGATCTGATGTTGTGCTTCACACGATGTGTGGACGTTGGAGGAAGTCGGTTCGTGCTGGGAATGTATGGACCACGTTGTGCTTATGGGAATTCATCGTTAGTGTGTTTATCGCAATTCCAGCTGTGTATTTTCTTACCTCCTGCCAGGTACATGTCAGAAAGTGACTGAATGGAGCTTTTCTGCACGTTTTTCTTTGGCCATCTGAGTGGGGCTGATTCGTGTCTGCCATATCTTTTAAGTGCTATCCCCGTCTTGACCTGCATTCCACAAAAGGACCTCGATTTTTTGTTGGCCGGTGGAGGGAGTGTTCACATCTCCGTTGGTATTGATATCTTCCGGAGAAGGGGTTCTGTTTATGATGGTGGAGCTTAAGCATATCCATCAGTCTTTTGTTTCAGGAAGCTTTGGCATTCGCTGTTTCAATGCGACAGGCGCGTTGCTGAGCTACATAAAGGTATCGTTGCGTAGAACGCATGACTGTTGTAGTCTAATAAGGCGAGTAATATAATTCAGAAAGGTATCGTTGTATACAACAGTGTAGTCTATTAAGGCGAGTAATACAATTCTTAGTCCTTGCTAAGACGATGTAAAAAGTAATTTGACCATTCAAAAATGATTTGGATAAAGATATTATCTTATCATTCAAGGGTTTAGTCCAATTGGTAAGGAGCTTGGATTTGCTTAATGAGCATATTCGGGTCGAGTCCGAATTAGTCGGAGGGAATACCTAGACTTCGTTGTGTCATGCACCTTGTTGGTGACAGTGGACGTAAGTCAGTAAAACCGAACCACTATAAAACAGTTGCGTCTATTTTGGTCGCAATTCGTTGTTCGACACAGTTGCTTCGTCTTGAACAAACATGCTCTTGCAATCCTTATCCTTTGGACATCCGACGTTCTTAGTAACAGGCAAAAACAGTGTGCAACACTAATTTAACTCACCCCCTCCGCCTGGTGCGCTTAAGGGACCAACAGGAGGTAACACGAGAGAGGGGCAAAAATTAGTGGAAATCTCACCTAAAAACCCACTACATGTCTCTAAATCATTTTTTTTGGCGTAGTACGGACTATCCTATTGGATGAAGAGGACGGCAAATGTGTCGTGACAAGAATTCCAGCATTGGCTCGACGTATTTCCTTGTTTACCTCCCGCACATGTTTTAGATAATGATATCGTGTAATTGTGTACCAAGAATGGATAGGATGCTTGTCAAACCGGTCTTTGATACCATCCTGTCGAACCAGGAGGATTCAAATGATTTAGATCATCAGGGTCCGATCTGGTTCGTGTTCCTTCACTCTGAAAGCTCTGGCAAGGCCTTAATGCTGTTCTTTGATCATTTGCCCATTTCATCGGTGCCACTTGATATCCTTCGAGTTGTCCCTCCGATGGGAATGGGTCTGTCGGCCCAGATATGCCCATCGTGGAAGCAAACTCTTGTAGTGCCAACGCCACTATGCCATAGAATTGCCTTCGGCTGTGCTGTATGTGCGTGAAAAGGTGTAAAGTGGAGCCACTCTGAAAGTTGCCGACTGTCTGGATTCTCCTCCATTCAATGTGAGGGGACTAAGGATTTTTTTCTCTTTTCCTTTTGCTTGTGTGGTCACAAACCTTTAGTGGCATGTCTGGTGAAGTTCCCAGCTCTAGCTTCAAATGTGACCACTGCCCAGCTTTCTTTTCCCGATTATCGATCTATCAGGGAGAGATGATGGTGGGAGAGCTGGGGACCTCCAAAACGTGTAGTTCAGGGGCTGTCCACACCTCCTGCACGAGGGTGGAGAGCGATATTCTATGACCAGGACGTATCAGATATTCGTTCAGTTCGTATTAGATTTGGGATTTGATTATTCGAGAGGAGCCAGCCTTCGAGACGAGGCACGGACCTGAGGCGAGAAGGAGAAGAAACTAAAGGAGGGAGATGACACTTTGGTTCATGTGATGATCGATGCTTATCTACTCAACAATTTCCTTTCCATATTCGGAGTCCATATCCATTCTAATGGGGATCATTTCCATTTTTGTTTCGTACTTGTCTGAGTTTATGTCCCAGTCCAACATTCTCTTATGGGGTATTTGGAAATGTATTCGATAGAATGTTTCACATTTCATTTAAAGCATTCTTTCGTTTGATTGACTTAAAACCAATGGTATTTTCACATCTTCAAGACCCACTTCTTTCCATTATGAATTTACATTATCAGGTTCCAATCAACGGGTCCACGCACTCACTCCCAATAATAATAATAATAAAATGTTCCAATCTTCAAACCCTCACAATTAACACGTTCCTCTAAACTAAATGCAAATTTTCCAATCTCTCCACCATCACCCCCCACCCCCACCCACAACCTCAATCATCCCAATCCCATCATGATAAAACTTCCACATGACTGACTCCTCTCCCATTCCTAACACCAAATACCAACTCATACTATTTTTTCCCTTATCAAATTGTATGTCCCAAGGTTAAACCCATCCTCACCCTCATCTCCCTCCTTCTATATCCATCCATCCATTCATTAACCCAAAACCCAAAAAGGATAGATCGATCATGAGCAACTTGCAAAATTATTGGCCCGAGCCTATCGTCCGTGTTCGTTCCCTGTCGGAGAGCGGCATTACCGAGATCCCATCCCGTTACGTTAAGCCCCTGGAGGATAGGCCCGCTCCCGTCACCGAGTTTGACCCCGATGTGAACATCCCCGTTATCGACCTCGGGGTCGGAGGAGGAGGAGGGGGAGGATGGCCGGGTTCGGTGCTCGGGAAGGTGTCGGAGGCGTGCCGGGAGTGGGGTTTCTTCCAGGTGGTTAACCACGGGGTTGACCGCAGCCTTATGAGGGAGATGAGGGAGAAGTGGAGGGAGTTCTTCCACCTCCCGGAGGAGCTGAAGGCCGAGTACGCCAACACCCCGTGCACGTACGAGGGGTACGGGAGCCGCCTCGGGGTGGAGAAAGGGGCCGTCCTCGACTGGAGCGACTACTACTTCCTCCATTACCTGCCTAGTTGCTTGAGAGACCCCAACAAATGGCCAGCCTTGCCTCCCCTCTGCAGGTAAAAACATCCCTCCCCCCTTAAGAATATTGTCCTGTTCCCTTCTACTATTTCTCTCCTGCCCTTTAACTTCTACCCCATCTCCTAGTTACATTGAACGTGACAATCACTGTTTCATTTCATCAAGAACGTGCTCAAATTGCTCCCCCCCAAACCCTTCTTAATTTTTAATCCAAAAGGTGGTGTTCTAACACATGCTGTTGTTGTCCTGATGTCGTCACCTCTCCACCCCTCTCATCCTCCCACCACTATAACATATATTCGTTAAATAACTTATGACGATAAACACATATACATTTTCAATGCATGGTAGTAGTTATTATCTTCATATGCACACATTTTATTGCGGGTAGCATCAACAGGATAGATACATCAAATCTTATTTTGTATGTCTGGTCCACTTGAAGTTTGTACAGATGCCGAGTTAGAAGAAGTATCTCGCCTCTTTCAAAAGTCAAGAAAACAACATATTTTTATCTTTTTTATCTTGTGGACAAATCTTGTAGCACACCTCTGTGCATGTATTAGAACAATAATAACTTTGATATCCTTATCCGAAGCCTGTCGGCAAGGCCGTGTCCGTATATTTTGTATTCTCGAAATTTATGGATCGTTTCGTCGAATCGTATAACCCCGAAAATGGAAAGATTCCATTCTCCACCTTGTGGTCTCCCCAAAAGAGAGTTACTATTCTGATGATAGGATAGGATAGGATAGGGATACGACAGGACATTATTATTACTTTTTCATTTCTTTTTTAATCAAGGAGAAAGAAATAACATATGCTTTGTTACATTAATTATTAGGGAGATGATTGCCGAGTACAGCAAGCAAGTGGTTGAATTATGCGGCCGCCTGATGAACATCCTGTCCATCAACCTCGGCCTGCCGGAGGCTTTCCTCCTGGATAAGTTCGGCGGCGACGACCACCTCGGAGCCTGCCTCAGGGTCAACTTCTACCCCAAGTGCCCTCAACCCGACCTTGCCCTTGGGCTGTCCCCACATTCTGATCCCGGAGGACTTACAATCCTCCTTCCCGACGAGAACGTCCCTGGCCTCCAGGTCAGGCGAGGAGACCGCTGGATCACGGTCAATCCCGTCCCAGATGCTTTCATCGTCAACATTGGAGACCAAATGCAGGTCCGTTGATGTATGAGATAACTAACCCCCTCCGGGTAGTTGGCTCGGAAAACGAACTTTGGGTTGTAACGTGACGTCCCCTGTTTCGACGTGTCTCAGGTCCTGAGCAATGCGAATTACAAGAGCGTGGAGCACCGGGTGATAGTGAACTCAGGGAAGGAGAGGGTTTCGCTGGCCTACTTCTACAACCCGAGGGGGGACATCCTGATAAAGCCAGCCGATGAACTTGTGACGGAGGACTGTCCAGCACTCTACCCTCCGATGACCTTCAACGAGTACAGGCTGTATATCAGGACGAAGGGCCCCCGCGGCAAGTCCCAGGTCGATGCCCTGAAATCACCAAGATGATGACGACGATGGTGATTATTCGGACCATTTATCTAGCTTGTAATAATAAAATTTTCTTTGGCCGAGATTTCAAAACACATCAATTGAACATTATAATATGATCTTGAACTGTTGGTCAAAAATCGACTACTGGGAAACTTCGTCGCGGACTGTTATTCGACGTTGACGGATCTCGAAACTGCAGAAACATGTGGATCATGAGGATCAACAATTAGTTTTTTGTTGGGCGGAAACCGTCGACACCGATGACGAAAGCGAAAAGAATAACGGAGGATGATTTCCGACGCATAGATTTACGTAACCCAAACCGGCCTACGTCCACGGAAAGGTCCTCCTTTATAAGCCCCGAGAAATTCACCCGTACAATGACTCATCAGAGACCCCGGAGTGACAATCCGTCTATTTATAATAGACATTAAAATCTAGGGCAATATTTTTCGATATTTCATAATACCACACGCACATTCCAAACAGTTTTGGTTGCCCGGTTTCTTGTCAAGGTTAAATTATTTACAACTTGTCATTTGGCAATTTGCATGTTAATTATATAAAATGAACCGCCCCACGTTAATCACACGGGGAAGAGGGGAGCTGAGTATGTTCGAATGTGGACGATATCTAATCGAGAAGCGACGGTCACGATGGACGAGTGAAGCCTGGGAAGATAGGATCGGGAGCGTAGGCGTGAGAGATGGGCTTAATCAGTTTACAGGGATCGGAATTGGATCCAAAGATGGTGATCCTGATACCAAGAGCCTGTTCTTGTTCAGATGGACTACTGAAGCCTGGGGAGCCCTCGACGAAAGGTCCAACCCTGGATAGTTTTCTGCCAGTCACAACTTTCTTGAAGCTTGATGGACTCAAATCTCTGAGATCGCTCCATAGGGTCGTCAGACGCATGAATCAAGCATCAGCAGCCTCCTAGAGCAATCTTGTAAGTACCCAGCAGACGAACAGAACGATCCTCGAATGTTTAGATAAAGATATTACGTCTATGACACTCGTTGATCGTGACCACAAAGTCCAAATTAAGCGTCAGAAGTCATTCCTCCTCCAATACAACAGAAGTGCGAAACAGCACAGACAAAGATGCGTATCGTCGCGATGATGCTGACAAGCGTACTTATTTGATCAAACATGGGGCGAGAGATAGTGACATAACTCGAAGCATTGTTCTCTCAACCTCATCAGCATCGTTTGCCGACCTTACAGTTAATCTATGCCCTATATCACAAATAGCTGGGGACAATCCCGGCCGGGGAGGGGCAGGTTGAGAGGGACAGGTCCCACATGAAGTTCATCCCGTTACCACCGCTGGAGCCATAAAAGGGAGAGTTCCTCATTGCATCTGTCGTAGCTGAGGTCGTTGTTCCTTGGAGCAGCAAGGAATTGTCGTAAATACCGGTGGCTGAAGGGCAATCAAACTGTTTCGACAGGGAGGGGGGAGGGAGGGAGGACTCCTCGGCGGGCTGCTTCCATTCAAGGCCCTCGGATTCAGACTCATCGGCAGGGTCCTTAGCGTTGGATTCAGACTCATCAGATAGGGATGGCAATGTGGTGGTGTTGGCGAAGAGGAGCTTGTTCGTTTTCACCTTCTTGTTTTGCTCCACCACTAATTTCTCCAGGAACCTCCTCTGTGCTTCTATCTTTTGCTTCAAGCTCTTTTGTATCTGAAAACGAACATTGCAAAATCGATGAGCATCAGTGTGTTCAAGACATTACAGTGACACGTACGAAAGCATGCTCGAAAATCATGAGCGGGAAACATGAAATGGCATTACCTCGAGTTGATCACTCAGTCTCTTCTGGTATTCTTTCTGAACTTGGATTGCTTCCCTTAGCTGAGCAGCACTACAAAAGAATTTAGATTAAAACTAAGGAAACCTGTTTTAGGACAATAATCGCAAGAAAAAAACTACCACGAACTACTGAAGTTGGGTAACATCTCCGATATGCTCCTCCTGTCAACTTTCGACTCTAGAACAAAGAAAACGTCGCTTCAAAATCAAGATAAAATTACGACCATCCTTATCCAGAAACAATGGAACAGTTCTCCAATTAACTTCAACGATAGTACGTGAAGAGGGGTTCTAGCGAGAGCTAAAGGAACTCACTGGTGGCCGATTCTGGTATGAATTTCGAAATCCTGTATTTCTGCGAGACAAGAGAATACAGAGTAACTCGCGGTAGAAAAAACAAGAGCCTTTGCAAAATAAAAACTAGCACCCAAAAACAGAGCATTGTGAAGACACCAAAGAACAAGAACCTGAAGGTGACTCTTGACATGATAGATTGTGAGCCCCTGGATTGCCATGGCCTTCAGTATCCCCTTCGGAGTTGCCCCTAGACATGTACATGACAGCAAACATCAAGTCGAATAACAGACGCGAAATCCCAATTTCATACAGACGAATTCATCCAGAAATCAACTATGATTATGCACACACACGGTTGCGTCGCAGTGCCATTATCCGCAATAAAGGTTCACGACACGATCGCTCAAGAATCATCTCAGGTACTCACTATCTGCACCGCCAAGCTGCTCGACAGACTCCACGAACCGGTCATGGAGGTCCTGAGTCCACCGCAGACGTTCCTTCCCACCAACGTGAGGATTATCGCCCGGCCTCATCGCCACACCTCCTCACGGCTTCTCTAGGGGGGGAGGGGGGTGTGGAGGGGTTTGGACGACCGGACGAGGACTTATGTAAGGCTACATGTAATTTAAAAGGGAAAGAAGGAAGAAGCACGCACTGGAAAGAAAAGACGAGGAAGGAAGACAGTTGTTGACAGAACACAAGTGTAAGAATGGGGGTAATACATAAGAGAACAAACAATGTCCGATGTTTACTAAGGTTTTCCTTTGTTGGTTGATATCTGGGGGTGGGAGATGCCAGAAAATGGCTCCTAATTGCCAATTGAATCCCGTTATTATTACTACTAACTACTATTATTGGGTTAATGGGGGCAGCCAACCCTTAACTTTGTCAGTGCAGACAATGTTTTGGACATTGTAAGGGGTCAGATTGGTGTTATTCAGGGTACAGCTAATGTACGAAGAAACCAAGGTGGGGCAGGGGAGATTGATTTTGGGTCGGTCATTTGGATTGCTTGGATTGGTGCCGGCAGGCATCTAAGGCAACGAAACGGAACGATTCGAGTAAAAGGTGAAAATGTGTGATTAGGATTAAGGGGGGTAAATAATATTCTTTGCTTGAGGATGAGTTGGTCCTGTCTAATCCGAATTTGGATCTATTTCTTATAAGCTTTAATGATTATAATGATTAAAATCTTCAATTCATTTACCCTTTTCCCATCATTAATAATAAACCCAATTTCCAATCCTTTTGTGGAAGAAGAAGATGCATACATACATATATATTGAAAAGGAAAAGGTGGGATGTATTATGGATGGATAGATGCTGAATTTGACCAAATTGAGTGTAATCACCAAATCAACCAATGGTTCCAGTTCAAAATAGGACTCTTCCATCCAATCCATATAATTTTGTGGAAAAAGGCCGAAAGGGCACTCTCCCTCTCCTCCAATCATCAAATACCAACAAATCAGAGACATGATTTTTAATTTTTATCATTTTTTGCTGTCCAGATTCCACAGACCAACGAATTCCGACAGCCACAAACCTTTTTTGGTCGGGAAAAAACAGAAGAAAGAGTGAAAAAAAAAAGCGAAGCAGAGCAAACGACCGCTCTGTTCTGTTCTGTTGGTGTTTGCGGGCAGTGAAGTCCGAACAGGGGGTGCCGGTGACGGCGGAATCACAGACAAAGGTCGGGGCTTTCGGGGTCCAGGAGATGGCGGAGGGGGATATGGAAGTGCCCAGATCGCTGCAGGCTTGGAGGGGACTCATCAACTGGCTATCCTTCTTCTTTGAGATCCTCGTCCAGGTCCTACGCGGCACCCCTTCCCTTGCCCAGCTCCTCTCCTACGTCGGCTTCCGGCAATCCTTCCTTTCTCCCTCTTCACCCCGTCCATCCGGGTCGTTCCGGCCGTTGCCCGTGGTGGAGATTCCGCTGCAGGACGATTCTTCTGATCTAACCGATGGACCGGTCGGCGATGCGGGCGATAATGTAATGATCGACAGTTCCGACTGCTCGGGGATGGACAAGATGACCGTGAGTGCTTTTTGAGGATTTCTTTTGGGGGGTTTCTTTTTTGGGACTGGTCGTGTTTCATTGATTGCTTGAGTGAATCGGACTTTAGGGTTCCTATTTAATAGGGGGAAATGTTGAAGCTGCAATTTGATTAGTTGTCTGAAGTAATGGCAAGCAATCATGGTTCAGTGTTTGGGACCAGTCCTTGGTTTGAGTTTGGTAGTTCATGCGATTTAAGTTGGGTTCCATATTGGGTGGTCTTTTAGACTCTCTTCATTTTGGATGATTTTGTTGGATTTTTGGCTTTTCCCTGAGAAGAGCAACCTCAAGTGGTGTATATATAATTGGTTAGCCTAGACCTAGAGGTTAATCTTGAAGCATGACTTTGTGTAGGTTGTCCTCGACTTGGATGAAACGCTGGTATGTGCATACGAGACCTCGAGCTTACCTGAGGTCCTCCGTGCTCAGGCAATCGAAGTTGGCTTAAAGTGGTTCGAGTTGGAATGTGTTTCTTCGGATAAGGTTGTGCTCCTTATCGTCTATGTGAAACATCAGTTGAATCACGTCAGAAAACTGTGTTTTTGTTTGTGTTACGGCTTCTTGATACTCTGATTTTTTGTGACTTTTTTTGGTTATGGGGTTGTCATCTCATACTGCCTATGAGGAATCCTGAAAGTAGAGGATCGAGATGTTTTAGCATGCAAACCAATGTTTTAATTCCCTGTTTGGATAGTTCTTCCAATGACGCGGTGGCTACTTATTGAAGGAATGTGATGGGAAGCCAAAAATCAACCATGTGACAGTATTTGAACGTCCTGGGTTGCGTGAATTCTTGAGAAAAGTAGGAGAATTCGCTACCCTTATTTTATTTACTGCTGGCGTTGAAGGTATTGTCATCATGACACCATCATTCTTTCTTTCATATCTATTGCTCTTCCTTTTCCGTTGCTAATAAGCTCCTGTTTTCTGATGGTATTGCAGATTATGCCCGGCCACTTGTAGACAGGATTGATGTTGATAAGATGATTAGTTGTCGTTTCTACCGCCCTTCGACTGTTAGCACGTGCGTTTTAATTATTTCTCCATTTATAATGAGGGCAATGGTTGCAATTAGGGACTGCAAAATTCTTACATGGTCTTTCCATACCAGGAAATATGGAGAACATGTTAAGGATTTGACATGTATATCGAAGAATCTTCTTCGGACAGTCATTGTAGACAACAATCCCTTTAGTTTCCTACTGCAACCGTTAAATGGTATACCGTGTGTTCCCTTTTCAGCTGGACAAGGGCAAGACGATCAGGTATTGAATGTGTATTGCTGATCTGGTTCCTGTGGCTCTCATCCCCTTTTTCTGTTTACATCTGTGTGCATCATTCTGATGTTTTCCTCCTGCCCCGGCTGTACGAAGCTTTTGGAGGTCCTCCTTCCTCTGCTGAGACAACTATCTCAAGAAAAAGATGTTAGGCCTGTCTTATACGAGAAATTCCACATGCCCGAGTGGTTTCAAATGCGTGGTATTCCTGCTAAAGCTAGCGCATTGTGAGAAAAGTTAACGGACTCGAGGGAAGTGAAGAACCTATGCTCACAGAAACTGCGGAGGACAATACATTCTTGTTGTTGGGTTCCCTAATTGGAGCCATCTGGGGTATGCAATACGGGGCATGCTTGGCTAACTCCACTTGTTGAGCATAGGGAAGGTCACATGCTGTGTTAAAGGTTGACAGGGGAAACATTCTTTGTGTACAAATGGATTATATGTGAAGGGCTGGACTGAATGGCCGTATGTGCTCAATATACCTGCTCTTCCATGATCAATTTGCTACTTTGAAATAAGCAAACGCTTTGCATTGATCTGAAGTATAATGTTCAGACCCTTTCAGATTACAACATTCCACTCGAGATTCCGGGACACCAGGTCTTAGCGACCACTGTTGGGGAGATCGTACGAAAATATGGTTAATTTTTTTTAAAGAAATGAAATAATTATATTTTATTTGTACATTGAGTATACATTGAGTATCGTGGTTTCCAATTGGACGGAATCGAGTGAGTTTTAACAATATTTTGCAATTGTTTTTTTTTTTAAACTAACTCTATCATCGTACAAACGTTGATGTATTTGCATCATATTTCAACAATAATTTTGTTCCATCCTCATTAATGGGAGGTTGTGGGAAACCCAACCTAGGAAAGTAATTAATCCTAACGAAACTCAAAGAATATATGACATGAAGCCTAGCCACTAACTATTTACAAAACGTGACACTAGAAGTTTAACTAGGACGACAAACACATTCGCCCAGTCATCGCTGATCCCCTGATATTAAGCTCCCATTACCCATCAGAACCTCGGCCGAAATTGTTTGTGCAGCTGTTCGGCAACAACAAATTGTCCCTATTATCTTGGAGGTGCATTTCTCAAGAAATTGACTTGATGTCACGACAATTACTTGTTGGTCCTGCTTTTTGTAGCCCTAATGGAACAACCCTTAGCAGCACATCACGACGAGGATAATATAAATAAACACCACAAAGGGGAAAACGAAACTGATACAACTGTTGTACAGTAGTCAATGCCAAATGTTCCTGTTAGGTGAAAGCGTGACATACTATATATTTTCATTTTTAATACTTATTTGGATCAATACCATAGATAGCAATTAAAGCGGACTCAAAACAACGGCATGGTTTGCGTTATGTTGCATAAAAGCTAAAGTAAGGTCACAATATTTGCAAATTCAGTTGGATATTAATCACATTCTCTTCTGCAATTAACCCACCAACTGTTTCTTATTACAAGAAAAAAAACCAACAAAAAGGTTGCAGAGGCTACTGAGACATGAACACCTAACACTAGAAGAGGATGGTGGAGATAAAAAAAAAACATGGATGGACGGGGTTGAAAGGGTTGGAGAGGATGTCGAGAAGGAGAGGGAGGAGCTCGGCAAACAGGACGGGGTCGTCCTAAAGGAGGTCGTCCTTCAATTGGCACAAGTGGTTTAGCTTCGACTGGATGTCGGGGGTATCTTGGCGGAATCTATGAGGGCGGAGTTGGCGCAGAAAATGTGTTCTCGCAACACGTGTCGAATTTTACAGTGAATGATATGGTCGTCGTAAAGTGAAAGTAAACCCAATACCGGAATTTAATACGACGGTGCTGAATTTATAGCGTTTGATGTTGAACACCGCAAAGTGAATGAATACAAGTATAACAAATAAACGCAATATCGGAATTTAATGCGATGATACCGAGCTTACAGTGTTACACTTATAGACGTGACTTGAACGGGAAACAACGGAAAAGGCCTAGTGACGCTTCACGACGATCGGAGGTGGACGAGCGGCGGTCAAGGCGAATTCCTCTGCTGGAAGAAATTCTTAGTATATATATTAGACCAACTAATTCACACTTGTGGAGCGGCGAAGGTCGTCAACGGCACCGAGGGTGGAGCTCGACATCGGAATTTAATGCGACGGCGTCGATGGGCGGAGTCGAAGTGGTGGTAAAAAGGAAAAGCAAAAAGGTAAAAAGATTTAGAGTCGGTGTGTTTTGTGTGTATTGTGTTTTTCTGAAGAATCCAATTGGGATTTTTATAGATGTCTTCAATCAACAGGTAAAAACACATTCTCCTTGGCGGTTGTTTATCTTCAAGCACGTTCTCCATTTTATTTGGGCGGTTGTTAACTATGTTCCTTAATTTGGAGAGAATTTGATTAGATATTTGCTGAAACTATATTTTAATGTACAATATTTATATTAAATCAAAGATTCTATTGAGACACCGGCTTTTCAAGACATCAGATCTTCTCGAGGCTGATTGAAGGTTTCTCTCGTAATATATAAATTTTCTCGAGAGACTCTTCAATTAAAGATTCTTTCTCGAGGCGCTCTTCTCGAGAGGCTCTTTCATCAAAGATTCTTCTCAAGATACTTGCCAAAGATCTTTCTCGAGAGTGACACGCTCTTCTCAAGAAAGGCCGAAACTTCCATGTGTCAACATTGAGCCCCCTGTTTGTATCGTGATGTCAACCAATGTTTACATGGTTCGACATCACGAATCTCAAGGAAGAAAGCTTCGCGCAATAATCTAATTATGATCCTCCTCATCTTGTATTGGGCCATTTGCTCCTTCTGACAATTTTTAAAATGACGGCGAAGTTCCATTCGACTACTTAACAACATCTGAAGGATTTTCTCGACCCAATTGATTGGGAAGATAGAAGGGAATTTCTTTGTTTCCCTTCCATATAAAAGGGTAATGAACACCCGGAGGAAAAATTATCTAATAAGCTTCGAGGACTTAGAATTAAGGATCTTGTTAAGGCCAGAAAAATGAGATTGCCTCTCGAGAGGATTTTCCTGCCTTGCCTCTACAAGCAAGTAATGTTGCGTTCGGTATTTCGTCCACATCCCGTCCCTCGAAAAGCTCGAGATAATAACAATACTATGAAGTCGAATTACTAACTCCTTGCTACTCAGGCTTTAAGTGCCCAAGGTGTAGGCATATATTATGGGTGCCTCAAGATTCTCCAATTTTCTTGGGTATTAAATATGCATGAATAAACACTTACCCACGAGCTCGGGACGGCCGATGGCCGGGAAGATAAAGCGGGGCGTCGGCAGTCCACTCCCGGGGGGCATTACTCTTCCATTCCCGGACGGACTCGAGCGACGTCAAATTCATCCTCTTTCTCATCCTTTCCTGGTTGTGTGGATATCTTGTGCACCAGAATCAAGTGTGTGTAGCTCGAGATATAGCTAAAATACGGAACACAACGCTTTTGTATTCGAGCTCAAACGTCGTTTTAGTCGACTGAGTATAACTTTGGCTACAAAGCCTAAATTTGCTCCAGATTAGTTGGGTTTATTTCTTCTCTGACTCTTCTACAACTTTCATGTTTTGATTTTTCTCATTCGAGATAATCTGGGTCGAGTTTTGATAGGTTTCTTCTGTTCTGGAGTTCTGGTCTCGAGAACAACAATACTCTTCCAGTATTTTCATCATAACTTTAGCTATAAAGATTTGATTAGCTTGAAATTACTTGGGATGGTTTCCTTTCTAGCTCCTCTACAAATTTTGTGTTGTTAGATTTTCAATTCGAGGTCATCTTAGATGTTTTATGGCAGATCGAAGTCGTAGCTCTTCTGTTCTCGAGATCAATCTCGAGAACCGAATACTCTCCCGGTATTTTGAGCATAACTTTTGGTAGATAAGTCGGATTAACTTGAGATAAATCGAGTTAGCTCCCTCTCTTCTCGAGCTATAACTTTTATGTTTTGTACTTTTTTATTCAACATCGTCTTAGACGTGTTAGGACCGGTCGAAGTCGTAGTTGTTCGGATCTCGAGACCTGATCTCGGGATCAAAGACACTGCTTCGGTATTTCTCTAGATAGAAAGGTCCGATTAACTCGAGACAAGTTGGGTTAGTTCCCTTTCTTCTAGAGCTATAACTTTTCTGTTTTGTACGTTTCGATTTGAGATCGTCTTGAATGAGTTATGGCCTGTCCAAGTCGAGAAACAGAATACAATGGTTCCTATCTCGAGATCAGATATTGTTTTGGTTTTCTGGCTACAACTTTACAAGTTTTTCTCAACTTTTCTCTCGGATACTCTTTCTTGAGAACCTTTCGAGTCTTGTCTCGAGAAGATATTCGTGCCTCTCTTGGAATTCCCGAACAAAGGGCTAGAATTCATGTGTCGACACATGATCATTGCTTTTGTGGTGATGTCAACCGGTATTCTTACGGGTGACATCACGTTCACGAGATGCTAGGTCTTGGAAATGAAAAAGTAAACATGGAAATAAGAAATTTATTTTTCTTAGAGTTATTCTTTTCTTTCACGAGAAGACACGTTTGTCTTTATCCCCAACTTTTCTTCCTCGAGTTGTTGGGGGCTTACCATGTCTCACATGTATAATATTTATTTTCTTTTGTTCTATTGAAATTCACCGCACAACTTCTTAATCGAATTAGGTGGTCTGAAGCCGTCGCCCTTCAGCGAAAGTTTTGTTAGACCTCGTCTACTCGACCGAACGAGTCTTTTAACATCACTCAATTGTTTAAGTTTTCTCGATATTCCAACAAAGTACTCGCATAGTTGATTTTCATTCCAATATATCTCGAAAATATCATCCATTGAGATCTCATCACTCGTCAGAAATCCCTCAATTCCAATTTCTTGTACATTGATACTTGGAATGTCTATTTGATTCAACGATGAGTACTTATCATATTTGTCATTTTCCTTGTCATATTTTTTATGTGATGAAATATGTTGCTGGGACATCATGTCTTCATCCTTATCTTCCCTGGGAGCTTTTCTCTCGAGGGGAGTGTTGGTAAGAAAATGATACGATAGATTTAGCTCTATCTTCCTTCATTAGAATTGAGTTACCCATACATTCATTTTCACTCTGACAGGATTCCTCTTGGAATTCTTTCTCCCTTAACATCATGGACTTATCTATGGAATTTTTCTTGATAAAATTTTCAACTCGAGGATCATGTTCCTTTATTACCCGCGATTTCACAAAATTAGGTACACTAGTTCTGGGATTTAACTCAGAAGTGCTTGGTGTTCTCCCACTCGGTGTAATCGCAGGAACTCGAGAAGAATATGGATTTGAGAAACCGACTCTCTAAGCATCACCCTTAAATGTTTTACCTCTAGGGACTAATTTTTCCAATCGATCTTCTCAATTTTGATGATAATTCTTTAAGTGCATCTATTAATTCTTGGATTTTCTCAACCATTCACTTTTCTGATTTCCTACAAATTTCTGCAAAATCAGCAGGTGAATAACCGTGCCAAGCATTATCCAGGGGTCCTGTGGACACATCCAAATTTCCTTTAATTGGATTCTCATTCGATTCTTTCAAGATGCTTTTTATGAATTTTTCGAATTCTGACTCCCACTATGGTCGCAAAAAACGTGTTGGCGCGGAAAATGTGTTTCCCGCAACACGTGTCGAATTTTACAGTGAATGATGTGGTCGCCGTAAAGTGAAAGTAAACCCAATACCGAAATTTAATATGACGGTACTGAATTTACAGCGCTTGATGTTAAACACCGCAAATTGAATGAATACAAATATAACAAATAAACACAATATCGAAATTTAATGTGACGATACCGAGCTTACAGTGTTACACTTACAGACATGATTTGAACGGGAAACAATAGAAAATGCCTGGTGACGCTTCACGACGGTCGGAGGTGGACGAGCGGCGGTCGAGGCTAACCCCTCTGCTGGAATTCACCCTTGTGGAGCGGCGAAGGTCGTCAACGGCACTAGAATTTAATGCGACAGCACCGAGGGTGGAGCTCGACGTCGGAATTTAATGCGACGGTGTCGATGGGCGGAGTCAAAGTGGTGGCAGGCCAACGGTGGCGGAATTTAATGCACGACACCAAGGATGGACGGAGGTGTGTCAACAACGTCGAAATTTATTGCATGGCGCTGAGGTTGGAGGTCAAGACGCTGGTAAAAAGGAAAAAAAGCAAAAGGGTAAAAGACTTAGAGTATGTGGGTTTTCTGTGTGTTGTGTTTTTCTAAAGAGTCCTTAGGATTTTTATAGATGTCTTCAATCGATAGGTAAAAACACGTTCTCCTTGACGGTTGTTGATCTTCAAGCTTTTATTTGGGCGGTTGTTAACCACAAATCAAAAATTCTCTCGAGAGGCTCTTCAAGAATTCAATTAAAAATTCTTTCTCGAGACTCTCTCGACCTCTTTCAATTCTTCTCGAAATACTAGTCAAAGAACTTCCTCGAGAGTAGTACGCTCTTCTCGAAATTTTCATGTGTCAACAGGCGGCTAGCCTCTCCCGAGCGTCGCTGTGGAGTTTACCCCGGCCATTTCGTTGGCGGCTGCGACACCGGCAACGGTGGAAGCCCCGGTATCTGCTTCCTTTACTCTTCGCGATGGGGCGCCAAATTTCGTCTGAAGTATTTACCCGTCAATCATAATCCAGGTGGAGATGGTCTTCGTTGAGTGGGCCGTCAGTGGGCTCACTAAAGGCGCAATTTAAATGGGCCCGTTCTAAAGGGATCGGGGGCCCGAAACGCATCGGACGGTCTCGGCTGAATGCTCGTCGAACCAATTCGCCGGGAAGGAGTTGACGATGAAGCAAACCGCTGTCTTCTGGGACAGGCTGTTATTCTCGATCATTGTGTTGTCCCCCCCCCCCCCCCCCCCCCCCCCAAGAGCTCCCTCCGTGAAATTCCTAACATAACCCTCGATTGCCGAATTCCAAAACGGCCAAATCGGCTCATCCTATTAGGGGACAAAAACGTCATTTTATAATTGTCTTCTTTCTCCTTCACCACCTCACCCCCATTCGAAATCGAAATCCCAAATCCCGGCCACAATCGCCACCACCTCCGCCAACGCCTTCGCCCCTACCGAAGCCCTAGGTAGAATCCCTGCCTATAGGGATGGGCGACTTCAACCTCGCTCTCGTGATTGTCGCCGTGGTCGTTTGCGTCCTCGTGTTCCTCTTCAATGTATACCTCCTCATCAACTACCAGCACCCTGATGACGCCAATCAGGCCTACTTCCCCAAGTTCGTCGTTGTCCTCGGCCTCTCTGTCGCCGCCATCTCCATCCTCATGCTTCCCGCGGATGTAGCCAACCGGCAGGCGTGCCGGCATGCGATCTACAATGGCGCTTGCAAGTTGACGCTCCCAATGAAGGATCTTTGGCTGGCTGTTTACATCGCGGATGCCGTGCTGGTGTTCTTCGTGATCCCGTTTGCCATGTTTTACTACGAGGGAGATCAGGATAAGTATATTAGGGATTTCTTGTCAGTGGATGGTATTTGATTTGACTGTGGGGTGGTATCGATTGTTCATTGTCGGATTGATGATTTCAGGAGTATGGGGAAGAGGATAAAGAGTTCATTGTTGTGGGTCATCACCACCGGGATTGTGTGTGCTTTGGTTCTGGGAATTTTGTACGGTATGATATGGCATTTCATTTTCAAGATTATATGATGGAAATCTTCTTGCTGGATTAGCTATCAAAGCTACGACTAGGAATAGCTGATTCCGGCAGGTGTCGGAAAATTTAGCTGTCTGTGGCATCCTATTGATACCTTTACCTGAGTTTTAGAGTAAAATACGGCATTTTTCTCATGGGGTATCCAGTTTTGGTGCTCGATTAGCTTGAAAACTATGCTGATTGTTGTCCTTTTTTTCCTCTGTCTTCATTTTCTTCAAATGTACCTTCTTTTCATTCTTCTCTGCCGACCTAGTGCATTATGCTTGTATATGCACCTGGTTTTCGGCTAGGTTTTCTAGGATGATTCTATTTTATATAGTCGTCTCTTCCTATTCTGGGACTAATCCATTTTCAAAAATTCTGGTGGATTGGTTTGGGTTCTATTGATATAGGACTTGTGGGAAAGGTGGACTTCTCTGTTAGGCATCTCTCATCAGTCACTGAATCCTTCCCAAGCAGTTTTTCCTTTTCAAGTAGTCAGCAGTGCATTGCTGGCAGCTCAAATCAGGTTTTTTTTTTTTTTTTTTTAATCATCGTTGATCCCCTGGGTATATTATGCCCATTCATAGTTTTTGCTGTTTACTTTATTTTACTATTTCTTCTTGCTGCAGTGTGCTGCTTATCTTGCCTCTGCTTCTTCAGAGAAGACATGGACAATGCGAACTACCTTCCCAGAATATGTTGTTGCTCTTGCCACAATCGTGGGATCGGTGCTTTTTACTGTATGTCATTTTGGCCATGCTCTCTATTTTCTTCATGACTAGTTTGCTTGGGTGCTACTTCAATAAAATTTCAATTTGATCCGAACAAAGGGATTTATGTGCTTCCTGCAGTCTGACTCATCCTTAGTTTTTGGTCCTCAGAATAAATTTTGCTTCACTGAATTTTGAACTTGTATCTACAACCTACTTTACATCATTTTTATTTACTCAGATATTTGGAGGTGTCGGCATAGCTTGTCTGCCCTTGGGGCTTATCTTTTCCTTTATCCGACGACCAAAGGCTGTCATTACACGGTCACAGTATATCAAGGTGCCTCTTTTATAAACAATGCTCCTGACCTGAATAGATTCAGTTAGCTTTGAAGAGATCGACTTTGTTAATTTTGGCCTAGTGATATACTTGTGGATGTTTTCCAGGAAGCAACAGAATTAGGTAAGAAGGCTAGAGAACTGAAGAAGGCAGCCGATGCACTCCACCAAGAGGAGAGAAATGGTGGTAAGGGTAGGAAATGGAGAAAGAATGTCAAGTCCGTTGAAAAGGTGCTCAAACGATTTTTTGCTTATTCATCAAAAGTTCGTTTGCAATAACCAGTTGAATGCTTAAACTTACAGTAAGTTATTAATATGGTGCAGGAGCTTCTGCAACTTGAAGAAGATGTAAAACTTCTGGAGGAAATGTATCCTCAAGGAGAGAAGGTGAATATTTCCCCTTTGAAATTGACAGCTGAAATTGTATATCTTCTATTCTGATGCTTTTTTTTCTCCATGGTATTGCAGGCTGAGACTGCTTGGGCCTTGACAGTACTTGGATATATGGCTAAACTTATATTAGGTGTTCTAGGGTAAAGCTTCTCTAAAAAATAACCTGATGAATTTCCTTTACTAAATGGAAGAAAATGCTTGAGAGCATACTAATCAATTACTGTAATTGACAATTCATTAAGTTTTTTTCTTGGTTGAAGCAGTCGACAAAACCTCAGTTATTTGAGTTCTTTTTTCGCCAGGTTGATTGTTTCAGTGGCCTGGGTGGCTCATATAGTCATATACCTCTTGATCAATCCACCTTTATCTCCCTTCTTGAATGAGGTTTTCATCAAGCTGGATGGTGTTTGGGGTACTTTTGATGCTTCCAATATACAACTTATTGTGTGGTTTTCTCTATGTATTGTTGAATCAATGATACTGATTGCTCAAATTGTGCTACTTTTCAGGACTTTTGGGCACAGTTGCTTTTGCTTTCTTCTGTTTTTACCTTTTGATTGCTGTAATTGCTGGGGCCATGATGTTGGGATTGAGATTAGTTTTCATTACTATCCATCCAATGAAGTAAGTGCCTTTCAATTCCATCCTTCGTAATCTCTGATGCATGTTGAGCTGTAGGCCTGAATCAAATTTATCTTTCAGGTGGGGAGCCACCCTTATGAATTCCTTCCTCTTCAATGTTGGGCTTATCCTACTTTGCTCTATAAGGTATCTCATGATCTTTTGCCCTTATATGGGTCACAACACCGCGTCCTGGTTTCATATTGCAAAAGGAGTGCAACCTGAATGCTGCTTGTAGCGGGTTTGAGATTAATGTGTTGAATTACTCAGCCCTTCAGTTGTCTTTCTAGCATTTCTACTCCCTGGAAACTGTTGTGTAAACCGAATGAATTCTTCTGTTCCTTTTAACTAGAATGGCCAAAGCTTATTGGGTTTCCGATAATTGTAGAGTAAGATCTTTGCTTCTACTTTTGCAGCGTCATTCAGTTTTGTGCTACAGCATTTGGATACTATGCTCAGGCAACAGCTGCACAGGAAATATTTGGTCACACGTTGGAATCCCTTCGCGGGATTAAATACTTGTACAAGTGAGCTACCTACAGTGCCTTCATGTCAATCTTATTATGGTCTCGGGTATTATATTGATGTATTGAATCTTATTAATTACGAAACTGCAGGTATAATGTTTTCCAAATTGGGTTTGTTGCTCTAGCGGGATTGACTTTTGTATATTATGCAGCTTTTGTAAGTTCCCAAATTCCAAGTCCCTTCTTTTCCCTTTTCCATCTAACATGGAATATGGATTTATTGGACCTTTATCTTGTTCCTATGGCATGTAACAGGGATGGAGGAGGAAAAAGCTTAGCGGCAGGTTTCAGCTTTCTAGTTGATAATTCAGCTGTGTTGAACAGACCCAGATATTTCCCTTCACCTGTGATGGATTTGTGTCTGTCCCTTTTGAGTGGGGACGATCTCAGTTGTTCCTGCTGATGTTGTTGATGACGGATTGGTGTGCTCTCCCTGAAGTTGTTGAAAGTCACACGGGTCGCGGCTTTGAGATAGATCTCTCTGTATGTATGGTCTTTGTAATGTATTACAAATTGTTTAGGCCTCTTACCGGAAACATTCAAAACTGACTCCAAGAACTTCAACTACCCAGGTGTTGTAAGATAATTGGACACAGAAGCACCTACTTTTGGCATTCTTTTCTCGCGCATACTTTGGGGCGGGTCTTCTCTAGCTATGACTCATGCAAAATGTTTGGAACGTTCATGATCTTACAGAAGTCTTTGTTCACATTAACAACTTCTTAATTGGGGCTGGTCTAGAAGATCATCAAGAGAAGTGGGGAAGGAGAAGACAATGTTTACCATGAAATCCTTGTAGCAGCACACGTAGAGTCGTGTTAGATGAAAACGCTGACTGAATTAACTAGAACCTCTGTGACAAGAAGGATGGTAGAATTGGGGCAACTGGTTGCAGATTCCACGGATAAGGTCACCGATTTGGTATCTGAGGCTTTTGCTGAACAGCTTACACCGATTCAGGGAGCAGTTTCGGTCAGCGGCCCTGGTTCACTGATGATTCTGGTTTCTGGTTTCTGTTTGGAACAGGGACTTCCATAATGTCTTCAAGTACCCTAAAACAATCCACCGATTCCATCACCATAACAAAGCAACAACGTATCCCCGAAGGCTAAACTCACTGATGCTCATCAAGAGAGTCCAGGGTGATCAGGACCCCAACATTTACCCCTGATTCGATCCCGATAACCTCTCCAGAGTAATAACCCAGAACAGTATTGATGTAGTACTGACATTCACCCGGTCAAAAAACCCATCTTTTTGATCAGGGGAAGTGGAATCAGAATCCCAAGATGACAGACAGAAAAAGAAGATGCCCATTTCGCCAGTGGTAACAACGACCACACAAATGCAAAAAGACCTTGCGGGAGTAGATATCGGCAAGGGAGGCGCCCCAGCCGCCGGTCCCGAAGCTGAACTGGACAACTGAGGAACCAAAAGGGACGAACTGAGCCCACTTGGGTCCCACCATTTTTTCTCTCTTTCCCTCTCTCTGATCCAACTAACCCCCACTTTCTTGTCTCTGTGCTTGTCGTTGTTGATCTTAGCTTGCCAAGTAAGATTTTTTTTTTCCTATTTGTTGGGTTGGGTGTGGGGATGTTAGAATAAATTACAATTTCTTCCTTACCTTAAAAACGTTTTCTTTTCTTTCTCTGATTGAATTATAAAATAGTCCGGGAAGAGGGGCTGAAGGAAGAAGGGGACCAATGGATATAGCGCTCTTCTCGCCGTCTTCTCTCTTCGCCGGCCCCGATTCCGACGATGACGGCGCCGGAGGAGTCTGCGGCTTCAACTCCTCGTCCGAGACTGAGAAAGCGTTAGCGCCCGAGGATTTCGTCGAGAGGAGCCACCGCTTCCCTGGACTGGTAACTTACCGTTGCGTTGCCCGGCCTGAAGCTTTGGGTGAAGATTAGTTAAACTTGATTAGTTTTTTTTGTAGAATAAACTTGATTAGTTGTTGTCAGGAAAGAGGCATTGGTGATTATTATAGAGAGTGGAACTTGTTGAATGCTTAAGCAGTTTCTGGATTGGTACTTTGACATACTCGGAAAATTAGGGTTAGGTTGACTTGTGATCGGACCACAATGCTTCCGATGGAAAATGTATGTAGTTGATTTGGGTTTTTCTTTCAGGGTCGTACTGAAGATTGATAGAAATGGATGAGATGGAGAATACAACACCTGTTTATTTCTCGTGTCTGTTCATGTTGTGCGGATAGATATACTTTTCGTTATCGACTAGGACTTTCTTTCAAGGTCCTGTTGAAAATGAAATTCTGGGGCTGGTTGATGTTGTGACAATCTATTGTTTTTCTCGTCTCTGAATGAGTTTTTCTGTGTATCTATGATCAGGATATTTGCGTCCGAGAATTTGCATTTCACGAGCTGAATGCTAATCTGTTGTGGCCCGGGACATTTGCCTTTGCAGAGTGGCTAGTTCAGCATGGCTCATTACTAGAAGGACGGCGGGCTGTTGAGCTTGGCAGGTTCACTTGCGCTCCTTGCTTTTCTATGCTATCTGCTGTTCATTTGGGGGATGGAAGTGCATTGCCTCATTGACATTTACTTTATTCATCCCTATGTGAATCATGGTTTCCAATGACAGTGGTACAGGAGCGCTAGCAATTTTTCTCAGGAAAGCGTTTGGTCTCGAAGTGACAACATCTGACTATGACGATGTGGAGATAGAAGACAATATATCACATAATTGCATGATAAATGGGATTACACCCGTGCTGCCTCACATACGACGTGAGATCCGTTTCTGAATTTGTTGTCATATCAGTTTGCCTTTTGTGGGAAATTTTGGGATTGCCTGATGTTATTTCCCTGTATTTGTCTCTCCGACGCTTGGAAGTTGTAGGAGCGTTTGGTTCTTTTAGAACAATTACCTCATTTTTGCTTGTGATTTATGCTAGCACTATGTTCCCTTCTCATGTAAAACTGCCTGCTTTTTCAGTGGGCTCAACATTGCGGAAATTTGTTGTACAATTGGCCAATGAAACTAGTTTTACATTGGATTCACATAGTAAATGGTCTTTTCTAGTGTTGTCCACTTAACTCTTCAAGACTTGCTCTGGGGAGATAACATGGCTCTGCTATTCTTAAAAACTGTCCGTGCAGTCACCCCAAGTTGGGTGTAGGGCTGTTTAGCCTCCTTTATCACTAAATTTTCTCTTAGTTTTTATGCTTCCAGTGGTTATCACGTTACCTTACCGTGTAATGAAATCTTAAATTGCTCTTTATTTTCAGATTCTTGGGGAGAGCCCTTCCCTGTCCCTGATCCAGATTGGGACCTGGTTATTGCCAGTGACATATTATTGTGTAAGTTTTGTGCCCTTGACTTTTTCCAGTCAGAGTAGTAATGGCCCCTTACCTATGTAGGTATTTTGATTGGAGGATGGTATCTTTTGTTATTTGTTCACGCATTTCTGCTTCAAGTTTTGTTTGAACTGCTTACAATGGGCAAGATGTGAATGGTCAGAAGGAGAATTACTCTTGCATCCATAATACAGGAAGCTTGAGATGTGATTACTATCAGTATCTCTGATCAGGACGCTGCTATAGTTAACTATACTATGAGATAGCTGACTTGTAAAAATGCAGGAAAGGAAATTATCGGGTAAATGAACAATGGATAGAGAAAGCTACGCCTATGGTTGATATTTGAATGCTTTGTTTATGTCTGACTTTATGGTTGCTTGTCCATACTTGACTAATAGATGTGAAGCAATATGGGAAATTGATAAAGACTCTCTGCTTTCTCTTAAAGAGATTCAAGCCAAAATCTAATTGTGCAGCTCCAGTGGAAACCAATCAACATGGTAAATTTCATAGAGCGCAGCACTTGCAAACCTTCCTTTGTTTTTCTTTAACGAATGAGCCTGTCATTTTGACTTTCTGACAGATTCTCCTGGGGAGCGGCTTCCAAGTCCCGCATTCCTAATGAGCTGGAGACGCAGAATTGGGAAGGAGGATGAGTCCCTCTTCTTCGACGGGTGTGAGGACGCTGGGTTACATGTAAAGCATCTCGGCTCAAGGGTCTACTGTATTTGGCCAAAAGAGTTATGCCGCGCAGCACATGAAGAACCTGGCTATTATGGTAAGCCATGACATCATGAGGTGGTTGATGCTTGTGGGAGTGCTGAATGTTTAACAACTCTTATCCATTTGCAAATAAAACGTGTTCCTGCATGGTGTCTCCTTCTGCGTTTAAAGCCAAGTAATCCCCGGGGTTAAAAACTGGAGGTGCTCGAGGGTCCATGCACTCTTCCTCAAAATTATTAACTTGCATTTTTTGTCGCAGAAATCTCAAAGAACTAATGAAATGAGATAGTAAGGGAAAATCATACATAAATGGCTTTATCATTTACTATAAAATTTCGTATGGTTAGAGATTGGATTGAAGATGGAGAGATTTGAAAGAACTTTTCGCCCCATTATGACAATGCTGGCCGGCGTCCTTGAAGAGCTTAACGACAACCGCACGGCAAATCAATAAAGGACCATTTCACGCCGGAGACTACTCTCGAGCGATGCAACATACGCAATGTGTGCCGTCGATCGACAAATATAACGAGTTTTCACGACATCAAGCATATGATAAGAACGAAAAGGAACCTGCCGGATGAGAGATAGACAGTCTTCGGTTTGTTTGTCCATGCTCGACCCAGTAAATTGTAAAAGCAAGGTACGGGACATCGATGGAAGTCTTTCTGCTTTCTCTCGGTGACTTCCAAGCCGTCAAGCCCGGGAGAACCAAAACCCTAGTCTTAACACGACATAATGCACTTGCGACACCGGAACTTTCTTGCCCGAAAGAATCATATCCCGGGCAGCAGGCGACGAACCCAGACCCAGCTGTTCTTTTAAGCAATGACACACAAAGGGTGGTGGTGGTGGTGGTGGGGGAGTTGTATCATCCTTTGGTTTGGCACGTGATCCAGTTCCGATCCCCGTGGATCTCAAAAGTACAACGAATGATGATACCCTCTTTACATCACCAGTGTCCTCGTCAAGTGGTCTACTGCCCTCCCTTAGCGCGTGGTCCCTGCGAGATATCATCAATGGCGAATCGTGGCAATGGGGTCGTTTACTTGTTCACAACTTGTTTCGAGACTTTCCCCATCCGTCGAGTATATCTCTATTTCCTATTTGGAAAATTCCCGGAAACAACACGGGAATTTGGCAAAACACGATACAGGCCATGTGATTCCCTCCCCCTCCCCATTTTCCTTTCCTTTTCTTTACATATTTTTTACGATTTCGGCATCCAAAATCAACGTCATCGTGCCAAAGTAACTGGTCTTTTTGAAGTAACCGCCGTGGCATGGTGAATCCGTTGCCTTGCCTCGGCGTGACGTGGTAAGATTCTTTTCCGACAAGGTACGATGATGTCATTCACCGGAGTGAGGGAGGGAGAGTTTCGAGGAAGTTTCGTGGTTGCGGCGGTTCCCATCCCATCCCTTTATTACATTTCCATCGTAACCCCCCACCCACCCAAAAACGAATATGGGAGAATACGATGGAAAGTTTAAAGAAAGGAAGTATTAATCACAGCTCTAATTTAATTATACGCGTCATTATCATAACTACCCATTTCAGAATGTTGACCACAATTAATCATTTTTTTTTCTTCATTTCAATTTTTGTTATCAATCATATCCAAATTTTTATCAGAATCCCTGAAAACGAGGGGTGTTTCTGAAGAGAGACTCTTGCAATCCATTTTTTCCAATTAATGGTGTTTGGGGGGGAGATAGGGACACGACAGTGCCACCAAAAACATCAAGCCTTTTTTCTGATGCATTCCTTTGCTCTACTACTACATGTCAGCCACGCGTACTTCATCTACGCCCACACCACCCCCCGGCCTCTAGTTATGGGTTTAGAAAAATCAATTCCATCTTCAACCACAGAAAAAGAAAATGAAAGAAACCGCTCGAGTTTTCGAAAGAGGAAGGCAAAAAATAACCCCAAATCCCAATGAAACTTCCGGGAAGATTCATGGTCATAACCCTCCCAAATGTTCTTTTTTTTTTTTATAACATTGCCTGCCTGCTCATCCAAACACCAAACACACACACACAAAGAGCCTACGCCTCTCTCGACTCGCTTTTAAATTCTAGGACCTCGGAGGTGGTGGTGTAGGAATTGGTTCTAGGAATAAAGGAGGATAGGGAGATGGGTTCTAATCAGCAGGAAGTATGGCTGCTCGAGAATGGCGGGGGTATCAACCAAAACCAAAAGGGTTCCTCCCTGAACATGAAACACCATGGGAGGACGGCACACAACATGTCCTCCTCCTCCCTGAGGAAGAAATCGGACCTGGCACTCGTTTCCAAGGTCCCCTGCGGTTTCCTCAGGAACCTCCTCGCCAACCTCCAGGAGGTCTTCCTCGGGACTAAGCTCTCCGTCCTCTTCCCGGCCATTCCCTTGGCCATCGCCGCCGACTCCTATGGATTTGGCAGGGTGAGCGCTTTTCATTAGAAAAAAAAAGTAACACTATATGATTCTTAGATACTATATTATTATAAACATGAGACAATGATAAGGTTTTGATTATTTTAATCATTCGGAGTTGTTGACTTTGCCAATTATGCATGCGTTTGAGATTTGGAATCTTATTTTGCAGCCATGGATATTTGCTTTGAGCCTCCTGGGACTCACTCCACTTGCGGAACGTGTCAGCTTCCTCACAGAGTAAGGCAACATCGCCCTCCACGCCGCAGAAAATGAAACTTTGAATTTTTGGTCTGATATCGTTTGGCTGATGATTGGATTCTCCCTCTTTTGACCTTGAACAGGCAGATCGCTTACTACACCGGCCCTACAGGTTAGTCGAATCGTTCATCTTCTTACATGGGTTGTTGTAAGAACATGAACTGAAATCTGGGGTTTGTGTTGATTCTTTTGTTATGTTTTTGTTTTTTGGACAGTTGGGGGGCTTTTGAATGCAACGTGTGGGAATGCCACGGAGCTTATCATAGCCATATTTGCCCTAAGCCAGCACAAGATTCAAGTCGTAAAATATTCACTCCTCGGATCGATCCTTTCCAACCTTCTGTTAGTCCTCGGCACTTCCCTCATCTGCGGCGGGCTTGCGAACCTCAGAAAGGAGCAGAAATATGATAGGGTACGTTGCTATGACTAGAACTAAAAAAAAATCGACATTTTGTGATTTACGTACGAGGTTGTCTTCAATGGAGTTATTTGATTTCGTGTTGTTGCTTCGTTTTTGGTCCTGACAGAGGCAGGCAGATGTGAATTCGCTAATGCTGGTGCTCGCGCTGCTGTGCCACCTTTTGCCCCTCCTGTTCCAGCACTCATCGGCATCGCCGGGGGCCACAGACCAGATTCTCATTCTCTCGAGGGCTAGCAGCATCGCGATGCTACTCGCCTACGTCATCTACGTCTTCTTCCAGCTCGTCACCCACAGGCAGCTCTTTGAATCCCGAGAGGTAAAATGTGGAATCAAACTCCCACTTAGAGTCTGATCCACAAATAGATGTAGCCATGTCCAGGATTGACACTTGATTCAATTTGGCCTGTTTTAGGATTCCGGGGACGATGGTGGCGAGACAGCGGAAAGCGAGGAGGCGGTGATTGGATTCTGGAGTGGCTTCATCTTGCTCGTGCTCATGACATTAGTCATAGCACTGTTGTCGGAATACGTAGTCAACACGATCGAGGTCCGGATTAAGATCCCATCACTTGTCTGTCTATTTCTATAGCTGTCAGCTCCTAAAGGTACTAGGACTACCATATGATTCGATTTCAAAATTGTTGAATATATATCAGGCCGCGTCCAATTCATGGGGCCTCTCGGTGAGCTTCCTAAGCATAATACTACTGCCGATTGTCGGGAACGCCGCAGAGCACGCCGGAGCAATCATCTTCGCCTTCAAGAATAAGCTGGTAATATGGGGGGAAAATCGAGGCATTTAAGACCAAACCCTTTCGCATATTAGATATGTATAATCTCAATGTTTCTAAATATTCTATGCAGGATATAACATTAGGGGTAGCACTTGGTTCCGCGACACAGATCTCTATGTTTGTGGTAATCGATCACTACAGCCTTATCCTTAATCGAATCAAAACGACGGACAAGATTATAACCTCTTTTATAATAGTCGATGGCAATCCTATTAAACAACAAACTTCAGGTGCCTCTCTGTGTGATAGTAGCATGGATAATGGGGATCAAGATGGACCTCAACTTTAATCTCCTGGAGACGGGATCATTGGCTCTGGGGATCATGGCCGTGGCTTTCACGTTACAGGTAACAAAACGACATCAACTCCGATCTCGAGATTAGGATTGTTTTGGGGATATAACGTTTGTGATTTGTTTATTTTTGTAATGGACAGGACGGGACTTCACATTACATGAAGGGCTTGATACTGCTGTCATGTTATATCGTCATTGCAGCATGCTTTTACGTACTAAACTCCCCGTTGATCAGTAAGTCACTGAACTGAACTCGAAAAAAACAAAAACTCTTTCGGAACTCGCAGGTTTCTTTGGTTTCTAATTATCAAACATTATCTTTGACGCACGAAATGAAAAGATCAAGGAGGAAATGGGAACAATTCGGAGCAGATTTTTGCGTCTTGAATTTTGTCAAGAGAACAGAACATGAAATCATGTCATGGTATTATATTTCTTATTTCTTTTGTGTTTTCCTCTTCTTCTTCTTCTTCTTCTCCAACGAGACTATCTTGATTTCGTTTTATGTTTTAGAATTGAAGTGGTTTGAGTTTTTTGCAGGAGGGGTGGATTGGACAAATCCAGAAAACGTAGACAAGAAGGATTCGATGATGATCCAATTCCTTATTCGTTCAATTTGATGTGTTCTTTTCCTTTTTCTCTCTTTTGGGTATATAATAACGGAACGATTGGAGAGAAATTATTAAGGAAATAAAAAAGACAAGTCGTTCCATTCCTATTTGTGGAAGTATCAATCGGAACTGCGCCAATGTTGTAGTCAAATGTCGAGTCAAGTCAACCCCTTAGACTTTGTGAATGACATGAGTTAATCAAGATTTTATTACATTTACCCGTGACTTCAAGTACGACGTCGTTCCGATGATGTCAGAAGCACACAAACACAGTTCAATTCACTACTTGACTTTCTTTCTTTCCCATCTTTCTGAGAGAAAGAACGTAACTTGCCAAAACCCAAACCCCCCCCTCCTACTTTTCTCCTTCTCCTTATCCAGTCTTCCCCAATTTTCCTTAAACCCAGTGATGGAAGACGACGCCGCTTCCGCCAACCGCTGCACTTTTATCTCCATCCGCATCCCTAACATTCGCCTGGGCAGAGATTCGGCCCCCTGTCCCCCGTCCATCGACCTAAGGGGGGCGCGGTTCTGCCTCGGGTTGAGCCCCGGAAGGAGAGCTCGACGGTCCGGAGGATTTGCTTGCCTCTCCGTTGCGGAGAAGAAGGGGGAGGTGTTTCGGCCGAAGTGGGCTTGGGACGACGTGTTCGGGCCTACCCCTGCTCAGCTCGTGAAGCACCCCCTTGCTGTCGTGGCTTTGGTTCCGCGGGATGCCGCGCTGTTCTTCGCGGGGGCAATCGCCGGGGCGGCGGCGAAGACCGTCACGGCTCCCCTCGACCGTATCAAGCTTCTCATGCAGGTTTGGTTGGATACTTTTTGTTGATTCTGCTTGTTGCGGGATTTCGGTGTCGGAATTCCACCAGGCGACCATTTACTTTGCGCGTTTTTGGGCGATACTTGGGAAGTGCTAATGGAATGAAATTGTTGTGAAAAGGCTGAATCTTTCTGATAAAATGCTTCTCTCCATTACAGTGTTTTTGTAGCAATCGATGTTCTCGGTCCTGTGGTTGTTAAGCGGCGACATTGTCTTGTATAAAAAGTTTGAGCCGAACTGAGTCCGAGAGGAATGATTGAATGGAATTTCTGGGAGCATTATGGCCTGGCGGTGCTTTGTGGTAGATTTGAAAATGTGGGCTTTGATTAGGTATTTTAGTGCTTAAAGCTTACTATGTTATGTTTTGGTATGCTTGACAGACTCATGGGGTGCGCTTTGGAAATGAAGGGGCAAAGAAGGCTATTGGTTTTGTGGAGGTAGGGTGCTGCTAAAAATCATTCGTGATCTACATTGGATGACGTCTCATGTCCCCCATGTATAGTTTTTTTGGTGGTGGAAGGGATGACTGCCTCTTTCGTTTGGTCAGATTATCTATAGTTGACCGCCAGAAGAGAGACCTGCTTGTTTTGTTGATGATTGTTATTTTCTGGTTTGAACTTTAGCTCGGCTGTATATTTTTTGTAGGCTATTACTATGATTGGCAAGGATGAAGGAATTAAAGGTTATTGGAAGGGGAACCTCCCCCAGGTGCCTTCTGTTTCTATGCTTGGTATTCTATTGGAAGGGATCATTCTCGCATCTACGTTTTAATAGGGTGTTACAAATTATCTGCTTTCTAAATTATGTCGTATCCTCTCAGGTTGTGAGGATCATACCCTACAGCGCTGTCCAGCTCTTTGCCTATGAATTTTACAAGGTATAATGGAACCACCCATCACGTGTAATTTGTTGGAATGTGGCTGCAAATAATGTTTATGTTTTCCACTCTTGATTACTGTAGAAACTCTTCCGGGGAAAGGATGGAGAGCTCTCTGTCATTGGGAGACTTGTTGCAGGTGCCTGTGCTGGCATGACATCTACGTTTGTGAGTACACTGTGTGCCGAACCAGTTAAACATCAATTGACGACATCCATACTGTATTGTTTCCACACAATCTTTACCTTGAGATCATGACTGTAGTGTAACTTTATTAGTTCCCTCAGATTCTTGAAATAGTTGCTTCTATATATCTGAGGATTTCCTCTTGCAACCTATGTTTTTGCTTGTGCAGGTCACTTATCCATTAGATGTACTTCGTCTACGTTTGGCCGTAGAACCAGGCTATAAGACAATGTCCCAGGCATATCCCCTCTGCTTATGTCATTGTATAGAGAAGATCTTTTTACATTTCAGTGTGAAAATAAATTACTTGTTTGGTTTTATTAGGTTGCGCTTAACATGCTAAAGGAGGAAGGGTTTGCATCTTTTTACAGTGGTCTTGGGCCTTCTCTCATAGGAATAGCTCCTTACATTGCCGTGAACTTCTGCGTATTCGACCTGTGAGTCTGTCAACTGAAATTTTTGTTCTTGTGTCAATCATGAAACGTTGGTGGTTCAGTCTGAAACTAACTTCCAATGGAAAATTAGGATTAAGAAGGCACTACCTGAAGAATTCCAGAAGAAAACTGAGGCTTCTCTTCTCACAGCATTGATGTCAGCTGGCCTTGCTACAATCACATGCTATCCTCTAGACACTGTGAGAAGGCAAATGCAAATGAAGGGTACTCCTTATAAGACCGTTTTGGATGCCTTGGCTGGTGGGTTGGCCTTTAAAGTTTTTCCAACTGCTTTATAGAGAACTTTTTGGATTAAAGCTTCTGCTATTGCTTTATAATCTCAGAAGATGCAAAATCTGGTGCTTGCGAGATTCTGCAGTCACAAAAATGCTTGTCCCAATCTTTCTCTGATCAAATGTTCGGATTTTCCTTCTTTTTCCTGGTGTAATTGCTGTTTCATTTTCAGAATCTTATTATCTGATGCAGGGATTATTGAGCGTGATGGGATGATAGGCTTATACAGAGGTTTTTTACCAAATGCATTGAAAACATTGCCAAACAGCAGGTTTGCCTTCATTTCTTCCTTTATAGTTGGGCTGTAAATGTATAAGCATGCCTCAGATCTTTTCTGAGGAAGACTTGCTGGTTGACCTTAGTCTATGCACATTCTGATCTTTGGACCAACGACACTAATTTTCTGCCTGGTCTTCCTTCTATCGGCCGTGCAGCATAAGGCTGACTACCTTTGATTCAGTCAAACGACTAATTGGTTCTAGCGAGCAGGAGCTCCAGAGAATCGTGGAAGAGAATAGACAGAAACAGAATGGAGAGGCTGGCATTTGAGGGTTCAAGTTTTTTTTCCAGTGGAGCTAGTTTTCAATCGAGCGTCTGGTTGCTCGATCCGCAGTTCCATTCGATCTTTTCATATTACACCTCTACAGCTCCCGCCAATTCCAGGAGTGTGCGGGTGTCTGAGGTTGCAACCAGGTCCTGGATATATATCTCATGTTTTTTTTTCCCTGGGGAAGGATAGGATGTAGTTTAGGAATGCCAAAGCCATTGTTGGGTGGGTTCTTAGGATTGTTCTGTTCCAGTCTGCAGTTTTGTTTGTTTACCTTAGATTTGGGAGAAGCTGATATTTTTGAGGTTAAGACCTTTTCTTGTTAAAGACCAAAAAAGCTAGATGGGTGGAGCTGCTATTCTTTCACAATTTTCAGACGGCTTTCTTCCGTGGCTATACCTACCGACCTCCTTAAACAAATTCAAGCCGCGTTTACAGTTTTGATCAACCTCATATAAGAGAGAACAATACATCTTCCCTTTGCACCATGGTGATCTTACTACTATGTCCGGATGGATAGTATACAGTTGTTAAATGGTACAGGGGAATAAATACTAACATAATGATATATTTAAAGCAAGATAATATTTTTTTAATGGCGGGGCCTTCTTTGCTGGTTGGTTAGCTTGTCCTTTTCCCCCTCCTGAGAAAAATCGAATTTTCATGTAAACCCACCTGCAACTTGGATCATGGTTTTCTTGAACAAGTAAATAATTTGGTTGGATCGAAACTTGAGGACTTTGGTTGGACACTGACAAAAAATGTTAGGTAGTGTATCTCTTTTATATGCTGCTGGTTAAAAAACTTCTGATATTTTTATTCCTCCTCTTCATTGATTTCAATTTTCTGCTTGATTGAAACCGACAATTAACAGGAGGTTAGAAAAAAAAAATTCTTGTTACCTTGGTGGATGCCAAAAAGATTTGAATTTTGGGTTAATATTCACAAAGCACAGAAGGAAGATGACACAATAGTCTTCCCTTCTGATAATATATTAATGTCAATCCTTTCATTTTCTTCGGCGGTTAATGATCTCTCTCACAAGTTTCCCTTACCTGATGTCTGTCATTTCAGAGTTTTAGTTTGTCTTGTTTCTGCTTTTTATGCCAATCTAAATATGGAGTTGTATTGAAATGACACAGTTTTTTTTTACTGTGATTGGTTTCATGGGACTTGTTGTATGGATGTGAAACCTCAATTTAAGGTTAATAACACATCATGTAAGTGAATTTTAATTAATTAGTAGCCACGGAAAGGGAAACCAAGGTCCAAACACACAACACTGTTACGTGTGGGCAAAGGGAAAGCCCAGAGTGTTCCTTCCTTCCTCCAGTGGCTCGCTCGCTCTTCCATCATTCATGAAAACCAAACCGCCTTTTGTTCTGTCCCGAGAAAAACCCGGAATTAAAGCTTGGTTTTTTACTGCTTCCTGACAAAAAAGACAGAGAGACAGAGATTCTGATTTTGGGGGGTTATGACGAGAGGCTTTTTGAGGTGATCTCTTTTTTTTTTTTTTTTTTTGGGGGGGGGGGTGGGGAGGGGGGGGGGGGAGCGAGTGATTCTCGTTCTTAGTTTATGTGTTTTTGTGGGGTGGTCTGGTTTTTATGGGAAGATGCGGAAATCGTTCAAGGATTCGCTCAAGGCGCTCGAGGCTGATATTCAGTTGGCCAATACCTTGTCAGTGTTTCCTCTTTTTTCCTCTTTTTGGGGATTTCGCCCCGGCCGCTTAAGCTTGCTTTATCTGGATTAGCCTTGTGTTGATTGAATTGGATGTGTTTTGGACTTTTACAGTCTCGGGTTGATTATGTTTCCGGCGTAGAATCGAGGACATAATCTTTTCTTGCTGTTGATGTTGTTGCTGGATTTTGCTTCAGCGTTTGTTGGCTGCTCTTAGATTGCTCTTGATCGACTGCATTTGGCTCTGGAAGATTATAGTGATTCAGACTTACGGATATGTGCTACTGAACTGGAATCCCCTGCCTTCATGGGATTATCATTGCAAATTGGGTACTTCAGTTCTTCGACTGCTAACAGGTACTGTCATGTTGTTGTTGTTGATTCAGGGCATCGGATCACCCACAAGAATATGACGGGGGTTGCCTCCAGATGAGATTGGCTTACAGCCCGGCAGCTCATCTTTTGCTCTTTCTCATCCAGTGGACGGACTGCCATTTCGCGGGGTCCTTAGGGCTGCTTAGGATTCTCATTTATAAGGTGTGAGGCACAGCAATTTTTTAAAGTTTCACAAGCCATCCGTCGTAGTGGGTTTTGAATGCTTGGAGTGCTGACTGTTCTACATCTTCCCACATGGATTGATAACTTGATGGTTTTCCCAGGCCTACGTGGATGGGAAGACTACCACGTCTATTCAGGAAAGAAGAGCCAGCATTAAGGAGTTCTATGGTAAGTCGCAGTGGAGGAACTTTGCCATATGACCTGTTGGAAAATGTAATGGTGGTTTTGATGAAGTACGTCCTAGCAGACATGTGCTTTCTTATGTTCAGTGAGTAAAAAGAAAGAGTCTATGCTCAGATCTCGAGAAGTGGATTTGGTAAGAAGATATTGAACAAGACATGCGCTTTGGTGAATTGAAAACAGAGAATGTTATCAAATGAAAATTGTTCAGATCTCACTGTTCGACTAATGGTCTCGGAGTACTTTGTTTGGGCACCAATAACTTTTACCTGTTATGCTCTGGTGTTGCCTCGTAATACCAGGTATTATATTTCCTACCCTCCTCCAACTACACAAAGGTATCAGCGATGCTGAAGAGAGGAAGCAGAGAGAACTTTGTGCCGCAAAATACAAGAAACTCAACGAATGCGACCGGGGAAAGCAGGTCGAGATTGATTCAGAGAGAGATGAGGAGTGCGGGATCTGTATGGAGATATGCAGCAAAATCGTACTGCCCCTTTGCCTTCATTCCATGTGCATGAAGTGCTACCGCATTTGGTAACCACGAAATTTGATTCGAAAACTGCACTCGTCCGAGTTTATGGTCCTCTCAGTTCAATTACCCACGTTGGTCTCTGTTGCAGGCGCACAAGGTCTCAATCATGCCCATTCTGCCGGGACAGCCTCAAAAGTGTCAACTCCACGGACCTCTGGATATACACCAGCCGGTTTGAGATAGTTGATCAGGGATCTATAGCGATGGAGAACATGAGGACTCTGATAATGTTTGTAGGGACGCTACCTCTCGCCGTTCCGGATGCCACGCACGTGTCTTGCGGCCCCTGTTATCAATGACTTCATCTCGGAACGATGGGGAGCATAAGGTAACCACATTGCTTGTAGATCGGTAAGTTACATACGATTGTTTGTACATACATACATTAAATGTGTCATACATACATCAGAACCTGTAAATATGAATGTGACTGTGATCCCACCCACCATTCATCGTCATATTTTATGACAAAAAACCAGACATCGATTGTTCAAACGCGTACGGAAGTGTTATAAATGTACTGGTACGATGATTACTTCCTAGTGGCAGAGCAGTGATTACGTGATAAGCTCGTCATGAGAACGTCAGGGGTCTGAAATGGTACACGAGAATCTTGCCCCCGACAGTTTCAGGGGGCACGATCGGTACATTTAAATCCTCTTGATTTGATTTCAATGGATGGACGTGATGATGTTTGAGTTGGGAGGCATGAATTGTTGGTCTTAAAATCTGACCAAAGACTGAGTATAGGTATTAAAACGTCCCTCTAGTAAAACCATGAGTTTACTCATCACTTCATCGATGTCATTTTCGGGTGATGTATTCATGACATGTCTGTCTCACGTAAGTTTAAGGTTTGATGATGATATGTTTGGTGGAAATAGTTTAAGCTCGGAAGCATGGTTGTTGGCAGGATCAATAGAATCTGATCGAATTTTCGATAGGCAAAATCGGTATAATCGTGTAGAATCGTAAACGATTAGATTAATATTTTGTTCGTAAATATTCGTCATGTTACATCATTGGGCCGAGACGTAGACATCATAGGAAAAACAAAAAATCGACGTAATTATCAAAAAGTCAAATTTCTTCGGCTGATTAATAATCCCAAACAAATCTTAGTATTTGTTCTTTCGGATTAAATTTGTGTTTTTCTGGTTTGAAACAGCGCCGGCCATTTCCATTTCCTTTTCCAACGCCATTTTCCATGAAACGCACTTGCGTCTCCTTTTTCTTTCTTCTTACCAAAACCACCCGGTAAAAAGGAAAACCTTTCTATATTTATTTGTCATGGATGGATCTTGTCCTCTCCACCAAATTTCCAACCTTTTCCATTCTCCCCTACCTCTTCTCGTTTTCCGGACCGACCCTTTTTGTTCTAGGTTAGTTACCCGCGACCACTTTGTTCCCCAGCCAAATCCGTGCTCTCATGTGGGGTGAATTTTTACTTTTTTTTCGTTGTTGTTGCATTCTGGAGTTGGTTCTCGTTGAGAGTTGATTTTATATGTTCTGGGTTGATGAAAGGATGGAGAACAGTGATCTTACAATGGTGGAAGTAGGCGGTTTCGTTTAAGGAGAGATGGGTTTTGGGTGCTTCGGTTCGTGCGGCACCAGTAAGGATGCTTCTGCTCCTGGTCAACTAGAGGGGAATGGTAATTCTGGTCTCTTGGGATAGTCATCAAAGATGAGTTATTGGGATTGATTTTGTTGTCCCTTTCTTGAAGATTTATGATTTTGTAGGGTGATTCAGATAGAATTTTGATTGACAATGTGGAAACATGGATTGTTGTCACTGTCAATTTGCTTTGGTTGAATCTGTTTTGTGATGATAATAACCGCAGGTCAATCAGCGTTGTGGTTATTAGTGGTTTGTCGAGTTTTCTTGTGTTCACATGTATGAGTCGATGGTACCAGAGAATTCTGTTTAGCCCTTTGATCTGTGTCATTCGTTTGCTTCTGTTGCGGTATGGGAGTCAGCATTATTTGTTCTAATATTGCCTTTTACTACTTCTGATGTTTTTCCACAGAACATATTGTCACCAGTAATGTGAGACTATTTACCTATAATTCGCTACGATCTGCTACGAATAATTTTCATCCTTCGAACAAAGTCGGGGGAGGTGGATTTGGTGTTGTCTATAAGGTGAGCGAACCTTGATCGATGCATTACTACATCAGCAATCAAGTGGTTGAATTTCATTGGTAGCTATGAGTTGCAGGGTCTACTGAGAGATGATACCCCGGTTGCTGTCAAGTGTCTCTCTGCAGAATCTAAGCAAGGGACAAACGAGTTCTTGACCGAGATCAGTATGATATCTAACATTCAACACCGGAACCTCGTTCAGCTCATGGGCTGCTGTGTGGAAGGAAATCATAGAATATTGGTATACGAGTTCCTAGAGAACAACAGCCTCGCTAGTGCTTTGCTCGGTATTCTCGTCTCTTCTTTTCATGTCAGAGGAGAGTCATGACCATATTCTAATGAAAGGTTTAGTTGCATAATTAAGTCCCACTTGGATTGATTACAGGCTCAAAGAGCAAGCATGTTATTCTTAATTGGTCTCAGAGGGCTACAATATGTTTGGGTACAGCGGCTGGTCTTGCTTTCCTTCACGAAGAAGCCAAACCGCATATTGTCCACCGAGATATTAAGGCCAGCAATATACTTCTTGATGGAGACTTCAATCCAAAAATTGGGGATTTTGGCCTGGCAAAACTCTTTCCAGATAATGTAACTCATGTCAGCACACGAGTGGCCGGAACAATGTAAGCACATTACTCATTTGAATCTGTTGTGTAGAATCCAATTGTAGTGACTTCGTTTAACCTGGCAGAGGATACCTAGCACCCGAATACGCTTTGTTTGGACAGCTTACTAGGAAAGCGGACGTGTACAGTTTTGGGGTAGTAATACTCGAAGTTGTTAGTGGCAGAAGTAGTAGCAAGTCTGCCTTTGGAGAAGACCTCATGGTTTTGGTCGAATGGGTAAGTATGTTCCTCAGTTCCAGATTAGCACCCTCAGAATGGTTTTGTAATTGTCATAGTAACGAAGATTTAGTCGTCCAGTATGAAACCATCTGGGTTTATCCTAATGTACTGACTAGCATTGCAAAATGCCTTCAGACATGGAAGCTGAGAGATGAGAATAGACTGCTGGACATCGTCGATCCTGAGCTGACGGACTACCCAGATGACCAGGTGCTACGCTTCATAAAAGTCGCACTCTTTTGCACTCAGGCAGGATCCAACCAGCGTCCCACGATGAAGCAGGTGCTGGAGATGCTTTCTAAGGACGTTAACCTTAATGAGAAAGCATTGACAGAACCGGCTGTGTACAAGGGACAAAAGGATGGGTTGAAACAACCGACTATTACTAGTTCGACGGGTGCATCATCATCTCAGCTGCGAAAGGGAAAGGAATCGCGGGATCCACCGGGAAAGTCGACTCAAGCTAGCTATCACAGCATCACGGAAGTAATTCCTAGATAGTTTACCCAATAACCTTCTCGAGGTTCGGGGCATCATTTGCTGTGAAGTTGAGTCCAACTGTGAATGTAGAGAACATTGTTTCATGGGCATGTATATGCCAAGGCCTTACTGCATTGATTCGTTGATCGTTGTAGACAAAACCAACATTCGGGTCTAACTCCAAGCACACAAATATACACAGAAGAAAACATAGTAGCCCGTCAAAACATGTACATAAAGCACCGCAACGAGTACCATTATCTACATAAAGGCCGGCAAAGACCTATGGTTTATACATGTAGGCATCCAATGAGATAATACTAGGCTTCTAATGAGATGGTTAAATCCAAACTAAACCCAGAAACAGTGCTAATATATGCCCAACCCAACCCTGAGGAGGGGAAGTGTAGATGTTCATTCAAGCAGAAGCTGAGACCTCCTTAGCTGCTGAAGGTGGAGGGGGCGTCGGAGATCCAGTCGCTGGTTCGCCAGGTTTTGCATCTTTCTTTGGTTCAGTCGCTGGAGGTGGTTTGGGTTTCATGTGCTCAGGAGTGTTGTGCTTGAGTTTCAGAAGTATCTGACGCATCCTCGAAAGATCCGACGGTTTCCCTGGCTTAGGCCCCTGAATTACAACGATTGAGGGCTTCTTCTCCTTATCTTTGTCCTTCTTCCCTCTTTTCTCTATTGTTGGAACCTCGTGGGGTATGAGTTCTCCAATAGCTTTCCAGTAGTTCTTCTCTGCTTCAGAATGGAACTTCTCCCGGCTAGCAAGGAATAGCTGTAGAGTGTAGACAGAAGGATATATTCATCAAGGACAGCATAAGATAAATCCAGCAGAAAGAAGTACACTGAAACCAAGTCCCAACTGAAACCAGCAGCTAACTACTGGTCCTGGGTACCCTTGGAAACACTTCTTCACAACTAATTCGACAACCAGAGTTACCTTCTCCTTTTCTCGATTAGAATTCCTGTTATTCTCAACAGTAACAGCACGCTTCTGATAGAACTCAACCTTGAACCGCTCGGCTTCTTCAATGATCTGAACCAGCACCTCCTTCTCCCTCTTCTCCTTCTCCTCCAGCTTAATTGCATTTAGCCTGAGAAAATAGTACAAAATCTCGATAAAACTCCGCTCCATTTTCCTTGGCCCGTATTGATCAACAAGCAGCAAAGTACTTTCTAAGCATCAGCAATCAGATACCAAGACGATAAGTCGCCTCATGCACACAATCGACCGGACATGCAACTAAAAATCTACGTCTCATGAGTAACAGCGGCTTCCCTTCCACATATCAATCAACTAAGATTACGCCAGCCACAACAAGACTCGAAAAACCTAGAGCTAAACAAACTGATTCCACAAGTAGTCCCAAGTATAGTTCGATTAAACTTCGGGGAAATCGGCTAACCTCCTCCATTCTCTTTGGGCGAAGCCCTCCTCTGTCTGCATCTCCGAAGGATGCGGCAACATGGGACCTTCGGACGCTCTGAAGTACTCCCCGTTATGTTCAGGGGAGAATCCACCGGATCCGACTAACACCTCATGGCCGGAGCCGAACGACTGATGTGCATTGACGACGGGCGGAGAGTCGGCGTCGTATCCAGGCGAGTACTCGAAGTGCTGGGACGGAAGGCGAGGATCGTATCCATCGTCGAAGGGACGGGTAGAGTCTCCGCTGTCGCCTACGGCGACGGGAGAGTCATCGTCGACGAAGCTCGCCATGGGGTGTGTAAGATTCCTCCCTATTTTCAGTGATCGCAAATTTTTTAAGGGCCACACAATTCATTGGGCCCTAGGCCCAATTAAGAATGGGTTTGGTCCGATGCGAGTAAATTGGGCCTCCATTCATCTAAGGCCCAGTAGTCAAAGGATTAGAATTTTTATGAGCAAGCACTTAAATTAATCATTGCCCTTAAAAATTAGTGGGGTGGGAGACACGAATCAGTTGATAGATCTAATAACTAACAAAGATCCATCCTGACAGTTTTTGTAAATCAATCTACAGCCTAACCCCCACCCCAATTGAAAGAAGATCCAAATCCAAAATTTCACTCCAAAGTTTTTTTTTTCTTTTCTAGAACCAACCAAGGAGTCATGTGTGATCGTGGAATAACTCAACCGATTCCAATCAATCATTGGTTAGTATTTTATTGAGCTTCCCCCACATGGGCAATTTGCATGTTCTTCCTATTCCAAGCTCTACATATAGATAGATCTTGCAGTCTTTTCTTTTCTCTGGCCGCAATTTCTTTTTCATATTTCTTCCTTAGCACGTTTGACCCGCTTGATTAAGTTGCATGATCAAGTATTTGGGTTGTGATGATAACATGGGAGGGAGACAAGGAGAGGGTGATCCACTGATTAAAGCGATTTGATTATAATGATTTAGTGATTAATTACTTTTGTGGATTTGTGTAACTGACAACATGAGGGGAGTCAGCTAACATCTTCTTGGGATCAGATGCAAGAAAACTTACCTGTCTAAACTTTGTCTAGCCAATAATGAATTGCACGATCTATGGAAAGCGATCTCTTAACTGTTCTCTGTGGCATTTATCTAAAAACGTCCATATAGATAGATGGGCATAGCAGCACATAACATTTATTATGTTCAATGTTATTTTCTTTTCATTTCCTTTTTTCCCTAATATAACATCTTCTCAATGTATCAAAAGGCACGTTTTGTCCAACCCCTATACAAAAAAACCTCCCATTCTCTATGGATCCAAAATCGAGGGTCATGGGAAAATGACTCCTTTTCTTTTATTTTTTTTTTTTTAGTTTCAGAGGCATAACAACAATCACGGACAGCTCTTCTAGTCAAAGGTAGGTAAGTGGTCGCCAATGACTCGATATCAAAATTTGGGAATTTAAGATTTGTTATTTTCTTTATTGGGTTGGTCGATATCATTGGGTATTCTTATGGTGAATATAGTTTGTAAAATATGAATATGGAACCATATGCTATTAAGCGAATCATTTGTTGGGTCGTTCAATGTATGTAGTAGTAGGCATGTGCACGGCTCGTGACTAGTTTCGGTAGCCATGTGAGGTTTTTGGACAGGCAAGTCAAGAGGGAGGGAGAAAGGAGAAAGGAAGAAGCCTGTCCATGTCCAAATACATCTTCCCTTTACATTTTCTTTTTTTTTTTTGAAAAATCATAGGGTTATCGAGACAGAACTGAGTAAAGGGGTATTGAATCGTGCAATGAAAGAGGGGGAGGCCCATACCCATATTACCCAGTTCCTATTCCTCTTTCTTTTCTATTATTAAAAGGGGGTTGTGTGGATATACTTTTAGGGATGGGATGTGGGGAACATGCCTTGTAATAATGGCCTTTTGCCAAACTTAAATTGACAGAGAAGGGACCCCTAACACCCAACCCCAACCCATTACTATTCCAATCACCCAATTTATCAAAAAGGGTTTTTGGGAAATGAAAGTTTCAACAGAGAGAGATAGAGATTGAGGAGCAAGAAGGAACCGTGATATAACATCCATCAACCATCTTATCAAATCTCGGAAACATAGCAGCAGTTGTAGAAGAGTCTTACTAGTAGTAGTAGTAGTAGTAGTAACCGATGATCTATAGAAGGCCTATTGCTATTGCCACTACTTGCAAGAACGTGGGAAAGAGGTGGGAAATCTTCACTTTTTCATCACAACACTATTAATTACTATAATATTTTTAATCATTAAGGAGAAAAAAACCCAAAATTTAAAAATGGGTAAAAAAAAATTAAAATTTGACAAATTCCAGCACACAATCACATGTCGTATGAGCCACAAGCAAAAGAGCGGGTTGGGTTGGCCTTGGCTCCTCCCCCGCCATCGATCGGGGTAAAGAAAAAGGGGATGCCGGAGAAGGGACAATCAGTTATGGTGTGGGGCGGCTGCGGCGGGTGGCGTAAGGGGCTTGCACTGGTAGCACTTGGCGAAGAGCCCGAAGGTGTCGATCTGATGAATGAAGTTGGTCATGCTGGCCCATCCGCCGAACCCGAACCCCACCACAAAGACCCACCCGACCACGAACGCGTTAAGCACGTACATCGCAGTCCAGCTCGGTAGGAAGAACGGTGGCTTCTCCGCCGCATTCTGCGAAAAAAAATAGGAAAAACACCCATTTTATATAAGTCAGTTTCTGTACACATAGAGATGCCAACAAGATTCTTTGGACTTTGGACTAAAACAGTTTAGTTTTAGCCAATGCTTTAAGACCATGGACTAGGTTCTTGTCATTGAAATGATATTATTATCTAAGGGGGTGTCATCTCAGCCAGCTCACCCAACTGAGAAATGCAATGCAAATATATAACATAAGTAACTAGAAAAAAAAAGACGCCCCACTCCTCCTCCCCCCATGTGTCTATTCATACTAGATAGTCCAAATCCCAAGTATTTAATGCTCTCCAATGTTCTTCTTCAATTTCTCCCTACCCTCCTCCCTCCATTCACCCCCAAAATGTTGTCGATAATGAATAACTACTTACTGGAACCCAAATTATTGGTGATTGGACACTCCCACTGTAATAAGCAATTGGGTTTAGAAATTTTGCAATTACCAAAATGATTTCATTATGTTGAGGAGTGTATGTGTGTTGTGGTTTCTTACCTGTCTAGCGGAGGCCTTCCTATAAGTGAGCATATGAGCCAGGGCTGGGATGATGTACACGGTGAAGCTGACGAGGAGAGCCCCCACCGCCGAGTTGATCGGCCCGAAGAATGGGAAGATTATGGCCAGGAACCAGATCGGGATCACGACAGGGAGCCGTGCCAGAGCCCTCAGGCATATGCTCCTCGTGTCGTGCATCCCTATCACCTTCTCCCACACGAAGTAGAGCGGCGTGCACGCGAACCCGAACGTTATGAACTGCATGCCCAGTATAATAATTACAAAACAGAAAATTCGATAGTTAATCGGAATGAGCTTAAACAAGATGCGGGGACCGGATTAGGGTGATGTACCTGGTGGATGAGCATGAGGATGACGGCAGCGTCACGGAATCGCGACTTGGGAAGAAGCGAGAAGGCGTTGGAGTGGTTGAGGAGCTGATCGCCGAACGCCCAGTAAACGGCAGTGGCGGATGGGAGCGTCAACGTGAACACGTAGAGCGTAGCCATGAGGTAAATGTACTTGAACTTGCTTGGTTTCCACATAGCATGCATAATCTCCCTAAACAAAAACACAAAATCGTACAAAATTACTACACGAATCCCAATTTAATGTCCGGCACTTTTCACCGAAGGGAAAAAAAACTTTTATCACAGCAGCTTTTTTTTTAACCGAGGTAAATTCTTTTTGGGATTGATAATTATTGTGTCTGGGGCAAGGCAGGCAAAAAGCAGCTAATAAAATAAAAAAGCCAAAGTAAATGTAACTATGGAAAATTCCAAAATCATCTATCACGCCCACGCCCATTATTTATTTATTCTCTAAAAAAATAAGACTCTAAAATTAAACAATTACCAGATTAAGAAATTAAAAAATAAATTATTGGGGGAAAGTCTGATAACTTAAAATATATTCCCTTTCTTGCGGGGAAAAGGAGGAAAAGGAGGAAGAAGCTTTACACAGTGACAGCGTGGCCGCCGAAGGTGTAGAGGATGTTGGTGGCGCCGGTGAAGTATAGGACTAGCTTCTTCGGACCGGAGTGGATCACGCCTTCCGCCTGCGAATCCCGGCAATAGAATGTTTCCGTTATAGGAGAAGCGGGGAGGTTAAGGTATTGGTTCGGAGGATTCTAGTTGCCTACCTGTCCATGGACGAGGGCCGCGATTGTTAGGTACCATGCCGTGTACGTGGTCATGCCTAGTCCGAGGAATGACCAGATGCGGTAGTTGTGGAACGAGGGGATGAACACAGTGGTAGCGCAGCAGGCGCCGAAGATGTACGTCCACGTCCTCTTGTCGAGGTGGTCGTTGATGTAGTAGATGTTGCTGGCGCAGGCGATGAGCTGGATTACCGACCCGAATAGGAGGAAGGTGCAGTTGAAGGCCAGACCCACTGCCTTCCAGTAGGGACCAAGGAGCCCGTCCAGGACCTCGAACCACTGGATCACGTGGTTCTTGAAGCTCACGTTCTCCTTCTCCTTCCGTGTTCTGTACTCGATGTAGAGGACGCTGATGAGGTATGCTGTCCAGCTACCGAGGATGCCGTAGAACACCTGGAAGACGATCCCGGATAACATCCCCAGCTGAGAGAATGAGTATGGTAACGTCAACAGCACCTGTGCGACCTGCAACAAAAACACCCCCCCGCAAACCGAATCAACAGCCTGTGATACCTTGTCGACGCAGATGCAGTGGGGGGCGGGGACTCTATACCTGGTTCGAGGCGCAGCTGAACCAGGCATCCCAGGCGGAGCCACCGTGCCAGAGCATGCTCTTGACGTTGAATCCGGAGGTGTCGCCGTGGGCGTCCCCATTCGGCCCATCCTCATCCTTGCCGTCGCCACGATCAGTTTCACTCAGGTTGGGGACGATGGCTTCCTCTGCCTGCTTCTGAGGGAACATTTTTTTGTGCTTCGATTCTATCAAGAGACGGTGCGGAAAACGCCTGGCAAGCACGCAAAAACAGTTGCGTGAGACAAAGCAGAGGGATTTAACATGTCGAATAAACAAACGATGAACTGCGTGGTTCTGGGAAAAACCAAATACCCAAAAAATCCAAAGAGAAAAAAACAGAGCGCCCCCTAAATCTGCTAAAAAAGAGTGCGTTTCCTCTCACGAGGGATTCAGAACACGAAAACCCACAAAACAATGGAGAGCTACAGCCGTAGCCGGCGAAGCCAAAGATGCCGTATTTTGTGTAAAGGGGGGAGGGAGCAGAGGAGGGCAGGAACAGGGGAATTGAATTGAATGACTTGGGTGGGCAGGGGTTAATGCGACATTAATCAGGCACTCAACACAGGGCCGAGAGGATAGAGTGAGAGGCAGTGTGAAGAGGAGAGGCTTCTACTGTTAGACAGCCGTTTGGCGCAGGGGGTGGGACGGCGGATGAAAAGTAGGTAGGCCTAAAAAAGCGGGAGCAGCAGCAGAGCAGGGGAGAAAGGAATCCTGGGGATGTAGGAAAAGAGAGCAGAGACCGCCCCACCTACTACTGTAAGAGAAAAGAGAGTGTCTGAAGACTTTCTTCTTCTTCTTCTTCCTCTTCTTTCTTTCTTGTTACTTTGGGGTGGGTTGGCTCTGGTACAAACCCCCCTTGGGTTGTGGAGGTAAGAAAATGGAGTTCTTTTGCAGAGAGAGGGGGGGAATTGATGTTGTGAGAGAGAATCAATTCGGATTTCAATAGAGACCCAAATGCTGCTGGCTGGCTCAAGACCACCCCCCATCCTTTTTTATAATATATTTTTTTATAGACCCCCACCAAAAAAAAAAGAAAACCCTCGGATTGACCAAACGAATCATATTATGTGTGTGTTTGAATGAATGAATGAGATGAGGAGCCGCACACAGTGTGTCTGTCCCTCCACTTCAACGGCTAAACATAAGTTTAATCATCATAAGTCATAAACATTCTTGGTTTTGGGTTTTGTGTGATGGGGTGTTGTTGTTTTACTCTTGAAGTGAAACAAAGATTTAAAACCAAAATGTAGTTTCAGAGCCGAAAAGGGAGAGCTGCTTTTGAGACAGGGGGCCGTTTTGTGGGCCTCTCCACTCGCAGGCCCATTTCCCATTCATCCAACGGCTGCCTTTCCATCCTCCAAATAACTCGCATCAGTTAAAACACATACATATCCATAAGTTCATCCCGACATAACATCGGCTACTTACGACACAACAACAGCAAGGAACAAGTGTCATCATCCGACAGGGGACATCGCATCATTCCAAGATCATTTCGCCCTTGGACTAAAAACATTTTAAGCTGAAAGTCACTCGCTCGTGACCTTGCTGCTTATCATGTTGTTGTTATGCCCAAACAACTTCCCCCTCGTCCTCGTCCTCGTCGTCATCATCATGTCCCTCCCCGGCGAAACACTTGCAAAAATGAACCTCACACCCGAAATAATTACGTTTAATATGTTACCTTGCCCCCTCGATCTCCAAGGAAATGATCGAGTACTGACCATGCGAGAGCCGCCACGAGATCTTCTCTTTACTTCTCGTGTTTGGTGTCGAACAAAAAGGAAACGTCAAAGGTTGTCTCTTCCCGTGATTTGCATGTACACCTAGCGTGCCTACATATCCGAGTGCCGATCTAACTAAACATCCCGACCATTACGAAAATTTAACTCCAGATGATTAGCCAAGTGGGGCCAATCTGAATGAGTAGAAACACAACGATTTTTTTATTATTCCAGACAAAAGGATGAAGTAATTGGGGGAGGGAGGGGGAGAAAATAATGATTAAGTGGGATGCATTCTTTGACTCCCAACTAAAAGATTTTTCCAACTTTGACAATTGGAAGACCCGAATTTCGGAGCCAATGTTTCCCTCCCCCCTCCCCTTAAAGTAATCACACCATTACACGAAACATCAACACGAACATTCATTCATCCTCACTCACAGCATCCCCCACTCATGAAAAAGTAAAAAAAAAGTAAAGACAGACAAGCCTTAATTTCCCATCAGTACATTAATTTCACTTTAGAAAAAAAAAAAGAGGAGTTCCGATCCAACTTGATCTCTAGGAGAAAAAAAAATAAAGTAAAAGGGAAAGGAAGAAAATTTGCTATGATATGCTATCGCTTTTCGCTTTTTTCATATACCGCATGTATTATCATTGTTTTATATTTTTCCAAGCAATATTAGATAGGAAAGGTAGGAAATTTACGCATCCACCAAAGGAAGACACGCCTTATCATTCCATTCATTCATGGCAAGGCAAGTGGATTGTAAAGAGGCATGAAGTGTATGTTCCAATCTTCAATCGACTTGAACCCCTAGAAGAAAAATAGAATAAAATTAGTCATTTGATTTGGATTCGGGCAAAGGATCTGGATTAGGGTTTTTGAGTTACATACGATGCCGTTGACCCTCCCTTTGCTAATCATATGTTATTATTACTAGTAGTAGTAGGAGGAGGAGGAGGAGGAGGAGTAGGAGTTGGAGAAGTAGTCGGGTCAAAGTCATTCGCCATTAGGAAGGATCAGTCTGAGATTATAATAATTGTATGGGATTAGGGAGGGAAATCAGGTGGGGGTGGGGGCCCAAGCACTCACCTCATCTGCGAGATTTTAGGAAAATAACGGGATTCAAAATATCCATGACATTATCCTATCTATATATATATATGTTCAGTTCAGCTAACTATCCAATTAAGAGACATGATTAGACGTGCTAAATCACTAAAAGAGAGATTATCACCCCCTCTCCCTAATCCAGCGACTAATCCTTCTGACATGGGATTGTGGGAGGTCCCCAATGTAGTCATGAAATCCGAACAAGCCATGTGACCCGATTTTTTTGTCCCTTTTTAATCTGATGTAAAAATTTCTTTTATTTTGGTTTTTGGAGCACACCACTACCATGTTAATACAAACATACATGAATATTCGTCACGGTGACGCATTCATGTTGCACCCCCCCATCTTCTTATACATTCGAATTATCGGTGTGGGGAAGAGAGTGGCCACACAACGTTTTAAGCCGAAATCATCATGAGGGAAAGGAATCACTTTTACTTTTTTTTGGTTCCAAAGGCGTGTTCATAAAAAGTGCTTTCTTTTACACCTTAATGTATATGAAGACAAGTGTTTGTGTGTGTGTGGTGGGGGGGGGGGGGGCGGGGGGAGTCGATGTTTGATATCATGAGTGGAATCTAAAAAACAAGATAATCGAAAGTAGAAAAACAAAAGTCCCAACTCCACGAACAAAGTTGCGTGCGGCTACCCTCCCACTTTCGATCTTTCTTTTATGTTTTAGGTCTTTTCCCCAGATTGATTATTTCTTACATGGAAAAGGTTTTACACACCTGACACGAGTGAAAGTAGTGGGGGTGGGGAGAGTGTGTTTGGATAAGTGAGTGATAAGAAAGGTCGAGGGGGGGCAAGAGAGTAGAGAATGTTATGTTAGTATTCACATTCTCCCATCTTCTTCTCCTTTTAATAAAGCTTTCTTTTGTTCCTTCTTTTACTTTCCCTCCCCTCCCACCACTTCCACTCGTTCGCTTTCGGAATCATATTTTTTTAGGGGCTTGGTGGGCGATTTGCCTTTTGGGACATTTATCTTCTGTTCATACTCTAAAATAAGAGTCAAACAAAACTCCCCCAAAAAAAGAACTTAGCTCGTAGAGAGACATATATAGCAAGGAGACATTATCTTTTATCTTTGTCGTTCTTTACCGACCGAAAAATTTATATATTTTTTTGGAGATAAAATGTTGTCGATGCTAATCCGGAAATAAGTCTAGATTCAACCTCCATGTGATTTTATGTCGGGCCATGAGAATAATTTAATCTCTGGGCTCTACTTTTGACCCATGTGGTAATGCAAAAAAAAAAAAAACCCTAGCCGCGCCGGGCTTTAAGCATTGGAAGAGAGAATGAGAATCACGAGTTTAGTATAACTGGCTGGAGTCATCAGATCATCATCGTCCGTCATCATTAGATGAGTCATCATAATATTCTTGGTTCGATTAATCCGTCGACAATTCATAAGAAAAATCCCCCATTCTCTTCCATTGTTGCAACTCCTCCTATGTTGAAGAAGCCCAACTTCATGTGAAGGACGAAAAAGACACACCTCCCACCTCTCGAGGGGAGGGAGGAAGGGAGGGGGGACCTCCCAAAATCAATCATGTCGTCACGGTTGGACAACAGCAACGAGCACATCTTTCACGAAGATTAAATGTTGGGGAAATGAGATCACGTAGGTGGAGCTTTCCCCATATATTAGCTGTGAGTGTTGAAGTCCCCTCTCCTCTCTTCTTCTTCTTCTCTTTCCCACCTCAAATTTTCAGTAACCCCTTTATTTCCAATGAAAATCGCCGATGGGGCCTTGTCTTTTATTTCCTCTCTTTCCTTCTCTCCTTTGTGGCTGCTAAGGTATCCCACTCGAAGATCTTGGAAGATTCAATGCTTTTGCTTGATATGATGATGACGACGACCCTACCCCCCCCCCACCCCCCCCCCCCACAAACAACAGCACTTCCCGTCTTCCTCAATCTCAATGTTTTTCTTTTATTTTCTCATTTATTTCTCATCCCCCACCTTTCGATATCTCCGGTTGAAAATGTGTATAATACCCCCCACAACCCCACCTGTGGATATCATTTCATGTGGGGGCGCTGTTGTATTAATTACTTGACAGGACTAACCGTCCGGATCCGATCGACTACATGCGCGGTATCCATTTCATTCCTTTTCGTTACGGATATGGTATCTAGCTGGGATCGCGAGCGGTCGACTTCCGAGGGCAATGAAATCCCAACTTTCACGTACGTATGCGTCTTCGGACCACTCTCATTATTCACTTTCACGGTCGTCGAAATCGCGATCGATCCATTCATGATGATAAAGCCGGGCGGAATGTAACTTAAACTCGACCGTGGGAATTCGAGCAAATAATTCAAATGGGTGGACAGACATTCTGATGAGGAGGGTTTGGGGAGGGAGAGGGACCGTCTCGGTGCCCATTTCTTCCCGGGACAAGATATTTTTTCTTCCATTGTCCTTTCACCTCAGCCTAACAGATTGATCTTCTCCCAACAACTTTCATTGAAGAATTATTGTTTCCAGCCCATTTTTCGCCTCAACCCTTCCTTTCTTTCATCAGCATTTCTTGTCCATGTCTTGTGCTTCGTCGGCATTTTGACCCCCCCCCCTTCTACCACGTGACGTTGTCCTCACCTTGTATCTATCTGTACATCTCATCCCATCCCCCCACATACCGAACTTGTGGAATATAATCCGTCGCGCATTAAATTCGCCATCTAGACTTTGGCACAAGTGGGTCCGTCTAGTCATTGAGTACTAGCTCACATCCACATTCACTCAACTCTGATCGATCACTGATTAAAACCAACCTGTTCCCGGTTTAAAACAAAGGGTTGCCTTGTTTCGGAATCTCGAAGAAGCTCACTTCACCATGCACTAGACGATCCGATTCAAGTCGTATCGGTATAAAGAGAAAAAAAAAAGACTCGGAGGGTGAATATTTGGTATCAGTTTGCTTAAGATAAACCGAGATATATGATCAGTCTGATCGCATGAGAACAAGAACCTAAACAGCAACTCGCTCCCTACTGAATTATTTATTTAATAACAGAAAGATTATCTCATGTCCCTGAATGAAGCATCAAAATTTTATTGAATGGGGCCGTGTGGAAAATGGTTGTGGCACACGAGGACTCTCGGTATTATTATAATTTCGAAGAAGAAGCTAACGAAATGGACAAGACGCACGAATGGAGAGATCGAAATCAAAAGGCACTTCGTGCGTAGCAAAACACACCAAACACAGAAGAAAAAAAAGAATGGATTCTCCGTCAGATCACTATATGTTGGATCATGTTAGGGGGCGAGGGGGGGCAAATACCTAAGATCCTCCATTACCGAGAGTGACTCAAGAATGTTACCCTCCCGAGGCACATTGATGCCTATCCACAGGATCCTGTCCAAAGGGCCCGAAAACAATATCAAAACCCAGATCCCCACAATTGTTACTATCAAAGGGACTAGGGTTTTTGAATAGAGGAGGAATGGACTTTACATCCTCTCCCCTGCCCCAACTGTTGATCATTTCAGGGACATTAGGGGTGGAGGACTGACAGAACAGAGGTTGCCACCTTCATGTGGCGTCGAGACAATCGATGTCTCGTCTCCACTGGTAACACTTACATAAATGTCTGACTATACATACACAGCTATCATACGCGTGTGCATATGTGTGCGGACTACATCGTCCACCCATGTGTGTCTAACAAAATAGAGGTTGAGAAAAGAGGGACAATAATTCGATTTTGAAATGAAGACGCACAAGGCAACCCAACCCACCATGATTTGTCTTTGCATTGCCATACAACCTTTCTTATCTTTAGAAGAAGAGGAATTCTGGGTGCAATACCATCATGAAGGAGAGAGTCGCAAGAATGGAAGAGGGTTTCTCAAGGGAATGTGGCAGACAAAAAAAAAGGAGGAAAACCCACTTGGGATCCCAATCTTCTCCAAACCCAATTTTTTTTTTTTTAGGAAAAGGGGGTTGTGTCATATTTTATATCATCGACTTTTGAAAATTAATATTCTATCATAAATGGAAACAATATGTAATCTTTTCAGGAAAGAATTTTCTTTATTACGAAAAGAGGAGGAGACCTTCGTACGCTTTGATTCCTCCATCCACATGACTGTGTTTGGACCAACCTGATAAAAAGAGTATATATAATTACAATGATTGCTGTAATTTTTTAGAAAGATTCCCCCCCACCCCCACATGAGAGAATAATACAGGGAATTTTCTATCAATATCTCAGAATACCACTCTGGTCCGACCACGGCATCCCAGAGCACGGCCCAGGGGGCCCTTGAAAATGAGAACGGGCCTTAATTTGGGCCCAAATTCTCCGGCCCAGCCCATTCGACGCAATCAACCCACCTTACCCTCCTCCACAAACTAAAATCAGGGGTTGGGAATGAAGGCCGGTGAAATCATTGGAACTTATTACAGCAACTACGTGTCTACCTACCCCCATGTCCGAACGCTCCAGATGTACTGTGACACTGTACTTACAATACATCGGCTGGGACCAAAACAACTGAAAAATTCGCGCGAAGAATTATTGAGGGCACATAGACTTCATTGCGACGGAACATTTCCACGAGGTCAAGTTTGTAATGTACCTAGCCCTAACAATCCATAGAACGAACTTCCGCCACAAGATGCTCGACCCTTACTTCGTGTTCATGAAATCACTTTCCTCAACCAGCTGCCGGAAGGGCCGACATGCAAGGGGCGAATTGTCTATCAGAAAAATAAAATATTAATCACACGCTAGTTAAACAATAACCAGATGGAGTAATTTGGGCTTTCTTAAGATATTGGGCCTCCGCTGAAAATAATGGGCTATCTGTAAGAGGGCGGCCCTTTTATAAAAGCCCAAATAAAAAGCCGCCGTGATGATTGTGGTCGTAATATTACATTACGACCATTATTTGATGGTTCACGGTAACAACATGGAGGATGCCGACGACGATGGGAAATGATGATAAAAATAGAGAAGAATGAATTATAGCTTAAAGACCTCCATCGATATCGGAATATCCGATTGGAATATCTCGTGACTCGACCTGTTTTCCTAGTCCCGGGGTGGGTGTTGTTTTGGCATTACATGGGACAAAACATGTGGTCGGGACTGGCCTGACCAAAACGCTCGTCAATAAAGTAATACATTATTATAATGCCAAAAAAATATCTAATGTGGAGGTCCTCGTCATTGTTAACGACGTGAGATTATTGTGGGGGATGTTAAATTCCATGTGTGATAATAATTGTTTGACTTACCATTTTCGGCATTCCCTAATCAACAAAATCTCTCGTCATCAATCAACCACATGAACCCCCCCGATGATAAAAATATGGCGTTGTTTGCTCTTGGGGTATTAAATTCAATCGCATGGCACTTAATGTTCGAATTGGGAACTACTAATCAAATGCAAAAAAATAAAAATAAAGACTAGGGTTTTGGGAGGTTCCTCGTGCCTAAATGACAAAACGTCGGCACTCCAAGCACGTGCCATGGATGTCCCCCCCCTCCTTTGTCCTTCACCTTAGTACTCGGACAGGGAGAGTTTTTTGGAAGCCTTTTCATCTTGAGTCGTCCGACCGTGACTTCTTCATTGTTTTCAATATCAATTGTGTAATATGAAGTGAAATTTTAGGTTAGATGAACAGTCTGATCTGCCTAAACATGACCCCCCCCCCCTCCCTCCCTTCCTCTTGTTTAGTTATAAATTGTATGTGTATGTATAATGTGATTGAGCTGGCTTTTTGGGTGAAGGAATATATTCCAGTTTGATACTATATGCCACATCAACATCCACCCTCAATTAATCATAAATAATAATATCACACGAGTCATTTACCCAATGATTGATTGATTCCTCCACCAAACTAGATTTACCTTTTTAATAACAAACAAAACTGTTATTATTGTCCCCAAATATCCACAAGCCAGATTCAATGCGAAAAATCCGCACGAGGGGGGGAACAAAACACGACCAAGGAGAAGAGAGGATATGCCTTGGGATACCCAAGTAGATACCACCCCAAATGTTTCATGTCCAGACGACTTGGGTGGGGGTTTGGTCTTTTGGTCCGAAGGCTTAGAAATGGTCTTTGGCTCCAACAAGAAGAAAGAATATCCGATCCCTTGCTTCGCACCTGATTCCAATTCCAAAACCCCAATCTCTAAAAACATTAATCACAAAATTGGGACAAACCAAACCAATAATGCTATCTCTCTCCCTATCTCTCTCTATCTTCCCAATCCACCCCTGTTTTTCTGACCATTTAGAAATTTTTTATATAACACAAGGCAGAGAACCTTAAAAGAGAAAACAATGCCTGTTTCCCCTCCCGCTCTGTTGTCACCCACCACCACCAATCCCTGCCCCTTTATTCCTTTCTCTGTCCCTTCCTTTTCTTCTCCCTTTGCTCCCTCGTCTACTTCTTCTTCCAGCTGTTTCTCTGCCCCGTTTCCTCACAGATCGAGGCTTGTCCCCGCTTCTTGCTCGGTACCCGGTTGCGTTAAAGGGTGCTTCTTGCATACCCACGAGTCAAAGCTTGTCGGGGGAGCCAAAAGGAGGAGTCTTCGTGGGATTGCTCGCCGCAGGATGACTTTCTTCGCTGAGTATAGGAAGGAAAAGGTTGAGGACGGGGCTGAGGAGGAGGAGGAGGAGGAGTCTGCACGTCTCGTCTTTGATTCCGAGAACAGCTCCCGGCCGCGCCGAATCGTTCTCTTCGTTGAGCCCTCGCCTTTCGCGTGAGTGTTTCTTCCCTGTGGGTTTTATTTTATTTATTCTTTTTTTTTTGGGGTGGGTGGGGGGTGAGGGTTAATGTGATTGAAAGTCTGCATCTTTGATGCGTCTGTTTGGGTGGGTCTAGCTCTGGGTCTTGGAAGGGGATGGGGTTCTTGATGCTCGAGGGAATTACCTTGTGGTGGTTTTGGAATCCCATTGCTTGTGATGCTGAGTTTCCGTGGATGCTTTTTTGGGTCTGTATTGTGACTGATTGCATCTCCGAGGCCTTTGTTATTGTTGTAGGTTAGTGAAGTTATTCTTGAGTGGGTGAGTCTTATGTCTGTCCATGGGTGGAATGTACCTATTCGTGCTGATGGGTTTGTGACTGGCTGTGGCGATTGGCCGTTGGAAGTGATGTTTCCTTTGTTTATGACATGATCTAACTACAATATAAGTTTTTGGTTTGGCATGAATTAAATGCTCTTGTTCTGTGGTGTTCTTCAAAGTGCTGTGTTGTTGATGATGACAGCCGAAATTGCCTACTCCAATTTTTTCTCTTCTTTTTATCTTTGCAGGTATGTATCAGGGTATAAGAATCGCTTCCAGAACTTCATTAGGTACTTGCGAGAGATGGGAGATGAGGTAATGCTCTGAGTTTGCATTCGTCTGTAATCTGATATATAATCATTGAACTATGTTGATTGAACAAACAATGTGCAGTGTAAGGTCTAATATATGTACAGACTGTATTCCCAGTGATGCTTGAGTTGCCTAATTTCATGACTATTTTAGGTTTACGAGAATATCAATGTTTTCCTGTGACAGAGTTGCTCTGCTTCTAGATATTTGTTGAAGTATTAATTCTTTATAATTGGTTATTCAGGTGATGGTGGTCACTACTCATGAAGGAGTACCAGACGAATTTTATGGAGCTAAAATTATTGGGTCCAGAAGGTATACTGTATCAATCATTTATATCGATTGTTATTCCCCTTTAGGGGCTGTAGTCCTCATTTACAATGAAGCTGTAATGAACTCGATCAAAGACGAGTAGAATATGTGAAGTACCTCTCAATTACATAAGGTTCATTGTGCATAAAAATATAGTTGCAGAAGCCCTTGAGCTTCACAAGAGGGATGGAGAACACTGCTTAGATTTCCTTTCATTTTTTTATTCCACTGCCATTGCTAAGAATCAGCCAGACACGATTGCTTCTCTTTTTGGTTTGTTGAACCTGCCAGTTGTGGGAATGGGCCTAACGTCAAGTATGGGCATATCCAACAATAGTGCAGTTTTAGATATTTCTTCTTGTGAAGAAGAAGTTTTAATTTGTTCCTGATGTTATTCCTACCTGATTGGGTTTCTGCAGTTTCCCTTGTCCTTGGTATCAAAAGGTCCCTCTTTCTCTGGCTCTCAGCCCAAGGATTATATCAGAGGTTGCAAGGTTTAAGCCTGACATAATTCACGCATCTTCTCCTGGAGTTATGGTAATTTCAAATCTGCTGTGACGTTATCGATTTTCATTCATCCCAAGTTTTGAATTTTGTTGGGCGTGCAGGTTTTTGGTGCTCTCGCGATTGCAAAAATGTTATGTGTCCCATTAGTGATGTCCTACCATACTCATGTTCCCGTGTAAGTTCAGTTTCAGATTGCTTGGCTATTTATGGCATAAAGTGTCATTGAGCTCGCTTTTCAAAGGCACTCTGTAGTGGAAGGGATGCGATTGTTGAGTCGTGATTGATGTATCTGTTTATGTTTGGCAGATATATTCCAAGGTACACATTCAGCTGGCTGGTAAAACCCATGTGGCTTATTATCAGTAAGTCGGCAATAACTTTGTCCGACGTGTTTATGGCCTTTGTAACCAATTCATAACTGATTACTCAGCACTGTTTCTCTGGCAGAGTTTCTTCACAGAGCTGCTGATCTAACGCTGGTGCCGTCGGTGGCCCTTGGAAGAGAATTACAAGAAGCCAGAGTTGCCGCAGGTGAATTAACTCAACCCTAGTCGTCCCAGTGGTAGATATTCATAGCTCCAGTTGTTCCAGTCTCTTTATCCTACCGGTTTGGAAAAGTTAGGCTCCAATTCCTTTGGAAATGTTAGATGGTTGTTGACCTGGCTTGTTTTTTTTTTTTCTTTTTCAGCTAACAGGATCCGGATATGGAACAAGGGTGTTGATTCTGAAAGCTTCCACCCCCGCTTCCGTTCCGATGAAATGCGTTACAGACTGAGTGGTGGCGAGCCTGAGAAACCATTAATTGTCCACGTAGGCCGTCTTGGAGTCGAAAAGAGTTTGGAATTCCTTAAAAGGTGCGCCATTTCTCGGGCGCCTTATGTTCCACTGAGAAAAATTGATGAACCATCATTTCTTCAGATAATTGGCATTGTGCTACAATAAACCGTCTTTCCTCGATATGATGCAGTGTGATGGATAGGCTTCCGGACGTGCGAATCGCATTCATTGGTGATGGACCCTTCAGGTAATTGGACCACATTCCGCATTTGGTTCTGTTCCAAAGATCAACTGTTTTTGCTGCTTGATTATGTGAAATCAGATGTTGTTCTGTAATCACCACCTTGCTCCGTAATGACAGGCCGGAGCTGGAGCGGATGTTTACCGGCATGCCAGCCGTATTCACGGGGATGCTTTCTGGCGAAGAGCTATCTCAGGCATACGCGAGCGGCGACATCTTCGTGATGCCATCGGAGTCCGAGACGCTCGGCCTGGTGGTCCTGGAGGCGATGTCCTCAGGACTCCCCGTCGTGGCTGCACGCGCCGGGGGGCTCATCGACATCATCCCTCAGGAGGACGACGGGAAGATCGGGTTCCTCTTCACGCCGGGGGACGTGGACGACTGCATGAGCAAGCTAGAGCCACTGCTACGTGACAGAGAGTACAGAGAAACGATAGGGAAGGCTGCCCGGGAGGAGATGGAGAAGTACGACTGGAGGGCAGCGACGAGGAAGATAAGGAACGAGCAGTACAACGCCGCCATATGGTTCTGGAGGAAGAAGAGGGCTCAGCTACTGAGACCAATCCAGTGGCTGGCGAAGAGAATATTCCAGTCGAATCCTCCGGTGACGTACCGATCTTGAATGACCGGTCTTGGGTCCTTCTGAAGGTGAGTGGTGTGGTGTGTTTTGGTCTGATTTCAAATTTCGTTGTACATCTTTTTTTTTTATCAATTTTTCAATGGGGCTTTTGTTAACCGAGAGACTTCCCATTTTTAGTTCCATTGTGCTTTGAAGACTTAAAATAAGAAGTTATTGCCCGACATTTAGTTTCATGTCATGGCACGTTCATTTGCAAGGTGCATTGAACCCATGGACATGTATTTTCCTCCCCCTATCCCTTTGAATAATCAAACACGACAGCCCATATTCATCTCTGTCGACGATCTTCGCCCGTGATATTGGAAAATTTGAATTGGTAAAATTCTTTCAGATGGGACTCCCTCTCCTCTTAGTGGATCGTCCAATTACATGCCGAAACGTGGTCTGACTCCCCATTAGACCACTTTTATTTAATGCAAGAAAAAGGTAAGAAAGGGAAGTCGTCGTGTTGTACCCACGACAAGTAACTACTTTGCACTAATGTATTTGTTACCACCATGGGCATTAGATGCAATGTCTTTTGCATATGCTGCTGAGTTTGTGGGACGCCCGAGAGCACATGCGTTTGGGGTTGAATGTCAAAACTCCTGAGGAGGAGGAGGAGGAGGAGGAAACCTCACCAGAACTCAAGTGGCTGGCTATGAGAAAGAAAAGGTTGTTGCCCAAACACAACTATTTGTTTAGTTTAGATTATTATGATACATACGTAACTCCGATAATGACGATGATTTTTTAATAAATGAATGTTTTTCTCTTTCAGTAAGTGCATGCACCCAATTCCTCTATATAAACACGACTCCTCGTTTTGCACTTCTCCTAAGGAATCATCATCCATCCATCTTCAGCCAAAACACCAAAAATGCCGTCTTCCTCATCCTCCACGTCTTCCCCCATCTCCATCACCTCCCAACTCGTAGTCCACCCTTCCGACCCGGCCGCCGCCACCCACCACCCGCTTCGCCTTTCCGCCTCCGACCTCCCCATGTTGTCCTGCCACTACATTCAGAAGGGCGTCCTCCTCCCGCTGCCTCCCCCCTCCCTCATTCCCTCCCTCCCTTCCCTCTTCCGTCGCGCCCTCTCTTCCGTCCTCTCTCTTTTTCCCCCTCTCGCCTCCTGCCTTTCCTCCTCCCGCCATATATTACTACCCTCCGCAGGTGGCGTCCCTCTGGTCTTCGCCTCTGCTCCCGCCATCTCATCCCTCTCCCTTTTGGACCCCGTGTCCGTCCCTTCCACCCTCATCAATGACTTGTTCCTCCTAGATCGTGTCGTCAGTTACCATGGCCGTACCCTGCCCCTGCTCGCAGTCAAGGTCACCGTGATCGCGGATGGTATTTTCGTCGGACTCTCTGCAGACCATGCCGTCGTGGACGGCACCTCCTTCTGGCATTTCTTCAACTCGTTTGCCACTGTCGCACGCACGGAAGCGGCTAACATCAAAATCCTGCCTGACTTCTCCCGTGATGGATCGCCCTTTGACACGGCCGCCGTACTCAGCTTTCCAGCTGGCGGTCCTGCCGTCAGCTTCTCGCAGGATCAGCCCATTCGCGAAAGGATCTTCCATTTCTCCAGGGAGGCCATTTTGAAGCTCAAGGAACTGACCAACAAGGACAAACCATGGTGCGGGAACTGGACGACGGAAAATAACTCCGAGATCATGGGCAAACAGAGCAATGACAAGATAAATGTCAAAACCAGGGCGGTAGTCGAAATATCCTCGTTCCAGTCGCTGTGTGCACTGATGTGGCAGTCGGTCACGCGTGCGAGGAAGTTGAGCTCTGAGAAGACCACCACGTTCCGCATGGCGGTCAACTGTCGGCACAGGGTCGAGCCACGGATGGATCCTTACTACTTCGGGAACGCGATTCAGAGCACCGCAACAGTGGCAAAGGTCGGCGAACTGTTATCAAACAGCTTGGGATGGAGCGCGGGGCTGCTTCACGACAACGTGGTGAAGCACGGGAACGACAGGGTACGGCAGAGGGTAGCAGAGTGGGAGGCAGATCCAAGGGTGTTCCCTCTAGGGAACTTCGACGGTGCATCGATGACTATGGGGAGCTCCCCGAGGTTCCCAATGTACAACAACGACTTCGGGTGGGGGAAGCCAGTGGCAGTGAGGAGCGGGGCGGCGAACAAGTTCGATGGTAAGATGTCGGCCTTCCCGGGGAGGGAAGGGGGTGGGAGCGTGGACCTCGAGGTCGTGCTGTGCTGCGACGCGATGGATCGTATCGAGGCGGACTCCGAGTTCATGCAGTATTGCTCGTGAGTCGACGTGGTTCGCCTGTCCACGTCTTGGCCGGAAGGGAAGGGGGGGCTGTTTCCGAGGAAGATTTGTTTGACTTGAGTCAAAAGGGTCAACGGGGGCTGCCGATGACGTGGAAGTTTGGCGGTTACTTTATATTTGCTAATAATAATATTTTAAGTAATGAGAATCGGGTCAAATCTGCCGGTTGGTAATGCGATCAAAGAGATGATCAAAAGCATAACCTCTTGTGGGGGTTCAACAGACAGACACGCCCCAACAACGACGGGGAGATGTCGGAGTTCGCATCGTTTTCGGACACGACAAAAAATGGTTTCCCCAATGTCTTTGGCCTGCCTCTGTGTGTGTGAGTGAAGAGATCAGGTGGAGGCGGCTTAAGGCACCCCCCCCCCCAAAAATTCTAAATATTTGTCATATCAGACACATCACTTCTGATCTCATCGATGATCTCCTCCTCACCCAGCTTCAGATGCAACGCAATGTCCAAGGAAAAGCGTGTCCATGTACAATGTACTATGTGCTCTCTTCCAATCTAATCTATCTAATCTCAAACAGATTTGTTGTTTGTTCATACAACACAAACAGCTCTGTACCAAATCCAAAAGCATGCCATATGCCATCATCCTAACTCCCTTCACAATCTCTCTATCCCTCACGTACATGCATGCCTTGAGTTTTTCCTTGCAACAGTGTTTCCTTCTCATGATGTCGTTATTTTTTGGGTCGGGGGGACTAACAACACATCGAACTGAGACAACCCTGTCTTAATCCTAAAGATATTTGTAATAAATCCTAAGGTCCAAATGGCAGGTCGACCCAAAAAGTCGGGGCTGCTTGATATTATTTTACATGTTAAGACGACAGAAGTGGGGATGATTCTTGATTTGCATGCTTCTCCCTGAGCCTCTGCTTTTGTTAGACAATAAACTTGCTTCCCCCTGAGCCTCTGCTTTTGTTAGACAATAAACTAACCCCGCACTCACTAATTTGCACGTCGCCTCCCCCCGATTTATATACATATTTTTAAAGTGACTCAAATTTCGAGTTCGGATAGACTCGAGGAACAAACGATATTGCAGATATTCATTTCTTTTATATTAGAAAAAAAATCCATCTGAACCAATTCAACGCGACCCATATGGAGCACACCAACTGGGCATATCATTCTGTGGGGGGTAAGGAGTTTGGGATCACATGTTTTTGAAGGGTCTAAGTTCCATGAATTTGGTTAAGATTAGAAGGGCATGACATACATTACACCCACACACACTCCACTTCAATCAATCATTTACAATGTGGATGGATGGAATTCTATCCCTTTATCTTTTATTTTATTTTTCCCCAGGCAATGCAACGAACAACAAGTGGGGGGATGTTGTAAGAAAAAGGAAGAAAAGAAAAGGATTGGTACTATGCTATTTTGTCCTCCTCCTTTTCATTTTTATTATGGGGAGAAAGTACTCCAGACACTTGCTATGGATTGAGTGATGGAGGAGGAGGAGATGGCAAAAAGCTTCCTTTCTGTCAAAAGCTGTCGAATGTAGCCTTTTCGGGGCATATGAAAATTAGTGCCATGTGTTTATGCGGGCGTCAAATTTTCATTACCTGTGTGGTAATTAATATTACTAAGGCGTTGTTTGGTTTCTCGAATCGCGACAGGCATTGGTCGGGATTCGATTTCATTCGGCTTATTTTGCCATTTCAGTCGTCGGCTTATTCGGTATCGTCGTACTTATACGGGAGCACTGGTCTCGAGCTTCATGGCTACCGCGAAATGCGGCGAACCGAACCAAAGCATACAAAAGAAGTCAGCTGCGGGAAGGAGAGTTGGGATAGAACAAAGAGATGATGAGATTGGGAGGCCCAAATGCCCATTTCATGAAGTGGGTATGTTACGGGGAAGTTGGGTTATGGGCTTTGGACAACCGCAGACATCCACGTCCATCTAAGATGAAGTGAAAGTGGGGGGGCAAAGTAAAATAAAACGGATTTTAATCAGATTTTGTAAGATGAAACTGGGTTATCCTTCATAAGTGATTATAAACTAAAAAACAACATGCGACAAAGTGGTAAAGGGTCGTTTGATTGTTTACAATTGGCGACTGCTGGATCGGACACCCACCCCCACTACCACTTCAAATACTTTTCTTACAATTGATCATTGTTTGTTGGTGGTGAGAAATAAAGTGTTTCCCAGTTTTAAAATACAAAATCTAATGCTTCACCTAATCATCACGCATCTTTAACTTTTCTGGGTCTTAATTTAATGAGACTTTAGTTAAGGTTTGATTCTGCGGATCAAGTAAGTGCCAAGGAGGACATCACAAGAGGAGTAGCCAGGGAGGGAGAGCCATGGGTGTTTCTTTGTATGGATCCATAAAACCAAACTTGTGGCACACATTGCATTAAGCAGATATAGCAATAATAAAAAAAGTAGTTTTTTTTTTTAAATCTTAGTCAGGTGGTAAGAAAGAAAGAAATGAAGGAAAAAGTTGGTCCATTCCTTTTCTTTTCTTTTTATATAAAAAAGTAATGGTTCTTCTTGCTAACAAATCTTGTAAGTGGTTGGGACAGGACCATCACATGAAAAAGAAAGGTAAAAGAATTTTTTTTTAAAAAGAATTTTGCATAACAGTAATGGGTCTCTTTCTGTCTGTGCATTTAAGTAATCTCTAAGTCATAAAAGAAAAGGAAAGAGATGATGAAGTTGGGTCTTTTGTTGCCTTTTGTCGTGTTCAACAGTGTTGTTCAAGAACTACAGTTACCTTTGTTTTTAATCAAGCCCGTCAACAATATTGCAGTCAGTTTACTCTTAGGAACTGAGCTCCTACGAACTGCTAGTAGTACTTCCCTTCCTAATCATTTGTGCTTTCATTTTGACAGCAACCCGGATGGAAAGAGGCTCTTGCCTTTTGAAATCAACAGTTAAAGCATAGTTCCAAATGACAGGACATGTACCTAATTTTCTTTGAACTTGTCCTGAAAATGGGAAGAACAAATTAATACCCAGAAAAGGCCAAAGCATAGGACAAGGAGGGCGTGTGTATGAGCTGGCAGGGGGACCCCCCCTTCCTTCCCTTCACTGTGTTTTATTTAGTGATCATTGCTCCACTGAATAAAGCCACATGAAACTCATCCAAAATATCCATTTGGGTTATTCTGCAATTTGCACCTTTGGGTTTTACTTTTATTTTGATTTTCTTTCAGCAATTTCCCGAGGTGGGAATTTGACATAAAGCATAAATAGAGAGAGAAGATGCCATTTCCTTCCAATGCTGGATTCTTACAAATCTCAAGTTGCCTGCACAGTGACACAACCCTTCACCTCCTCAGAATCCATGACCAAGCAAAAAAACAATTCTGCATTGTGCAGAGAATTGAGAAACAGAGTCCCCACTAGAGGGATTTGATTCAATGGCTTGGCTGAACTCTTAGACCCACATAAATATATTCCCCAGGGATTCGCTTCTTCAGACTTCAAGTAGGGCTAGAACAGCATCTGTCACCGTTAAAGTAGAATGGCCGGCGGCAGGGGCCGGGGTTCAATGGTGGTGGAGGGATTGCAGAGAGAGGATGTGACCGTACGGATCGAAGTGAGTCCCCGGAAATGACCCGGTGAAGACGTGCTGCCCTTCCAATTTAGGAACGTGACAAGAGAGCCAATCGGGGTTCGCCTTGACTGGGTTGTTTCCATTTGATCGGTCGCACGCCATCGCTACCACCAAGGGATTCCAACCCCGCAACCGATTGCCCGAACCGGGCATCTCCTCGCGCTGCTGCTCATTGGCCACGGACTGGGAGGGTAACTTGGTGAAGGTCGAAGAATTGTCCGGAGAGATCGGTCCGGCCTTCTCTGGTGAAGGAAGGTAGTCGTCCGGGATGTGAACAATCGTGATATCATGTATGCTGGATCTCCTCTTGTCCTTGCCGCCATTATGCTGCCTGAGGAAATACTTCTGAGCATGGCTGGCTACCTGAGTCGGGGTTCGGCTCGTCACAAAATGGCGAGAGATACTCCTCCAGTCGCCCTTCCCATACTTCTTCAAACCCATCAAGAAAAGCCTGTCAAAATCTTCTCAATTAGAATCCATACTACTACAACAACAACAAGCAATCACAATTTACAGGAGTATTCAGAAGTACATGATTTATTACACCACCCAAGTAGACTACAAGTCTTGAAACTCTGTCCAAAACACAGATAGATGCAGTAGTTAGTACTAATTGTCTAAACCGCCTATTAAGAGCAAAACCCCAAAAAATGGCACCGAGTTGACCATCTCTACCAATACAAACCTCAAGGCCTACAACAGAGAACATAACAACCACCCAACCATATGACCCACAATTGAAGATCTGAAATAAGATCCAGTACCTGTGCTCGTCTTCAGTCCACGGAACGCCTTTCTTCCTTTCTTGCTCTGAGGACCTCGTCGAGATTCCTCTCTTCCCACAACCACTGAGCAGCTGCTTGAACCCGTCATACCCCCGATCGTCCTCAATCAACTCCAGAGTGAAGCAGCTACTGACATGCCTCGTGATCGGGATCAACCCTGCTTCTATATCGCTCACGTCCTCCTCCAACTCCCTGTACTGCTTAATCACGTCCCCGACCGTCTTCCCGGGGATCATCGCAGCTACCTTCAGCCACCTGTCCGGGGTGTCCTTGTCGAACACGGCCAACGCATTCTCGAACTGCTTATTCTCTTCCGTAGTCCACTTCGTCCCCTTCGTTTCCTGAAACAACCAGCCGGAATTCTGGATGTACGAAGCGGGCGACAAAACTTCGATTCCCTGATTCATTTCTCCACAGTTAATATCACCCGACTTTCTTCGCAAAATCTCGGACGACACTGGAAGCTCAGCGGTGAATGCAGGAGGAGAGGGCACCCGGCTCCATTTGAGGAAAATGGTTCTGTGACAAAATTGAGTGGGAATCCGGGCAAGCCCGTTTCTTTACAACATGGAACAAGTCCAAGAATCCAGAAAAGGTTCGAACTTTCCAAAACCAAAGGAAGAATTCCTCCAAGAAAAAGGAAAAAGGGGGAGGATAAATGGCCCCCCACCCTTTCCGTTTTGACAATTCACACTTGCAGTACAGGAGGGAACCCAGCCCTAAACCTAAACTATCATTTTACACAGATTAACAAATAAATCCAACAGAATCAATCCAATCAAGCGCAGAAACAGAGGAATCGTCCCAAACCCAGATCAAAACCGTCGCCCCATCACCAAAGCAAAATAGAAAAAGAAGAAGAAGAAGAAGAAGAAGAAGTAGAGAAAAACCTTGAACTATCCGAAGTAAAGGTGGGTTTTGAGGGGGGAGGAAGGGGGAGAGGGAGGGGGACTTGACTTTTTTACTCCCGGTTCAAAAGCGGAGAACCAACGAGAGAATCGGTTGGAGGAGGGGATTGGGTTGGGGGTTAAATGGGTGCGCTTGCTTTTGAGAAGCTTTTGGATTCCCCCACTTGGGAGGTCGCAATAAAGCAGTGGGGAGTGGGAGGAGTGTCGGGGGAAAAGGGCATATCATCAATCACATTTTTTATTTTGTTGTAAATGGTTTTCAGGTGGGTGTGTGGAGAAGAAGAGATGGATGGATGCGCATCCATCAACACTCCCAGAGATTATTACAGCGAGTGGTGGGTGTGCGTTGGGTTCTGAGGGAGAGAGAAGGAGAGTTGAAAGGGAAAGGTCGAGGGTGTTGAGTTGTAATTGGTTGAAGGGCGGCTTTGTGGGAGGGACCACCCGTTTAATATTATTTATACAGAGATGAAGAAGTTGCAAAAAGGGAGGAGGAGGAGGAATAAGAGGAAGAACATTTTCCCCCATTCTTTTTTTTTAAATAATAATATATGTGTTAAACTCATAATAGCTGCTAAAACCATTGTTTTCTTTATTTTTAACGGCAAAAGACTTTTGCTTTACGTTCCCCCCCTATACTTACATGTCCTTTCATAGACCTTAAAAGTTGCTTTCAATCACCCCCCATTGACCAATCAGATGCCTGGGGCTAGTCCAATGAATATGACAATAAAAACAAACACCCTTGCACTCGCAGCTTAGCCCCCCTTAAACTATTAATTATAATAACTTAATTATTATTTAGTCATTGATTCCAGTGAATCTGTGACATGGATCAACTCCCTCCC